>JAUCMX010000015.1:9139689-9739689 GCA_033459395.1 Hemibagrus guttatus
CTTAATTTGCCTAAGTCACTTCACTTACAGAGACAATTCAGCCAGACAATGCTAACAGTGTAAATAAAATAAGTAAAAACAAAAAAAACTGTTCAGCCTTGAATTGGTCAGAAATTATCTGGATTGAACTTGCTCTTTAAGTAAACCCAGTGATGGCACTTAAGCTTTTCAAGCTGTCCTGTATTAATTATGGTGTTGTGCATGCCTTCCCCACATAGTTGTTTGTTTAATTTATTAAGTTCTTTAAACATGGTGTATTGAGCTCTGTTGATGCTACAATATTTTGTTACTGTTTCTTTTTCTCCCCTTCTCCAGAACATGTATTTAGAGGGCAAAACATACAAAACCATCAATTGCTTTCTTTAGGTATCATCTAGGCTAGACACATGTTTTGTTGTGTTTTTCTTACAATGAATATGTGAAATTACCCAATGGTAATGACCACAGCTAGTAAAAGTGTTGCGTTGAATTGTTTGCCACATTTCATTGTTGCACTTTAAAAAGGATCAACAGTATCCCAGCAATTATGGTGCAGTTTACTGATAGTGATGTAGGTCATAATATATATATTTTTTTCCAGTTTGTTTGGGATTTTCTTGGCCACATACTTACAGCAGTGAAATCAGTAGATACTTTTGGGAGACACAAGTGTTCTGTATCCAAATATAAAACCATCATTTGTTATCCCTCCTGACTGTTGTACTGTTTCATGTTAAATGGCAGCTGTGTCCGTAACTGTGTCCTACTGTAAACGCTCAAGATTCGGTTAATAAAAGAAAAACTTGTTTTATGCAGAAGATCCCATGCAGGAATTCGAGCACAGTTTTTAACACAGGATGGGAGTGGAGTAAAGTGACTTCTACCATTATTTTTGGTATTTTTTATTTTTATTTATTTACGCCCCCCCCCCCCCCCCCACCACACACACACATAAGTTGTGTCACTGGTACTTTTTTCATTCATGTTCTCCTTCAACCTGCAATCGCAGCAGCTGTTGTCCTGCAGCAGGGAGCTGACTTAGCAGACTTCCTATTTTAAAATGAGTGGCATGGAGAGGCTAGCATTCCTATCCAGGATTCAGCTGTGCCGTTAGCGCTGGAGTGCTGAAAGACACAAGGGCTCGATTGTTGAACCCACTGTGTACAGACAGACTCTTGAAAACGCAGTTGCATCAACGAGACTGCAGTAAACACCCTTTCATTACTGTTCAGACGGTATCATCTTTAGCAAGGGAAGTAGGGTAACCCTGTCAGCCTTGTCTAAAGTTGTTGTTGCTTATGTAAAATTGAAGATTTTTCAGATGGCATTTCTTATTCAATTTAATGCCAGTTAGATGTTAATGCACTCCAGTACAATTGGCAAGAAGTGAAATTTGAAGTTTGTATAAAAGCACTGGGCTGGGTAGAAGCAAGCCAAATGAAAGTGTGACCGAGCATTAGCAGCTGTTGGCAAGAAATCCTCCCCATCAGCTGTGCTGACTACTTTTTTTTTTTTTTTTTGGCTCCCATACCACCCTTGCAGTTCACTTAAGAAAATGGGGAAATCATTCTGATTACTGTGTTCATTCTGTGGACCTGTGACTTCTCTGTGCTCGTTGTAATGTATGTAAACTGAAGTAATGATAGTTTTCTTGGTCTGAAATTTACTATATGTGGCTGAAATTATCTGACTAATCAGTACACTTCAGAGAGGAGTCTTACTGTGGATATAAACAGGCATTCCACTAATTACACTTGTATGCACTACATCATATTTCAAAAGCTCTGTAATAGTTAGGATGCTCTCTGCAACATCATCTTAATTGTTTCTTATTTATTGTCACCAAGAAAGTCATGCCAGGAAGCAATATACCACACAGAGAGATGAGTTTATGCCTATATATCCTGCTACAGTGGATCTGTCTTCCTGAGTTTCAAAGTTGAAGAATGTGCAAGTTCCATAGTTTCCATACATTTCATAAATTCTTTCATTTTTATTTTTTAATTTTATTTTTTATTAGAAACATGCCAGTGTCATGTGTTGGATTTTGTTAACTGTGTTGCTGTTCCAGGTGACTTTCCAGAGCTCAGTGACTACTTGATGGACTGTTTTTGGACATGCAAGTGTGAACCCTACTTTTAATGGAACGTTCCTTCACAAATCTAAGGAATAGTTATTTTTTCAATTAATATGTTTTCTGGTAGATATGCTAAGGTCAACACCAAGCCCATATATGGTTTCTACTCAGGTTTAGGTATCCTCAATTTATCTTTGTGCGCCATTACGTACATACCTCCCGCTAAGATTTATGCTGATGTGGTTAGGAGGCAGACTAGATAATTTTTCCTAAAATGGGAACTCTGATGAGGTGAACACTCCAGTCCTTCTGGTGCTTGACTATCTTAACCTCAGACTGCCTCCAGTAGACCACAGACTGGGTGGCCATCCATTTCTCTATGGGTGCTCACTTTTTCAAGTGGAGATTTACAAGTCTATATTTAGAAAATGCTATGTATGTTTGTACCAGAATAAAAAAACTTATAATTGATGGTAAATGAGTTGCTGTCCTGGTGCTGATGTCTTTTTTTTTTTTTTTTTTTGTAAGTTTTAATCAAAACAATTAATTTTGACCACAAATGGTGATTATGGACTTTCAGATCAGGCAGAATTTAATAAAATATGTTACATATGTACAAAATATGTACAAAAAGTTACATGGTGTGTAATCACCGAGATTGTGGGCCTAATTTTAGAGTATTTTTAATGGTTTTCTCATATGCCCAGTAGAACTAAACTGGGTACTTTCTAAGGTTAGAGCAATTTAGCAGTGACTCAAACTCCTTTGTCCTTGCTGGTCCACCCAGGATTCCTAGATAATCACTGATGATTATAGGGACACTGAGCCTGCTGCTAAGTTCATGCTAAGATTATTTAATATGTGTATATGGAGTAGTATTTTGTTGGGGTACAAACTGCCAGTGAGAGCACTGACCCAGAAGTGATGAAATGGATAATCTCATGGTTATGATTTGTACATTGATGCTGTAATCATAAAGAATGTTTTTTTTTTATGTAGTAAGACTCTTATTTGCAATAGTGGAGTTGTGTAAAGCTGCTTTTTGGCAATATTTTTTGTCAAAAGAGATGGAAGTAATAAATTGAATCTATTTGGTTTGAAGGAAACATTGCTAAAATACACTATATGACCAAAAGTTTATGGACTGATTAATTTAGTCACCGCTTTTTTTGTTCTAATAATTTCAATTCAATTTTTCTGCACTTTTATAGCGCTTTTAACAATGGACATTGTCTCAAAGCAGCTTTACAGAAGTAAAGAAACAGAGAAGAAAAAACATTTAAAGTAAAGTAAATTGTATCCTTAATAAATCCCTAAATTTAAATTTTATTAAATTTTATCCCTAAATTTAAATTTTATCCCTAATGAGCAAGCCTGAGTTGACAGTAGAATAATAATAATCACTTGTTTGAAAAGGTATTCCACTTGATTTGGAAAATTTGCTTAGTTAGTTACAAGAGTATTAGTGAGGTCACTGAAATGGGGTGAGGAGGCCTGGGCTGCAGTCAGCGTTCCAGGTTATCCCAAAGGTTGAGGCCAGAGCTCTGTGCAGGTCATTCAGGTTCTTCCATACTAATCTTGCCAAACCATGTCTTAATGGAGCTTGCTTTGTGCAGAGAGGCATTGTCATCCCGGAACAGTTTTGGGCCTATGGTGCCAGTGAAGGGGAAACAATAATGCTAGAGTATACATAGACAATTTATACAATTGCATTCTTCAAAGTTTATGGCAGTACTTTGGGAAATAATCATTATGGGTGTGACAGTCAGGTATACATATACCTTTAGCCATAAGGTAGTACAACTGTAATGATTAATGATAATCAATGATAATAATTTATGATAATATATGTGAGTGAGTGAAATGTAATTCTTATTTTGCATTATTTCTTGGAAAATGGTTGTCACAAAGGAGCATAATTTTTTTTACACAATCTCCATCTCGTTCAGTGCAAGTCTTGACGAACAGTACATTCAGCTACCACTGTACCAAACTACTGTCTCTAACCTTTATTCCAGTCTGTGCACTGACATATCATAGCAGCTATGAGATCATTCATTTTTTTATTTATTCATTAATCCATGTTTAATAACTGATTTATCATGGCCAGGGTCACAGTAGATCCTGGGAATATTGGACTCAGAATGCAATGCCAAACCATTACAGTGGGATTTTATCATAGTCAATCCACCTACCAGTGTATTTTTTGGGAGGTAAGGGAAACTAGAAAACCTGAAGGAAACCCACACAGACATGGAGAGAACATGCAAAACTCCAGAGAGTAACCTGAGCTCAGGATTCAACCGGGATCATGGAGCTGTGTGATATGGCAGCTTAACCCACTCTGCAACTATGCTGTGGGGGATGGGAGCTGATATGATGTCTCTAAAGTGAATTGTAAATTTTAATTGCATTATCATCATACACATGGCCCTAAGGACACTCAAGGCCTTGAAGTGTACTAGAATCAACCTTAATTTGTTTAGTGTTAAGTGAAACATAATGCTTTTATTAAAGCAGTGCCAAATCATGAGGTGTTCTCTCAGATACAGAAAATAAGGATCCTACAGCAATTGCACATGTATCTAGGGAATTATCGGCTGTGAGATAAACGCTACTGGAACATAATCTGGCTTAGCAGCAAATAGAGGGGCATGTTCGTTGTTTAGTGTGCTTCCTCAAACGCAACAGTGTTTCAAGGACATTTCAAAACAATCAGGTGATCACACAGAATGTGGTTACAGGTTAAAGCAGATCTTCTGTGTGTGTGTATGTGTCTGCTGGAGGTTGTTTCATGATGGAGGGATCCTGTGTTTATAGGAGAAAACCGTGATCCCAGTGCAAGGCTGTGCTGTCAGGCTATATTTAGCCTGTGTTGCTGTGTGTGTTGAATGTGCATGGCAACATCAAGGCACGCGTCATCATACTGCGCATGTGAACATGCGAAACTGCAGATGGTTATGGAGGGCTGGAGGCTGTCTCAAACATGTTAATGCTGCTGCACATATGCTGATGTGCAAATTTATAAAGGCTTACACATATACATATATGTGATAATCTTATAAAAAAAAAATATGTTCAATAAATAAAAATTTCTCTGTGCAAGCTCATTAATGAAATAGAATAGTCATAAACTTAATAGATTTATTAAAACTATTTCACAAATCTATAAGTTAGTTCACATTCACAGAGAATACTGTACTAATACTAAAAATACTAAGATAGATAGATAGATAGATAGATAGATAGATAGATAGATAGATAGATAGATAGATAGATAGATAGATAGATAGATAGATAGTGTTATTACAGTTATTATTTTTATTACTATATTTTGTCAGGATATATGCAATTTAGGACATTTCAAAATATAACAAATTGTCAGGACAAACCAATGCACAGACTCCATTTCCCAGCACACACAGCAGTGCTTGTGTGATCAGTCCTGAAGGAGTATCAATGGATCAAGCCAAGCTAGCAGGGGAAGTAAATTGGCCCACCCCCAACACCATCAAGGAGTTGCAAAGCTACCTTGGCCTTGCAAACTATTGACGCTTCCTTCAGGACTTCAGTTCTATCGCTCTTCACTCACGTCCCTCATATGATACTAGCCCCAAGTTCCTGGTGTGAAATCCATCAGCCATGTGAGCCATGTCCCAGCTCAAGTAAGCTTTCAACTCAGCCACTGTCCTTTAGTACTCTGATTCATCCTAGTCCTTTGTAGTCAAGGTTGGCACTTGAAAAAACATGGTAGTGCGATCCTCTCACAGAACTTTAGCAAAAGATCCAAGCTCTATCTAGTTACCTTCTCCTCTCTGTCAGAAGCCAAACACTACTACATTTTGGGCAGCCATGATCTAATAGCAGTAAAAGTGGCCCATCCATTTCTCATCTTCACTGACCATAAGAACTGTAGTATCTGCACATTGCCAAGTATTAGAACCATAAACAAGGTCACTGTTCTTCACCAGGTTCCACTTCACCCTCTCCTACTGGCCAGGCTCTAAAAACACCAAGGCAGATGCAATGTCCCACATGTGCTTGGTCAAGCCCCAATCCAAGAGAGAGGAGCTGATCAGAGAGGAGGAAGATCAAGCCCTAGCCCATGTCTCATGATGCCAGATACCCATTGCTTGCCGACTAATAAACTATTCATCCCAAGGGCCCTAACAGCCAAGCTTATCACCTGGGCTCAAACGTTCATAGCCACAGACCACCCAGTGCACCTATAACCTGCTGTGGGCCAGGTAAAGGTAGCTAGAGCCCAACCAGCTGGCAAACCCATGTCATTGCCCACACCCCAAAATCCCTGATCCCACATTGCCCATGATTTTCTCACAGAACTTCCCAATTTTTTCATACTACACCACAATCCAAGTAGTCATTACACAGTTTTCCAAGTCCCAATGCCTCATTTTGCCATTCCTAAAGGTATAGTAAGTGTCCAAATCAAGGGTGTGGACCAGTTTCATAGAAAAGTTGCCATTACCTCCAGGTACCACACTGAGTCGAACAGCCAGGTCGAATTGGCCAACCAAGTGATAAGCAGCTTCCTCCACTCGTTTTGTGCCAACAACCCGAGAGATTGATCCCAATTCCTGCCCTTATCTGCACCCGCCAGATTCAAAAGAGTGGAGGTTATTATAACAGTAAATGAAGGATTACATCTAAGAATGGTAATAGAAATGGCAGTTTAATACAACCCTTTTTTTTATCATTTTTGATATAAGTAAAGCATAAAAGATGACAGGGCATGGTGAAGTGTTTTATTCCACTTAAATCACAAGAAATTGCCAGCCGTTACATTCTGCTGTCTATCAGTTTCTAGTTAAATGTAATATTGAGGAACAAGCACAAAACAAGATTTCTTACATTATAACAGCTCCCTTACCAGTCTCCTTTTTGTCCTCTCTTTTTATATTAACAAGACACAAAACAAAGCTTGTCATGAATGGGGAAAAAATCCTTATTGGCTTTTACAAAGCACTGAAACTAGAGATTCCTTACATAATTGTTTAATAAATGTAAGCTTCACCATATCAGTGGATATACATTTGTCTTTGTGAAATAACATATTTTTAATAACTTTTAGATTACGTGGAACATCTGCTAAACAAATTCCTGTCTAAGTGTGCATTGGTGCATTAATATAAAGATGTGAATTGCTTTGTTATTTAATTTTTTAAAACTTCTGACCAATCAAAATTATAAATTAGTATATAAATAAGCAGAATTATTCCATCATAAAAAGTTGGCACTTCTATAGCACTATATGCTATATAGCACTTTCCCTTCAAATCAGTAACTTCAGCTTGTCTGTAGTCTTGCATTGTGTGAATAAATGTAATGCACACCTTTAGAGAGACAATAAAGGAAGCAAGTGAACAGTCTTCATGCATCAATAGCAATCCTTGTACTCTATCTCTGAGGATGTTTTAGCTCATACATTTTCCACACATTACACCATTATGTTACAATATGTAATGTTTGTATTAATATAGGGGGCATGGTGGCTTGGTGGCTTGGTGGTTAGCACGTTTGCCTCACACCTCCAGGGTTGGGGATTCGATTCCTGCCTCTGCCATGTGTGTGTGGAGTTTGCATGTTCTCCCCGTGCCTCGGGGGTTTCCTCCGGGTACTCCGGTTTCCTCCCCTGGTCCAAAGACATGCATTGTAGGTTGATTGGCATCTCTAAATTGTCCGTAGTGTGTGATTGTGTGAGTCAATGAGAGTGTGTGTGTGCCCTGCGATGGGTTGGCACTCCGTCTAGGGTGTATCCTGCCTTGATGCCCAATGGGCACAGGCTCCCCGTGACCCGAGAGTAGATCGGATAAGCGGTAGACAATGAATGAATGAATGTATTAATATAGACTCTGTGGTTGAGGGTGGCAGTAGGAGACAGATATCAATTTACTACACATTTCCCCAAGATGTTAGCTCTCCTGTAAAGCTGGCAAGCTTCCTGGAAAAATCTCAGCATTTAGGTTGTTATGGCTTTCCTCACTGGGATTTGCACTAGTAGCACTGGTGTATAGCAACCTGCTCTCTGTTGACCAAAATTACTCATGTTTATTGCATTCCAGATACACAAAGCTGTTATTATTTTTTAAATGTACGTCTATTTAGAATAGTAGGTCCAGCAAGTTCAAAAGCACATGATATTTCACTGGTGTTGCAGTCTTCACTTAATTTCAAGTCATGAATGTTTATAATGAATGTTTTACTTGATTAATGAAGTCAGCAGTAATTTTATTTCAGGGAATTCTGTAGAAGGAAGCATAGAATTTATATAGCCTATTTCAAATACAGTAAAATTCCATTCCAATTTAATTCAGTTTTATTTGTATAGCGCTTTTAACAGTGTACATTGTCACAAAGCAGCTTTATATGAATATATAAATTAAGGATATAAATTACTGTATCAATTATATATTATTTTTTAAAAATATGAATTTAATAATTGGGGTTAAACAACAAAATAAACTTGTTTATATAAATAAAACAAGCTGTAAATTTCCTTGTTGCTCATATGTTTTATGTTTTCGTGCTTATTAAGTAAGGTCTTTACTGTCATGATGGGCATGTGAACATTTGAGTTCATGTGTGTTGCTTTCATATGTACAGAAAATCATCATTCTGGGATCAGTTAACACAGAAACAATCATATGTGAAAATGCAAAACTAGTAATTATGCTATTGAGCCTAAATACTTAGCACTAATGATAATACTGTGATATAATATTCAGTATGTATATTCTCCTGTATTCTCATGTAGTGTATACATGTATTTTGTCTTGCCAACCATTTACATGAGAGACATTATTTGGTGTTGCATATGAAGCATGGCTTGGGTTTATGCAACAATATTCCTCCTCCTTTCCTCATTGCCTTTCCCTGGACACTTGTTCAGTTGAATTGTTTTGTTTTTTTTAACCATTTTGAATCACACTATCTATAATTCAGTGTTACACTCATGGGTTCTAAGTTTTGAAGAAGTCATGGTGTGAACAAAAAGTGGTCAAAGAGCTCATCAATAGGAAAATGTTCAGAAGACGAAGAGTCTGCTTGTATAGTGAACACCAAAAGTGTTTAACAAAAATGGTTAACAAATAGCTTACTTTCAAGTCCACTTTAACAAGATTCATTATGGTTCATTTAGAAAGAACCAAATGTGAAATCACCAATCAAAGAGGGCCAGTTGTCAGGGGTGTACAGTGGAGTCGCCATGTTCGACCCAGTGACTCTATTGGGATGGTTCTCTAGTATAGGGTTAAAACACTAATCTGCATCTATCATAAATGATTAGTTAGATAAGTCATAAGTAAATGTTGTATGTTACAGCTCTATTCTCAGTGCAAACTCAATTTCCCACATTCCTCCACAATCAGTTTTGCTATGGACTCCATTTTCACTGAGGTATGACTACGAATACTGTCACATGATCAGTCACATGACACTCAGTTCCTTTCAGTTGCCTGGGTTTGCATAAGAACATCACAAAGTCTCCCTCTTACATAGCCATCAGTCAAATTCTGTTGTTTGTTTAACTGCCATTCTTAAATTTTTCTCTAATTTTTTACTTCGATTTGGGTTTGCAGTTATGATTTATTTGCACAGTGTACTCAACATCAGCATAGCATAGCATTTGGCAACCTTTCTAACTGCATATTTTTTCGTATTTACTAATGATTAATTATTGAATAATAAATGTAATTATTGAACAAGATTTTAGATGAATAACTGAATAACGTTAAGAAATTAAAGGTGTAGGTTTTGCTTATTGCTTCAGCCCAATCCTGTAGCGCACGCTTTTTTAACAGCAGAGGGCGCTGTTTTCTGTAAGTGGTGAAGTTTTATTTCCAGTTCGTGGGTTAAACCCAGGACTGTTAGCACTGAGTTCTTCTCGACAAATGATATATGACAAAACGTGGCGATTTGTTAGAGTAAAAGTATAAACGCATGATCTTCTCTTCCGGGTTTACTCCAGAAAGTACCTAATTTCGGGCGGAAGTTAGTTTCTTTCACTTTCGCTTTACACGGCATGGATGTCGGGGATATTAGCATTCAGGTGTGGGTTATTATTTTTTTTTGTCTTTTTTCATAAAACAAGCTGCATTAATACATCTACTTTACATTTTCTAATCTTCGTTTGCGCTTTGCGATAAGTTTGATTCTAGTTTATTTTAATCCTGTTATTGCCCATTTCCAACAGAACACTTACTTTCTCCTCATCCACCAAAAACATGCTGCAGATCTGCTTTCTCTTCATTTTCCTTACGCTCGTCAAGCCTATTGATTCCAAAGACTCAGAAAACTCCACATTTGTTACAAACGATTCTTCTTACCCATGGAAACTGAGATTACCAGAAACAGTAAAGCCAGTTCACTACGATTTACTAATCCACCCCAACCTGACTTTCCTCAACTTTACTGGAAGTGTACAGATTCAGCTGGACATACAGCAGGACACCAAGCACATTCTTCTTCACAGCAAGAACCTTCACATCTCCAGAGCAGTTGTTTTGCAGTCTGACCATGGTCATCTTCTTCAGGTCTACGAGTCTGATCCCTTTGAGCAGATTACATTGTTTTCTCAGGACTTTACGTTTAGAAAAGGCATGCATGTCATCCAATTAGATTTCTCAGCGAACCTGTCCAACAGTTTTCATGGCTTTTATAAAGGCTCATACACCACACAGAGTGGTGAAGTCAGGTAGGAATACATTTTAATAAGGTTTTTTATGAATGTTTATTCTATTTTGTATGTATCTTAAATGTCCGGTTTAGTTCTGGGATCAGGTTACTATTTGTGTGAAGCTTCTGTGGATGTTCTTCTCATATCCGTGTGGGTTTCTTCCAGGGCCACAGGTTTCCTCCCAGTTCCCAACATGCCAGTAGATAGATTGGCTACATTAAATTGCTGTAGGTGTGAATGAGTGTGGAGGGTGTGCAGGGTGTCCTGTGATGGACTGGTCTCCCATTCATGGTGTGTCCCTATTTTGTTCCTAGTGTTCCTAGGATAGGATCAAGTTGCACCACAAGGAAAGAATTAGTGTACAATCTAAATGAATTAAGAAATGATGCTGACTTAAAAACTCTAAGTTGTTCAAAATCTCCTGGTTACACAATTCCACTTGATTATATACAGTTTTAGAAAGGAAAGATTTATAATCACACTCTCTGGTGTCACCCAGATGAAGATGGTTTCCCTTTTGAGTCTGGTTCCTCACAAGGTTTCTTCCTCATATCGTTATAAAAATGACAATAACTTTGTCATTTATATTCTGAATTTTTATATTTCTGTAAAGCTGCTAGGCACAGGCTCCCCGTGACCTGGGAATAGATCAGACAAGCGGTAGACAATGAATGAATGAATGAATGTAAAGCTGCTTTGAGGCCATGTCAATTGTTAAAATCACTATCTAAATAATCTTATTCCAAATTCAAGGGAATTATTGGGAAGTAACACAATAGAATTATTTTGTTACTGTACTTAAGTCCAGCTTTTAAGTATCTGTCCTTTGTGCAAGTTTTTTTGGCTGAGAATGAGAAGGAAGCTGAAAGCTTCCTATCTTCAGTGTCTGTGCTGATCTGAGGCGGTTAGAAGCATGTTCAGGTATAGATTCATCCAGCCACGTGCCTCAAAATGTCTTGGGGGCTCTTTCGTACCAGCACTAACGCTCACAGTTAAAAAGACACAGTTAATTGTCATTCCACAGTTATTGCTCATATCTTCTCAGGGAGTTTGTCCTTGCCACTGTTGCCTCAGGCTTGCTTATTAAGTATAAATATAAATTTAATTTTAAACTTTTGTAATTTTTATTCTGAAATGTTATATTTCTGTAAAGCTGCTTTAAGACAGTGTCTATTGTTAAAAATGCTATGCAAATAAAATTGAATTGAAAATTTCACATACCAAGGATGTTGCACATGTATTATTACATCTATTATTTCTTCTTATCATATGCTATTTCGTTTAGTATTGTAAAACTATATTTTTTACACCATTTTCTTGATTGTCATTGATTATGTTATGCTCTTAGTTATCTTAACTTTATTTAACAGAACTGGGCTAAGGGTTAAGGGTAAAGGTACATTTCATCATCTCAACACAAGAACCCCATGACTTAATATCCGTCATTCTAATCTATCCATGAGAAACTGCTTATTATTGCAGCTGGCATCATGACAGATAACTATTAGCTTGAATCATTATAACTAATATCATTCTAGCTAACAAGTAAGATATTAGGAATATAGTTATTAAATTAGCTAGTCTAGTCCACCCATCCATTCCTTCCCACCACCACCATAGGTGCCTTAGTTTCTTGGTCAAAAATGATAGTAAATTAATTTACCATCAATAACCAAAATCAGGATGCATACATCTTTGTTATTTGTGAATTTTCTTTGTTTTCTAATTTCTGTGTTTTAAATAAATTTATATTATTCTGCTTTAAATGACAAATTTGAAGCTTAGATTGGTGTTGTGCTGAATCTCAAGCCTTAATTTGCTGACAGAAACCAGCAGTTTAACAGTTTGGTGTACTTTGAAATGATTTGTTGCTTCATGTCTATGTTGATTTGTGTCAGGGCTTTGGCATCCACCCAGTTCGAACCCACACATGCTCGTGCTGCTTTCCCCTGCTTTGATGAACCTGCCTTCAAAGCCAACTTTTCTATTCGCATACGCCGGGAGCCAAGGCACATTTCCATTTCAAACATGCCTAAGGTACAGAGTGTGGCTGTGTGATATTCACTACAGATTAAACAACACATAAATTTTGGGGCATATATTTGTATCTTTGTATTTGTTATGTCTACGATGCATCAATTAAAGTTACTTTATTTAAAGCTGAAAACGGTGGCACTCGCAGCAGACTTGCTGGAGGATCACTATGACGTGAGTGTGAAGATGAGCACTTATCTAGTGGCCTTCATCGTTTGTGACTTTGTCTCCATCAGTAAGAAAAGTCAGCATGGCGTTCAGGTCTGTCAGTGATATTTTATGCTTTCTATCACCTTCCACTGAATATTTTGCCCCGTTTTCCTAACATGGCCATGTTATTTTTTTGCAGATATCTGTGTACACTGTTCCAGAGAAGATTAATCAGGCAGAATATGCTCTCAACACGGCAGTAACAATGCTTGACTTTTATGACGATTACTTTGGCATCCCGTATCCACTTCCCAAACAAGGTGAACATTCATTTTGTGTCAGGTTACTAAATAATAGAAGAGCTTAACTTATTGTGAAGGGCAGGTTGGTGATTTCTGGAGTCTAATACACTGCTAATTAACTTACTGATTAAGTGATGTACATTTACAAAAGAAAAATGGCAATTTATGCTGTACTCCACTCCTTCTAGAGCAAAATTAATTTTGTTGTTACTTTTGAGTGTATTTCATACATGCTACACTAGAGTTTTGTACAATAAAACATCTGGTTTGATGATGAATTATAGTACTTCTTATCAACTAAAGCATCGCGCTATTATTCTCAGATCTTGCAGCAATTCCAGATTTTCAGTCCGGTGCTATGGAGAACTGGGGCTTGACCACGTATAGAGAATCCGGGCTCCTCTTTAACCCTGAAAGGTCTTCAACGTCTGACAAACTGGGCATCACAAAAGTTATTGCCCATGAGCTTGCCCATCAGGTTGCGGATTTAAATATTTCTACATTTTGTTTTAAAACGCACTGCTCTGTTGGTTTAGTCTAAACTGCTTTGAACACGGCTTTCCCTCAGTGGTTTGGTAACTTGGTGACGATGCAGTGGTGGAATGACCTGTGGTTAAATGAGGGCTTTGCCAAGTTCATGGAATTTGTATCCACCAACATCACCTATCCTGAGCTGCAAGTGGTGAGGCTGAGTGGTTTTCATCTCTGTATTATTAACGTTCATGTAACTGAAGCTCACATAGTAGTAAGACATGGCATCTGGGCACCTCTTATGATCTTGAAGACAGCTTGCCAACAGGTGTATGGCTTTTCATCCAAACTGATCAACCCTTTAGAGTAAGAGACAATCTTCACGATTTTAAGGCTCCTGATCCACTGCAGTCATGAATGTATGATAAACATTGTTACTGTGTCATTGTATGTGTGTATTTCTACTCTCATTAATTGTGTATCTGCTTTAGAATGACTACTTCTTAGAGAAGTGTTTCACTGCCATGGGTGTGGATTCTTTAAGCTCCTCGCACCCCATCTCTACCCCTGTAGAAAATCCAGCAGAGATCCGAGAAATGTTTGATGATGTATCCTATCAGAAGGTTCAGAAACAGCTGATATATCGTTCTTTACATATCAACGTTTAACTTCCTGTCCAGTATTACTTTGATCCTTGTTGTATATGCTGTCAGGGGGCTTGTGTGTTGAACATGCTGAGAGATTTTCTGACCCCAGAAGTGTTTAATCTTGGGATTATACGTTACCTGAAAAAACACAGCTACCAGAATACCGTGAATGCTGATCTCTGGGACAGTCTGACAAACGTAAGTTCATTGTTTGATGTAAAACAAGTTTAGACAGCAGATGTCTTCACTGATTTGTACAATTTACTTATTGCACTCTTTTGCATATTTTGTCACCATATTGCCTCTGCTTGCCCCTGATGGATGTTTCTATGACATTAACATAAACATGGTGAAGCTGAGGTTTTTTCTTTATGTATCCCCCAACCTCTATGGCTAAACACACTCATTTGTATAAAGTTGAGCTTTGCAAAACTTCTGCAGCCACACACTCTGAATTCAATTCAGTAGTGTTAGGCACATACAGAGAGAGAGTTTCATCAAATCTATTTTACTGCTGTTTTCTCTACATGGGACTCTTTTATGACTTTTTTTATGTGGCTTTGCCAGATCTGTGACTCAGATGATTTTGACTTTGCGACACTGAACACAGATGGATTCTGCGCTGACAGCAAGTCCAGATCTTCTGCATCTGTATGTCAATGTGAAATGCCTCTGCATTATCTTATAATAGCTTGTATATGCCCACTGAGCTCATTTATCAACTACAATATAGTTGTTAAACATAACTATTAAATATGCATTTGTTATGAATTATAAACTTCTTGGTCTTACTGTGGAATTTTAACTGTATGAATAGAAATGGTACATGGAGGATGACCTGAATGTGAAAGCTATCATGGATACCTGGACACTGCAGGAGGGTTTCCCCATTATCACTGTGGCGATCAAAGGTCGAGAGGTCAAACTAAACCAGGAAAGGTTCCTTAAGGGGGCTGATACTTCAAAGAATTCAAGGTAAGATTTTTTTTCTTTATTGTAATGTAAATGTTTGTAATGGTTCGGTGTCATAACCAGTTTATTGTTTTGTCTTAAACAAGCTTCCTTTGGCAAGTGCCTTTGACCTACATCACCAGCAGCTCCAGCTCTGTCCAGCGCTTTCTGCTGAAAAATAGAACCGGTATGTGCCACGTCAACTGGAAAGGAGAAAAGAAAGTTATTCATATAATTATACCAATTTCTGTTTCTATTAAAGTTTAAACATGTCACCTTTTTCTCCAGATCTGTTGTACTTGCCAACAGAAGTGGAGTGGATCAAATTCAATGTGGACATGAGAGGTTATTATATTGTCCATTACGAAGCTGAGGGCTGGGAAGCTTTGATCAGGCAGCTTCAGCGCAATCACACAGTTTTTAGTGGAAACGACAGAGCAAGCCTCATTCACGACATCTTCCAGCTGGTGAAGTAAGAGCAATTTTTCTTTTCAGTTTAGTCATTAGCTTCCATTGAACAGTACTTCAACTATGGACTCATCAAGATTTTGTTTGTCTCAGAATTGGAAAGGTTCCTCTGGATAAGGCACTAAGCCTGAGTCTGTACCTGAAGCATGAGACTGAGATAATGCCAGTGACGCAGGGCTTCAGTGAACTCGTCCCGTTTTACAAACTCATGGAAAAGAGAAACATGGCAGCTCTGGAGAACAAGCTGAAGGTGGGGAATTTGATTATTGCTACTACTTCTATACTTCATCTACTACTACTACTTCCTACAACATCCACAACCACTACTACCTCCACTATGTCATCAGTTATTCTACTACCACCACTATGTCTTTTGTTGCTTCAGCTACTACCATTGCTACTATTTCTACTACAACTACCACTACTTCTGCCAGTAATACTATAGTATTATTATTTTTGCTTCCTTCTCCTCCTTCTCCTTTTTTATTATTATTATTATTATTATTATTATTATTATTATTGTTATGTCACTGGTGGTCCAGTGGCAGGATTCCGTGCCCTCACCGCTGTGGCCTGGGTCCTATTCCTTGGCAGGGACCCAACCTATGGCACTGAGGGTTTAACTCTTGGTGCCTAAATCAAATATGTGGATCAGATGATCTGCTGTGACAACCCTGTGGCAGCCGAAGGATAGCGACATCATTATTATTGTTGTTGTTGTTGTTGTTGTACAATCAAAGCTAATACCATTAAACCATACAATTAAAATATAATGACAGTGTTAGCATTTTGAAATAAAGTCTAATAAAATCATGGTAATAAAGACTATTAAAGACTGTTAAACTTTTGTTTAAAGGCCTACTTAGTGAACCTGTTCCAGGGACTAATTGACACTCAGACTTGGAGTGATGAGGGCTCTGTGTCAGAGAGGATCTTGCGGAATTACTTGCTTCTCTTTGCTTGCGTGCGGCGTTACACGCCCTGTGTTAGCACTGCCCGGGATCTGTTCCTCAAGTGGAAGGAGTCAGGTGGCAACATGAGGTCAGATATTACCATTAACAAGGTCTTAATTCCTCATTTCCCTAGTAAAAAACATGCACTGATTACACCTTATGCTGTAAAACTGCAGGTTGCCTGCTGATATCCGCTTGGTCGTGTACACGGAGGGTGCCCGAACTGAAGAAGGTTGGGACTTCCTTATGGAAATGTACCGTCACACTATGTATCCGTCAGAAAAGAGTCAGATTAAAGCAGCGCTGTCCTACAGCCCACTGGCTCACAAGCTAGATTGGTTGGTCCAAATGTGATTTGTTGAATGCAAATTAAACAATCAAAACAAACACACACTGAAAAACATTACATTTAACAATAATAGGAGACCCTAGTCAGTAAAGTTGTGTTTTTCTCTTGCTCTCTAAACCCAGGCTAATGAAGCGGGGTTTAGAAGGAGATGTCGTGAAGACCCATGAGCTGCCATCGCTTGTCATTAGTGTCAGTAAAAGCCCAAAGGCATATAAACTGGCCTGGAATTTCCTGAGAGCCAACTGGCAAGAACTGGTTAAGAAGTGAGTACAAACTATGACCTAAAATCATATTGTGTGTTACTTAAAATAGACTGTATTAGTCATTCATTCATTTTCAGTCTGCTTTATTCTGGTCAAACTCATTCACACCTCAGAACAATTTAGCGTAGTCATAGACATGTTTTGGGGCGATTGGAGGAAACCAGAGAACCCAGAGAAAAGCAATATCGAAGTGAAGCAGAATCGATTCCAGCAGAGAGCAGAACTTTAGAGCTGCGGTAGACTCGACCTGGTCACAAATCTTAAGCTTCTGAACAATTACTGCCTCATATTTGGTACTTGATTATTATTTCGGTTAATCAATTTGGTCTTCTGGAAAGCATGGTGGTACAGTGAGTTGTGGTGTTCCCATTTAGGGTGTGCTCACATCTCACACCCAAAAAAAATAGATTGAATCTGAATAGATTATTGCACGTTTCTATGTAGTATGGAATATAGTGTTAAGTTTAAGTTGCTTTACTTTACAGACCCCCTTATTAATATTAATATTTTATACAGTAGTTTCAAATATTTGCACTGACATGGAAGTGACTCAAAATAACTTCCACTTTTCCCTTTAGCTTTTGCTCTCTTCATAAATTTCGAGTCAAAATAACTACCACTTCTGTTTTTCAGATTTTATCTTTTTTTTTTTACTGCCTTCCTCTTTCATGTAGTTTTGTGGGAGTACACATGTGTACAAAGAACCTCAAGTTTTCCAAAACTGCTAAATCTAGTGGAAAATTTTAGCTCAGATTCAGTGGCGGCTGGTGCTAAAAAAATTTTGTGGAGCGCAAACAACCTTAAAGGAGAAGTTCACTTCCAGAACAAAAATCTGCAAATAATTTACTCACCCCCTTGTCATCCAAGATGTTAACGTCTTTCTTTCTTCAGTCGTAAAGAAATTGTTTTTTGAGGAAAACATTTCAGGATGGGGGGGCACGGTGGCTTAGTGGTTAGCACGTTTGCCTCACACCTCCAGGGTTGGGGGTTCGATTCCCGCTTCCGCCGTGTGTGTGGAGTTTGCATGTTCTCCCCGTGCCTCGGGGGTTTCCTCCGGGTGCTCCGGTTTCCTCCCCCAGTCCAAAGACATGCATGGTAGGTTGATTGGCGTCTGTAGTGTGTGAGTGCCCTGCGATGGGTTGGCACTCCGTCCAGGGTGTATCCTGCCTTGATGCCCTATGACGCCTGAGATAGGCACAGGCTCCTCGTGACCTGAGTGTAGTTCGGATAAGCGGCAGACAATGAGTGAACATTTCAGGATTTTGCTCCATATAGTGGACGTCAATGGTGCCCGTGAGTTTGAACTTCCAAAATGCAGTTTAAATGTAGCTTCAAAGAGCTCTAAACAATCCCAGCTGAGGAAGAAGGGTCTAATCTAGTGAAACGATCGGTCATGTTCTTAGAAAAATAAGATTGTATACGTTTCAACCACAAAAGCTCATCTAGCACTACCTCTGGGATGCGTGTCCACACAAAAGGTCACGCATGACATAGGCGGAACTACAGACCCAGTGTTTACAAAGCAAACGTGCAAAGACGGAGGAAGTGCAAATAAGTCAAATGCTCTTTACTAATAAAAGGTACAACGAGAGTGCATGGGTGTGTTGATATCCAGGTGCAGAGCGAGCAACCACAGCTTCAATCGCTCAGGATTTTTTAAAGGAAATTTGTGAGCAGTCACGTTATTTTCCAAGCGGATCTTTTAAATGATTTCCACACACACGAATGGACCATTTTAAACAAAAAACTGACACAAAGTCCTCCTTCTCCACACTAGTAAAGCACTGGGTCTGTAGTTCCGCCTACGTCATGCGTGAACTTCCGACGTGATTATGTAGTATGTAGCATCGCAGACACGCATCCCATGGTTAAAAAGTATAAAAAAATTTATTTTTCTAAGAAAATGACAGATCATTGCGTTAGATAAGACAGTTCTTCCTCGGCTCTTTGAAGCTGCATTTACACTGCATTTTGGCACTATTGAAGTCCACTATATGGAGAAAAATCATGAAATGTTTTCCTCAAAAAACATAATTTCTTTATGACTGAAGAAAGAAAGACGTTAACATCTTGGATGACAAGGGGGTGAGTAAATTATTTGTAAATTTTTGTTCTGGAAGTGAACTTCTCCTTTAAAATCAAACTGTTAGTAATGCAGGACTGTAAATAGCCATTTATCACGTGATTATGTATCATTACTGCTAATATAAAAAATTGAAAAAGTCAACTGTTAAAGCATGCAGTAAATCTACTATGAATTAGTGAATTTGAGTTCAGTGTGGGTTATTATCAGTAATGAAGGTAATCATTAAAAAACACACACACTAGAAAGTTGGATGATCACTTGACTGCTGCTGAATTTGCAGATTGGGTCGATCTAGTCCAAGCTCCTTTATTCTTTTCTTTTCTTCATCCGAACGCCTTGTTGAAGGATATTTTTGTAAAGATATAACCGAATTTCTTTCATCTCGAGATATTTCACTTGCTTCCACCGTTAACTGACAATCTGCTGAGTGGTAATGAGACTCGTTGACAATGGTCCAATTACATGAAGCCAAATATATAAAAACAATATTGATTCGCTAACAACAAAAGTGGGCGGGTTTTTCTAAAGTTTACGGACCTACATACACACTCTTTTGTTCGGCACCACGCACGCACGCGTGCACATACACACACACACGAAATACAGTTTTTAGCTTTTTATTTTAAATAAAGGATAATATGATTAACAGTGGGGGGCACGGTGGCTTGGTGGTTAGCACATTTGCCTCACACCTCCAGGGTTGGGGATTCGATTCCCGCCTCCGCGATGTGTGTGTGGAGTTTGCATGTTCTCCCCGTGCCTCGGGGGTTTCCTCCGGGTACTCCGGTTTCCTCCCCCGGTCCAAAGACATGCATTGTAGGTTGATTGGCATCTCTAAATTGTCCGTAGTGTGTGATTGCGTGAGTGAATGAGAGTGTGGGTGTGTGCCCTACGATGGGTTGGCACTCCGTCCAGGGTGTATCCTGACTTGATGCCCAATGACACCTGAGATAGGCACAGGCTCCCCGTGACCCGAGAGTAGATCGGATAAGCGGTAGACAATGAATGAATGACTAACAGTGGAATAGTACGCATAAAGTATCTTATTTCATTATTAAAGTATATTTATTGTTAACATGTTGAAGTAGCATTCTTCTATGGCTAACTTTAAGGGGACAGTGCCCCAGCACCCACTATTAACTGGCCTGCTCAAATTTTGAACTAACATTTTTTCCTTTTTAGGTTTGATCTTGGTTCCTCTTCAATCTCACGTATGGTTGTTGGAGTAACCAATCAGTATTCAACCAAGGAGATGCTAGAGGAGGTACGTGCATCTCCAAATATCATACACAAGTCCAAAAAGTGGAATTTCAGCTACATATAAAACTGTTTCCTGCACTAATATTCCCAAAGCACTAACCCCACTGACATATTCCTTTCTTATTTTAGGTATAAAATAGTAACTTAACTTTAAACTTTATATATATATTTTTTTTTCTCTTTGTTTCTATACTTCTGTAAAGCTGCTTTGAGACAATGTTCATTGTTAAAAAGGGCTATAATTAAATTATTTTTTTCCTGATCATAATTTCCTACAGGTACGCTCTTTCTTCAGTACACTGCAGGTGGACATGGGGGCAGGACTGCGTAGTGTCCAGCAGGCCTTGGAGAATATCGAGGAGAATATTCGCTGGATGGATAAAAATATTCCTCTGCTTAAAGACTGGCTCAACAGCCACAGTGAATGAATATATTGTGTGTGTGTGTGTGTGTGTGTGTGTGTGTGTGTGTGTGTGTGTGTGTGTGTGTGTGTGTGTGTGTGTGTGAGAGAGAGAGAGAGCGAAACAGAGTAAAAGAACCACTCTACTCTTCTCAGTGGACATTCAAAATGTTTCTTTCCCCTTATGCATTCAATCAAACACATTCATTTTGATTCCCTGTGGACTGTAAATACACAAAACCAGTTAGAACATGCTGGGGTTGTGTGTTCGAAAATAAAAATCAGGTTTAATTGAGGAAAAAGCTTAATTTAAAGTTAAGGCTAATTAGCACTAAAATGTAATGTGTAAATAATAGTCCTGATGTCGGTGAATGCCCTTTGATATGGTCAGCTGTCCCAAAAAACTCTTTTTTTTCTGGTGGAGTTAGTTGTGTTATCAAGAAAATGAATTAATACATTAAAAAAAAATTTAAATAGAAGATATGGAGTTTTTTTATTTAAAATGATTAATTAATCATCAGTAACCACTTTGTATTGGTCAGGGTTCTGGAGCATTGGGCTTCATTTATTTAACATTTAGAAAAGCGTGTGTGTAAAAAATACTGTGATCTTTTATTTTATTTATTTTATTTTATTATGATGGAAGTGGTGGAAATCAACCTACTGTTAGCAAACATATTCCATTAATTACTGCCTTCTTCCTGGCTTGACTGGTCAATTAAATAAATACCTCAAACAAGAAAGTTTAAGTAATGTTGATTGAATCTTGAATCTAATTATATTAAAAACACTCCAATATCTAGATTATTATGGTGCACATTTCTATAAGGAGCAAAATATTTAAATTGTTTGATCACAACATGTGCTGAGGGAAACCATGGAATTTATTTTACTGATTTATTTGAAGTTTGAGATCCTCCTGCCGGGAAAGGGAAAAGAGAAACTGAGAACAACAGTGATGACAAAAAGAAAGATAAATGTGTGCTAAATTCCATGGATGCAGCTCCCCCGCCATTCAATTTCTTCCTTTCTTTGGCCCTAATGGTTGTTCCTATTTCTTTCATTTGATTTAATTAATATGATTTGACTCAAGTTTTCTTAGTTTTATTGTATCTTTAAACCTGACAGAGAAATTTTGTAATTTTGTTATTATTAAACAGTTCATTATTAATCATTTGACGTTCATTATTAAATTATTCTTCTACTTAAATTTACACAAACACAGGAGCTCACATAGCATACAAGCACTTTACACAAATCGAGGAGCACTTAGTAAGACACAAATGTTTTTCAGAACCAACTGAATTTTGAGGAATTTCCATATTTTGGGTTTGTGCTTTTGAAAATGATTTAAGAACAAATTTACTCAAATGCAGTTTCATAAACAAGACACAATGTGCGAAAGGTGAGAATATGGCTTTTATGGGAGATTAGTACACTGCAGAGCATCAGGCACACACACACACACAATCTAGTTCCGTACACTGAAAAAATGAGATTCAAGCAACTGTTTTGCAAAAACTCTGAAAAAAATGTATTTATTAATGTAAAGTTCTGTAAAATATAATTTGTTTACAGAGTTTTTATTTATCTAATATAAAAGTAAAATCAGTAAACTGATCATTTGTATATTTACAGACAAACGTTTTACTTAAAAGGTTATGAAATTACATGAAATTAATGGGATTACAGTCCCATAAAACACAATACAGAAACCTGAGTCCCTAAAATGAAAAATAAAAAACAAACAAACAAAAAAAAACAGAAGGATAATCATGTAATAACTTAACAGAGGAAGTTGGTTTAGCTTATGATAACAGAAAAAAAAGAAGGTATTGGCATTAAAATCTTTAAAATTCTTCACCACTAAGCACAGCTTTAATCATTTTGCACACTTTATTTTAATCACAGAATTCAGATTTAAAAAAAAAAAAAAAAAAAAAAAACACATTTAAAAATGGACAAATCCTCTTGAATTTCATGCTATCCAGTAAGAAAAATTGTTTCTCATACTTCTTGTTTAGATGCCAGACACCAGACGGATGCAGTTGGAAGTTTGGTTTGGTTTTTCAGTCTCTCTAAGAGCTTTTATCTTCTACTGTTGTACTCACTGACCATTCTCTTGATGTGGCCCAGCTTTGCCTTCAGGTCCTTGCATTTCTTCTTCTTCATCCGGTAGTCACCGCTCTTGAATAAAAAATGAATAAAGGTGGCAAATTAATCTACAGATCTAGCATTCATGTCCCTGTTTATCATCATCATCATCATCCCATCCATAAATGTTTCAATGGATAAATGAAAATAAAAAAAAATTACAATAAAAGTAAAAGATTCAACCGCCTTTTTTCAAAAAAAAAAATTCTGATTCACCTTTATTTCAGTGTAAGTAACAAGATCAGTATTTTTCAAATGTTTGCACAAAACAATGAACAAATGTCCATTTAATTCACTCTTACCCTCTTTTTGTCCTTCAGTGCATTGTACTCATCCATGGCATCCTGTTACAGGACAATAACAGGTCAGCAAACAAGTATGCAAAATTTATATTTCTTGTAACACTCCCATCATTAAAACACCCAACAGCAATGATTGTATTAGCAGTAAACTTCGTCCTTAAATATCTGACATGTAACTGAGGAAATTCTTATCATTCTTCATGTAGTACTCAACAGACCCAAGATCATGTTTTCTTTTACCTGGTACTGCGGCGTTCCCTCCTGAAGCTCAGCAAGCTTGTGGTCGACCTCAGCTAGCCGCTTGTTGATTTCATCCAGCTCAGCCTGCAGACTCTTGTACTCTTTGTGATCTCTGTCAAATATGTGCTTATAATTCTCCCTTTCATCATCATCAGCAATGGGGGGGAATTCACTGAACAAACAGAAATACATTAAGTCAACATTAAGTCAAAAATCTAAAGCAGTAGGACTTCAGTGTGGTCATTTGATTTGGTCTTTGCAAGTTTGCCAGTTTTTAATAATTACTACAAAAAAAGGAAGAAAAAATCTTTTTTGGGCGCTTTATAGACGAAACAGTGCATCTATACAGTACACAACAGTCTAAGTTCCACTTATTTTAACCTATTTTGTTACGGAGTTGCCCTACTTTTTTTTGCGCTGCTTTAGAAAAAGAAAATCAAGGTCAAGCGTTTTATCATTATTCTAAAACACACCCATGCCAACTTCCCTTCAACATTTCCCCTTGGGGAAAATCCTATTTGTCACAGTGACATCTGGAGATGGATTTCTCTCAACTCATTCCTAATGGACGATTATTTGATTGTCATTAAAATCACAACAGAATATTTCTGTAGTCTATCAACCAGCTTTATCTGAGAGGGAAAGATTATATTATTTAAAATGTCGAGACCAGAGTAATCATGTGAAGTTACCATGAGTGTAAAATTTTATCATCTTGATACATTTTGTCAGACAGCAAGGTGAAATGCAAATGAATGCAACTGATTCAAAGCTTCAGAGATCTTCAGGGTTTTAAGTATACAAGAATTTTTATGACATGTTAGGGGCATTTTAATAGTACCATAAATACTGGCACACACATACTGTTTTATGACCAAGTCAAGTCAACAGGCTTTTATTGTGATTGCAAACATCTATAGATGCAATACAGAGCAAAATAAAACATTTTATCTGACTCTGGTGCTCCATAAAGTCACCAAGCTGCATAAGACAACACGGAACTAAGGCCTAAAAAGTTAAAAAAAAAAAAAAAAAAAAAAAAAAAAAAAAAAAAATTTACCTATTGAAAGTGCATGTGACCTCTTCAAGACCTGAAGTTTTATTTTTTTTTGCAGACAGGAACATCTTGTATCATATGAACATTTCCATTTTTGTTATAAGAACCAATAGGATATGTAACTGATTTCTTTAAAACTTGGATAACTGCCAGAGAATCAACTTGATATCTTGTGCACACGCACAAAGACACAGCAATGTGACGTGGCGATGTGTGACAGTGGTATTTACTGCAAACACTGTCATGTAATCATTCCTGAAACTGATTTAGCACACGCTCAGAATAACAACACAGTATGGCAGTTACACAACCCCTTCTGAAAGTACAAGACAACACAGAAAGTGTTTTTTGGTTATAAACTGAAGACATCTGGGTTTGAGATCCAACAATATGAGCTAATACTGATAATGATATTTACATCTACATGCGTTAAACAACTTAAAATCTGGCATGTATAGCAAAAGTATAGGAACAGATCATCTTAGAGCAATAACTGCATCAAGCCTGTAACCCACTGGGGAAGCCCATTGTTGTTTTGGGTTATTGTCTTGCTGCATTAAGTTCCGAGTAGTCGAAAAGGGGATGCATTTTTCTGAAAAAGGACAATGTTTTGAACTTCTGGATTCATTCTGTGGCTACCATCATGAGTTACATCAATATAGATTACTGAACTTGTTTCAGAAGCAGCCATGCAAACCCAAGCCATGACACTACATCCGATGTGCTTGAACGTTTGGATCATGAGCATATCCTTCTGAATCTTCTGGTCTGCTGAGGAGAGGTTTACATCTTGTGGTATAGCCTCTATATTTCTGGTCTTCTTCAAAAGATGGATTGTGATGACTTCAACATTGCCCAGTGGAGGTTGTTGTTGAAATCACTGACTGTTTAAGGGTTTTTCTTCACAACTCTGATAAGGTTTCTGTCATTCTGTCATCTAACCACTGGAGGTTTTCCTTGGATGACTCGTTTGATGTCTGGTTGTTGGTACAGCTGTGTTTTTTGCCTTTTTCAGTACATTCCAAATTGTTGTATTGGTTATGCCCAGTGCTTGTGCAATGAGATTTTCTCCTCTTTTCACAGCTTCTAAATGGCTTGTGTTTTTCCTATAGACAGCTCTCTTGTCTTAAGCTGGTTTATCTTTTTAACAACAAATACCGTATTAACAAGTGAAACCCCAAGCTCAAATCAAGCAGACATTCAGAGCTATTAATTGGGCAGCAAGAAATACTTGTCAGTAACATGCTCCAGTGTTAAATAAGGTTGGGTTCAAACAAATGGTTCCATGTGCCAAGTTGGTTAACACATCTAGATTGAAATTCTAGCTGAATTTCTCATCCATCATCTCAGTCATCTTTTTCTCTGTAGCCTTTTGGAGAGGACTATTTGGTAGAGCAATATACTTTTCAGATTCTGAAACCTCCTAGCATTATTAATAGGCCTAAAGATGTGTGGGTGTGATTTTTCAGGTGTCCACATACCTTTGACCAAATACACTGTATAACTGAGGTTTCAGTAATGAATCCAAGTTTTAGATTGGAGCTAGCAGTAAAAAGGAGATACTGTTCCCAAGCAAGTTCAGGCTATATTAAAGCTTATACACCTGATGCTTCTTTTTAAGTTACTGAGTTATAGATTAGGGAATGAATAAATTCCTTCATATCCTAATATACCTGGCATCATTTTAAAGCACGAACAACAACTATAATTATAGCGACTGTAGCGTGCTCCAGTATCATTACTTCACTTAAAATCTAATAATAAAAGAGAATCAAGCTTTAAAATTGCTGAGGGAAAAAGGCATGTTAAAAAACTGCATTGCAGAGTAGAGCAGGACTAAGATCTAAAAAGCAGCTCATAATGACCCCAGTTTTGTTGTTTTTTCTTAGCCATCATGAGTCCATCCCCCATTTGCTGCAGCCTAAGTCTATAAGCTAGCTTACCTGGAGAAATCGTAGTCATCAAGTTCATCTCCAGACGATGCGTAATCATCGTCGTAGTCTTTACCATCAGTACGGTGGGGGCGTCCTGCACGCTTTTTCTTAGGCCTGCTTGCGGAGCTGCCCATGTCTGAACTGCTGTAGTAAGGAGCTGAATTCTGAACTGGAATATTGTGCTCCACACCCCTGCACCACACACAAAATACAATTCACTGTAGCCTTCATAGAAATCTAGGAAAAATTTTGAGAATTCTATATTCCGATTTTAACAGTTTCGGGGCTTTTTTTGCTTATGATTACTCAGTCACAGTACAAATGTGCACTGTATTAAAGAATATATAATTGGTCATAATCTTGTGATGTTTGTCAAGATTTTTCTTTTAACCCACCAAGCTACTATAAATGCATGTCACTGCATTTGGACTTACTTCATTTCACCTACAATACTTACAAATAAAAGAAAAGAACTATCCATGATTTGACATGCACATTCACTGGTCACTTTAACAGAAACAAGTGTACACCTGTTCATTTATGCAGTTATTCCATCAGCCAATCAGGTGGCAGCAGGACAATGGATACATTCATGCAGATATAGATCAAGAGCTTCAGTTCATTTTCACATCAGAAGGAGGGAAAATGTGATCTCTGTAACCGTGGAATGATTGTTGGTGCCAGTTTGGGTATTTCAGATACTGCTGAAGTCCTGGGATTTTCACACACAACTGCCTCCACACAGAATGGTTGGAAAATTAAAGTCCATACTGTGAGAAGAGGATCTGCAGGCTGAAATACCTTTTTGATGAGAAAGATCACAGGAGAATGACCAGATTGGTTTGAGCAGACAGGAAGTCTATAGTAACTCAAATGACACTCTTTACAACTGTGGTGAGCAGAAAAGTATCTCAAAACATACAACAAATCAAACCTTGCTCACATCAGGTTCCACTCCTTTCATTCATAGAATCTGAGGCTATAACAGGCACAGTCTGGACAGCTGAAGATTTTTATTGTAATCTTTAACTGCCCATAATGCTTTCAGCATCTTGTTCTTGGTTGACTGCAGTAGAACCTTATGTGGTCTTCTGCTGTTGTAGTCCACGCACCTCAAGGTTTCATGTTTTTTGCATTTTTAAATGCTTTTCTGCTCACCATAGTTGTTAAGAATGATTATTCGAGTTACAATATTTGAAGCTCTTGACCTGTATCTGCATGATTTTCTGCATTGTGCTGCCAAATGATTGGCTGATTGAATAACCAGGTGGATGTGCAAGTGTTCCTAATAAAGTGGATATTGAGAGCAAGTTGAAATTCATGTCTGGCTAATGTTAAGATGTTATGCTGAGGGCATAGAACCAGAGGGGTTCAATGAGACATGCAAAAACACACAAGACTCGCATACTCATACACACTGCAGCACACATATACATGTACACACACACAGCAAGAGGAAGAGAGGAATCACTCTCATTTGCTCTGCTTTTAGTTTATTATATACTGTATAAGAATGTAAACCATTAAATCTGCAAAAAAAAGTAAAGACACATTCCATCATTATTTATGCAACTAAAGGGCAAAGATACACGACCACCGTGTTTCATTTTTCTGTTAAAGTGAAAGAAGTGTACTCACATAAGGCTTTCCGTGCCAGGAGGTTGGTCATAGTTTGTACTGTTGTCGTCCAGGTATTCCCTTGAACCTCCAAATTTCTCAGGAAAATCACTATTTACTAGCTCTACATCACCATTAACATTATTTACCTAGGAAAGGAAAGGCAACAAAAAGGTTTCTTTGAATTTACTTTGTGATTCATTAAATGAACACAAAAAAACAAACAAAACAAAAAAAAACACTATAACAATCTAAAATATTTTGTTTTGAGCCTGTGCAGAGTAGAATACAAGTTGGGACTCGCATATGTTCAAAAGGCACCTGATGCGTGCACACGTGCATACACCCACACCCACACACATATATACATATATATACACATATATTACATATATATAATATATATACATACACATACACACACACACACACACACACAATAATACATACTCACACACTCACACAAATACACACAATAAGACAAACACTCATGATAATGCATACATACAGTAGTGATGATACACTGAGTAACCCCTCTTATTATGACTATTAACCATACTGTTATGGTTATATGTATGGTTCTTTTACACTGAGCCATACTGTAAAAAGTAATGTGTGGCATATAAAAAAGTAATATTAAACCTTTAAATCTGTCTTATAACAATCAACCCTCAAACACTTCAAAACAAATAAATGAGCTGCTTTAGTGACCAAGTAAATCATATCTCTCAACACGTTCCAGAAAGCATCGCAGTGAAACTGCCACTACAAACCACACCCAGAAACCAGGTCTGAGAATTCCCTTCCCCCATCACCTACTGCACAGACAAACCTGTCTTTCCACCTGCACCATGTTAGCTAAGAGTAAATGAGTATATCTCAGCTGCTGGGACAGAATTCAGTGTGGGTTAAAATCACAGACAATAAAGCGATCTCCTACTCTCACATAAGCGTAACCTCATCATTCAAAAACAGACAAGAATGAACTGTTTCATTTCTAAACAATTCAGCTGTTTCCAAGAATGTCTTGATAAGTAAGACCTTTAAAAACCATTTAGAAATGACAGTTTTAAAACCAAACAGAGAAAAACAAAGACTAATTTTTTTCAATAAAATCAAAATAACTTTTACCCAGTCCTCTACATCCTGAGGAGGGTTAAGCTCTTCAGCAGGTTTCTCTTTGTGCCACAGAATATTCCCCTTCCCATAAGCGTTAATCTTCTGGCGGGTCTTGATGGCAAAAACCATGATGATAATAAGGCAAACAAAGATCAGGAAGCCAAAAACAATGGCAACTGCCTGGAAAAAGTGGAAAACAGAGTTGAAGATAATGTGAATATGAATATTAAAACTTTAAAAATACTGATTCTGGCAAAAAGTGGTTGACCAGATAAGTGCTAAGGAGTATAAAAAACAGATATATTCAGTTACACAATCTGAAACAATAAGCTGTATTAGTTTCAAAGGGAAACTACAGCCAAGAAATGGGCTCACCTCCTGTGGATCCACTACACAGTAGTGGTACAGGTACTGGTTGATCATGAGCTCTGTAGGCTGAGGACCCTGGTACTGGGCACACAGGGCCTGAACTTGGTAATATTGAACTGAGCCTGAGGCTTGTGCCATAGGGTTTACTGCAACCAAGTAAACTATTGTGGCCACAAGCATTAACAGTGCCAAGATGGCTGTGATGATAATGATAATCAGGAAGAACTTCCGGCTTTGTGCCCAGTGCTGATGTGAGAGAAGCATGATAAAGATGGCCATCACAGTTGCAAAGGTAACGATGGCCATTGTAATCATAAATGCCTTTGCTTGTCTCGGATCATTCTGTGAGCCCAGAATGCCATAAGCAAAGGGTCCGCCACCCAAACCTCCACCGAATGAAGTGCCTCCACCGTAGCCTCCACCGTAGCCTCCACCGTAGCCTCCACCGTAGCCTCCACCGTAGCCTCCACCGTAGCCTCCAGAAAATCCTGTCACACTTCCAGAGGTGTCCCAGGCTAAAGTGGATGCCACACATGCAAAAACCCCAACACACAGGAAGATGCTAATGATCGCCATGATTTTGATGATACCTGGTGGCGAGTTCCAGCGATAGTATTGTTGGATCTCATCGTCTGCATAATAGGAGTATGCAGGTTGTGGCACCATATCGCTGTGGGTGGTAATAGATTTAATACATTTTTTAGAAACAAAGATTCCTTTCAGTGTATTCATTGGATCTGACAAGAAAGTCAAACTAGAGTAAAGTAGGTTGTGAACACACAACGTAAAAAAAACTAGGCTTAAATGATGAGCAGTATCAAGTGATAAATAAATAAACATTCCCTGTGTATAAACCAAGTACATTAAAAGTTACATGCACTTACTAATCATGTTCGAACTCATAGGGAGGTGGACTCCCATTCAGCTGGGAAGACATTGTTTATTCTGCAGTAGAAGAGAAATCCGTAAACATTCAATTCACTTTCGATTACTTGGGTGCATTTCCTTTAAGTTAAGTAACCTGGAAGTCTTTCTGTTGTAGTTTAAATTGTAACCAAAACAGACCCGGAAAAAACAACAAATAAATCTTTCATAGAAGGTTAACAAACTTATTCAATACATTATTTTGCTCTTGTATCTGAAGCCTAAAGCAATTAGGACGCAATAAAGATTATTTTAGAGTATAAAGTATAAAATATGAGCTGGAATACCATAAATATATTGTTATAAAGGTAAACGTAAAAGACACTCACCTATTTTCCCTGAACGCTCCTCTTCACACTGATAATCTACTCGGTGCCTGTTTTCACATCGCTTGTGAAGGTAGTCTAAGCTCCTCCCCCACACAGCCCGAAATGACGTCGATGCAGAAGGGTGTGTCTGATTGGCTCTTTAAACCACGAGTGGTGGCAGGTGTTTTCTACCTGGAGTTAAAGGAAATGCTCGTCAGGAGTAAGGTTGTGTTATGAGTCGCTTCCTTCATTTTCTTTCTTTAAACTTATTTTGACTCCCGCACAGTTTATCAGGAAAATAAAAATGTAATCATGCTGGGTCCGTGTATATTCCGTCCAGTCTGTTTTTATTAGAAATTAAGCGTTAGGAAAAGAAAAATGACTGAAGGCGTATAGTTTAGTTTACAGTTGATTATAACTGTAGAACTGGTTGGTTTTCATTTGCAAAATTAAATTCTTTACAGAAAATGTAATGCTGAAGTGATTCTGTAATAGCAATGTCTTGTCCTGGTATCTTAGGCTAATACAGTAGATGGAAAAAAAATACATGCTGAAGATATACAAAGGACAAGGACAGGAATCGTTTAGTATTCTTTTTCTTACAATGCTCTATGCTCTTATTTTTTATACTGTATTTATAAAATAAACACAGACAAACACTGTTTTAGTTTTAATAATTAATATATTTCCAAAGGCAGAAAAGGATCTTGGAAATGTTCGTTTAAGCCCAAACACTTACTATACAAGAATTTTGATTTCAGACGTTCTGTAGGACCATTGCTAAAGTTTTATTCCTACAATTTTAGAAACAAAGGTGTGCTTTTCTTTGTCTTAGGTCAAAGATATATACATTAAAACCAACCCTTCTACCCTTGATAGCACCATAACCAGTGACATAGAAGGGTACGGCTTTATTTCTGAATGTACTGATACATATTGAGTAACAACTGCTTGTCTGTGGGTTTTGTTTGTTCACTTTCCTATACACTCAAACTCCCAAACACTCAGTCTGTCAAAATAGATGGAGAATATCAAAGTCGAGCGCTCTCCTTAACCACTCTCACAAGTCCAGACTTGTAGTCATAGCAAGCCTGCTCAAAGTAACAGTATGCAAGCAGTTATACAATGCAATACAATATACAATGCAATGCAATATACAGTGGTGTGAAAAAGTGTTGGCCTCCTTCCTGATTTCTTATTTTTTTGCATGTTTGTCACACATTAATGTTTCAGATAATCAAACACATTTAAATATTAGTCAAAGATAACACAAGTAAACACATCATGCAGTTTTTAAATGAAGGTTTTTATTATTAAGGGAAAACAAAATCCAAAACTACATGGCCCTGTGTGAAAAAGTATTTGTCCCCTAAGCTTGCAATGACTTGCAATGAGTCTTGCAATGAGTCTGTTACAGTGCTGTGGAGGAATTTTGGCCCACTCATCTTTGCAGAATTGTAATTCACCCACATTGGAGGGTTTTCAAGCATGACCCACCTTTCTAAGGTCATGCCACAGCATCACAATCGGATTGAGGTCAGGACTTTGACTAGGCCACTCCAAAGTCTTAATTTTGTTTTCTTCAGCCATTCAGAGGTGGACTTTCTGGTGTGCTTTGGATCATTGTCCTGCTGCAGAATCCAAGTTTTGGCACTACAGTAATTAATAAGTAAAATACTTGTTAATAAGTAGAACCTAAATAATACATAAAATACTTATTTTCTTTTGGAATAATTAAATACATGGCCATGGCATAATGTACAGTACTGTGCACAAGGTTTAGGTAGGTGTGAGAAAATGATGTAAAGTAAGAATGCTTTCAAAAAATCTATATTTTAATTGTTTATTTTGATCAATTTACAAAATCAGCAAACAGAACACCCAAATCAATAGGCGTAACTAACCTTTGGCTTCAAACGAGCATCTTGCACACTTTGTACACTTGCACAAAATCAGGGATTTTGTAGGATCAGAGTCAGGTGTATGATTAACCAATTATACCAAGAAGGTGCTAACAATCATCAGTTTCATATGTAAGTTGAAAAATAGTCATTAAATGAAACTGAAACAGCTGTGTTAGAACTTAAAACTGTGTGAAGAACAGCTAAATGCTGCTACTAAGGTGAGGTTGTGGAAGACAGTTTCATGTCACAGGTCATGGCACCATGGCAAGACTGAGCAGAGTAACAAGACAAGCAGACTGCGGTTTCAAGATGTTCACTCTATTTTGAAGGAGTACAAATAAACAGGCAATGTTGAGGACTGTAGACACAGTGGTCGGCCAAGAAACTTAAGCAGCATATGAAAGACACTTCATGCTTATTTCCCTTTGACATCAGATGATGTCCAGCAGTGCCATCAGCAAAGAACTGCCAGTCAAACCCAGGTACACCCATCTACTGTCTGGATAAGTGTGGACAGAAGTGGTACATAGAAACTGGGGATTAATTAGTCAGCTCAGGACTTCTTCTTCTTCTTCTTCTTTCGGCTTTTCCCTTCAGGGGTCGCCACAGCGAATCATCTCTCTCCACCTATCCCTATCTTCTGCATCCTCAACACTTGCACCCACTAGCTTCATATCCTCATTAATTCCATCCATATACCTCCTCTTTGGCCTTCCTCTTTGCCTCCTGCCTGGCAGCCCCATGTCCAACATTCTCCTACCAATATACTCACTGTCCCTCCTCTGAACATGTCCAAACCATCTTAATCTGGTCTCCCTAACTTTGTCCCCCAAACGTCCAACATGAGCTGTCCCTCTGATGTACTCATTCCTAATCCTGTCCAATCTTGTCACTCCCAAAGAGAACCTCAACATCTTCAGCTCTGCTACCTCGAGCTCTGACTCCTGTCTCTTCCTCAGGGACACTGTCTCTAAACCATACAGCATGGCCGGTCTCACCACTGTCCTGTACACCTTCCCCTTGATTCTCGCTGATATTTTCTGATCACACAGAACTCCCGACACCTTTCTCCACCCATTCCAACCTGCCTGCACTCGCTTCTTTACCTCTTTCCCACACTCTCCATTACTCTGGACTGTTGACCCCAAGTACTTAAACTCCTGTACCTTCTTCACCTCTTCACCCTGTAACCTTACTGTTCCACTTCCCTCCCTTTCATTCACACACATGTACTCAGTCTTACTACGACTGACCTTCATTCCTCTTCTCTCCAGCGCAAACCTCCACCTCTCCAGGTTTTCCTCCACCTGCTCCCTGCTCTCACTACAGATCACAATGTCATCTGCAAACATCATTGTCCAAGGAGACTCCTGTCTGACCTCCTCTGACAACTGGTCCATCACTATAGCAAACAGGAAGGGGCTCAGAGCCGATCCCTGATGCAGTCCCACCTCCACATTGAACTCCTCTGTCTGACCTACAGCACACCTCACCACTGTCCTGCTCCTCTCATACATGTCCTGCACCACTCTGACATACTTCTCCGCTACTCCTGACTTCCTCATACAGTACCACAGCTCTTCTCTTGGTACCCTGTCATATGCTTTCTCCAAGTCTACAAACACACAGTGCAACTCCTTCTGACCATCCCTATACTTCTCCATCAAAATCCTCAGAGCAAAAATTGCATCCGTTGTGCTCTTTCTGGGCATGAAGCCATACTGCTGCTCACAAATGTCCACTACCTTCCTTAACCTAGCTTCCACTACTCTTTCCCATACCTTCATTGTATGGCTCATCAACTTTATCCCCCTATAGTTACTGCAACTCTGCACGTCACCCTTATTCTTAAAGATCGGCACTAACACACTTCTTCTCCATTCCTCAGGCATCCTCTCACTCTCTAAAACCCTGTTGAACAAATTAGCTAAAAATTCCACAGCTGCCTCTCCCAGACACTTCCAGACCTCCACCGGAATGTCATCAGGACCAACTGCCTTCCCACTTTTCATCCTCTTCAAAGCAGTCAGCTCAGGACTAATTAGTCAAAATTTGAAATATTTGGCTGTAGCAGGAGGCAGGTTGTTCGCCAAAGAGCTGGAGAGTAGTACAGTGATCAGTGTCTGCAGGCAACAGTGAAGCATGGTGGAGGTTCCTTGCAGGTTTGGGGCTGCCTTTCTGCACACGGAGTAGGGGATTTGATCACGATTAATGGTATCCTCAATGCTGAAAAATACAGGCAGATACTTATCCATCATGCAATACAATCAGGGAGGAGTCTGATTGGCCCCAAATTTATTCTGCAGCAGGACAATGACCCCAAACATACAGCCAATGTTATTAATTCTTCCTTTCCATTTCTGCATGATTTTGTGCATTGCACTGCTGCCACATGATTGGCTGATTAGATAATTGGATGAGTTGGTGTACACGCATTCCTACTTGTTAAGTGTATATTCATTCGTATTTGATAAGTGTATATTAATCTGGTAGGTCAGGTGCCCTAACTTACCTCTTGTACATATATAATGTCAAACATACACAAACACATACACACAGCACATATACTTTATAATTGATAAATAATAGTTGAAACTAAAAGTTTGGTTCCTTTTTTAATGAGCAAAAATGTTTCAGGAAATACTGTTAATACATTCCACACTAAAACCTGCAGAACAGAAAACCTTTTTTTGTCTGAAATGTGAGGAGTCATTCACTGCATAAATAAATGTAAATCCTCTCTCTCAAATATACATACATTTTACACACACACACACACACACACACACACACACACAGGTTAAAAAGACAAACATACATACATGGGCACTAACCAAAAGCATTTTGATATAAAAACATAAGTGCTTTTTTTAAAGGAAGGTGACAACACATATTTTCAGATTAAACAGTCAAAGAAGTCACAGTGTTGAAACTATTTTAAAAACATCACAAACCATTCAGTATTTATACACAAGATTAGTCTAATAAAATCAAAATGAGGAAATAAATGACTCAATAACATAGATATGATTTTCCCCTGCCAATACTGTATTTTGCTGAGCATATTAAGACTTATAATGCAAATATTCATACTTATAGACTCTCCTTTGGCTTAATTGTCTGAAGTCTTGCATGCGGGTCATTTCACATCTTTGTGGCTGGTTTGTGCAGTATCATGAGGAAATATAGGACCTTTACAGCATGTAGTGTCAGGGAAACCTTTTATCCATAGCCATCATTCCATGCCATGACCTTATCATATTCTTGAATGCGATGCTTGATGTGAGAGAGTTTGTTTTTGAGGTATTCACATCGTTCCTTTTTCTCAAGAAATGAAGGATCCTTTATTTAAAAAAAAAAACACAAACAAGTAAACAGTTTACTATTCATATCAACAGCAAAATCCAAAGTAGATCTTTGAATTGTTTATGTTTGAATTGTTTTATTCAAAGCAGAATTCTATAAGTGCCTACTAATGCAAGGGCTAACACTGCAAAGATCAAGAGAAGAGGGAAAAACTGTCAAAGAGAGTTGGATTTGCTAGGAATTGATTGCTTAACATTAATTATTTATATTAAAAAGAATTTGGCTTAAAACAAGTGAAATATTTATCTATATTTTAAACAAATTATGGTGGCTTATGCAGTCGCATTTCACGTCATTTAACTGATAAAGATCTGCTTCTAAACATTATAACAAATATTTTATTATACTACTAATAATATTTTTTGTTAATGTATAATTATACTTAGACATCCAGGCACATCTATGGATTGTATTTATTTCACCATCATTAAACGTATTTAAGTATTAAATGATTTTTTTTTTTTAAGTCCCCCTTTTGTCCGAAGAGTCAACTGCTATTTCCTGTCCAGAAAAACAAATGAGCCTGGCCCTTTCCCTCCCACCCCTCTTCCTCCTTCATGCTTCTGTGAACAAAACCTAAGCAGATCAGAGGATAGCACTGTACATCTGGTGAAGCAGGAATTAGGACTGGTGTGTAAATATGCATTGAACTTACATTTTTCTTTTGCTGATATATCTGAAGGATGTGGTTTATTCGGTCGTATTCCTGAGTGAACAAATAAATTGGTTACAGTTTGCAGCTTTGTTTTCCTGTGTGTGTACAGAAGATATACATGAAATGTCAATCTTCTTCTTCTTCTTCTTCTTTCGGCTTTTCCCTTCAGGGGTCGCCACAGCGAATCATCTCTCTCCACCTATCCCTATCTTCTGCATCCTCAACACTTGCACCCACTAGCTTCATATCTTCATTAATTCCATCCATATACCTCCTCTTTGGCCTTCCTCTTTGCCTCCTGCCTGGCAGCTCCATGTCCAACATTCTCCTACCAATATACTCACTCTCCCTCCTCTGAACATGTCCAAAAAATCTTAATCTGGCCTCCCTAACTTTGTCCCCCAAACGTCCAACATGAGCTGTCCCTCTGATGAACTTGTTCCTAATCCTGTCCAATCTTGTCACTCCCAAAGAGAACCTCAACATCTTTAGCTCTGCTACCTCTAGCTCTGACTCCTGTCTCTTCCTCAGTGACACTATCTCTAAACCATACAGCATGGCCGGTCTCACCACTGTCCTGTACACCTTCCCCTTGATTCTCGCTGATATTTTCCTATCACACAGAACTCCTGACACCTTTCTCCACCCATTCCAATATATGTTTTTTTCTTTTATACATACATCAACCAGAGGTTATAGCTTTTTGAAATCTATTTAATCCCAAAAGTAAAATGGGAGAAATTTGCATTTCACTGCAAACATTTTGACAGCTCTTATCTGATTAGAAACAGAAACATTTAGGTTTGTGTATCCATTTTGTTTTTAATGAAATATATTTATGGTTTCAGCTACAGCAACATCCCAGACTGCCACATATCTTAACATTTAGCTTTAAACACATAATGTACATTCCTAAGTGATTCCTAACACTTTCCTCCAATGACATTTACTGATGCATTTATACACATTTCCTGAAATATATTAATACTACAAACTTGAACCTACTTCAAATGTTCTTAAAAGAAACAAGATGCAAAAAAAAATTATTATTAGACAATAACAAACCTCCTGACTGGACAGGTTTCGAGGCAGGTTGCGCATCATGCTATCCAACTCATCAAACTTTTTCAGTGTTGCATGAACCTCTGTGTGCAGTTCTTTGTACTCAGAGTACTGGTCATTAAAGACAGCTTTGTACTGGTCCCGCTCTTCGTCAGTGTGAATTGCTGGGTATTTTCTGCAACATAACAAAAAAAAAAAAAAAGACAGTTCAAATCCAAACACACTCACACAAGCACAAACACACATGCATATTTAGAGTACAAAGTAAAAAGTACACACGATAAGTAGTCAGGCACAATCACAGGTTTGGGAATGTGTCCAGGTGGAATATGTCCTTTAACCACTTTTGCCTTGGAAGGTGCAGGAGCGTCTGTGTGAACTGGTGCAGCAGAGGAGATGAGGACAGGCTCAGGGACCCTCTGTACTGCCTACCAGTAGAAAGAAAAAAAAAACAAGAAACAAAAAGAATCTAGGTGATCACCAGGTTAAGAAGATCCACTAAATACATTAGAAAAGACGGAAAAGTATTAGTTACCATAGACTGAACCACAGGGAATTCTGACTGCATCTGAGGAAGGAAATGAGAACGTATGAGAATGAGGAAGTATGTCTAAATCACGGGTGATTGCTTTAAGATTACACAGGAAGTCAAACAATACACTATAAAGCTCTAACTTCTTCAAAGCTCTAACTTCTAGTGACCTTGTAATCCAGCTCCACAGTGATGTCACTAAAATGCAAAGAATGGCTAGAATTTGACTTCCTCATATGAATATATTACTGTGGATGCGTACTGAACTTCCTGAGTTTCACACTTAATTTGTATGAAATTAACAATCTTCGCATTTTAATCCATATATTAAATATCAGTGTTACTGTTGCTATTTATTCATCGGAATCTGATCAAAGTTCACATTTATCAGTTTCTTTGTATAGAGATTTAAACAAACTCAGGAGTTCTCACAGGATACAAGCGAGGTCAAAATTCCATTGATTTATTGTTATGTTAAACTGATTTTTTTTTCTGAATTACAGAAAACATAAAACTATGGTGCTCAATCAACAGATGTTAAGGTGTAATGGTGTACCATTAGTAAAAGTGCCTGAATAAATGAATGAAACTTAATAACAAATGTTAACACATGTCTATTTTGCCCTCATGCACATTAAGGAGGATGGTCAGATGGATAAACATTTATAAAAAAATCACAGTTAGAGATTTCCAGATTATTCGATTCCGCTGGAAGAGAGCCTTTTATTTCATCGAACCACCAGCAGTTCACTAGATGCTGTTAGAACCAGGATTCTTGATCAGATGAGACTATATTTTTTGCCAATGCCTGAGGCAATGAGGTTTTTCTGGGCTAGTTTCAGGGCTTAATTAGCTATGACTGATTTGATTGCATTGTATTACACAGCTTTTGTTCCTGTAAATCCTGTTGAACTCTAAGGCACGTATTCAGTCAATGCTTATTTTTGCTGTATTGCATCAGGACAACCGTATCCTACTGAATGTGAAATTTGAGTATTACACTCATAATAAACAGCTACAGATCGATTTTTTTCTTGGTGAAAAAAGTGTATTCAGTCTATATACATGTCTTTATAAATGAGGCCCCATATTCACTATATGTCCAAAGGGTTGTGTACACCTGACCATTACACTCATATGTGCTCTCTCCAAATTTAATCCCCTCTGTGTTGTTATAATAACCTCCACTATAATGGGAAAGCTTTCCGCTAGATTTTGGAATGAGGTTGTGGGAATTTGTGCTCGTTCAGCCACAAGAGTATTAAAAGAAGTTGGGCAGTGATGTTGGCTGAGGAGGCCTGGTGTGTAGTCAGTGTTCCAGTTCATTCAAGTTTCAGAGCAGGCCACACAAGATCTTCCACACCAACCTTGCAAACCATGAAGCGTAGTTTGTGCACAAGGGCATTGTCATGCTGGAACCCATTTGGGCCTCTTAGATCCAGTGAATGGAAAATAATGCTACAGTATATAACAACTGAGTGCTTCCAACAGTTTGGGAAAGAACCACATAAGTGTGTTATAGTCAGGTATCCACAAACATTTGACTAAATAGTGTATATCTGAGAGATGCAGTAAATCAGCCAACAGTCTCACCTCATGGCCATACTTCTCTCTGTAGCGGCGTGCGGCTTCGTGTCTCCATAGTTTCAGGCAAACAATAGCACCTATCAGGTACACCAGCATGGCCACAAAGAGAAAAATGATAGCTGCCGTTTGCCCAGCTTCAACACGACAGAAAGCTGCGTTGATTCCATTGTTGAAAACAGGGTAATAGCAAAGTCCACCTCGCGTTGTGTCCCTTACATACATGATCCCAGCAGCCATGTAAAGTATTGCAAGCACCAGGTTGATTACAAATTCTGTAAGAGGCCACCAGTTTGAGTCTAAAAGAATAGCACGGTAGTACATGGTCATGCCCATCACCAGTATGATCACAGTCACTATCCATGCCAGGCCTGCCACAACAAGGACAAAAGGTGTTTTGGGTCCCGTGTAATATGTGTCCCCGTACGTGCCATACACACCACCGTATCCGCCGTACATTTGGGGCTGCGAGTAACCAAACATATTGTACCACTCATTGTCTTTGTGAATGTATGCACAGACACAGGCAAAAACAGCTGCCCCTAAAAGCAACTCGATGCAACCAAGAATTCTTAGCAACCCTGACCAGGACTTCATGTAGGCATAACGTTGTTGGTATTCCTCAACTCTTTCACTGTAGGTCAGAGTGGTGTGTGCATTGGTGTGTGCAGTGCGACCATCCATAGAGTCTGGATGCTCTCCTAGCATAGCTTCATGCTCCATGCGGGAATGGTAGCTGCCTCCAGAGCCCCCAAACTTATCATGATATGACCCTGAGCCTGAGGGCGAATGAGGAGGAGAGCATCTAATGCCCTTTGTTGTGGTGTTCAAATTACTGGATACGGGTGCTGAGCTATTGCTGCTTCTGCTGCTCCCACGGAAAAAGTTTTTCCACGAGTCAGGAATGAAGCGGTGGACAGGTTTGAGATCAACTGATGGATTTTCGCAGTTTTCACTGTCACCAAGGTCGGACTCTGGTCCAATTGGAGCCTCGTCAGGGAGAGGAGGAGGAGGTAAAGGGTCTAAGCTCAGAGCCAAATCTGATGATCTCTGATGTTGCAAACTGGAGAGGCCATTACTCTTCTGTAATGAGCTTGAAGGCACATCGTTATAGTTAGGTGCATTTCGGGCGCGCCCAAAGCGGCCAGGAGAACCACCGCTAGAGGACATCGGAAATGCAGTTTGACCTAGACATACAATAAAATTAGTGAACAAAGAAAACTAAACAACAAACAATTATCCTTTTATCCTTAACCTTTTATTCTGATGTTTACAGATCAAATATTTTTTAATTTGTGTTATGGTCATTTTCCTTTAACAGTGTGTTGGAGTTTTACACTGGAAGTAGAAGACATCATGTACAAATGTAAATTAGGTATATGTCTTCCTCACCTACCCATTTTACTACAACTACACAGATAAAAGTGATTTCATTTTTGCTCATTCTGCCCCCACAGTAACTGCATTTTTGGCATTTTGTATAAATCATTGTTTACATATGCTCATGGTGAGTAGTTCTATGAGGTTTTTTTTTTTTTTTTTTTAAATCCCATGAAGCCAACAAGAATGTGCAAGGAGGCTGGATTATGTCAAGAAAAAAACAGCAGTCTTCATAAGTCACCTTAAATTGCTATGCTTAGTAATGCTTAGCACTGAATATTACTGGTGTTTTTTTTAGTTACAGATTGACAACATGCCACATTGTCATTATTACATCCCTGGTGAGTAACTCGCTCTTATTTGAAAAGACGTAATAAAGATCTACTTTATGCATGTTTTACACATCCCCAGACAGAAAGCTGAAATGTTCTCATAATTCAAAGTCCACAAGGGAAGATATAATGGATTAGTAATAAAAGACACCAGGTTACAGTTTGGCAGTGAGTATAATACGGCCTTCAAAAGATCCTCAAAGGCTCTGGTTCCTATTTGCCAAGTTGTGACTGTGTGTTCAGTGTGTTGAAGGGAAGTTCAAAAACTCTTTACAGGGAAGTTCCTCTGTTTAGATGAGTGCATTTCATGTTTTTATTGTTTTATGATCACTTGTTTCATTTCCCACGAGTCATTTCTAAAAGTCAGATCAATGCATGATAAGATAACTAAATAAATAAAACACTAAATATACAGTGTCCACAGGATGTAATGAGTATTAATGAATAAGAGCTGAGGATCAGCAGTAAGACAATACCAGAGACCAGACTGTTCAAGAGGATGGATAGTCAAGCTGTGTAACATGAACACGGCTCTGATACTACTGTAACCAAACCCTGTGTGTCATTCGCAGAGAAAAATGCTGGGGAGCCTGAGCATGGCTTCATGTATATTGTGCAAGCAGATTTTAGAGCAAAACTGAATTCTTTTCATTAACCAAAACAGAGAACAGGTGTATCTAAGTTATTCTGGATCAAATATTTTAAAGTGTGTATTTAGCTATGTTTCATGTGCAAGAGTGTATTGACTTTTATATCTCAATAACTTAGTCCAATTTGACTTTTGAAAAAGAATGAACAGAATTATAAATAGTGTAATTTAGTATAATTTACACCCACTCACTCACTTTACTGACGTGCATTTCTTGGCAAATCTTACCTGGCCTTTAATTAACATGGACGTGTAAGGACAAAAACCGGCTATAAATCTGTCTACCTTCCAAACACTCAGGCACCAAATAAACAACTAAAGTGTCCTCGAAATAAATAAAGATACAAATAATATGATTACAAATAAAATGCTAATAATAGATCAGGTAACATTCATAATATATGAGGGTAAGTGAGACAGCCTACATGTTATTGCTGCAGTAAGTGGGAACGGCCCGTTCGCTCCTGGAAGTCAGCAATGCAGGCTACACTGTTAATCATATAAACAACAATTAAAAGGGAGAATAAATACCAATAGAAATACAAATAAAAACACATACAAATACCAACAAAAAACTCATGGTCCTGCAGTAATAAAGCCATACCCGTTAGAGAAGTGAGAAAAGCGTAGCCAGTCATCATGTAGCGCGCGCCATAATAAACAAGTTACCAGGTCAGCAGCGATCAATCGTGTTGGTCAAAAGTTAACATTTCCTTTCCCTTCGATAGCACTTTAAACTAAACAATAGGCTGAAAGAAAGTCTGGATTAAATTTGTAATGTTAACCAGAGTATGAAACGAAACATAAACTCTCCTACCTTTCGGGTCTCCAGCCAAATTTACGTACACTTTTACGCCTTCGCATTTTTTCCCTGAACCCAGCGGTTCGGAAACTCATACCACGTGACCAGCCTATCCCAGCCCGTGACGTCACACACTGAAACTCGAAGCTCCTTGAAAATCTTGGGGAAAGCCGCGATTTACAAAATCTTTACAAATTCCAAAATAAATATAGAGCAAGTGACAGAGTGTTGAAATTATTTAACCCATAATTAATGATAATGAACCTTGAAGAATGCACGGGTCTGTTTCAGGTATCCATCGATCCACCTCTGTTCTGTTCCGCTTATTATTCACAGGGTCACAAGGTACCCTTAGCATATCAGAGGGGGCTCTGGGCACAGGTTGGGAACACTGTAGACACCAATCATTACTAGGACCATTTTAGAACTGGAAAGGAGACTGGATTACCCAGAGGAAACCCATGAAGCACAGGGAGAACTCCTGGGTCACAGGGAGACTCGAGGGTCCCTGGTTCAATTGCAAAACCGTATTGTTGGGACATGTCTGTACATGTTCTCCCTATGTCCATGTGGGTTTCTTCTGGGCTTTCTAGTGTCCTCTCACAGGCCACTATCTGGACTGACTATGCTCAGTGTCTGTGTACATAGAGCCTTGTGATGGATTGGCATCACATTGAGTATACATTCCCATCTCACATCCTGGCCCCACATGTAGTCCATAACAATGAATTGGACTTGAAAAAAAAAATCATGGTTGCACACCTGGTGCACATTGATATAAAAAATAGTCTGCACACCCCTGTTACAAAAGCTGGTTTTTGTGTGCAAAAAGAAAACCAAGCTAAACCATGACTGACCTTTTTCCAACTTAAAAAGTTATTCCAACTGATATAGCAAGCAATGGATTTCAAGTGAAAAAACGTTTTTTGGGAAAAAAAAACTGGTTACACAACGTGAACACTGCTTAATTAATACTTTATTAAAGACGGCCTGTACTTGTTAATGTCAGTGTCAGAGCACATTTCCTCCACATTTCATCCACTTGTTGATCATGGCCTTTATGATATTCACTATATCACTCTACCAGTAACATACACACTTTCTCTCTCCATATCTGTATCGCTCTCGCTCACTCCTTCTGTCTTTTAACTAAATAGAATACAATACAATAAAATGAAATGAAAATAGAATAAGAAAAAAAAATGAAAATGAGCTAAAAATAAAATAAGATTAAATGGAATTTTTGTGCAAAATAGAGTAGCAAATAAAATAAAGTGACATGCTCTGAGCAGATAAAAGCAGTTACTTTCTGGGGACACACAGGGGTGCAGAGTAAGGGTATAATTGTCTTTTTATTAAAAGGAAACAGTGTGGTGAATTAACCAATAGGCATACAAATTATTACAGGTTACTTATACAAGTGTCACATTTAATCTGGATACTCTAAACTGGCAGGTTTTTTTTTTTCTTTCATGGTTTTACTTCATGCTCTGATATCTGTAAATAAAGCATTGAGCTAGACAACGTTCTTTTCTAGTCATTGCTGGGGTTTTTTGCCCTGGATTTTCTACACCAATATCTATGTCATGTTTCTTTTGCTACTTTAGGTGAGCTCAAGGTCATCAGTGTCTTCTCTCAACTCAGTGAACTCACTTGTTATTTCACTCTTAGAGGCAATGAGTTTGGAATTAATTTGTTTTTGTTTTTTTGCCTGAATATTCAATTAAATTCAATTCAAATGAACATTGTCTCAAAGCATCTTTACAGAAGTATAGACTGCTAAACATCTCTAATGGTTTTTTTTTATGAAAGGAATGCCCCAACATATTTCTATATATCAATAGAAATATGTTGGGGCATTCCTTTCATAAAAAGCAGTTAGCCTATTTTTTGCTGTTTATTTATTACACAGATAGTGGCAAACCAACTAACTCGCTAGTTAAATGTTGTTGCTAGGTGATTATTCAATAATGGCATTCATTTTAAACACTAATGTTAATGTGTAACTTCTGTTATTAGCTCCTTGCTCTTGCTCCTTTCAAGACACAGCAATGCACCTGCATACATCTTCATACCATGATATAATTGTGAGGTTACAAAGTTTCATAAATGAAAAAAAAAGACTTCTTCTTCTTCTTTCGGCTTTTCCCTTCAGTGGTCGCCACAGCGAATCATTTCTCTCCACCTAACCCTATCTTCTGCATCCTCAACACTTGCACCCACTAGATTCATATCCTCATTAATTCCATCCATATACCTCCTCTTTGGCCTTCCTCTTTGCCTCCTGCCTGGCAGCTCCATATCCAACATTCTCCTACCAATATACTCACTCTCCCTCCTCTGAACATGTCCAAACCATCTTAATCTGGCCTCCCTAACTTTGTCCCCCAAACGTCCAACATGAGCTGTCCCTCTGATGTACTCGTTCCTAATCCTGTCCAACCTTGTCACTCCCAAAAAGAACCTCAACATCTTCAGCTCTGCTACCTTAAGCTCTGACTCCTGTCTCTTCCTCAGTGACACTGTCTCTAAACCATACAGCATGGCTGGTCTCACCACTTTCTTGTACAAATGAAAAAATAGGAGAGAGAGAGAGAGAGAGAGAGAGAGAGAGAGAGAGAGAGAGAGAGAGAGAGAGAGAGAGAGAGAGAGAGAGAGAGAGAGAGAGAGAGAGTGAGAGAGAGAGAGAGAGAGAGAGAGAGAGAGAGAGAGAGAGAGAGAGAGAGAGAGAGAGAGAGAGAGAGAGAGAGAGGAGAGAGAGAGAGAGAGAGAGAGAGAGAGAGAGAGAGAGAGAGAGAGAGAGAGAGAGAGGTTGGTACTCTGTCCAGGGTGTATCCCAACTTGTGCCATGGGATAGGCCCCAGGCTCTGTGCGACCCTATGTGGGATAAGTGGTACAGAATATGGATGGTTGGATGGTAATGAAAACAGGTGAAGGACAGACGATAAAGTAAAGAGTATAATAAAATAAAATCAGACATTAAAAAAAACAGACAGCCAAAAAGAAACCACGTAGAAAATAAAATAAAGTACAACATATGAACAACTGGATCTGCTGAGGCTCAGTGAAAAAGGTGCACTGTGCCTTTAAGATACTTTTTCCTGCTCTGCACACCGGCGGTGGAAATGGTCTCACTGTGGAATTTATGTGGAATTATTAATAGGCTGCTTGGTCTCAATACTGAATCCCTTGTAGGACAAAACAGAGTAACTCCCCGAAGGACGATGATTGGGACTATGAAGCATTTTACGGTAGCTAACTCACGAAAACAGAGACGTGACTAGTCATCTTATTGGGATTTGTTTGTGTCAGTAAATGGTTAGCTAGCCAGCTAACGCGTAAACGGGCTGAGTAGCTAGCGAGCTTCAAACAGCTTTAGCTAACTATGCGAAAGCTCTAGCTGGTTAGATGACATTCTTTATTTTAGATGGCAACGTTGTTAAATGTTTGAGTTATAAGTGTTATAAACGCTGATAAAGCAGTTAGCCTATTTTGTGCTGTTTATTTATTACACAGATAGTAGCAAACCAACTAACTCGCTAGTTAAATGTTGTTGCTAGGTGATTATTCTGTAACGGTCTTCATTTTAAACACTAATGTTAACGTGTAACTTCTGTTATTAGCGAAAAGAGACGGGTTTACGGGTTGAGTAGCTCCCTTAGGACCAGAAGATTTTATTCATCTATGAACAAGCTTGTTATGCACGTCGGTTTATAGTCCAGTTTTTCCCTAATGACAGATGTTTTCAGTGTCAGTTTAAAACTAGTTCTAACTGTGAGCTTTGGCTAAGTGATTGTGTCTGGTTATACTAACTAAAAGCTATGGATAATGTTGAATAGAGATTAAACTCTAAATCGACTTTTTATTGTTTCCACAGGGTTAAACAAAGCATACTCCTTCCTTATGATGGACAATTACTTCAAAGCTGCTGTATGTGACTTGGACAAACTCTTGGATGACTTTGAATCGAACACAGGTTAGAGGATTTGCCTTGTGTCCCTTTATCCTGTAGTCTCATCTGAAATGGAGAAGCTTGTGAAGTGTCTTACTGCTTTGTTCCCTTTTTGTTTCTATTCTCAGTTATACTTCTTACTCATTTTGTACTAACCTTCTATAATAGCTAAAAAATGGGGGGAAAAAAGACTCCCAAAAAAGCAAGGGATCTTTAATCTTTCCTGTATGTAGAATGTAGTTTGTGATGTCCAGTGTTATGACAAATTAAAGAAAAACACTGCTGCGAAACACATTCAGTATGTTGAAATATGGGATAAATTGATGTTGCAGAATTGTTGTTCAGTGCTACATTTTTGTTATTCCTGTGAAAAGCAACACAACATAACATGAGCGACAGTGACTGTTGGTGACCAGATGTGGGCGTGCCCAGCTAATATGGAGTGACTTGGTGTAGCGAAATTAACTGTTTTGGAATGCAGATTAGTGACCAGTCACTCTCTGTAGCAGAGAAGAGAAACCATTGAAACCTGCCGATCTTCCTCAAAAAGAAGCTTCATTTATGAATTAGTGACAAGAGAGAAATCAAAACCATGTTGCAGCAACAAAATGAGTTTAGGAACTGGTCTTTATCAGAGTGACTTGCAATTGTGTTGTTTATTTTGATGTTTATGCTTAAAATGGAATTATAGGAAATCAGAGTTGTTTTTTTTAATGCAGACTTAATTGAGCTCAAGCATATCTTGTCCTGATTGGACTGATTTTACTAACTAAGTATTTAAAAGTTTAAAGTTGCCAGATATGCTTTATTACTTTTTATTATTTTATTAATGTACTCTGATCAGGACCGGGGCAAAAAAACTGGATTCGGACATCTCTAGTTGGCAGGTAGTCAGTCGGCATTATGGGTAATATAAGAAACCATGAACCAGAGTGAAAATAGATCAATGTATCAATTAAAGGTAGTCTAAACTCATTTCATTTCATTGCAACATGCCTTTGAGGCAGCACTAAAGATTTCGTTAGTTATAAAGTTTATGTGCAAGTCGTTCATGGTGTTTTCTTTTAAATCTATAATAGGAATAAAGTAAGAGATGTAAATTTTTCCTACTCAGTAATCAATAGCACAGTTTTAGAGTCTGGAATGAGACTGTGTATCTGGTCTGTGATGTACTTCATCCTAACCTCCTTGCAAGAGTAACCAAGTCCTCTGTAAAATCACACTACTATACCACAAGCACTAATACTTTTTATCATAGCACAGTAGATGCGATTGTAAACCATCGAAACTTTTTTAAAGTATCAAATGGTTATATGATTGCACAGGAAATAATTTCATACACTAAATCTTTTCTTTCATTTCAGAGGAGGCTGAGAACACGTCTACGACGTTCACAAATTCGGTGTGCCAGAACCCAATCATCTACTCCCAATGCTTTATACCTGAGCCATCCACAGTTTCACAAACTCTCCCTGATGTTAATTCCCTGCATTACGGTCCAGCTGCACCTATTAGTGCCCCTGACCAAAGAGATCTTGATACAAAAGGGAGGGTGTTGACTGGTGTTGACCTCCTGTCCTCTGTTGACAACAGAGCTTCCAAAAGCTTGATTCCTCCCTGTCCAGATAGGTCTTTGAAACCTATATGCGACCTTGTTAATGATACAGGATCGGCCAGTCTTCCATGCACAAACAGTCACAATGCCTTTAGAGAGCTAGAGGTTGCTGAAAAACAGCTTGAAGAGGAGCTACTGGTAGATTTTGATAGTCCAGCTGTTATATATCCAGAGAACGTAAGGCCTGGGCATGATGATTTACAAGGACTGGATGCTGGTGGCCACTTCGATGGTCCCTCAAACTGTTTTAGTTTGCTGGATGTTATATTACCTGCGGCTGTGGAGAGGACTGCTGGACCTCAGAATGTCTCAAATGACTTAGAGCCTTTAGATAATAATAAGGATCAGGCACCTCAAAGTAGCTGTCCAGAGGTGTCGAATTCATCTGAACTCCAGAGCAACTCCAAATGCACTTTAGAATCTGAAGTAACCCCCAATAACCTGATTATTTCAAGTGTAACAGAGAAGAACACTGCAGCAACTGCTGATGTCAGTACAAGTCTGCCAAAAGATGATGAACACTCTGTGGACAACGGTGACAGGAACCATGAAATTACCACAGCCATTCCCACCAGTGAAAGGGAATCATCTCTATCCTGCCTCCCCATGGCTGTATCCGTATGTGGATCTCTTGTGGCCTCTTTAGACCAGGAGAAGATGATGGTTGAAACCCAAGATAGCACAGAAATCCCTCCTTCTGAATCTAAAGAGAGTCTGGTCACTGAAGAGACTGAAAACGTAATTGTTACAACTGGTGAAGTTGAGGCCTCCTTATGTCTTAGCCAGCCAGATTCTTCACCTGAGGATGATCCTGAACTGGTACAAATAATGTCAAACCCAGAAGCGTCAGCTCTTCCAGTCTCTCTCTGTAACAGGACATTTGAATGCAGCTTACCACTTTCAGAGAATCTCATCACTAGAGATTTGCCTGAGAGTATCCAAACTCCCAGTAATGCGCAGAGCCCAGATTATCCAATAGAGTTTGATTTTACCAGCGATTTCCTTCCTGAAAGTGAGCAAAATATGATGATGGTAACTGATGAAGAGCTAGATGCTTATCTGATGGGTGAGGCACAGAGAAACAACTCTGAGGTATCAGCTGAGAAATTTGTGGATGAAGGCTTTTCAGAATTTAACGGGGATTTAGAGGGAGAGTTACGAAGCTGCCCAGTTGATTCATTTGCCTCACCTGAAAGTGACCGATCTCTTCGCTTTTTAGATGAGAGTGAAGGTTCCAATGTTTCTTCCTCATCTCAGGAGAGTAGTCCCTTGAAGCCAGACACCACACAAACTGATCATAATATGGAAGATGTGCCGAGTTCAACAGCGATTCAGTCGGTCTGCAATGCAAACCAGTCTCCATGTTACGGTGGAGCCCGACCAAAGCAGCTGTCCAACCAAAACATACGATCATTTCTACCACAAGACGCACAAAATGGCCAATCTGAGGAGAATGTTTCAAGTTCTGAGGAGGAGAACATCTCCCCTGTAACCCCCATAGTGAGGCAGACTTCCAATCACAGCGATGGTAACTTTGAAGATACCAGTCATAGCGACAGCAATGATCACATTTATGGCCACGAAGAGCTTTCGGAACCACCTCCTTACCCAGGAGAGGTTTCTGGAGAAGCAGTCGATCAGTCAGGAACAGAGGATAGAGGCCTCGGTTGGAGGCAACCACCATGGGTCCCTGATTCTGAGGCACCTAACTGCATGAAATGTGGGCAAAAGTTCACTTTTACCAAGAGGAGACATCACTGCAGAGCTTGTGGCAAAGTAAGTCACGTTCATAGCGTTCATGTTGCAGCCTTAACTATTAATTGTGGTTTGTATTATATATAACAGAGCGGGGCATTGGTGGCTCGGTAGGCTTCTCGCCTATCATGCGGAAGGCCCGGGTTCGATTCCCAGCCAATGCTTCAACCCCAGCCACTGGATGCAGTGCCGGTCCCAAGCCCGGAAAAATGGGAGGGTTGCGTCAAGAAGGGCATCCGGCTTAAAACATTTGCCAAGTTGTTGTGCGGACCAGTTGGTTCGCTGTGGCGACCCCGAACAGGGAGCAGCCGAAAGCAAATTCTTCTATTATATATAATAGAGCCCTAAACTTAAGATGTGTCCCAACTGGCATGCTTATGCACTGTTCCAAGTCGTTTTGTAGTATAAAAGGTATGAGTAGTGTCTTCACATTGAAGATTCTAGCAAGAAGTGCACTTCAAGTATGATGATGTACTTATTCACCTGAAAACGCTAGGTTTCAGACACTTCATGCATTCAACACTCACAGCTTTATTTAAAACTAGTTTCAAGATGGTCAATGACAATCCAGGGGACAAATGTTGCGTGATTTATTTCAACAATTTAAAAATTCACCATATTCTGCTAAAGCTAGTGGTATCAAATTATGTGCGCTTGACATCAGTTTCCATAGTTTTGGAAAAGGCTTATGCTTCTGGTTAGTAAAAAAAAAAAAAAAAAAAAAGGTTCATTTGAGATGATAATACCTTTCCAAAAATCCATACACTAGATAGTAGAGTACATAGTGCAAAGTGTATAGTATGTCATTTGGCACACAAAAGTCACAAAAGCTTCAGTGCACTAAAGTCATCTATTGAACAAATGTGCTAATGACATGGATTTCTTTATTAGCAAGATGATAATTCAACATATAATCCCAGTTGACTCACCTGACATTGGGATAAGTGTAATTAAATTGCATTTGACACCCCGTGTTGAATGAACAGAGACAGGTGGTACACATTACTCCTCAGAGTACGTTGCCATACTGTGCTGTACTCTACTAATAATAAATGCACACAAGTTAATGGAAATACCTGAATGTCCGTGTAGAGTAACATAAGTAGAATCTCCAGACTGGTGTTCTGCATCATGTAATTAAGCAGGTACTACCCACCTTCACTTTGTGACGTGTGTAAACACTAAGAAGGCCCAGTTGACCTCTGTTATGATGGCAAATGACTAAACGGTTTTCTTTTCTTTGACACAGTGTTTTAATAGGAAAAGTAACTAAAGTTAAAGCCATATTGGGCTGGTGGTTGTGGCCAGAAGTGTACATTAAATGAGAGTGATACACATTCTTTAGTGCAATTACATGTGTGTTAAAAAAAACAAAAAAAAAACAGAGCAACTGTTCGTTACCGAGAATGTCGGTATAGGACCTGATCAGCAACACTTTCTTATCCTGACTGTCAGCAAGACATCCAACCACTATATACAGAGAGATAATGTTACAAAGATAAATGTCCATTTGAGAGTTTAGTGGCACAAAAACCACAGGCCAGTGGTCTACAGAGATGAGGAAAAATTTATATGATCAGATGAGCCATCCTTCATTCTGTTCTTGACAAGTATAAAAGTACACTCCCTGCACAGTACATCTATCCTGTAACACATCTGATTCAACTGATCACCTACCTGTTAAGCCCTTAACGAACGAGGTAGGGCAGGTGTGTTGAGGGTAAGGAAAATTTCAAACTGTGGAGAGAAGACAGGCTTCAGGACTGTACTTACACTTGTGCGTTGTGAGGAATTGCAGTGTGAGCACCTTTGTGTAGCGATTTATAAGAAGAACTCAAGTAAGACCTGCTTCTAAAGGAAGAGTCACTGTAAAGTTATTCTAACTGATCCCTTTATCTTGCTCTGAATCCTTTCAGTCCTGAGGGGGTGTTGTTTTTAGAGGAGACAGTACTAATATCCACAGGGCTCACTGAAGTCAGACAGTCCTCTACTTCACCATCAAAAACTTTTTGTCCTTCGTCTAGTACAATTCTTGTAGAATTGATGACAAGGCACATTAAAGCTGTTCTAATGACTTCTGAATTTATTTTGTTTTTGTTGTTTAATTTGAAAGTAGATTTGATGACTCAGCAGGTATCATTTATGACACTTTTCTAGACAACGTCAAGTTGTTCAGAATACCTCACACTGTTTATTTCCAGTAGTTTAAGCTTTTGCTGAATTATATTTCTGGTTATAGGTATATTGTGCTATTTGCTGCAACCGGAAATGCAAACTGAAATACATGGAGAAAGAGGCTAGAGTTTGTGTGGTCTGCTATGAAACTATTCAAAGAGGTAAGTGATTTTTTCCCCTTGTCATCACCACTCACATTCACATTGAATGCTGTACAACATTTGGCACACAGCTGCAAAACCTTGGTGAAATCAGAGAGCTTATGTTTATTGGAGTTTCAAGTAGCTCATGAAAGTAACCTTCTGAATTGGTGCGATCTGGTGAGATCCAACTCAATCTGCTGTTGTAAAGGTGTGAGTGGGACATAAAATGGCAAAGTGATTTCTTTTTAATCGACTGATTGGGTTGTTTGAAGCTGTGTGTGCTGTATGTGACCAGTGCTGGTTGGTACTGGTCTGCTTTCAAAGTCCTACTCAGTACATCCATTTATCATTTTCACTTTTACACAAGATAAATGAAAGAAGACATGTTCTTTACATTTCTCTATTGAAGAATTGTGTTACAGATTTATCAGCACTGGATGAAGGGGTTGCTTTTAAATCATTTTTTGGAGTGAGTTAATAGTCTGTTAAACAAAAGGATGATTGTAAGAATGAGGTTTGTGGTCAGGGTCACTTTATAGCTATGGGGCATATTGGTATCACTTTTAAATGCAATATAGAGTGTCTATGAAACACATGTGATTTTTGCAGAGACTGTTCACTACACAGTAGTGTTCTTAAGTAGACCCCTAATGTTATTAATATAATATTAATTAGGTTGTACTAGAGCCAGAATGCAGTTAACTGGGTGCAGGGCTACAATGAATCTGTGGAACAAATACTAGAAAACAACCAAATGCTTAGTTAATAAGAACATTAAAGTAAAAAAAATAAAAAAATAAAATCAATGTCTACTTCCACCTTTTCTGTCCTCACCTTGACGTCATGTCTTTTAGCACAGTGTATTTGCATCAATGTTGACAGAGCACACTGTGTTAATGACTATAACATGCATATCCCCATTTATTTTGAACATACATTATAACACAGTTTGTTTAAATGAAGTTTGTTAACAGAGAGATGTGCTCAGTTGTAGTTAGAATCTTCAACACATGTTAATAGACAGAAGTATGATGGCAAATATAGCCATGTACTGTTTATATTATGAGCCTGCACTGCACGCCTATAGGCATGAATATTGTGTTTTATTTTGGCAGGTTTTAGCAAGTAATAATTAAGAATGTTGGTTTAGACCTATACACTAATCAAATCACTTTTCTGTAGAAACTAGTGTAGATTTGAGCACAGAGAATGGTGTCAAGTCTGTGTCTAATTGGTGAAACAGTTATACAGCAGGAAAACATGACCACGTGATAAAATGAATCTGAAGTAAAGTGTATGATAGTTATATTTCTTCATAAACCATTTATATCCAGTGGCCTAATGTTTTCCTGACTGATGTGTTCTGTGGATGTTTTTATTAAAAATATATCGCTCTATATAGCACTGTAAAATCCTAGCAGATATCTCATATTCTTTACTGTTGTTGTTTATTTGCTTCATTGGCTCAAATTACTGTGTAGATTTATATTTCAGTTGACCAACAGACATCTGACCTTAAAACATAACAAAAGTCAGAAACATGGGAATTCTTATGCTTTCCTGAGAACAAGAGTTGTATTTCTGTTTTTGTTACTTTTTTGGTGCACTTGCACCATCTACTGTTAGATTTTGATACTTGGTAGTATTCTAATCCTAAATATTAACCTAAAATAAAGAGAAAGAAACGTTTCAGAGGTAAAATATAGTAGGAGAACGGTATTCTATACACATTATGGATGTTTGGCCAATTTTATAAAGCTGTAAAATCTACAAGCCAAATACAAATGTAGTTTGACTATATTTGATATCAAGAGTCCCTCCAGAATTTTGCAATCACAGAAAAATCACAGTACGTTTGGTCTCATAAACTGTTAATTTAATTTGAACCGTCAAGTGATCTTAATATTTTACTGTTTTATTAGCAGGAACAAGTTAACTTATAGAATACACAGAATACTACACTCTTAATATTTACTTATTTAATGCTTAATTATACACTTTAATACATTTAATGCTGAAGTATACATGCATATTGTATTTATTTATTTTTATGTCAATTGTACACTAGGGCCACATTAAAAATTGAGGGCACTGTACCTGTTAGCTCCATACATTAGTTTACAGGAATGTGTTTGGCATCTTGTAGATCTGTAGGTCCTGTTATCACACACATGGACTTGAAATGTTTAAATTGCATAAAAGAATAAACACTTAAGATATACAATAGATATGAAATGAAATGTCTGGAAATGTGAGAGAAGATGGCATATCCAGAGCATTACCTCACGCTGCTTGGGAGTTTGTATGGACCTGCACCAGCAATCTTGACTCAAACAGCTTTTGTAATGTATGTGTATATGTGTGTGTGTGTGCGTGCATAAACAAGAACCTACAAAAATGGCAGAATGAGCCTATATTGCAGCATGTGATGCTGATTACCAAGCCCTATTGAAGGGAGATTTGTAGTTGCTACAGTGAGTCATTAATTTATAAACAAGAAGCATCAAGAAAGCATGTGCACAGAATAGATCCATCCATATCCATATATCCATCTTTGTTTGCCAGAATATATTTTATTGTATAGAGTGAAAATGTTATTGTGAATAAGACTTTTTGTTTTTGATGAGCTCTGGTGGAGTCTTAAGAAAAAAGGTGTCCATCAGCGCAGATCCATTTGCACATTAAAAAGAACATTAATCATCAGTGTTGGCACATGAGGGTGAGCAAGACAGAGCAGCAGAGAGACTTATTTGCTGGGTGGTGCCTCTGGGCACTGGTTGTCCTTGAATGTGTGTGGCATAGATCCACCTGGGATGCACAATGCTCTCAGACTCCGCTTCAGCTTTGGGCACAGATTCAGACACACACACACACACACACACACAGCTTCCTCTTCAGCGTCAGGACAGGAAAGCATACGTCACCTCCCTCTGCTCCTTCGGTCGTTTCTCAGTCCAGGACAGCCATTTAATACCGACTCGTCCATCTTAGCAAGCATCTGCTGGAGAGAGGAAGGTAGGACTATGATTGTTATTGTGGAGGTTAGATCCAGGACAGATAGGAGCACAGCATGATCGCGTGAAAGTGGGCCGCTCACTATCTGGAAAGAGGCTGTAAGGCGAAAGGATGCCTGCCCTCTCTCTCTCTCGTTCTCAACCCTTGCTGAGTTCAGACTGAAATGCTCCAGGGAACTGAACATGCGCACCATGACTAAGATGAAAGGAAATTCAGGTTCATAATTAAGGTAATATAATTTGCTACTCCAAATACAATCAGATTGATTTCATGTCAGAAAACAGATGGATAAAGATTGACAGATTGACTAGGCGTTATGACACAAGTTCCTTGAAGTCTCCTTGACACTAGCAAAGCATCTTATTGGCACTGCTTGTGCTCAGGACAGTTAGATTTACAGCCTGGTTGAAGGACACACAGAGTGTCTGACATAGGTTGCCATCATGAGTCATTCTAGAGCCTTTGTTGTGTTGTTGTGTTTTCTGTTTATACTGCCAGTTTACATGTTCATTCTCATCAGAACCAGTGCCAGCGTAATCGAGTCGATGAGGTTCTATGATGCTTAATCAATATACCGCAAGGCGAGGCTTACTCAGCACTTTGGTTGGAGTCAGCAGCTATGAATGCCACATCTGGCACTAGATCTCAAAAGCAACTTTTACTTACCTTAATGCAAAATCAAGTCCCGTGGTCTGCTGTGGTTTTCCAGTTTAGCGTACTGTTTGTAACTGTGTGTTTGAGTTAATTGTTTTGTTTAAAATATTAGTGTCCGAGCAAAAGATCTTTATTAAACAATGTTCATGTTTTAATAAGTTTATAGACCAGTTTATAGAATTCTGTCAGTGTAAGTATATTTAACCAGTGTCAGCTCTGCTTTTTTAACCAAACGCCATATTATTCTTCTGCACTGACATTTATTTAAAATGAATGTTATTTAAGATAATGAAAAGCCCTAAGGTTGTAAACATAAATGTTGAATCAGATCAGATTCGACTTACATTCTGATTCTGTTCATTGACAAAGTTTGTGCCACTAATCTATATTGATATACAAGTCATGCATGTAATGCATGAATGTACACACGACCATGAGGATACAGATTGTTTTAAAGCATCCTGCTGTCACGTAATGTTTAGCATAAGCAACTTATATTAATATGGCACAGAAATAAATGGGAAAGAAAGGTGGGATTGGTGCATCCCCAAAGTGTGTTTTTGATTGATGATTTGATTGCTGTATTTTTGTAGCTCAGGCCCTTGAGAGAATGATGAGCCCTACCGGGCCTAGTCCAAATCCAAACATCCCATCCGAGTACTGCTCCACGATTCCTCCCATGCAGCAGGCTCGAGCAGCAGGTACTCTCAACTCCCCGCCCCCTACCGTCATGGTGCCAGTTTCTGTTCTCAAACATCCTGGTAATGATGGTAAGCACACGCTTCTACCTTGCTTCATTGAGCCAGTTTTGAGGGTGTTGCGTATGGTTGTTAACAGCCTCAACTCACTCTCCCTAGCTCAGTACAAGGAGAAACATTTAGTTAAAACCTTGGCTAAGATCAGGTTGACGCATTCACTTTTGGCAAATGCATGGTTAGCTCTATATACGTTATTATTTGTTTGCTAGGATTCCCGAGAGAACAGAAGCATGTCTGGTTTGCTGATGGAATACTGCCTAATGGCGAACTTGCAGATACCACTAGGCTTTCCATAAGGCCACGGAGATCCTCTCAGGAGTCCAGCCCGGTTACACCAGACCCTCCAACGGTATGGTTAAAGCAAGCTAGATTTGAAAGTTGTCACAGTTTTGTTCTCTCACAGATAAGTATTACTAGAATAAACACTAGTTCAAGCTGTGCAGTTTTTCAGGTACTAAGTAACATTGGTGTCTAGAAAACTGTACAGATAGAGACTATTAAAGCACAAACACTTTTATGGTCATGCTGGCAGCAGAATGGAAAATGTTAAGTTGATCTGGTGAACTGCCTGTGTCCTCTTCAGCCTACTAGCAAAATCCCAGAAGGAGGTGACGGTTCAGCACACAGCTCTCAGACTGGTTCAGAGGCACTAAGGAAGGCACCCAGTGGGCCCTGGGACTATGCATTACTCTGTGGCCTGGGCAGCTGTGTGCAACGGGCTCTGAGTCTCCTGCCTGATGATGATGATGGTCTGCCACCGCTGCTGATCACCACAGGAGAGGAAAATGGCGGGGGTGAGAACTGTTACATTGGAATCCTTTTGTAAATTGTAAACTGTTTTCTTGCATGACAGGATCAACCCAAGAACAAGTTAAAGCACTTTTTGTAATAATAAGACTGGACTATTATGTGTGAAGAACATTCTGACCGCACTGAACATATTGTACACATCAGTAGTTCAAACAGAAACGTTCTAGACTGTTTTGATCAATTGTATTAGAAATGTTGGTATTATGTGGAATACACTGTGTCCTTACACTTGAAAGGATAGCATTTCTTTCAGGCCAAGTACAAGTACATGTATTCAGGGGTATAACAAACATGTAGTTTATACTTCCCTTGTTTACATAGTGGCCCTGAAAAGCATGTGTTCATGGCTGTAGGATGCTATGCTTCTTCTTTATAACATTAGCTAAAAAAAGGCACTTCTGTACACTTGCAAGTAAAGCAAGTCCTGTTGTTTTTTATTGTGCCGAATCCCTTTTATAATAGAAGAGGGATTTTTTTCCACTCACCTGGTGTTATTTTTTGCCTAACCATGAATAGTCTTCTAAGCACATATTGTATACATGAATGTAAACAAAATAAGCTAAAAAATAGTATAAGCTTTAATAAGAAGATAAGTCACAGTCTTAATTTTACAAAAGTTGCAGATTTGTTAGTGGAGGAGCGTCCCGCTGTCTGCCAGATTATGCTGCTTTTAGAGGAAGGAGGTCCAAAACCTTTGACGTTTGTGCTCAACGCCAACCTCTTGGTCAATGTGAAGCTGACTACATGTATGCCTTTTGATTACTGAATTAATAAAATATAGCTCTGAATACACCATTGGTTTGTTTGTTTCATGATGCTTGTTCTTTCAATTTACTTGTTTTAGATTGTGGGAAGAAGTGCTGGTGTATGAGCTCTAACGGTCTCCAGGGTGTCGGTCAGAGAGATCTGGTGTTCATTATTGAGCGTCTCCCCGAGGAGAACAGTCTGCCTAGAGATGTCTTCAGTCTTTATATAAGCATATACCAAGATGCACAGAAAGGTACTTTATTGGCATTTGTCAGAGAATATAGAATATATCAAGGTCATGTTGATTCTACAGATTCTGTGCTCTTTCTGAGAATTGCCTTTTTTGACTACAGGGAAATATATTGAGGAACTCGACAATGTGACATTTGCAGACAGTTTTCTGGGAAGTAAGGAACACGGTGGCTTCCTCTTTTTCTCTCAGAGCTTTCAGCCTCTGGAGGGCCTTGACCTGCCTCACAGCTCCTTCCTGTTTGGGGTCCTTATTCATAAATTGGAGGTACCCTGGGCAAAAGTGTTCCCCCTCCGCTTAGTACTCGGTATGGGAGCAGAGTGTAATGGTGAGGCTCACATATTTTCCTTTTAAAATCAGACCACATCTTGGATTACTTCTGCAAAGTTATGAACACCCTGCAGTGCTTTAAACTATACACAGTAACAGTCACTTTGTTATGAATACCACAGTCACTCCATTATAAGCACTATGTAGCGTAACAGTCACTCCTATGAACAAAGTCTACAGTAACAGTCACTTTGTTATGAAAATTGTATACACTAAGTCAGACACTTATCATTCACTTTATTATGAACAATATACAGTAGTAGTCACTTCATGAACACAAGATACAATAGGTATGAGAGGGACAGATAGATTTCTTAGAATGATTGATAGATATGGAGAGACTTCTCAGTTTCACAATTTAATATGTAAGGTTGTTTATGTGAATCTAGCCTTCAGATTATGATTTTCTATATGCTCAGTTATAGCAGAGCTCATTTTCGTAGCTGTGTCTAAATAGATTATTGAAAGTAATGTGGTATGCTTCTGAGGTTGTCGCTGGCTAATAAAATGGATTCAGAACTTTAACTAATTCTCCATCACAAGCAACACAGAAAATCACTCCACACTAATTTTTCAGCATGCTATATAATTATGATCTATACATTCACCCTGATCATACTGTGTGTTTTTCATCAATTTGTTTGGCTACATTGCATTACTTCAGAAACTGTTGGGATGGTTGTTGGCAAAATTGCTTATAAGTCTGCCTGTTCTTGTTTAAAACTTAATATTGCTTTGCATCCACTAACAGAAAGAGGACAGCAGGATATCACTCTATACTCATATTCCTTTACTTCTTTATTCAGGAAAAATGTGTGCATTTTTGTGTGCATTTTTGAGTCATAACTCAAGTTTTAAACCTACTTTCTTTCAACCACCCCCCCCCTTTTTTTTTTTGCCAGTGTATCCCTGTCCTTTGTTTAGTGTCCGGTTCCGTGAATCTGTCTTCAAAGAGACTGGGCATACCATCATGAACCTGCTTGCAGTAAGTGCCACCTTTAAACTTTTCATCTGCTCAGACACAAGTCACACAGCCTTTCACATAACATGTTTCACATGTCCAGCATTTGGTCATTAAAGATTTTAGGCACATAATGATGTCATCCCTGATATTAGATTAGTGCTAATTTATAGCTTCTTGGGTGATTTTGTTTTGGACCTCACATGCTTTGATGCTCTGATTAAATGGTTACTCAGTTGATTGCCTCTCTGCCCTATTGTAGGCCTTCAAGATTGTCCATTTTGTCCATTCTTTAGATTTCTCAGACCTAATCTATCTTTTCCAGCCTAATGGTGCACATATATTATACAGCATATTGGCATGCTTGTATTTGAAAATCTAATTAAGTTAAAGTATCTTGACTGTCAGGTGTAGCTGTACTGCCTAGAAATTGATGCCTGTGTTAATGATAATTTATTCATTTTATTACAGGACCTGAGGAATTACCAGTACAGTGTACCTGTAGTCGACAGCTTGAGGATCCACATGGAAGTGGGGAACAGCTATATTGACATACCCAAGTCAAAGTTTAATGAGGTGATTTCCCAAACACTTTTATGCCTTCACATTGTTTTAAAATATTCTTTGTCATGCTAAACCATGTATTACTTGCAGATGCTGAAGGTGGTGAATTCTTCCAACGAGCATGTAATAAGTGTTGGGGCTTGCTTCAGTACTGAAGCAGATTCGCATTTGATCTGTGTTCAAAATGAGGATGGAAGCTACCAGACACAAGCCAATAGCATTCAAGGAAAGCCCAGAAGAGGTTAGATGGTTTTAATACTGCTCTCAGTGTGGATTTGTCTTTTGCTAAGCTAACATGCCATTGTCATCTTCTTAATTTAATGCTTTCTTTTTTTTAGTAACTGGTGCAAGCTTTGTGGTTTTTAATGGTGCTCTGAAGGTCTCTTCAGGATATATCGCCAAATCTAGCATAGTTGAAGGTACCGTGTCAAATCCTTTTTAAGTTTTTCTAGCTTTAAATACACCTGCACAACAAGGAGGTAAACAAATGTCGACTTTGTAATGTAAGGTTTCACACACACATGCACCCCATTTTTTTTTTTTTTTTATATATATATATATATATATATATATATATATATATATATATAATATAAATAAAAAAGATTAGTTCTAGCAATGAATAGCTGTCGAAAAGCTGTTTCTCTTTCTGGGAATCCTTCAGATGGGTTAATGGTGCAAATCCCCCCGGAGACAATGGAGGCTCTGCGCCAGGCCCTACGGGATCAGACAGACTTCCGAATCACCTGTGGTAAAACTGACACAGTGCCAGAGGACAGAGAAAACGTCAACATTCGCTGGGTGGATTGGACGGCTCCCATCAATACAGGGTAATGCAAATGCTCTGCTAAATTTCAAGCTGATCAATACTAATTGAGAGCTTGTGGTAAATCCACTTTGAGTGTTTGAATAGTTTGTTCAGTTCTACTAGAATGGCTTTTATGAATGCTAGGTGCACTTAAGAGTCTGTATAAAACACATGCTTTAAATATCTGGTTTACCTCCTACAGCTTCAGGAGCGTGTTTGCTTGCACTGTTTTATTTAGAAATAAAACATTTTTATAACCTCTTTTTAATTAATTTTTGATTAAGAGTGGCAATAATTCTGGAGCAGACTGTACTTAAACAGGTGACAAAAAAAAGTTTTGGGCATATGAAGAATAAACTAAACAGCTTCACTGCACTTCACAGAAATCTTGAGAACCATTGTTCTAATGGATATTCCCTAAAATAGGGTTTTGATTATGGTGTTTGTGTTGTCTAACACATGTTGTGTTGTCCACCTCATGGTTGTTCATTAGATTGTGATCTGGAAGGCCTTAGCATATGATTTGCATAATTTTCATAGTCATCAAACTATTCAGTGTCCCCTGAATTCTCAGCCTAAAAAAGAGAACTCCTGTCCTGTGTAGAAATCATAATAATACATTTACCCCGGTTAGCAGTGACGCTTCCACCTAAGGCAGGGGTGTCCAGTCTTATCTGTAAAGAACTGGTTTCGGTGCAAGTGTTCATTCCACTCAAGCAGGAGTCACACCTGATTCCTGTTTAATCACTGGACCTTGGCTTTCAGTAGACTCGGTTGTGGCCTCTGCATGGATGGAATGAAAACCTGCACCCATGCCAGCCCTTTTCGGAATTGGGCACCTGAATCTTTGGGTACAAATGCACCCAGAAAATGCCTTCCACAACAAACCCTCAAGGTGCCACTGATATTCTCCCTTAATTTGTCCCCTATCTGTGTGTGTGTGTGTGTGTGTGTGTGTGTGTGTGTGTGTGTGGTATATTTTCAGCATCATCAGCCCCATAGACGGCAAGTCTCTAGAGAGTCCAGTGTCCAGTATCCACATCCAGCAGGACTCCGAGTTTGAAACGGATGGGCGGACTATCAAGTGCACAGAGGTGCGCACTCATGTAATTTTGTCATTGAGCTTTAATGAGAGAAAAACAAAGTCTACTATCCCTTTTTCTTACCTGCTGTTTTTCCCACTTCTTCCCACAAGGTCTTTTACCTTCTGAAGACCCCCGACTGCACCCTCTCTGCCGTTCTCTCCTCCTGCTCTCAGTTCCAGAGAGAGATTGCCACTGCCAGCTGTGCAGCACTGTGTCCTCACCTCTCTGTTCTAGTTGCAAATGGAATTAACCATCTCGCACTTCGTGTCTCTACTGACACAGACATGGTAACTGTTGTCTTAAGAACTGTAAAATTTTCTAATATATTCCACACTAATGTACCAAACACTGTAGCATTGCTACAACAGCAGTTTGTTACAGTAGTGTGGATTGCTCTGTTATAAAAGATAAGATAGAACTTTATTAATCCTGAACGAAATTCTTTTCCCAGTGACTGTTGCAGATTACAAGAAAAATAAATATAAATGACATATAAATGAAAAATAAATGAAATATCTATATATACAAAGGTATTCAATAGTACAAAATGTATTTGAAAATATAAATGAAAAGTAAATGAAATGTTCTATATATATAAAATGTGTTCAAAAGGTGCTAGGGAACTAGAACGCATTGCTCTTAATATATTACTTGCACCCACTGATTTTCTAGGTTATAGATTGTACGTCAGTATGACAATCAATGTTTAACATTGCACCTAAAAGTAGTATTAATCAGCACTGATTACTTGTTTTAATTTATATTTTATCACACTGTGGTTTTTTTCCCCTCCAGGTTGAGTACCAGGCCGGGTCAGGTGGAAGCCTTCTGCCTCAGAAATATATGAATGAGTTGGACGGAGCACTGATACCTGTGATTCACGGTGGAACCTCCTGCGTCCCACACCAAGCCATGGACATGGAGTTGTTCTTCTATATTACACAGACCCTTTGAGTGTGACGCATGAAAGCAGAGCCCTCCACTGACAGGGATGATATCCCTCCTTTAAACCAATCAATAGCGAAGCTGGATAAACAGCCAAATAACTGAGCAGATGTGGTAAACTCTGACAAGGTATGGAAAGTGTGCAACTTTTGGAAACTGCCTGTAATTGATATCAGAGATCTAAAGAATGATTTTACTGTGTCTCCACTGGATGCAGTTGGTTAATGTTTTATGGACTCATATACTGAATAGTATTTTCTATGAGATTATAGCGAATGAGAGGCACTGAATTCTTTAATGAGGAGGATTTTTGAGACAGTAGCTTTTGAATCTGCAGTAAGGTTTTTTTTTTTCATTGGTACATTTGATGTTACTCTTGGAAGAAGCTTCATTTCATCCCATGTTCTGTATGAAGAACATTCATCCTTTCTTTAAATACAACATGTCATCTATCCTTTATTACACAGGACCTATTGAGCTCTTAAATATTTTCCAAAATTTGTACATGGATTCATCTCTCAGTTCTGTTAAGCTTTTATTAAGCTTAAAGACTATTTTTGCAATAATTTCACATGTTAAATAAAGATTATATTTTTGATAGGCCATTATGTTAGCTTTGCAGTCTCATTGCAAAAGAGCTGAACTTAAGTCCTATGAGGACCATAACTTTGACATACTCATCCATTACACAGTGAATAAAGCATTAATAATAATATAATAAAATGCTGTAATGTAAAATTGCTTAATTTGCTTAATTAGAAATCTATTAAAGTAGAATTATATGTAAGAGTAGGCTACAAACTTTTCAAACCCAACTCCATACACTACAAACGGTCAATGTTTTAATCTAGTAAATAAAAAAAAAATGTAAAAATCTTTTTTTTTTTCATAAAGGCTGTTTTAATATAAATTATTTTAGTGAATATGTATGTGACTTGATATCAGTTCAAAGTCATATCAGTTCAAATGACAAGTAATGTAGCTCTCACTAATCCTCTGGTCTGATCTTTCAAGACCTTGCTGACTTTATAATATCTGACACATTTTGTATTTCTTTTTGTCCCATCATCACGGTATTACCATATTACTCCACTATATAATTCCTCCAGCAGAACCATTTTTGTTGTCTTACACCATCTTGCCAGATGCTTAAGCAACCTAAACCCGGTGGCTTGTGTAAGTATGAGAATAATTTTTTTGCAAGAGCCCTGAACGGCATCTTATTCCACTGAAAGACAAACAAACAGTGACATGCAATGAAATAATGCTTAATGCAGCAGATCGATTTTGTGTGCGATGCGAACATGTGAGCAAGCACACGGCATGACTTTGAGAAAAAGATAATCATACTGCTGCCATGCTGACCATTACAGATGATTAGCTCAAAGTATTAAAATGGAAGAAAACACTATCATATTTACTAAGCAAAACCATACATCACAACTTTATTTGCATTAGAGTGAATGAAAAATCAATAGACACCAATAACATTGGGGGAAACGTAATAAAATTGCCAATGTGTTTTTCTGCCAATTTCTATGGTGGATTACAGAGAAAAGAGATTCATTTGCGTTATGAGAACTAATTTACTGAGTAATCGCAGAGAAAGGTGAAACATGTTCTTGAAAACCAGCATAAAATGAAGTTCTTGGATGCCAGCCATCGAAAGGTTCCAAAATACAGGATATGCACTTTCATAACATGAACTTAATGACCAAGAAGTGATTGTATGTTATTAGATTTCATGTTGCGTGTACATGATACTACATTTTCAGTTTGTGCTTTATTTTTCTTGCCTGAAGAAGATTGTGATTAAATGATGTATAATGCCACATACATCAAACTCTGTCTTCATGAAACCATATAAAAGAGCCTGCCAAATGAAAGAATTCAACTCTGTGTGTATTTTTAAAATATCTATCTTTTTTTTTGGTGGGTTACTTGGGAAAGATTGTGTTTTGTTTCGTCTTACTCTTGTTTTTCATAATACGGGTTTGTCAGCATCCTGTATGCAAAATACAAGCAAAGTTAATACGAAATACAGTATGTAAATGCAGATCATTGTTATGGACAGATAAAGATGAGATGTGATTAATCTTGTATGATGATCTGCTCATTTCTGTCTGGAGGTTCAGTCTGGGGTGGTTTAAATTATTTTTCTCACCTTGTACCTGTTGATTTCATTGATGAATCATCAATAAACAGATAAATTTTTTAGAACTTGCAAAAACAGAATTGCTCTTTGTGTGTTGAGTGATGCATCACATGGAACCACACTGCCTGGCCAGAAAAAAAGTCCTCAGTTGGATTGATCTAAGCAAATGGGTAAGAGCCTTACATTGGATAATTACTGCAGTGATTAATGTGTTTCAGCTGCCACCAAGTTATTTAAATCTAAATTATGCAGTTGAGTATAATTCTCATTTCTTTAACAACCATTTTTGGAGATACAGTGGTGCTTGAAAGTTTGTGAACCCCTTCGAATTTTTTATATTTCTGCATAAATATTACCCAAAACAACATCATTTACAATCTGTTGCCATCTGTTAGTGGCAAAAGTATGTGAACCTCTAGGATTAGCAGATAATTTGAAGGCCAAATTCAAGTCCATCTGTTTTTAATTAATGGGATGACAGTCAGGTGTCAGTGATCAGGGAAGAATAGGGATCTACTGAAAGCAAATTCTAAAGTGTTCACAAACTTTCAAGCACCACTGTATCCTGTGGTTGTGGGAAAAGATGTTGCTCTGTTTCAGAAGGGTCAAATTACTGGCCTGCATCAAGCAAGGAAAACGAATAAGGAGATTACTGAAGCCACAAAAATTGGGTTCAAAACTGCAATGCATTATTAAAACCTGGAAGAATAGTGGTCAATCATCATCCTCGAGGAAGAAATGTTGGAAAAACTTAATCGTTATCAGTGATCACAAATCTTGAAAAACACAACAGTAGAACTTCCAGCTATGTTTAATAGTGAAAGTAAGAGCATTTTCACACACACACAATGCAAAGAGAACTCAAGGGATTAAGAGCCTTAAGAAACCATTTATCAGAGAGGCTAATCAATTCGCTAGAGAGCATAAAGATTGGGAGCAATGGAAAGAGGTCATGCAGTTTAATGAGTCCAGATTTACCCTGTTCCACTGTGATCAGTGCATCCGTGTAAGAATTGGATGAAGTGACGCACCCATCATGCTTACTGCACAAGCCTGTGGGGACAGTATTATGATTTAGGGTTGCTTCAGTTGATAACATTTTGTTTCAGTATGTTATGTGCCCAAAGGTTAGGTCAGCTGACCTGAATATACTGAATGACCATGGTTTTCCATCAGTGCATTATTTCTTCTCTGATGGCACAGGCATATTTCAAGATGACAATGCTGGAAGTATAAGACATCATTTTCACACATGGATTGGCTGACACAGAGTCCAGACCTTAAGCCCAGGGAGAATCTTTGAGATGTGCTGGAGAAAACTTTACAGTTCAGTTATCCCATCATCAATACAAGATCTTTGAGAGAAATTAATGCAACTCTAAACGGAAATAAATGTTGTGACATTGCATAAGCTTAATCAAAGGAAAAGGCGGTCCAATGAAATATTAGTGTGTTTTTTCCAGGCAGTGTATATTATTTTTGTGTATATTATGCTCACTATATAGCTATATGTGGATGCCTGTCCTAATTATTGCATTCAGGTTTTTCAGACACACGCATAAGATCACATACATGCTGTTGTCAGACAAATTCCATAGACACACTGGCAGTGAAATGAGTTGCAAGAGCCGGGGGTTGAAAAGCAGTACGTGGGAGGGCGTGGAGTTTTATTTTGAAATGTAAAAATTATTAAAAAAAAAATTTTGCCTAATGGCATCACCTCCCAGCAACATTATATAACTAATCAACTACTGATTGGAAGGAGTTGCATGGGCTTAACAATTTGTGGTTTATAGTCATTCTAGCTGGACTGCTGATTAGATATAGGGAGATTTCATGTATAGAATGGAACTCAATGGTTGAAAATTGTTTCAGCCCTTCTCAGTCATGACTGGACCGCCCTGCATCCTTTATCCAAACCTGACCATCTCTTAGGGTAGAGGGTCGCAAAACATTCATAAAAGTAGGTTGCACTCAATGAATGGTTAAAAACAACTGGGTTTGCAAAGTGACTAAAGTCATTCTGTGAAATTTCTGAGACATGTTCCCTGATGAGAAATGATGAATAACACTTCACTATCTGGCAGTCTGATGGATGAATCTGTGTTTGATAAATGCCAAGATACTTGTATTCATTGTGCCCACAGTTGATGGAGGTCCAATGTCACGGCTACAATTTGGGGCCATTTACTGTTCCAGCATGACGTTGCATGATGTGGGGTCTTTAAAGACATGCCTAAATAACAATTGTGTGATCCTCACCAGCCTCTAAACAAATAACCTCAGGTGACAACGAAAAAATACAACAGTGTTTTCATTGATGTTTGAGGGCATTTATTTATTTATTGGGTCATGCAACAGGACAATGATCCCAGACACACCCGTGATTTGCCATCTGAATGACAAAAGAAGAGAAAATATAAAGGTGTTGGAACCCCAATAAGATGCTGTGGTGGGACCTTAAGCGCTTAGGGCTGTGCATAAAAATGGCATCAAACATCAATGCATTGAAGCAATGCTGTAAAAAAAAAAAGAAAAAGAGGGGGCCAAAATTGATGAGAGAGACTGATAACCTCCTAGAGAAAGCATTCATCCATTCATTTTCTATAGTGCTTATCCTGCACAGGGTCGTGAGGAGCCTGGAGCTTGTCCCGATGAACTTGGGGTACAAGGCAGGGGACACTACGAACACTACAGACAATCTAAAAATGCCAATCAGTCTGAAAAGGAAAGCGGATTACCCTGAGGAGCCCACAGTCAGGCAGAACATGCAAGCTCTACTTGTGCGGAATAGAGGCAGGACTCGAACCTGTAACCCCAGAGGTGCAAGGCACTAAGCCACCATGTCCCCCATAGAAAACATTTACTTCATATTATTGTTGCTAAAGGTGATTCTACATGTTACTGATTTATAGAAGGAACCTATTTTTCCCTGGATTCTGAATGTTGGTTCTAAATGACTACATTTTGAAAAATGTATCAAACATTTGTATATAGAATTTTAGGCATTGTGCTCAACTGAGAACATTTGTTGTTTCTAGCAGCTAGAGTGGACCACACAATTGCTGTTTAGGCCCTGATAACTTATAACAGTATTTAAGGAGTGATGGACATACTTTCTTTTTTCCCCATTACTTTATATAATATGTTAATATGTTATTTTCTACCTGATGTGGCTGTTTTAGTGTATCCCTATTTTCAAACTGTGTATTAATTGTCAACACTTCAAAATGATTAAAGTAATACAGTATACTTATTTAGTGAGGAAAAACTTAATAAAAAATGCATCAGCAGCTTCATTCTTTGTCTTTATGATATGATTAAAACATGTAAACACCAACGCCCATGTGGGCAACAACAGTGATACCTGGAGGGGCGTGATTGGGAGGAACGGCCCACCTGATCTGAACTCGAGTGGTGTCCTGTTGCTGGACTTCTGTGCTAGTCACAGCCTGTCCATAACAAACACCATGTTCAAGCATAAGGGCGTCCATCAGTACACGTGGTACCAGGACACCCTAGGCTGGAGATCAATGATCGACCTTGTGATCGTGTCATCTGACCTTCGGCCGCATGTCTTGGACACTCGGGTGAAGAGAGGGGCGGAGCTGTCAACCGATCACCACCTGGTGGTGAGTTGGATCCGCTTGCGGAGGGGGATGGCGGACAGACTTGGCAGGCCCAAACATATTGTGAGGGTCTGTTGGGAACGTCTTGCTGATCCCTCTGTTAGGGGGGTCTTCAACTCCCACCTCCGGGAGAGTTTCAACCAGATCCCGAGGGAGGTTGGGGGCATTGAGTCCGAGTGGACCATGTTCTCCACCTCCATTGTTGACGCAGCCATCTGGAGTTGTGGCCGTAAGGTCTCTGGTGCCGGTCGCGGCGGCAATCCCCGAACACAGTGGTGGACACTGGAAGTAAGGGATGCCGTCAAGCTGAAGAAGGAGTCCTATCGAGCCTGGTTGGCTCGGGGGACTCCGGAGGCAGCTGAGGCATACCGGCAGGCCAAGCGGACTACAGCCGTGGTGGTCTCGGAAGCAAAAACTCGGGTCTGGGAGGAGTTCGGTGAGGCCATGGAGAAGGACTATCGGACGGCCTCGGGGAAATTCTGGCAGACCGTTCGGCGCCTCAGAAGGGGTAAGCAGCTCTCTGCCAACACTGTTTATGGTGGAGATGGAGAGTTGCTGGTCTCGACTGGGGATATTGTCGGACGGTGGAAGGAATACTTCGAGGATCTCCTCAACCCTACTGACACGCCTTCTGTAGAGGAACCAGAGGCCGGGGACTCAGAGGTAGATTCATTCATCACCCAAGCTGAGGTCACTGAGGTAGTTCAGCAGCTCCTTGGTGGCAAGGCACCGGGGGTGGATGAGATTCGCCCTGAGTACCTTAAGTCTCTGGATGTTGTGGGGCTGTCTTGGCTGACACGTCTCTGCAACATAGCGTGGCGGTCAGGGACAGTGCCTCTGGACTGGGCGACCGGGGTGGTGGTCCCTCTTTTTAAGAAGGGGGACCGGAGGGTGTGTTCCAACTATAGGGGGATCACACTCCTCAGCCTCCCAGGGAAAGTCTATTCCAGAGTACTGGAGAGGAGAGTCCAACCGTTAGTCGAACCTCGGATACAGGAGGAGCAATGCAGTTTTCGACCTAGTCGTGGAACACTGGACCAGCTCTATACCCTCCACAGGGTGCTCGAGGGTTCGTGGGAGTTTGCCCAACCAGTCCACATGTGTTTTGTGGACTTGGAGAAGGCTTTCGACCGTGTCCCTCGTGGCATTCTGTGGGAGGTGCTCTGGGAGTACGGGGTCCGTGGCCCTCTGTTAAGGGCTGTTCGGTCTCTGTATAACCGGAGCAGGAGCTTGGTTCGCATTGCCAGCTGTAAGTCAGATCTGTTCCCAGTGCATGTTGGGCTCCGACAGGGCTGTCCTTTGTCACCGGTTCTGTTCATTGTTTTTATGGACAGAATTTCTAGGCGCAGCCAGGGGCTGGAGGGAGTCCGGTTTGGGGACCACAGGATTTCATCGCTGATTTTTGCAGATGATGTTGTCCTGTTGGCCTCTTCAAGCCTGGACTTACAGCATGCACTGGGGCGTTTTGCAGCTGAGTGTGAAGCGGCTGGGATGAGGGTCAGCACCTCCAAATCCGAGGCCATGGTTCTCGACCGGAAAAAGGTGGCTTGCACCCTTCAGGTTGGAGGGGAGGTCCTTCCTCAAGTGGAGGAGTTTAAGTATCTCGGGGTCTTGTTCACAAGTGAGGGAAGGATGGATCGTGAGATTGACAGACGGATCGGTGCAGCGGCAGCAGTAATGCGGTCTATGTACCGGTCTGTTGTGGTGAAGAAGGAGCTGAGCCGGAAGGTGAAGCTCTCGATTTACCAGTCAATCTACGCTCCTACTCTCACCTATGGCCATGAGCTCTGGGTCATGACCGAAAGGGTAAGATCCCGGATACAAGCGGCCGAAATGAGCTTCCTCTGTAGGGTGGCAGGGCACTCCCTTAGAGATAGGGTAAGGAGCTCTGTCACCCGGGAGGAGCTCGGAGTAGAGCCGCTGCTCCTCCACATTGAAAGGGGGCAGTTGAGGTGGCTTGGGCATCTGTTTCGGATGCCTCCAGGACGTCTCCCTGGAGAGGTGTTCCAGGCATGCCCCACCGGGAAGAGGCCCCGGGGAAGACCCAGGACACGCTGGAGAGACTATGTCTTTCGGCTGGCCTGGGAACGCCTTGGGGTCCCTCCGGAAGAGCTGGAGGAAGTGGCTAGGGAGAGGGAGGTCTGGGCATCCCTACTTAGACTGCTGCCCCCGCAACCCGGCTCCAGATAAGCAGAAGACAATGAATGAATGAATGAATGAATGAATGAATAAAACATGTAAACATTGAATATGTGTCCAAGCATACATGTTTTTTTAATAACCTATACCAGTTTTAAAGTATATTGTGAGATTTGTAGTTTTATAATTTTTGTATTATAGTGCAAATTTGCCTCGTTGGATCAAGTTCATTTCATAGTGCAGTGTGTTTGTTAGATATTTATATAACTGGTATCCAAAACAGTCCACTATGCAGTTTTTTTTTCCATCACCTGAGCTAACTCATAAAGGCTGTCAAGGGAATCCATGTTTAAGTGTAAGAGTCGGAACCGTGTGTAGATCTCAAAGCAGCATATTTATTTCAGAGAAAGCAAGCACAGAAAAAATGCCACTTATATGAACGTGTTAATGGGATGATAATAGAAATGCATCAAAATATTACAGAAAATAATTTTAATCACAGTTTGATTGATCGATTGCTCCAGATTGACCAAAATATATATTGACAAACAGTAAAATATTAGACAGAACAACTGAGTTTATTATTCAACAAATATACACCACTTACCATTTTGTCTATATACATTCACTTTATTTCATTTTCCATTACTCTAGTTTGCACTGCTAATTGCTAAATACCTTATTTTATTATGTTTCATCTTATTGTAATTTCATTTTATTTTATTGTATTTGTAAAAAGTCACAAAAAGCATTTCACTGTATGTTGTACTGTATATGACTGTGTACGTATGTGTATATTGTGCTCACTGATGCTGTGGATGGATCTGTGTGGACAGCCTGTGACCAGGAGACAACTGTGGGCAGAGCCACTTGGGAACTATAACACCGTCACCGATCTGCCGTTACATCTATCAGCTTTTGACAGCAAGGAATTGGTGTCTATAACGAACTCAGAAACTACATTGACCTAATGGTTCCTCATGAGCCTTTGGTTGCTGTTGTAGAAAGGACACTATTTACATTTACATTATTTACTGTCCAGTGTCACCCAAATGAGGATGGGTTCCCTTCTGAGTCTGGTTCCTCTCAAGGTTTCTTCCTCATATCATCACAGGGAGTTTTTCCTGGCCATCGTCGCCGCAGGCTTGCTCATTAGGGATAAATAGGGATAAATAGGGATAAAATAGTTTCATAGTTTAATGATTCTTTTTTTCCTCCCTCTCCTTTCTGTTTCTCTATTTTTGTAAAGCTGCTTTGAGACAATGTCCATTGTAAAAGGCGCTATACAAATAAATTGAATTGAATTGAATTGAATTGAATTGAATTGAATTGAATTGAATTGAACTGAATTGAATTGAATTGAATTGAATTGAATTGAATTGAATTGAATATAAGGGGGGCACAGTGGCTTGGTGGTTAGCACGTTAGCACGTTTGCCTCACACCTCCAGGGTTGAGGGTTTGATTCCCGCTTCCGCCGTGTGTGTGTGGGGTTTGCATGTTCTCCCCATGCCTCAGGGGTTTCCTCCCCCAGTCCAAAGATATGCATTGTAGGTTGATTGGCATCTCTAAATTGTCTGTAGTGTGTGAGTGAATGAGGATGGGTTGGCACTCCATCCAGGGGGTATCCTGCAATGATGCCCATCAGGTGGTGCATTTTCTCTCTTAACTCTTTTAAAAAAAAATTTATCCCATGTAGCACACATTTCTGATTTCTATCTGATTATCTTGTCCTTCATGTAACTCAGATCTCTTCGCTCTGGGATTAGTGATCAAAAAAAGATGGAATTGTATTAATGCATAAATTTATTTTCATGATTTTTTGAAGATTCCCAACCACTGAATATTCAGGGCAAGATTGCAAGCGTCTGTTCTGCCCGGGTCTGATGGATGTTGGAGCTTGACCAAATTTATTTGTATAGCACTTTTGACATTGTCACAAAGCAGCTTTAAAGAAATATGTAAATTCAGGATTTGTATTTTCTCCCTAATGAGCAATCCAAATGTGAAAGTGGCAAGAAAAAACTCCCTGAGATGATATTAAAAAACCTTAATACGAACCAGACACAAAAGGCAACCCATTGTCATCTGGGTTACACCAGATAGTGTGATTATAACTAATTTCCCTTCTAAAACTGAAACTCCTAAAACCAGAAAATTTATTCTAGTTTTAATATAAAGTCTACCTTGTTAAAGTTATCACCTGTTCACTGATGGAGACTTGAGTGCAAAACTGTTCATTTGAATTGCAGTCCAAAGCCACCTTCAGAGTTTCTAAGTGGCAGTGTGGAAAGTCCATGTGAGGACCATCACATGCAGCACAAGACAATCACATACAGGTTTTGTCTTAACTGTAGTGTAACTGAAACATAATGCTCATAGAAACATATGAAGCTTGCAATCTATGTGGATACTGCTGACTAATTATTATTGAATTGTCCTACTATCCTAATGCAGCAAGGAGTGAGTAGCAGACATGGCAGTTGGGACTGTTAGGAAGAAAACAGTAAGCTCATTTTCTGCACTGTCACAGCAGGAACACAAATGTGAAAAAGGCACAGATGCTCAGCTCCCTGGAACAGGAAGCATGAGCTCCTGTACTATGTTAGAAGGCAGTGAGCCAAATGCAAGAGCTGTTAGTGAACTTGTAGGAGCTCAGTACAGCTGCCTTGGATACAAAGACAGACCCTGTAATAGTCGATGTGAGTCCTGTCACTGAAGCATTCTGAAGATAAGATAAGATGGGGTTTTTTTTTACAATTGAGTATGGTTAAGGGCATTGATCAAGGGTCCAGCAATAGCACTGAGATTTGAACTCACAACCTTTTGATCAGTAGTTCTTGGTCAAACTACAACCACTGACCTACCACTGCTGTGCCAAAAGCTTATCAAAAGAATACGAATACTGACTGCAACAGCAGATACAGAAGAGCTATGGTTGAGATCAATGTCTCTGGTAGAAGCAGCATTCGAAGCACCTTGACAGGTGTTTTGGGAAACCAGAACATAAAACTCCTGTTGAAACTGAACACACAGTGGATTCAATAAACTCAGCACATGTCACTGACCCATACTGACATTCTGCAGTGCAAACAGATAGCTCACACACTTCCACAGCAGTCCTGTGTTCGGTTGGCAAACAAGAACTCATAGTGCCTAAACTGATCAGGAAAATTTATAGTAGAGTGGAAGCTGATCTGTCCTTTGTGGTTCACAGACAGGCCAGAGACAATCGCTTTTCCCCGTGGGGTACCATTGGCCACATCTGAAGTTTTATGCTTTTTACTTTTATGAATGACATTTAAGCATATCTATAAAAAAAAAAAAAACATTCTGGCAAAACAGACTATGGTTCTGCCTGTTGTTCATTGTTAGTCACTAGCTGACCTTGCTCAGTATCCATCAAATCAGACCTCCTGTATGAAGTGCCACATTAGATCACACACCTTGAACACGCCTGGCTCCTTGTAATCTGGTGTGTTCAAAAGGGCAGTATAAAGCAAGTAAAGTGTATTCACTATGGCAAAACACTGGGCATGAACACCTTATCTATGATATTTTCCTGCAGCCAGATGGTAGAATCAGCTAGAAGTGTCTCTTTCTGGGTCTACATTAAGATGCACATGGCAGCATTTTCTGTTGGACAGATGGCCATTAGGAGTGCAAAAAAATGGCCGGAACATTTCCAGAGGGCACATAATGTCTCCAAACTCCATAATATCTGAGGGCACAGGATGTCTCCAAATGTAAAATGATGATCCTACAGGGAGATCAGGACACCGTACTCAGCAGTTTTATGTGCCATTTGAACCAATGGATGATGCATAGTAAAAAAAAAAACTTACCGAAAGTTAACAGTAACTCCAAAGGTGAACTAGAACTCTGGCACAAACTAATACAAATACTCAAATTAAAGGTAATTTCTTTTCTTTATTATTATTATTATTATTATTATTATTATTATTATTATTATTATTATTATTATTATTATTATTATTATTATTTTAGAAGTTGCTACTGAGTGAGAACCCTTAACTATCCAAGGAATTTTTTATGCATATTATACTATATATACAGTTGTGCTCAAAAGTTTGCAAACCCTGAAAGAAATTGTTAAACATTGGCATTTATTTGGAAAATATGACTGATAATGCCAAAGATCTTTTTCTTATTTAAGGGTAGTGATCACGTGAAGTCATTTATTATCACATAGTTGTCTGACTCCTTTTTAAAAACTAATGATAACTGAAATCACCCAAACAACCCTTTCAAAAGTTTACATACACTTGAATGTTTGGCTGCATTATAAACACACAGGTTGACACACAGAGGTTTAAATGGCTATTAAAGGGAAGTTTCCACACCTCATTCTAATTGTAGTTAGCGTCTGTGCATAAATAGTCAGTGAGTTTCTCAGCTCATGAGGTGATGCACTCACTTGGCTGGATACTGCACCATGGGGCAGACAAAAGAACTGCCAATGGACCTGCGTAATAAGGTAGTTGAACTTTATAAAGCAGGAAAAGGAAATAAAAATATATCTCAACACTTGAAAATGCCAGTGAGTACTGTTCAAACTCTGATAAAGAGGTGGAAAATAAGAGGTTCTGTTGATACTAAGCCATGGTCAGGTAGACCAAGAAAGGTTTCACCCACTAATGCCAGAAGAATTTTTCGGGACGCAAAGAAAAACCCACAAACAACTTCAAGAGAAACATACAGGCTGCTCTGGAAAAAGTGGTGTTGTTTCAAGAAGCACAATAAGGAGGTACTTGAACACAAATGACCTGCATGGTCAAGTTGCCAGGAGAAAGCCGTTACTGCGTCCATGCCACAAAAAGACCCACTTTCAGTACATCAGACAGTACCTAGACAAGCCTCATAGCTTCTGGAGTCATTTGGAATGATGAGACCAAAATTGAACTTTATAGTCACAACCATAAACGCTATGTCTGGTGAGGAGTCAACAAGGCTTATGGTGAAAAGTACTCCATCCCCACTGTAAAGCATGGTGGTGGATCTCTTATGTTTTGGGGCTGTGTGAACTCCAGTGGCACAGTGAAGTTAGTCAAAATTGATGGCAAGATGAATGCAGCATGTTATCAGAAAAAACTGGCAGACAATTTGCATTCTACAGCACGAAAGCTGCGCATGGGATGCTCTTGGATGTTCCAAAATGACAATGATCCAAAGCACAAGGCCAAGTTGACCCTCCAATGGTTACAGCAAAAAAGGTGAAGATTCTGGAGTGGCCATCACAGTCTCCTGACCTCAGTATCTGTAAAAACATTTACAGGAACTGGAGACATTTTGCCAAGAAGAATGGGCAGCTATACCACCTGAGAGAATTAAGAATTTTTACAAAAGACTGCATGCCATCATTGGTGCTAAAGGGGGCAATACACTATATTAAGAACTAAAGGTATACAACCTTTTGTACAGGGATTATTTTCTCATTTTCTTTATTGTCATTTTTTGTTTGGTGATTGTGCCATTCTGCCTTACATATGAACTTGAGTACTATAGGAAATAAAATACATTTGTTTTGCCTCCTCAATCATGTACACAGCTTGCAAATTCTCCCAAGATATGCAAACTTTTGAGCACCTCTCTCTCTTTCTTTCTTTCTCTCTCTCTCTCTCTCTCTCTCTCTCTCTCTCTCTCTCTCTCTCTCTCTCTCTCTCTCTCTCTCTCTCTCTCACTATTTGCTTAAAGAATTAAAGAGCAAATATATTTGATTCACAAAACCCAGTTACTGTTAGCTGACAGCTGTTTTGCTATGTATGGTTAGTGAATCTTAGCCCCACTTTATCCAAGGTTTAAGCTTGAATTTACCCTGAGTGGTATATTAATTAACATATACACAGGTAAACTATACTATATTGAGCTATATAAAATATATCTTTTACAGACATTTAACATCCAGGGATTATATAGACATAAATTCACTTTTGAGTAGTGAAAATGAAAAACAAAACGATCTAACTTATGTAAATTAAATTAGCTTAAATGTGTGGTGGATATGAATATCCTGCAAACTGCCTTCCACACATACCCCAATTTATTTTTCAAATGATAGATGTTTAGCACGTTTTCATATATTCCAGTCTATTTACTCAATACACTGCATTTCCATCATCATTAACCAAAGATCTGCTTAAAATCGCCTAGCTGTTTGATTTGTTCAGGCTGCATGGAGTGCCTTCTCAGCAGCATTCTTCTGGTCTTGAGATCATTTGGTAAGCCAGCAGGAGCTGAAGGGAGATACTGTTTCATCCCTGTCACCAAACCACCTGTTGGCTTGTTGCTGGAGCAGATAGAACTGAAGCTGCTTGCTCCAGAAATTTGTGAGACTGAAGCATGATGGTTCAGTGGTGGTAGAAAACCTGGTCGATGGTTGAAAGATAGATCTGTTAGAAGAGCTCCTGATCCTCTCCTCTCTACATTGGTTGGGTGCTTCTTGTGTATATTACCCAGTAAAGTGCTCTCAGTGGACTCTTGTGAGCTTATCAAAGTGGATGATTGTGAAGTCAGTAGTTGCCGGTTGTCAAGCTGTTTTTTACCTTCTGCTGGGGAGTTGCCTGACACTGAAAGCTGTGAATCAGAGCTATAATGATCCATTCCAAGCTTCCGACGCTGGATGATGTTGATGAGACTGGACACTGCCAGGTTAGGGAGTAACTTTTCTGAGTCGTTCTCTGATAATAGAAATTCACTGCTTTTGGAGTGAAGATCCGGGTGGGAGAGAGAGTACAATGAAGATAAACCATTGAAGGACATGTTGTGAGGCAGTGCTGCCTCTGCTTTTAGGTCTCCATGATTACTTATGTTGTTTTCTTGAAGCTGAGACTGGCTAGTTGCTTCTTTGTGGTCAATGTTCACCTGAGGGTCAAAAGTCATCTGTCTGTCAATGCTGAAAGCAAGTTCTTCTTCAGCTGTTAAGTCAGGTAGTTCTTCCATTTGAGAGTTACCTTTGGCATGCTGTTGTGATAAAAAGGATTGTGGGATCTTCAGCCATGGTTCTGAGTGTAGTCTCTGCATTTGGTGGAGCTTGTTCAGTCTCCTGTTTACTAAAGGTGGCTGGTGAGAGGGAGTAGTAGTCTGAGAGCTAGTCATGGTCTGCAAGTCCTGGAAAGAGAACATTTGCTCAGAAAGGCTGGAGGAAACTGTCTCTTGGTGTGATGTGCTGAGGTGAATCTCAGAAGGAGAAGCACATGGTATCGAGGAGGAATTGGAATTATCCCACTGGTTTAGCGAAGGAATTTTCAGATACTGTTTGGCCACCTGCCTTCCACAGACAAGTCTGTCTGTGGTGATGATGATGACTTCTTTACCTTTGGCCTTGAAAGCATCCATTAGCATCTTCAATGTTTCCTCATCATTGGAATTAATGGCATGGATCAAAGCAGAGGAGCCTACATGGTCCTCTAGACAGGGATCTGCCCCACAGTCCAGGAGTAGGGACACAACTTCAGGTCCTGCTTGCTCAAGGCAGGCATGCATCAGAGCAGTCTTGCCACTTTTGTCCTGAATGTTTGGATCAGCACCGCTCTCCAGAAGATATCCCACCATCTTTGCCTTTGGAACCCCCTGGGTGTCAGAGTATCTGCTTTTACAGGCAATCATCAGGGGTGTCTCTCCATGCTCATTGCTCTCATTTATGTAAGCTCCGCCCTCTAGAAGGAGTCGTGTCAGGCGGAGACGACCCAAATAGACTGCTTTGAGCAGAGAGTTACTGTCTGTGTGAACACTTTGCACACCATTCATCTTTGTTGCTTTTACTGTTTCTCACCTTCCAGCAAACAAGGCTGCCATTGCAAAGCCTGTGAGAATACAGATATACAGAGAGATATAGTTTATTTACAGATATTTGCATTCCTTTTTTTTCCATCATCCACACAGACTAATTTTGACCTTCAATTTTGTTACTAGATGAATGAATTGTTTTCACCAAAACAGACTTGCATGAGCTTTCTATATTTTTATTCAATAGACAACATTTTTTATTTTACATACCTAAAACATCTTAAAAACCTCCTTTTTTGTCTCATATCATTCTCATATCTTGTCTGTTGTCTCATATACATTGTGTCTAATAACTGAAAGATCACTTATAGAGATAAAAATTCAGGTCTAGGTTTAGTAAACTAAGAAATATAGCTGCACTATGGTGAATTCAGAAATATATATTTTTTCTTTTGACAGACTTGGTGTCAAGTCCAGGGTGAGTTCCTGCCTGAAGCAGAATGGTCTCAGAATCAGATTTCCCTGACCAGGATACAATTACTTTAATTAAATTAATGTATTAAAGTAGTTAACCTGATCATATCAGGAAAAATTTAATATTTACAAAAAATTCTATTGCTGCTCTTGGTGCTTCAGGATTTTTTAATTTAAGTAGTATAGTAAATGCTGGTCTGGTACCCAACATTTAGTTTCAGATCTATTTTGTTCCATTCCGACTGTGTTAGGAGAATAAGTTCTCAGGATAATTTTTGTCCAAGTACACTATATGGCCTAAAGTAAAGTCTGACCATCCACTCATATGAGGTTCTTTCCCAAACTGTTACCACCATATTTGAAGCACACAATTGTCGACAATGTCTTTATATGCCGTAAGATTAAGAATTCTGCTTCACTGGAACTAAGGGTCCCAAACCTTATCCAACATGACGTAAATGTCCCTAAATACATGGTTTACCAAAGTTGGAGTGGAAGAACTCAACTGGCCTGCACAGAACCCTGACCTGTACTCCAATGAACACCTTGGGATGAACTTGAATGTTAACTGCACATTAGGCTTTTCTTCTGACTGCAGTACCTGACTCTCTTGTGGCTGAATGGTCACAAATGTTTCCAAGTGAAAAGCTTTTCCAGAAGATTGGAGGTGTCCAAATACCTTTTGGCAATATAATGTATATAGTCTTGTATATTCATTATAGAAATTAAAAATGGGTGATTGTGGCTTGAACAGAGCACACAGCAATGAAAACCATTTTTAACTCTAATCTGATACATAGATATCTTGTCATATAAATTCTATTATTCAAATAAAATAATGATTCTTAGGTAACCTTTGTAGGACACAAATTTGACAAAATTAGCCTTTAGAGATTAAGTAAGATTTAGTACTGCCAATCCACGTTACTCTGCAGTTAATTTCTCCCTGAGATGCTGTTCATTCAATAGGCTTGTGTAGAAACCTTGAGGCCAGAAAACATATTTTCACTCTAAAACCTATTGTTCTTGCAGACCTCACGGTTCCTGTCTGAGTACTGCATAACACCATTTCTAAGATCAGCAAATTATTTAAAAAAAAAAAAAAACACTTTCAAGATGGAAAATGTCAAGATGGAAAAAATTGTGAGTTAATGACCAAAGTCAAAGCTAAAGCCATGTTGTAGAACTAGAACAGATCTGTCAGTGTTCTATGAAAAAAAGCCTTTTTGAGAATTATTCTGAATTGCATTTAGGTTTTGTTACACAAATAGGAACTTCAATAAATGTAAATAGAGAAAAAGAATATAAAAAGCATGATTTGCAAAATGAAAGATGTATCATTTGAGTACCTAATGCAACTCAGGCACCTGGTTCGCTGCTTGGACAATTTCTACTGCCTATCACAGCAATTGTAAATAAATGAATGAATGAATGAATGAATGAATGAATGAATGAAAAGTCCACATTGTCATGTAGTAGTTATCTGTTTGATGAACATGGCCCTGCATTCCCATTACATAGGAACCACATTTTGTGCAACAATCAGGGAGATCTTTTGCCATACAGAATGTCATTATGATCACTAAAATATAGAATTAAACAGCACATTTTCATAGCTTTATTCTTTTTACACTGACTTTGGAATACTCATTACGTACTACACTGCCTAAAGCAAGCTTAAGAAAGAAAATGACATTTCAGTCTTTTTTGTGCAGTTGCCCTTATCTAAGAATCAGCATTGGCTGTCTTCTTTCACACGACACAAATGCTTTGGGCTTTTGTTGGATTTCCTGCCACCACAGGGATGTGTTTAAGCACAGTGCATGATTATCCACTGAAAAGCTGAAAATCTTTTTAAGCAATTTACTGACTCTAAATATGAAGCAATAAATTAAAACCCTTTCTTTTTGATTTAGACTCTCTGAGATTTAGTCATAAGATAGATGTGGATCTAGAATATAATAACATATGTATGTAAGCATGTATGTGTATGTAAAACCTTTTGTATGTCGGTTAATAGAACAAGCAATAAATGAGATGTAGGAAGGAGCCACAAAAGATCTTATTATTGTGAATTGTAATGGAAAAGCAGGAAGCATGACAGCTTTAGGAAAGCGTTGCTATTAGCAGTGAGTGCACAGTTACCATGGAGCACATGTGCATTGCATGAGTGTGTCAGTAACTTCTGCCCCTGTCAGCAATGTTCTGTTGTGCTCCAAGGGAAAAGGCTTTGTTTGCAGGCTTCATTCTTGTGGGAAGTCAGATAGGCCAGTATTCGATAAGTAAAGAAAGTGGCCTTGTACAGCCCTTCCTATTGCATCCCCAGATTTTCAAGTCGAACGTAAAGAATTTGGCAGCTGCATGTCGTATACCACACAAGTGAGTCTGTATGTGGAGAAACCATGTGCTGGGTATGCATAATATGTTAAAAAGGCATATTCATTTTGCACTTGAGGTTCTGAAGAGGTCGTCGAGTGTTTCTATTCTCATCAAGGTACAGCTTTTCAGAACACTCTCTCCACATGCTCAGCTAACAGAAAGGTTTCTGTTCGAGGATAAATTAAAAACATCTGATTCCACAGACTTTGCACAGACTGTTTTTCTTTATATCTGATTTCTAATATTCTAATAAGAGAAGGGCGGGTGTATTTCTGACTAAAAATGATAGCAAAAGTGAAAAAGGCATGAGCACTCACCCTGAAATCTTGTGAAGAAATGTAGCCGTGTTGATGCTCTATTAACTGTGTTAATGCCAGTTGGCCAGGCTGGTTGCCTGACTGTCGAGTTAATGCAAGTGGGTGCGTAGAAAGCAGGTGTGACGTTGGTCAGATCTGAGTGACAATGTGGAGATTACTCACACACAAGAGAGCTGTTTGGGAGGGAGAGATGAAAAAGAACAGAGAAAAGACCACGATGCATGATGGATTTTCTGGTTTAAACGTACTGTTAATTTTTCTAATGCTTCGTTCTTTGAAAGAATAGTTGTAAATGTTATATTCCTACACTACCTTTTGACAATTCTGTTCAAATAATAAACATATTAGCTAAAAAGGTTGATCTGTAATGCATTTCCCTGTCTGATGTCTGAAGTGTGGGTGTTCTTCATAAGCTGAGTCTAAAAAATGATGGTAACTCAGTGATTAAGATTCTGTGTTAGTGACTGAATGGCTGTGAGTTCAAATCCCTAGAGTACCAAAGAGCCAGAGAGACCCTGCTGAGTCCTTCAAGAAGCCACTTACCCCTCATTTGCTCAGTTTTGTGCTTTGATTTTGCCTCATATGCCATCTGGTGCTTTAGATAAGAGAGTTTTCCAAATATAAGGATCTAAACATTCATCAGCCAAACAGATGATGAAACCATCAGGTGTATTTTTGTGCATGTACCAAATGACAAATAACTATTCATTTCTTTCTCCTTATTTACTTATTTCAGATTGATGTATTCTTATTAGCCCTAAGAAGGAAGGAACACTTAGCATATATTCATCTCAGACTGATGGGAAGGTGAGCTGTAGTTTTGATGAACTTTGCAATGTCATCACTATGACAACCACCCATAGCAATTCTGCTATTGTGGGTTGTGCACAAAGAACCAAGGGATTATTTAAGACATAATCAGCTGCTGCATTTTAGAGCAAATGTTTGGTTTCAGGACCATTTTACAATAAGGGATTAGAAAAGGTCGGTTCAATGGGCATAAACATTATATCAAAGAGAAAAGAAATAATGTAATAAAAAAAAAAGTAAGACAAAATACATAGAATGTTCACCAGGTTTCTTTGCATATCACAGACATTAAACAGATATAAAAATCTGCACATGGCAGATTTTGGTGCCAGTGAAACCAAGATAAATCATGTCTTTTCCACTCTCAGAACAATTTTAGGGGAAAATAGGAAAAATAACAATAAAAAGCTACAATAACCTGGTTGCATAGGTACGTACACCCTTTGATAATTGGATTATAAATGTGGCTGTGTTCAGAATGAACCAATCACAATCACAATCTGGTCAAAAGTCATTATCATACAAATGACATCAATGACATGTTTCTATGCATCTTTTGATTCATATTCTTTCTTGTAGAGCAGGATTGATTTAGTTCACATCCATGTGCTAATTAATACATTCACTAATAAACATTATTCATACATAAATCTGACTTAACTCATCATTAGCTCATATTTAATTAAGTATTAATTCAGGTATTAGTCTATGATTAATCATGTATTGTTACTGTAAAACGTTACCAAATGTTTTCTCTATTAGTATGTAAAAGTAACCTTTATACATAATATTAGTTAAATAATGTACGCTTACTGAGTACTTTATTAAGAAGTCTTATATTCATTTATGCACTAAACATATATATATAATATAATAAGACTGATGATCTCCTTATCATGACACCTGTTAGTGGGTGGGATATATTATACAGCAAGTGAACATTTTGTCCTCAAAGTTCATGTGTTAGGAGCAGGAAAAATGGGCAAGTGTAAGGATTTGAGCGAGTTTGACTAGGGCCAAATTGTGATGGCTAGACGACTATATCAGAGCATCTCCAAAACTGCAGCTCTTGTGGGGTGTTCCGGTCTGCAGTGGTCAGTATCTCTCAAAAGTGGTCCAAGGAAGGAACAGTGGTGAACTGGCGACAGGGTCATGGGCGGCCAAGGCTCACTGATGCACAGGGGGACCAAAGGCTGGCCTGTGTTATCCAATCCAACAGTCGAGCTACTGTTGCTCAAATTGCCAAAGATGTTAATGCTGATTCTGATAGAAAGGTGCATCGCAGTTTGTTGCATATAGGGCCTATCGCCCATGTGGATGTTACTTTGACACGTACCACCTACTAAGCATTGTTGCAGACCATGTACACCCTTTCATGGAAACGGTATTCTCTGATGGCTGTGGCCTCTTTCAGCAGGATAATACACCAAGCCACAAAGCAAAAATGGTTCAGGAATAGTTTGATGAGCACAAAAACGATGAGTTTGAGGTGTTGAGTTGGCCTCCAAATTCCCCAGATCTCAATCCAGTCAAGCATCTGTGGGATGTGCTGAACAAACAAGTCCGATCCATGGAGTCCCCACCTCGTGCCTTTTTTTGCGAACATTTAACTACTTCCAAAATAACAAATAGAACTTAACAAATATAAAGACACACAAATACATAATAGCCTGTTTGACTGGTTGTTTAATTGAATGGATTTAATCCAAACCTTAATAACTCTAATATCAATAGGTCTAAAATAATGAAATGTCTAATGTGTACAGTAGTGGAATTTTTTTTATTTTTTAATGGTTCTCGTAAATGGGGGGCACAGTGGCTTGATGGTTAGTACGTTTGCGTCACACCTCCAGGGTTGGGGGTTTGATTCCTGCCTCTGCTATGTGTGTGTGGAGTTTGCATATTCTCCCCGTGCCTCTGGGGTTTCCTCCGGGTACTCCAGTTTCCTCCCCCAGTCCAAAGACATGCATTGTAGGTTGATCGGCATCTCTAAATTGTCCATAGCGTGTGTGTGTGTGTGTGAGAGAGAGATTGGGCCCTGCGATAGACTGGCATCCTGTCCAGAGTGTACCCTGCCTTGTGCCCGTAGTCTCCTGGGATAGGCTCCAGGTTCCCTGTGACCCAGTAGTAGGATAAGCAGGTATAGAAAATGGATAGATGGATGGTTCTAGTAAATAGTCAATATATTATTATTACAATAAAACAGTATACATATAACCAACAAGCTTAATATTTGAATCGCTGTACTGTGTTCATAGAAATTCTGTGCTGAGGGGATCTACGGAAACTTATTTTATTGTTAAAGTGATCCTTGGCTGCAAAACATTTGGTTTTAAAATTAAAATGTCTAGTTTACTTTCTCTATTCACTTACATTGGACGGGGCAGTTTTAACGTTTGTACAGTATCCAGCCACTAGAGGGCGTCAGAGACATTTTAGCGTCATTCTTCAGTTTGTTCTGTAGTGATGCTTTTCCAGTACTAAACGTACCAGAGCTTCTTTCCATTGTTGTTTCTCTCTTCATTCTCTTCTCTCTCTCTCTCTCTCTCTCTTCTTAAGGAGATGAAACACTCAATTAGGTTAGGTTCTGGTGATTGATCAGTCTAAATCTTTCCACCAAATTAGACTGGTATTTCTCCAAAAATAGCAGACATAATAATTCTGTAAATTTCTAAACTCATTCTTCTGCTACAATCATGAGTTACATCATCAATAAAGATTAGTGAGTCTGTTCCAGCAGCCATGCAAACCCAAGCCATGACACTACTTTCACTGTTCTTGACGGATGAGCTTGCATCGCATGTTTTGGATCATGAGCAGATCCTTTCTTTCTTCACATGTTGGCCTTTACATCACTTTGGTAGAGGTTCATCTTGGTCCCAGAACGTTTGGGGTTCATTTGTGTATTTCTTTGTGAATTCCAATCTGGTCTTCAGATTCTTCATGCTGATGAGTGGTTTGCATCCTGTGGTATGGCCTCTTTATTTCTTCATCAAAAGTTGGCTTGTGATACATTCACCCTTGTGGAGGTTGTTGGTGATGTCACTGACCGTTGTTTTTGGGTTTTACTTCACAGCTCTCACAATGTTTGATATCTGGTCATTAGTACACCAATGTTTTTTTCTTTTTCCGGACATTCCAAATTGGTGTATTGGTTATGCCCAAACTTCTGTAATGGCTCTGATTGATTTTCTTTGTTTTCCTTTTCTCCCATAGACAGCATTCTGGGCTCAAACTAAGAGTAGACATTCAGAACTATTATTTGTTTGACACCTGTCAGTGACATGTTTCAATATTTTGATCACATCAAATATGGGTAGGTACAACAAAAGGTAACATGTTCTAAGTTGCTTAACACATCTAGATGTAAGTAAAAGCTGAAATTCTGCTCTGTCGGGTCATATTCATCTTATGGTCTTGAAACCAATTCTCTTCATTTTATAGCAACAAAAAAGTATTGGCCTTGCTGTTCTAATACTTTCAGAGGGGACTGTATTGATAAATATATTCTTTGTAAATATAATAATAAGAAGAAAGAAGAGAACATACAAAATTTCCACCTGTCAGTTTACAGTTAAAAAAGAAATTATACCCTGAGCAGACTGTTTTTGCCCATGTTTAAGGGCTTTTTGTTTGTGGATGGTTTTATCAATGTGAAAATAAAAAATTCATAAATATGTTTAAATTAGGTTTGTTGTTTGTGAATTTGCACTTATGCGTATGAAATATCCTTAAGAATACAATCAAACTGATAAACTTGCTTGCTGACATTTTGCAACATGTGGCATTGACACATACAGAGTACAGAGTGGGCGGCATTATCACTACCCAATGTGCTGTGCATGTGCAGAAGTGGGCAGCGACAGCTCTCCTCACTGTTTGTTGCCAAAAATGTGCTGTAATGTCACATAATGGGATGTAGATGTGCAGTATAGATCAGCCAGTGCCATAAAGCACAATAAAAAAGTGTACATGTGCAATGATGGGGAGCACGCATGGTGCAAAATGGGTAGGGGACACAGATAAGGTAGCAACAGAGAGTAGATGAATGTCCACCTGGCAGATGTTTTTTAAATTCTGGCAGTCACAAATGATGTGTGATCAGCAATCAGGATGTTGCATATAATGGGGTCATAAAGAACCATTATGGACTCAAGCAGAATGGATGAATGGATGTCTTTAACAGTGAGCAGCTTCATGCTGCCAAACCGTTGCTTAAATGTACATCAATAGAAGGGGAATGTGGGGGGGGATCAGCATGATTTGGACATCACAGAAGAAACCTTCATGGCAGAAACTGTGTACATACTCCTAGTGGAATGTTGCTCATTGCAAGTGACAAAATAACAAACTTTTATTTTTTACACATGTGAGCATTCTGCACTATTGGGATTTGTGGGAGGTGGGGGGACATGGCTATGGCTGATACTATGATATGAAATGTACCTCAAATATTGATTGTATTACTTTCACATCAATCACATTTAAAATACAGTATATACAATTTACAACACCTGGCTATAAAAAACAGTTTGAGGCAGTAACAAGCCTGGGATAGGATGGCAGTCTGGCACCATTTATACACACATTCACATTCAACTTATGCAGCTAGGAGGCAAACCCTAGAGAGAACAGTAAGGGAACCCACACATACACCGAAAGAGCAAAAAGAGAAACTCCACACAGACAGCAACCTGGGGTCAGGATTAAACTGAAAACTCTGCAGCTGAGAAGCAGCAATATGACCCACTGTACCCACTGTGCTGATAGCTTCCTGTACATGCTTCTGTTTGTTAATTTGCTGTCTGAACTGATCACTGTTACAGCTGTTTATGTAATGATTTCAAGAATTGTCATTTGCATGACCTGCCAGAAGATGCCACTATATGAACAGCATTTAGATAAAATACTGTACTCTTCAAACTTAACCGTAAGTCAGGAAAATGATACACAGCCTTTTCCCTTTAACTACATATGATCACTTGGAGTGAAAATAAGTTTTCATTTTATGGGCAGAAATAGATTCAGTAGGAGCATAAGGAAAAAAAAAATGTGACAAAATACTGAATTTGTGACAAAAAAAAAAACTAAATTTTTATCTAAATGATTGTCTTTCAGAAATATGGACTACTTCTTTCACTAACAACAGATACTTGACTATGCTTATGTATATTAGCAGCAGCTCACTAGCAATATATCAGCATTGTTGCTAGCACATCACACTAACTTTACATTACACATTACACACTTGTCCTGCTGGTTCTGCCTGATGGATCTTGATGCTCTACTGCTCTTGTTCATTCTGCGTTTATGTCTCACTTCCTGTAAATATTGAAATCTCATAGAGACCCCAAAGACATTTGTTTCGTAAGTTTCATTAACACTGTCTTGTGATCATCTAATAATAATAATATTAATAATAATAATAATAATAATAATAATAATAATAATAATAATAATCATACTCAAACATCAGGTATCTTTTTGACACACTTATATACAGTAATGGTTTATAAGCCAGTGTTACCAAGACTTGGACAGGTTCATTTTTATGTCTAGTTTCTTATTTGGGATCTAGGGCTAACTATTGTTTATTGTTATACAAATAAAACGCATCAATTTTCTGTACTGCTTATCCTTTACAGGGTCACAAGGAATCTTGTGTATCCCAGTGACTATCTCTGATGCAAAGCAGGGGACATCCTGGATGGGGTACCATTTCATCACAGGGCACAATATCACACACTCACACACCCATTCATGCACTACATACAATATAAATAAGGAGTCAGCCTACAACACATCTTTGGACAGAGGAGGAAACCAACCCCCAACCCGTAACCTCCAACCCTGAAGGTGCGAAGTAAACTTTCTAACCACTAAGTCACTGTGACCCCAATAAATACATTCTTGTTGATGTCGTCCTTTGGCTGCTGCCTGTTCGTGGTCACCTTGATGGATCATTCGATGCACATATATTTGATTTTGTCACAGGTTTTACACTGAACACCCTTCCTGACACAACCCTCCCATTTCATCCAGGCTTGGGGCTGACACTGAGAATTAACCCCTCAGTGGCTGGGTTGGTTCCCTGCCCTGGTTGCAGCGGTGACACCCTCCACAAATACATTAATTTAACTAAATTAAACTAAACTTATTCAATTTATTGTATCAATTCATTGTACATTTAATTACTGTAGAATAAACAATGTACATTTACTTGTAATAAATTAGATACTGCAATATTATCTACTGTAGTATTATATTGTTTTTATTTCTGAGTAAAGTATCATCAGAGTTCACCTTGTAATCATCAAAGCCATGAATACACAAATATTGATTTTAAGGTAAAACAGTTCAAACTGCACTTTGTACCATTTATAGCCACATTTCAGACCACTTATAGCCAATGGTTTATAAGATTATATTCCTATAGTATACCAGTATAGGCCATTAACCCTGACCTAATGTTGTTTACAGAACACTCTAATGTCTGTAAATACAAATTAACAACATGATAAATGTATTAGCTAATACTACTACGAATGCTACTTATCTGTTGTTACTTAGCATAAAAAAGTCATACACAGAGAGACTCTAAAGTTCTAGCAAAAAAAACAGCAAAGACCAATAGTTGGTTAGCTATTTTTACAGTAATCAACTAGATAAATAAGTATAACTAACTAACTAACTAGTTATTTATAGCAATAATAAGTCCCCTCTACACAGACAAGCTTTGAACTTTAATGAGTACTGTCAGTAACGGTAGTTTCACTCATCTGTGTCTGTGGGTGTGTGTGTGTGTGTGTGTGTGTGTGCGTTTCTTGTCTATAAGGTGATTTACATGTTTCCTATTTTTAAAGAAATTGCACTGCAGTTTACTGTAATTTTAAATAAAATATATTATAATACAAATTCACGTTTCCCACAATACAACACATATGATGGTGTTGTGCCATTGCAGCAGCAATTATACCATTTGTAAGTGTATAAAATAGAGCAAAGGTTACCAGTGTAGCTATTTTAGGGATTGACAGACATAGCATTAATCCACCATAATCCCCTGGGAATTGCCATTGCTTTCAGCACCAACAGTTTCATGGTGTTACTACATTTTAAAATGTATATATATATATATATATATATATATATATATATATATAATATATATATAATTTACTGGTGAAATTCATATTCAGGGCATTGTGACACACTATGCTATATTCCATTAGAAATTATTTTTCAGAAGAATTTATTATATAGTAAGGATGCTGCTTTAATGCATGGGGTGAGTTGATGAAGCAAACCTATTTCCTATTCCTCTTATCTTGCTTATCATTGTTTCCTGTTCTTGTGTGTTTGTGTTACATCACTATACTATGTAATGACTTTGGAATAATTTGTTTTGTAGCAAAATGTCTGTCAAGCAATTGATATATCAGCAACTCTTATGCTTAAGTGCTTAATTCATTTAATAGTAGTGTCTGTCATCACAAGATGCTTGAGAGATGAGATTCAAATAAGGCTATTGGTTTTACACACCATCATTTTGTCTGAGATCATTAGAAAGGAATGCAGTTCCCAATATAAACTATAATAAATAAATCTGTTAAACCACCCTGCAATATTTTATCCTTACTTGGTGCGTAATTCATTCAGTATAAGCTGTTTGGATCTTGTGTTTCTGTCTGTGTGGAGTTTCACATACTCGTTCCAGTTTCCTTCTACTGTCCAAAAACTAGCAGGTAAGGGGTGGGTGTGTGTGTGTGTGTGTGTGTGTGTGTGTGTGTGTGTGTGTGTGTGTGTGTGTGTGTGTGTGTGTGTGTGTGTGTGTGTGTGTGTGTGTGTGTGTGTGTGTGTGTGTGTGTGTGTGTGTGTGTGTGTGTGTGGTGTACAGTGTTGGACTGGTGTCCCATCCAGGGTGAATTCTCCTGCCTTGCTCCCAGACATACCACAAATCAGGATAAAATGATCACTGAAGATAAATCCTTTCTTAAAACGGTTTAACTGTAATTAGAGACAAGCTATGGATTTAAAAGCTGTGGGAAATAGTGGTAATGGCCTTAGCAAAAAAAATAAAATAAGATTAAAAAAATGACCACTAGATGGTGTAAACTATTACTATTTTATTAAAAAGGGCATAATTTGAAACATTTCAATTCTTCAATTACCATTAGCCAATTTTCTGCTGTAGACGTTATAAAATAAAATTAAATACAGGAATGTTTGGCAAGTGTGCTAAATACAAATACAAGAAAAAAAAACTGCAAGAAATAGAAAATAGTCTCCTGTAGTGCTGCTTAACATTATTAATAACAGAGGCTGCTGTGTCTCAATAAATTCAGGACCTGTCTTAATGAAATATTTGAATAGCGAACAAATTATTAGCTGTTTATTGATATTAAGGGAGTTCCTGAGCCTTTGGCGTTCCACAGTAAAGCACCTCTCAGTGTCTCTGGGGATCCAGTAGCGCATCTTCAGCACACCGCTGAGGAAACAGAGCTGTGTCTCTTTAAGTTGCGACCAAAGCAGATTATTGTCGATTCTGCTTTTAGCGTCTGTTCCCGCACTCTCTTTTTATACTTTCTGTTATTGTGTGCACTAGACCACCAAGCGTTTAACGAGATCTTTGTGCCTCTTTTTTGTCGCAGGGGATTTACTGTTCTGGTTGTTTGTGCGTTTCACATCGAATCGGATATTACTGGATGATCTTTCCTTAAATCGCTTCCACTTTGCATACTTTTTATTTTAGGTCCGTCTCCGGTGGTCATGGGCTCAGAAAAAGCGGCGTGAGACGTCGAGGTGGAAAATGCAGAAAAGTGTGCGTTATAATGAGGGGCACGCACTTTATCTCTCTGTGATCGCGCGTAAAGAGGGAACGAAGCGGGGCTACTTGAGCAAGAAAGCGACCGATAACAGTCGCTGGAACGAGAAATACTTTGCTCTGTACCAGAACATCTTGTTTTACTTTGAGAATGAGCAGAGCACCAGGCCGACAGGGATTTACTTACTGGAAGGATGCACCTGCGAGCGCGCCTCTGTGCCCAAAGTGTCTACAATCAGCCGAGACAATTCAGAGAAGCAGCAGGTATAATGCCTCTGTTAATATTAACAGTTATTTATAGTAAACACATACATACAACAATTATTTTTATTGTGTGTGTGTGCGTGTGTGTGTGTGTGTGTGTGTGTGTGTGTGTGTGTGTGTGTGTGTGAGAGAGAGAGAGAGAGAGAGAGAGAGAGAGAGAGAGAGAGAGAGAGAGTCAGGTGGAGGACTACAGAAAAAAATATGGATTCTCTTCTCTGGCATTGAGTATAACATTTTGATCCGCAGTTGTAGTGCGGACCTGTTGGATTAAGTTCAAACCTTAGCATTAGTTATAGGTGGCCACTTTTGCAGCATGACTCTGTAATGCAAAACCATTTCTCTTACTGCATCACTGCACACTTGCACACTGTAGTGTAAAAGAGCAGATGTGTCAGACTGCCCGACCATCACACACCCCTGACCCAGCTCTCAGATTATCCCCCACATACCGTATTCAGCACGCTGTTAAGGTTAATTATGCTCACATAGTTAGTCATTGGACATTTACCCCTTCCCAGAGAATTCAGTTTAGCAAAAAATTCATTTCACAATTCTGGTCTGAATTGATACAGTGTCATTTTATTCACTCTGACACTCCATGTCACGCTGACTACAGACAGTGATGAGGTACAAATTTTCTGAGCTTCAAGAATACGTGTGACTAACTGAAATATTCACTCAGCAAATGTTCTCTACCTGAGATAGCTAGCATGCTGAAAGGCCCTGAAGTAAAAGTGCTGCTGGCTATGTTTGATTTATTGTTAAAGAAACATCTAATTAAACTCATTCCTACATATGAATCTATTTTTAATTCTAAATTATGTATGCCAAATTAAGAAATCAATTTAACATATCATCCTAGTCAGCTCCTAATTAGACTGTTAAAGACTAATAGAGGAGAAGAAGAAGTTGCTTTCGGCTGCTCCCTGTTCGGGGTCGCCACAGCGGACCGACTGGTCCGCACAACAACTTGGCACAGGTTTTACGCCGGATGCCCTTCCTGCCGCAACCCTCCCATTTTTTCCGGGCTTGGGACCGGCACTGCATCCAGTGGCTGGGATTGAGGCATTGGCTGGAATCGAACCCGGGCCTTTCGCATGATAGGCGAGAAACCTACCACTGAGCCACCAATGCCTCACTAACAATAGACTAATAAAGAATAATAAATCCTCTCAGAATACCAGGCAGATTTGTTTTTGTTGTTGTTGTTGTTGTTGTTGTTTTTGTTGATAACTAATAGCTTGCATTATCATGGGAAATTGTGTACATTTCTGAATATGACTTTAAATTCTCTCAGAAACCCTGACAGGTTAGTTCAAGTTAACTACAAGTGTTAGCAGTTATATTTATGAATACGTCTTCAGCTCTCAGTCATGATCATTAGCTCATGTTATGTAATAGCTATCCTTACCAGTGAATAACCATAAATATTTTTTAATATGGCAGAAACAAATCTGTCAGGTTAGCTCATGATAGCTAGATAGTTACCATTAGCTGTTAGGACTGCAATTAGCACTGCTTATTCACTGTTATTGCATTAGAATATACTAGAAATATGTGTGGAATACTTGTTTCCAAGTGGACATGCTGAGGAAAAAAAGGAAACATATCAACCTTTTCCAGTGCCCAAATATTTGTGTGGTTTTTGAAGAGTTTTGCTGAGAAACCATCAACCCTGACTAATGTTTCTGAAATGATGTATTGTTTATGCAGGTGACTGAAATGAAATATTTTTAAAATTAAATTTTTAATTTTTATTTCAATTTTTAAAATTGAGATTGAGTCACACTGCCATCTTCATTTTTAATTGATTTTTATTTGTATAGTGCCATTGCCACAAAGCAGCTTTACAGAAATGCTGGATATAAATATAAAACTGTATAAATGAAAACTCCCTGAGATAACATAAGGAAGAAACCTTGAGAGAAATGAGACTCAAAAGGGAATCCATCCTCATCTGGGTGACACCACAGAGTGTGATTATAAATCATTCCTCATAACTGTATACTATATACAGTTATACAATGTAGTGTACAGCACACAAAGTACTAAAGTGTAAACAGGACTTTCTTGTCTTATTAGCAACATATGAGTATGAGCAATAGAATAATTTCTGAATTCATTACAGAATTAATTTATAGTCCAGTGTATCAAACTGCATTGTATTAACTCATTGTGTTAACTGTGGAGACTTTTGCAAATTGTTCCTAGATATTGCAGTCCTAACACAAGGAAGAACATCCATAGATATTTATGTTTTATGTATATGTGGTACTATCCACATTCAGCTCATGTTGATCTTTTGGCTGTAAATGTTAGGCCATCCTTACAGCAGCAGGTGAACTTCAGCTGATGAGAAATCATGGCACAAGTGGGCATCATTGGTCACTGGTATCTCAGGAGTGACATGTAGCTTGATGGAAAGGGAGAAAAAGGAACTGAGAGAAAGAGACAGAGAGAGAGAGAGAGAGAGAGAGAGAGAGAGAGAGATCACAGAAAGACCTGTGAATGGTTCTCGAGAATTAAAGTCTCTACTTAGAGACGGCTATCAGTTCCCAATACCTCATCAGATCAGAAAGAAAGTTGCACAAGACTTCATGAATACAGGGTTACACTGACATTGAGATTGCAAAAGTAATTATCTGAATAGCTGAGTCAGAGTGCCAAAGCAAAGTGAAGAAAGATGTTATTTTAATGTCTTAAATACCCATTAAGCAACTTGAGCCAAGGTTATCTGAGTTTCTTTTTACCGGTGTAATGAAAATGCAGTAAAAGCTTGCAGATGAAAACTTACAGACATGCTGAAGACTGATAGCAGATTTGCTAGTCTGTATGACATAAGTATTCATATTATCCATACTGGTTTTAAATATGGTTTTCCATTTTTTCCATTTCATTTATTTAATTCTTGAATCAGTCAGAATAATATAAATTACCTCATAATAATATAAATTAATATTCAGCTCATATAAAATCATGCAGATCCAGGTTTCAGTTCATATTTATATCAATCATCAGAATGGAGACAAATTTGATCTGAGAGACTCGGACAATGATGTGGTTGCTGTTGGTGCTAAAATGGGCTGAAATTTTGATGAATGAGGTCAGGAAAGAAGCACCACACTGGTTCAATCTGACAAGTCGGGTAGAATGGCTTAAATATTCTACAGGTGTTCTTATTAAAGTGTCCAGTAAGTGTATGTATTGTAATCAAATCTATAGACTTTCTGTATGCTTGACTGGAATAGACTATACAGATTGGGTAACAATATTTATCTGTGTTTTTATTTATTTATCAGCCACTGATAGAAAATAGATAGAAGAGTCATGTCCAGGCATGTTGTTAGACCATTTAAAAATTTTGTTCATTCATTAGAGTTGCTCATTAGGTTTCTTCATTAGAAATCATTGTCTGATGAGGTTGATTATAATAGATACATCTGAAAATAGAATTTTATATTCAGTTGACATCTATTACATAATTGTAATGATTAAAACATGAAGGCTGATTGTAACAACAGCTAAAGAGAAAATATCCTGTGTATCTTCTTCAATCATATGCCCCACCCCCTCCTGTGCTCCTCCTTCTCCTCCCTTCACTTTTCCCTGTAGAAACCTCAACTTTCAGTCAGACGATATGTCATAGCATGACATTAATTACAGCTGAGGATTGAGGATAGGTAACGGCAAAGCTAACACTTTATCGTGTTAATGTATGGTATGTAGTACATGAATTTGTATTTAGTTCAGATACGTTCGGTTTTCCAGATCTAATTTACTTGGCACAGATTTATTAACTTGTTAACTTCCAAGAAATGTACTAAAAAAGTATTTTTGTTAAATTCTTACAAAATTCTGAAAGAGGTCCCTGGTTATGCCAAGCAGAAAATCCACATACTAGGCAGGAATGATAGGTTCCTGCTTAAGGGTAGTATACTGATATGGAGGCACAATAGACTTATAGGAATGTCTTAAAACATTTATGTGACCTCTTTACTGGCCCAGTGTGAGTTCTTAAATACTTGTACTGTATGCATTAGGAAGTTAATAACCAGAAATTACATTTTCTCATAGTGAACTTGGACCAACTGTAAGATTTATTGACTCGTTCACACTGGTGACCATGAAATTGAAATTGACCATGAAATTGAAATTGGCAATTTGATTCGTAAATTCCTTTTACATCCACATTCACATTACTTACAGATAGTAAAGCGATCCAAAAGACAGAAATTGTGAAATGGCTGGAAAAAAGTGTGAGATGATGAGATAAGGTTTATTTATGTTGTACACAGAAACATAAATAAGACTTCATAAAAAATCAGTGGATTAAAACAGGACTTATATACATGCTCAGCTGATGCTAAGTGACTGTGGTGGTTGTTAGTGATCTGAGCTGACGAACAACAGGAACTGGAACTCTGGAAACCTTAGCCAGGACTCAAGATAAACTGGGATATCACAGTTATAATAATGTGACATGACATCTTTATGGTAAATTATAAATGCCATTACATTGACCTCTTTGACAAAGGTTTTTGTTTGGACCAATACAATTCCTGTTTTTCTCAGCCAAACTAGTACAAAAGAATACAACTTCAAAGTAATACAAGGCATTCTAAAAGCAAATGGCTCATTGTAATTTGTTTTGTTGGCCAGCTGGACTGAAGAGGCCTTTGATATGTGCGAGCTACTCTGCATATTCATAGAACAGTTGTTTGTAGAGTCATTATAAGATTCATTATGAAGTCCATCAAGCTACCATCATTCATCTGGACAACAAAAATCAGATCAGTCTATTTTGCACACAGAGCTGATCCATTTTCATTACTGCATTCAACTGAGTAGAGATTATTGATGGCAAAAATACCCCTGTTAAGCTTTTATGGTGGTCAAGAACTGTGACTGTTAGATATCAATACAATCCATCTCTTTGTTTGTACCTGCTAAAGATTTCGTTTTCAAATTAAACATACTTGACAGAATGGCAAACAAGTGAAATGTCTCAGGTTACCATGGAAATCGGGTTTCGTGTTATGCTGAAGTGGTACTGTATTAATATTCCAGAAGCACTCACCACAAAATATTACACAAGATATCCTAAACCCCTCAAGCCCCCACCCAACATCCCACTTCTGAACTCTGGCCTCAAATAATATATTATATTCTTTGCATAGAGTTATAGATATAGATATTATATTAGTTATAGATGGAGTAGTAGATTATTCTGTATCAGTTTGCTGATTCTAATTACACAGAGCTCTGAAAATAAAGCTCCTTTACACAATGTTATAGTCTACTAAGCTCTAAGAGACAAGTGCACATGCAGGTGTGTCACTTTCAACACACCATGACCTTATCAGAAATAACAGATATCCTTCCCGGTAGTAATGCAGCTATTTCAATCAAAAAAATTATAGAGGTGTATGTGTACATTGTATGCATTTATATACACACAAAAAATAAAAATAGTACTTCCCACTTTCAGTGAGCACAGAGTGGTAGCGAGTATAATGAAGTAGATATAATTTTGTTTGTTTTACACATACATAAGTGCTATCAGGAGACATGATGTGATGATGAGATGGAGTGGTGGATGTGAAACAGATTGAAAAGTGTGTGTAAGGAAACATTGATTCTATTGTTATCTTCCAGCTCAAACAAGGCCCGGGGCTGAGGAGAGTGCATTAAAAGCAAAGATGAGAAGCAAAGGCTGTTACATAAGTGCAGATATGCACGCACGCACACACGCACACGCACACACACACACACACACACACACACACACACACACACACACACACACACACACACACACACACACACACCAGATGACCTGCTATGCAGTAAGAGAAGACAAAAAGCCCTTAAGCTTAAGTCCTATAACACACGTGTACACACACTCACATTCACTCACGACCTACTGCATTAACACCCTTCTGGGATTTTGGATTGCAAATCACACTATAATCCTTTTATGGAAAAGAAACTATTGAAATAAAACCTATTCTCTTTTCAATTACGCGTATTAGCGCCACTTCCTTGTTACCAACACTTGTACTTTGGGGAAAAATGCTCACAGTGTGACTGCTGTGAGAGCTTATTCTTTTCCAAGCAAACAGATTTCGCATTCAAATATCTCAGTTTATGTCTTTTTTTTGCAGTTATAGTAAATACCATCTGAATCTTCACTGTATGACCAAATGCCCTTACAATGAGTTTACTGATGATTTCATTGTCTGTCCCTTATTAAGCACTATTTCCTGGTCATCTTCGGCCACGATGGACAGAAACCTCTGGAGTTGCGCGCCGAAGAGGATACAGACTGCACTGAGTGGGTGGAAGCCATTCAGCAAGCCAGGTACAGCAGCGAATGAAGGCATTTAACTGATTTTTGTGAGAAAGAAGCACCTTCGGCTTATGTAAGATGCAGTGGCTGAACACAATAGTGTTTCAGATATACTGCAGCTTTGAATGTTCTCATTAAATGTGTCATTTCTCTGGTTGCAGTTCTTCACGTGTTAAAAAAGGAAAAAACTTCAAGCTGTAAAATTTAAAGGCACAAACAGAAGCGTTTCTCTTTAAAACCGACAAATCCTTTTTTTTTAACCCACAAATACACACCTTAAATTTGCACACAGTTCAGATGGTTCACTCTCGGGTCACCCATCAACACTGCATATGTTAATATATTCTATAGAAATAGAAAAAATCATTTTTAATATTCAGCTTTAATAAAAGATTTCCTACAAAAAAAATAGAATCGTGCTGTATTTTGAGTCACTGCTTTCATCCATTTGTCTTCATCTCTCTGCCACCGTCCCTTCTCCAGCTACTCTGACCTCATCATCGAGCGTGAGGTTCTCATGCAAAAGTACATCCACCTGGTGCAGATCATGGAGACAGAGAAGGTGGCTGCTAATCAGCTCCGCACACAGCTTGAAGACCAGGACACAGAGATCAAACGGCTCAAGACTGAGGTCAAAATCAACATCATTAAATCAGCATATGTCTAGTGCATAAGTATTCACCCCCACCCCCATCAGTCTGTTTTGTTACCACCTGGATCTAAGCTGCACTTTATAGGGATTACACTTCACTGTCCATTGTTTTAGTATATAAGTCAATTATTCACCCCTTATTTTAGTATTTTGTATTTTATATTAGTATTTCACATTGGTTGTGTTTAGGTTCTGGCTATGAACAAAGCAAAGGAGAGACTGTTACCTTGTCATTCCAATCAAGATGAGGAAGACCCTGATTTAAAGAAAATAAAGAAGGTGAGTACTTTCATGAAGGCTTCAATACAGATCCATCTATAATCAGTTGCATAATAATAAAGAGATATTTTGCACATGAAAAACATTGAGAAAAACTCCAAATTCAAACATTTAGGATACATTTTTTCAAACAATTAGGATATGTTGCGCAGAAAGTAGTACAATTGTGCAAAGATATAAGCTAAAGAATTATAAGACTTAAGGTTTATTTAGGTGCTGGTAACATTATTATACCAGTTTTGCTCCTTAGACATATAAAATCTATCATTTATTCAGTTATTTGGAATGAAGGCCGAAGTAATTGCAATTATTTGAATTGTAACGGTGGCTTAGTGGTTAGCATGTTTGCCTCACACCTCCAGGGTTGGGGGTTTGATTCCCACCTCCACCATGTGTGTGGAGTTTGCATGTTCTCCCTGTGCCCCGGGGGTTTCCTCCCCCAGTCCAAAGACATGCGTGGTAGGTTGATTGGCATCTCTAAATTGTCCATATTGTGTGAGTGAATGAGAGTGTGTGTGCTCTGTGATGGGTTGGCACTCTGTCCAGAGTGTATCCTGCCTTGATGCCTAATGACGCCTGAGATAGGCACAGGCTCCCTGTGACCCGAGAATAGTTCGGATAAGTGGTAGACAATGAATGAATGAATTGTAATGGTTAGCTATTGTTTTCATAATAACATCAGAGAAATCAGCACTCAGAGTAGCATTCAATTTTGGTGAAGAATTTCACTTTGATGAAATATAGTATAGTGAAGTATATAATATAGTGTAGTGTAGTGTAGTGTGGTGTAGTATAGTGGAGTGGAGTGTAAAAAGGTAAAGTATAATATAGTGTAGTATTGTGTAGGGCAGTGTAAAATGATGTATAGTTTAGTATAGTGTAGTGTAATATAAAATGATGTAGTATAAAATGGTAAAGTGTAGTATGGTGTAAAATGTTTTTTGTGATTAGTAGTATGGTGTAAAATGGTTTTGTGATTGTAGTGTAAATGGTGTAGTGGCATGGAGTATGGTATCGTGTGGTGTAGTGGAGCATAAAATGATGTGTCGTGTCGTGGAGTGTATTATAAAACGGTAGAGTGGAGTGTAGTAAAGTGGAGTGGAGTGGAGTATGAAATGGTATGGTGTAGTGTAGTATAAAATGTCTTAGTGTAGTGTAGTATATTGGAGTGTATTATAAAATGGTAAAATGTAGTGCAGTGTAAAATGGTATAGAATAGTGTAGTATAATATAGTGGAGTGGAGTATAAAATTGTGTAGTGTAGTGTAGTGTAGTGTACTACAAAACTTTATAGTGTATTGTAGTGAAGTGAAATGGTATAGTATAGAGTAGTGTAGTGTAGAATAGTGTAATATAAAATAGCATTGTGTAGAAGTGGAAGCACAGTGGTTAAGGTGTTGGACTACTGCTAGAAAAGTTGCAAAGTCAAATCCCAGCACCACCACTGCAAGCTGCCACTGCTGTGCCATTGAGCATGGCCCTCGGCTTAGTTATATAAATGAGATAAAGGTGAGAAATTATAAAAGGTAAAATTCATAATGACCATAGGAGTGCTAACAAAGTTTATGGTGCTTGTAGATACAAAGTTTCATGCGTGGCTGGCTTTGCCGAAGAAAGTGGAAAATCATTGTTCAAGACTATATCTGCTCACCCCATGCTGAAAGCATGAGGAAGAGGAACCAGATTGTTTTCAACATGTTAGAGGCTGAGACAGAATATGTGCTCCAACTGTCCATCCTGGTGAACTGCTTTCTGCGGCCGCTCAGGATGGCTGCCAGTTCCAAAAAACCTCCTATTGGCCATGATGATGTTAGCAGCATTTTCCTCAATAGGTATATATATATTTCTATTCCGTAACCTATGGTAAAATTTGCTGGTCTCATGTTAAACTCAATACAGCTCAACACTGTTATTGCGTTTCTCAGAAGACACTGTTGATAGTAATGTTATGTTGGAACAGCATTCTCATCCACATTTCTTTCCCCCAAGTGAAACTATAATGTTTCTTCATGAGATATTTCACCAAGGCCTAAAAGCAAGAATTGCCAACTGGCCAAGATTAGTTTTAGGTAAGTGCCATTTGCTATTTTTTTTTAGCTTTTTTTTTTAAGCCCAAGCTCATAATATTAAATGTTCACTACATCTGAATTTAAGCAAATTAAAAGTAACCATGAAATTAGACAAAAACTGGTATGTGTGTATTGATAGAGAACAAATATATTTAAAATGTTATATATTTAAAAAGTTTTTATTACAGCTCTCATATATACCATGTTCTCACATTGTGTCATATTAAAGGTTTACACTGGATCAGTGGCATATTTTCTGGGGTGAATGGGGGGAGGTTACCCCCCAGTAATCTGGAGTAGTAATTACAACCCCCTCCATTTTACACTGATCAACTGGAGCATATGTAGAAGTATATTTTGTGAAATTATGGTGTTCCGAACTGATTGTGAGTTTGTGATAATAAATCAGATAAAAAATATTAAACTCCCACCCCACTTCCATCCCTGTTTTACACATTTGTAACACCCAACTATTGCCTCGCAACAAACACTTTGAAAATGTACTTAGAAGATGATGTAATATGATCTATTGACACTTTACATATACACTAATCACTCAAAATCTCCTGGTTGCACAATTGCACTTGACTATATAAAGTTATAGTAAGGACATTATTTATAATTACACTCTTTGGCATCGACCAGATGAGGATGGCTTCCCTTTTGAGTCTGTTTCCTCTCAAGGTTTCTTCCTCTTCCGTCATCTCAGGGTTTTTTTTTTTCTCACTACTGTCTCCTCTGGCTTACTCAGTAGAGATAAAATCTTAGTCCTGTAAAGCTGCTTTGCGAGAATGTCCATTGTTAAAAGCACAATACAGATAAAATTGAATTAAATTCATTGTAGCTAGTTAGATAATTAAATTTAGCCACCACTACCAACATAAGTTAGCAAAAACAGCCTTGAGTTACGCTAGCTAAATTTCATTTGAATAGTTTCCATTATTAGAAACAGTAACAAGGGTGTTCACACTGAATGCTGCATCACGCCATCTTCTGTTGACTGTATAAGTTTTAATCAGTTACAGTGTGCATTCATTTGAAGTGTTATTATGCCTTCTGTAATTTGTTTTAATGAAACAATCATACGATCAAAAATGCTAGTGGATGATAGATAGACAGATGGATAGATTAGGGAGAGAGATGGATGGATGTACCCCTTCATCCATCCATCTTTCTCCTTAATCTATTAGGGAGAGAGATGGATGGATGAAGGGGTAGATAGATTCATTTTTAATGTGTTTTTTTTTTTATTTACAAATTTTAGGAAGCATACTCATTTATACTTCAGTCCCTAAATGGTCAAATCTATGATAAATCTATACCCTAGACTAGATGCTAAACATTTTTTAAAAAAAAAAGGATTTTAACGACTAGAGCAGTCATATCAGCTGCTACATTCTTCAGTGAATGAATGTGATTTAGGATTTACTCAAATTGAATGTTAATACATCTCACAATATTTTTATCACTTTTTAGCTGACCTCTTTGATATATTGCTGCCGATGTTAAACATCTACCAAGAATATGTGCGGAATCACCAGTACAGTCTTCAGGTTCTAGCAAGCTGCAAGCAGAACCGTGACTTTGACAAGCTGCTGAAGCAGTATGAGTCCAATGCCGCCTGTGAGGGCCGAATGCTGGAGACGTTTCTGACCTACCCCATGTTTCAGGTGCACATCTTTGAGACAAATCCTGTTAAAGGAAACATTTGCTTTGACCTTTCAAACTTCATAACTATTAAATCTTGCTGTCTTCCAGATTCCTCGATATATAATCACTCTGCATGAGCTGCTTGCCCATACTCCCCATGAGCATGTAGAACGCAAGAGTCTGGATTTTGCCAAATCAAAACTGGAGGAGCTGTCCAAGTATGCAAAATTGTATTTCTGTATGATTGTTAAACTCTTAATCAGTATGTCATCAGGGTTTTATAAACTGTAAGACATTTCAAGATGGTTAAACTGCCTTGAAAACACACACCTGTTTTAACACACAAGTCTTCAAGACAATGGATTACTTTAAGTTTAATTTAAAAAACTTGAGATCAATATCCAAAACTTTTAATGACAATTGGAGTAAAAGAGAAGAAATAAGTTCACCTAATGAAGATATCATGTTTTACTCTGTTGTGTAAAATTACAGACAGATCAATTCTGTTAAGCTGATATCAAATTAATCCAAGTTGATATTCTTCACTCTCATATCATATACTCTCACATATAATATGCTAGTAAGTTATAAGTGCTAGGAATTGTCTGTAAATGACATGGTTTGGGTTATGCATGTGACTTTTAACTAGTTTTTTCAACCACGAGGTGTCTAAAAATCTCTTTAATATGTAGTACATTGCTCAGTTATACAGGGGAAGTGATTTTTTTATTGGGTTCATTATCAGAATGATGCATGATGAAGTAAGTAACACAGAGAACATCCGTAAGAATCTCGCCATTGAGCGCATGATTGTGGAAGGCTGTGACATCCTCTTGGACACCAGCCAAACCTTCGTACGGCAAGGTGAGTCTCACAAAGCTGCTTTTTTCTCCAAAAGGATCTAGTGCTTTTGATTGTTAGTGCATGAAATATGATTACCTCCAGATTATTATTTCTTATAATGCCAATATCATAGTGTCTTCTAATGATACTTATGATACGTGTCTTCTAATGATTAAGGCTCTTGAGTCTCGGGGAAAGTGCTGAGTTCTTTTTAAATTTAGATTTAGATTCTATTTGTCCTTCTCCTCAATAAGCCAGCCTCCTCTTTCAGGCTCTCTGATCCAGCTGCCTTCAGTGGAAAGAGGCAAACTGTGCAAAGTGCGCTTGGGTACGCTGTCTCTGCGAAAAGAGGGAGAGCGCCAGTGTTTCCTCTTCACCAAACACCTTCTGATCTGCAACCGCACCTCCAGCGGCAAGCTGCATCTGCTCAAAGTGAGTTACTCATCCCCACGCTTATGCAACCAGTGTATTTCCTCTTAAATGTTTATTTTTGTTTTTTACTTGAATATTGTTAAGTGGTATATCACATTAAAGATGGAAAAGATCTGACATGGCTTATCATGTTTTGTTTTTACAGTTGAGGTTATAAGTTCATAGAAAAATGATAATAATAAGAGGGATCATAAAAATTGACTCTGCAAGGCATATGTAAACTTATGACCTCAACTGTACATCATAGAAACATGCAAATTTTAGCATCAATGTGTACTTTTTATATCCGCTGTATTTTTTTTATAGTACTGAGAAACATGTCTGGACACCTCAAAGGGTCTGTCCTGGGAGTTTATGGGGTTAAAAGCATGTAATGTTTTGCAGCATAATGACAGCATTTTTCTTCTTAATGTATAGCAAGGAGGAACTCTGTCTCTGATAGAGTGCACACTCTTTGAAGAGCTAGATACCAATGATGAAGACTGTAAGTACTCTGCTAACCTTCATATCAGATTAATTTTATTTAAACATTATGGAAGACAAAATTGTTTATTTTTTTGTATATGTGCATTTTAGGAGCATTATAGTATTTAATAGAATATATAAATTAGATTTACATTTTATTACATTGTTCATTGTTATTTCATTGTTATTTGAGAACAGGAAGCAGTGACTTCCAGTGCTTATATGGTTCTAAAGGAATAAAACATAAAGGTGGTGTTACAGAAGATCATCAGTAATGGCTTGGACTCGTGATGCATCCTGATACAGTGGAAGCTGATGAAGATCTTGCTATTACAGCACACCCTGAAGTGTTTTTATTCCTTTTATACCACAGCAATTTGCCGATTTTATTGAGCTAATAATGATCTATCATACATTTATAATAATGAATATATATCATACATTTCAACGCTTTATAGTTTCATTCATTTTGAAAGCAGGCTTGTTTCTGTTAGAAGCTGTAAACCATGGTTCCTTTTTTTCTTGAAGTTAAGAAGACTTGAAATGAAGCTTGTCATGCTGCTTGCTAAAAGAAAAAAGAAAAACCCCCAGTTACAACTTTACCTCAGACACTGGAGACTCTGTCCAGTAATGCTAAATACTGTAAATACCTCCTTAAAGAAAGCTTTACCATATTAGTAATATGACAAGATGTTTTATATCAGTTTATGTGGAGTATCCGCAGCACTGTAAGGCATTTCAAGAAACTTCTTCCTTAAAAATGTATGTAAACCTGAAGTAGTCAAGTTAACGTAGAAGTTTAATTTTTAAAATCTTATAAACTTGAGATTAATATACAAAACTTGTTCTTTAAACTGAAGTTAAAAAAAAAGAAACATGCACATAATTTAATGAAGCTATCATGTGCACAAGTCCCTGTGAATTGGTTACTGTACTATAGAAACAATATTACAGTAAGTGAATTAACCTGTGATTTGAGTTACAGCCAGCATTATTGTCAGCGCAGCTGTTACAGAAAATGTATCAACACTGTCTGCACAGTGAGAAGTGAGAATTCAACAATGCTGTGTTATAAATTCTAATATAAAATAACTTCCAAAACTGCTTAAATGGGGCATGGTGGCTTAATGGTCATCATTTTTGCTTCACACTGCCGGGGTTCGAGTTCTACTTCTGTGCTGTATGTGTGGAGTTTTCATGTTCTCTCAGTGCTTCAGAGGTTTCCTCTGGGTGCTCTAGTTTCCTCCCCAGTCCAAAGACATATGTGATAGGATGACTACCATCTCTAAATTGTGTGTGACCTTCAATCAGTTGTCACACCAGTCAACTGGGACAGAGTCAGTGTTCCCTGTTAGGGTTTATGAGTTTATGTAGGATAAGTGGTAAAAAAAAAAAAAATGGATAACATGTCTTATTTGGCTTCTTGGAGAGACTAAAGCCATTTATCAATGCTTGAATTAAGTATTTTTTTGTCTTTTAGACAATGCTGCAGGTCAGGGCTTTAGTCATTTAGAGTTTAAGCTGCTGGTCGAGCCACCTGATGGGCCTTCCTTTGCAGTGGTCCTGCTGGCACCGTCTCGCCAAGAGAAAGCTGCCTGGACCAGCGACATCAGCCAGGTAAGTGTCAGTGAGTGCTGCTTTAATTCACTTTGAGTGCAGAACACATAACGAGGTAACTGTTGCAAAGTATAAACCATACATAATTAACCTTTGAATGAATTGCTTCTTATAAATAATTCTTACGGTTTGAAGACAGCTGGACTGTTATGTGTACACAAATACAGAAAAAAAGCTCGTCTTAAAACTGAGCACCAAGGTCATAAGCAGGTGGATCTCTTGAGTGCTGTGTGTTTTTGTAGTGCAAGTGGGGTTAAAGCTCTGGGGAGCCCAAGCTGCTTGTTTTGTTGTGCGCTTGAGGGTGTTTCCAGCTCCTCCCTTCAGCTGCAGATTCCCACTGGGCCCACAACACACTACAGTTTTACAGCTTCCTCAGCCATACTAATATGTCATACAGCAACATACAAATATCCCACATAAAGTATGTAGCAATTTTGGTAAAAAAAAAAAGTTTAGGATAAAGAAAAGCTGTTAGGATGGTAAACCACTGCTGTGAATCAATGTTACTAATTAATAAACTTTATATTTTAAGTAGTTGCTTCTTTTTAGCCTTTAAAACACATTTATTCTGTAAAACAGCATTGTAGAATTGTTTCTTTTTTTTAATAAGGCTTTTTTTAAATCATTTTTAAAGAATGATACAGTAAATAGGAAGTGAAAAACAGTTAAATATACATAGTTTATCTTCCTGTTTTTTGGGTTGTTCTCACAGTGCATCGATAATATTCGCTGCAATGGCCTTATGACCAGTGTTTTTGAAGAGAACTCCAAAGTCACAGTGCCTCACATGCTCAAGTAAGAATTCCAAAGAAATTAAATATCCATTACAATGCAATGGCTTTCTTTTCAGGAAATAATAACCTGGCTAATGAATGTAGGCTGAAGTGGATCAGTCAGGGCTGTATCATTGTTAACCAGTAGCTTTCATTACCTATGAGTATGAATATGTTTGTATTACGTGCAAGGAATAAAATAAGACTGGATCATACAGTTTGAGAAAAATAATCAGCACTGTGTATCATATGACAGAATTTTGTTTTTCAATATCAATCCATCCTGTTTTCATCAATGATTACATTTTTAAATCAATTAAAAAATTATACATCAAGCTTTTTACTCATTTATTTTTATAATTAATGTTGTGAACATCTGTGATAAAGCCTAGTGGTATATAATGTATTTTAATTGGAATAACATACAATTTCCATGAAGTTAAGTATATGATAGTTTAATCTTAGAACAGCATTGGAGCTTTGGAGCTTAGTCTAAGTGTGAATATCTCTCTGTATTATATATTTATATATATATAAATATATAGTCAGAAAGCTTAAAATCTGTGTTCATTTTATATATATATATATATATATATATATATATATATATATATATAAATGAACACAGATTTTAAGCTTTCTGACTTTTGCTTTTGTTTAAATTGTTTAAACAAAAGTTACTATTCCCTTTAGGTCAGACACTCGGTTACACAATGATGATGTGGATATTTGCTTCAGCAAGACACTCAACTCATGCAAGGTGCCGCAGATTCGTTACGCCAGTGTTGACCGTCTGCTGGAGCGACTCACTGACCTGCGCTTCCTCTCCATTGACTTCCTCAACACATTCCTGCACACATACCGCATCTTTACCACTGCAGCTGTGGTCATGGACAAGTTGAACGACATCTACAAGAAGCCTTTCACCTCCATCCCTGTCAGGTTAGGCCCCACAAATGGAGAGGATTTTTGATTGCATAAGTATTTACCCCCACCTTGAAATCAGAAATCACATAATTAGTTCAGTGGATCGATCTGTGTACAATTAAATATCACTAATGTATCTAGCATCCTGATGTCCAAGGAGCTGTCAAAACAAGTCCAGGAAAGTATCAGTCAGGATTTTGTTATTAAAAATATTCTAAATTTGAACACCCTGCAGAGAAACAAAAAAATAATGAACAGGATATGGCATAAACATAACTCTGCCTAGAGAGATGTTCATCAAAGGTCAGTGCTTGGCTAAGGAGGGCATTAGTCAGAGATTCAGCCAAGAATCCAAGAGTAACTCTGAAGGAGCTGGGGAGATGTATACCTCAGATCAGAAATGCTGTTTACAGGATAGATAGAGCCCAGAAACACCACAAAGCTGGTATTCCTGAAAGTGTGGTGAGCCACATGAAATCCTTTGACAAAAGGTATGGTGGAGACAAAGTATTAAATAGAAAAATTATTTGGACTTGACACAAAGTGCTCCATTTGGCAGAAACACAATACTGCTCATCGTCCTCAGAAAACCATTCTTGCAGTGAAGCACGGTGGTGGCAGCATCATGATGACAGTTACCCTGAATTTTTTTTTTGCTTGCTTCTCTTGCTAATGCCCTCCATATCCAGCCATTGAGAGTTAGTGTACAGATTCTATAATATTTTCTTTTCTTTTTTTTTTACAAAGGATTCGGTGGCACTCTGTAGGATATACAATCTTTGGGATATGTTACAGTAACCAAACTCTATTGATTTGATTATTTTCCAATATTTATATCTGACTTGTCTTGATAGCTTCTTGGTTTTCATATTTTTGCAGACTATATTGATTTACACTCCTCAGTTTAATATTATGGGCTATTTTGTGTACAGCCATAACATCCCAATTAAATCCATTTTAGTTCCAGGATGTACCACCACAACAGCACAATGGTGAACATTCGAGGTGGGAAAATACTTAAGCAATGCACTGTACCTGTACATAAAGTTTTGTAAACCCCAAAAAAATTAGTTTGAAGTGTAATGGTGGTGTGTGCAGCAAATTGAGCTGTATGCCAAACCCTCTACCTTTCTCCCTGCTCCACTATCACTGCCATTTACAGGATTCAGCACCACTCATCTGACCGTTTGTCCATCTCCTCCATCTGTCCAGACTACAGCCTGAAGATCACAAGGCTTGCCCTGGACCAGTCTAAGTAAATCTATCATGCCTTTTTGTTTGTCCCTTTCCTCTTGTCTCTCATCAAATCCTCATCCTCATTTTCACCCTGTTATTCACACTTCTGTATCTTTTTGTGCATTGTAGTTAATGACTTCAGTCTGTTAATTATAAACTAATTTTAGTGCTGTGTATGTCTTACATCATCACAGCAACCATAAGACCCAGTGTTACTCCTATGGATCATAGGGCTTCCCTGGCCTCAGTACAATCATTTTGAATGCTGTTTTCCCAGTAAATACTCCATGCTTTTTGCTTCAGTGAAAACAGTGACGCTATATATTTATTAATCTCTCAGCTTTTCTCCCTCCCTTTCTCTCTCCATCTCTATGCCTCTGCACCTCTTCTGGTCTCCCAGGTCTCTAGAGCTCTTTTTTGCCACTAACCAGGGCCCGTGGGGCAATGAGCTCCAGAACAACAAGTCCCCCCGACTGACACGCAAGTTCTCTACACCTCCTCCCCTTTCAATCCCTTCCCGGACATCTTCACCTATGCATTGCCGTAAACTGTCGCTCAGCTCACCTGTAAGTGGTGCAAAAGCCATGGCTCTGGATCTCTCAGCCTCGTCCTTGATGGTCAGTAGTCCCACATCCACCTACAACTCCATGATTTCTTCTCCACCCCCCAACTGTACTAAGGCTCCATTAGACCTGAGCAAGGGCCCCAGTTCACCAGAGCTAGGCCCTACCACACCAGAGGAAGGTGGGGAACTTCCACGTATTGACACGTTTTGCGGCAAGCTGAGGAGGAGTGTCAGGCGGAGTAAGTAATATGCAAATCTGTATATATCACTAGGTACTTTTTCCACTTCCCATTCAAAAACAACAATATAATGATCTTAGAGTTATTAGGAACACAATGACTTTAGGGTTATTACATAGTTTTATTTTCATGTCAAGTAATAGTGACTAGACCGCCACACTGTGTGTGTTTATAGTTGAATTCAACATAGAAGAAGTACTTGGATTAACATTGTCCTTATCTTCTTATGTGACTGGCCGTTTTGTTACTCAGCCTGCACTGGCTTACAAAAGATTAATGTCTGGGTTGCCTCATTAGCCACATAACCTCCATTTTTCAAATAATCCTAACCACAATAAAATACAAAATCACAATTTTCTGAAATCTTTTATTTTAAAAATTGTGTGTGTGCTAGAAATAATGCATATAAATTCGTACCATAGGGGGGCCCAGTGGCTTAGTGGCTTAGTGGTTAGCACGTTTGCCTCACTCCTCCAGGGATGAGGGTACGATTCCCACCTCCGCCATGTGTGGGTGGAGTTTGCATGTTCTCCCCGTGCCTTGGGGGTTTCCTCCGGGTACTCTGATTTCCTCCCTTGGTCCAAAGACATGCATTGTAGGTTGATTGGTGTCTCTAAAATTGTCCGTAGTGTGTGATTGCGTGAGTGAATGAGAGTGTGTGAATGAATGAATTCATACCATACCTGAAAGATTACTGTCTGGTGCCTTTAACATAATAACAAAAGGAATTCTAAGATATCGCATAGATTTCCTGTGCACTTAGTTTAGGTCATTTCATATAGTTGATACTTACAATGCTGGATAATAATTACAAATGACAAAGTGGAGTCCACAATAAACACAATAATATTCTCTCTCACACACACACATGTGTTTGGACTGAGAGGAAAATTATCCTCTTGGACTGAGAGGAAAGTCTAATTAAAATGTAGATGGCTCAGGTTCTGGTCCAGGATGGCTGCCTGAGTGTCTTTTCTTCATTTCAAGCCTCAGGGTTGGACACACTGCAATCATTCATTCATTTATTGTCTACCGCTTATCCGATCTATTCTCGGGTCACGTGGAGCCTGTTTCTCAGGCGTCATTGGTCATCAAGGCAGAATACACCCTGGACGGAGTGCAGGGCACACACACACAGACACACACTCTCTCATTCACTCATGCAATCACACACTACAGACAATTTAGAGATGCCAATCAACCTACAATGCATGTCTTTGGACCGGAGTAGGAAACTGGAGTACCCGGAGAAAACCCCCGAGGTACAGGGAGAACATGCAAACTCCACACACACACAGCGGGCCAGGAATCGAACCCCCAACCCTGGAGGTGTGAGGCAAACGTGCTAACCACCAAGCCACCAAGCCACCGTGCCCCCCAACCCTGGAGGTGTGAGGCAAACGTGCTAACCACCAAGCCACCAAGCCACCGTGCCCCCCTACACTTCAATCAACAATCTCTAATTAGAGCTTTTTACCTCACTGTGGTATTTGCTCTGCTGCCACCAGGAGGACAAGCGTATATTTTCACATTATATTCTTACCTTATAAATTACAACTTGTCTAGTGTATTTATAAGCTATTTTATACAGTACGTCCAATCTGCCTGTGTTAAATGTATAATAGTTTGTGTTAGCCTTTAATACCCCAGAAGAGTCATTTAAATAAAGAGGTTTATTTTGTGTCCTGACAGATTTCTTAGAATCTTTGTCATTTGACAAGTTCATCCCAGAGACACCTACCTCTGTTGATTTAGGAGACGTATCCCTGTGCAGCTTGCCCTCTACCCCTTCCTCTACCCCACGACACCCCCATTACAGACAGCCAGGAGGTAAAAGATTTTGGATTTCTCCATAATATTTTATATCTCAGATGACATTTTCAATTCATGTATATACACACACGACTGTTCATTATTATACCAGTGATAACATCAACAACAGCACCAAGCCATGCACAGCATCATTAAATTTGTTGTTTTTTTTGCTGTTTACTGACAACTTCATCCCCTGCTGGGATCTGACAGGTCAGTCCATGGAGAATTTACGCTGTACGGTGTCTCCTGCCTCCGCCTTTGCCATTGCCACAGCAGCAGCTGGACATAGTGGCCCTCAAGGTCAGACAGTACTTATGAACCATGACAGCTTCATTACAAATCTCTCACTGGGCCATGTCCGACATGACAAGGTCCTAAAGGGCAGCCGGTGTTGGTTTAAAGCCCTTTACAATGTATAGTGGTAAAGATATTAATCATTATCTTTATCTAACTATTCTTATACTTTAAATAGGATGTTGCAGCTTATCTGTACAGGATTTCATTAATCCAGCTCATTTTGAATGTTTAGTAACATTCGAGTAATGATCGAAACATCTGTGACTAGTGGTGAAATACACTATATGGCTAAAAGTGCTGTATTTGGACACCAGACCATCACATACCTATGTGGTTCTTCCCCAAAATGTTACCACAAAACTGGAAGCACACAATTGTATAGGATGTCTTTTTATGCTGTAACATTACAGTTTCCCTTCACTGGAACTAATAGGCTCAAACATGTTCCTGCATGACAATGCTCTTATGCACAAACAAAAGCTTCAGCAAGACAATGTAAACTTCTTCTTCTTCTTCTTCTTTCGGCTTTTCCCTTCAGGGGTCGCCACAGTGAATCATCTCTCTCCACCTATCCCTATCTTCTGCATCCTCAACACTTGCACCCACTAGCTTCATATCCTCATTTATTACATCCATATACCTCCTCTTTGGCCTTCCTCTTTGCCTCCTGCCTGGCAGCTCCATGTCCAACATTCTCCTACCAATATACTCACTCTCCCTCCTCTGAACATGTCCAAACCAAACCATACCAGAAAGACAATGGAAACCAAGAGTGTTATCCTGGAATGAGCCCTGACCTCGACCCCACTGGAAATTTTTGGGATGAACTGGAATATAGTCTGCACCCTAGACCTCTCAGATCCCACTACTACTGTTGTGACTGATTAGGAAAATCCCATCAAAAATCTGGAGAAAAGCCTTCCCAGGAGAGTGGAGGATATTAGAACAGTAAAGTGGACTAAATCTGGAAAGTAGCGCATGGGGGTGTGATTGTCAGGTGTCCACAAACCTTTGGTCATATAATGTATCATCAAGACTGCAACAGTCATTACATTCAACACTTGTTAACACTTGTTATTCACTCTCACTAGGTTTCACCAGCCCAGAGAAGTCATACGACAAGGAGTTTCTCATCCGCCGGGCCGTCACAAATAGAGTGCTAAATGTCCTGCGGCACTGGGTATCCAAGCACTCACAGGTCAGACCTATATTCCCTATATCTATCACATATATAACTTACGGGGAAAAAAGGCAGAACTTAAAGTTACAATATGAGGAATCCAATTCAATTCAATTCAGTTCAAAAAACTTTATTTATCCAATTTATCCAAAGGCACACATAGTAGTTAAAGAAAGAAAGAAGGATATGAGTTGTGAAACTGCTAAATACTTCATTTTCTGTTACAGAAAGACAGAAAGAAAATAATGTGTTTCTCTTGGTAAATTCAAAACTTAAGCTAAGAGCATTTTATATTGTTTAAGTTTATATTGAACAGGCCATTGACCAGGTAAAGCAACTCAATAAGTGAAGTCAGAGAATAATGGAGAATCCCAGGGTAATCCGGTATGAGGCAAGTAGTGACTGAAAGATGGTGTTGGGTCTTGAGTTTGATTCCGAGCTTACTACTGAAATAGAGTTTCATAATACTTCAATTTCTAGTTTCTTCTGAAAAGCTGCCAGTAGGCGAGTTGGCTACACTAAATTGCCCCTAGGTGTGAATGTGGATGTGAATGGTGCCCATGGACTGGTGTCTCATCCAGTGTTCCTGGGATTTATCATGATTCTGACCTGGATAAAGCATATAAAGCATATAATTATTCATGAAATACATGAAATACAATAATCTTGTGATACATCTGGGTGGTTAATGGTACAGTTGGGCGAGATCAAGGTGTTGAAATCAGGAATAAGGGGTCTGATCAGATCTGTTATACTCAGGTTTTCTGTAATTAGTCAACATATGAAATGAGTATTTACTAAAACCGTAGTCAATGCAATGTCACAAACCTCTGTTAATATGTTTTCTTCATGTTTGTTTTCTTTTTTCTTGCACCCCTGTTTCCTTATGTGGAAATATGGAATTGTTACTGCATTGTAACTGAAGATATTGTACACATATCTTTTTTGTATTTTCATTCTTTCTTTCAATCTACTCTATCTTTCAAGTGGTTCAACAGGAAGTCCATTGAATATCTGAAGTGTGTGAGCATGTCCTATAGATGTCCAGACTTTTGTCTGTGTTCAAGGAATATACCTTTCACGTTTCCTGCAAATCCCTTCTTGCAAGTCTGTTTCACTGCAATCTTTGTGTGTTGTGCTAAACTTTCTACTATTGTTACTTAAGTGTGGTGCAGTTACTCTCTCGAATCCTTTCTTATTCCTCTGTCAGACTTGCTCTGCTCATCACCCTTATTCCTCACAAATGGTAATGATTGTAGTTAAATGTCAGCAGGCCCCCTACAGCTCTGTATCACTAACTCCACTCCTGTGTCAGGGGCCAAGAAAGAACACGACACTTTTTTTTTTTTTTTTTTATCAAAGCAAATGGCTGGGTGTAGCCATGAAGGGTGGGGTTTTTCTGTTAGACAGAAGTCTTTGGGATATGAGGTAATGTGTGTACTGTGATAGACTGGCGTTGCGTCCAGGGTATATTCTTGGAAACTTTTGTAATAAGGAAACACCTATATAGCAGTTCTTCACTACAGCTTGCCATGACTCTGTAACAAGTGAAGCCAAGCATATCTGCATCTTGGACGCATGCCAGTTTACATTTCCATAATTCTACCCATGTCAGTGGACGTTTTGTGGAGTCACAGCACAAATAGTGAAAAATCATTCAAAATTTATAAAACGAAGCCATTTTAAAATGCATCGTTTTATTTCTTCTTGCAGGAATATGCTACAGAAAATGCTGCTAAGTGAACTAATAAGTGAACTAATCCTTTTTTTAATGGAAATGCACATACTCAAACATGAGTGTGACAGTTGTAAGAAAAATAAAACGAAGAGTCAAAAGTGCCATACACAAATGGCAGTTTTGAAAGTTACATCCCAAATCAAATCAGAGTAGGCAATAACTACATCACCATTATGCATTTGTTTAGTTAAAACTTTGTCCTTTTCCACAAGACCTTGTTGCGCCTTGACAATGTGGTTATCTTTCCTCTGCATTAATGACATTAACATAGTGTCCAGTTTTGGTAATTCAAAATCAAATTCTGGTATGTCTTTCACAAAACCTAGCTGTTCCTCTGGATTCAATGACATCGTCTGTAAAGTGACATTTACATATGTAAAGTAATAATTTCCTATGGATCAATCAGTCTCTGGGATTATGCAAAATGAGGTATCATTGATAGGAGAGGGAAGATGCAATGGTGTGAACATCCTGGACATTTTTCTTTTCTTCACTTAGTCCCTCTTGCAGATAGGCATCTGTTTGCAGAACCTGTTGTCCAACAAATCATAGCAACTTCCGTCTAGAAGAGACACCCTCTATGTGATCCTCTGGATGGTCTTCCAGCGTTTGCTCTGTGGATGAGCTGGTAGCTACGGCTCCATGGTATCTCAAGAATGCCGTTGTCAGTAAATCCTTGTATTGGAACATGGACCCATTGGAGGTTGTTGATCAGCACCGCTGGATATGGTTTCGTCATTATGCCAGAAGGGCTAGGAGTGGGGTCTGCCATCCTAGTCCATCACCACATCTTCATTTCTTTTTTTTTTGTTAGGAAATCTGAAAAACACTAGTAAACATAATGAATCTATGCCCCCCCCCCCCACACACAAAAAAACATTACAAACATTTATAATATACATTTGACTGTTTACATGGCCCTTTATGATTTATTATGTTTTTTAATTGATCATTGTGGGACCATCTCTTAACAGGTTGTTGGTATTTAGTTTTGTGGCAGAGCTTGTAAACTAAATCTCTGCATGGTCTCACCCAGTTAGCGGACCATGGGCCCTCAGGTTGGTAGTTCTTTACCATTACCTCATCACTAGTTTCAAATTTGTGATGATGCTCTTCCTGAACAAAAGGCATCTTGTTTGTCTGACCATGCCAGATTTGCTGAGTGGCTTGACGATAAATAACAGGCAAGCAGTTACACAGATTCTTGAGCTCCTTACTCAATCTGTTTACAGTGGCCTGTAACTGATTTAAACCCTGTTTTTGGGCTTGTTCTCTTAAGAGAAAATTTGCATTCTCTGGAAATATGTCCCTCCTTGCCACACGAATAACACACTGGGAGGTTATCAGGGTTATAAGGGAGTGGTCTTTCCTTTTTATCTCCTGTAGCATGGCCCTTGTTTCTACAGGAAGCCTTGCAGCCTCTATTCCTATAGAACTTTTTAACACTTACAGCTGACACAGGATTGGATCTCTTTAAGTTAGCATTGCTGTTGTAAAACTGTGTCATTTTAGAAATTATGTCATTATATTCAGAGAGATGGGTCACAAACATTGTTACAGCAGAACGAGTGAGTGGATCGCATTTGTTAATCAAAGCAGATTTAAAAGTGACATCATTCTGAGTAATGTTAGGATTACCACTGAAAGTTTTGAATACCTCCAACAATCGCTCTGAAAATGCCATTGGGTGCTCACCTTTCCTCATGTGTACATCAGATATTTTATCCCAATTAACTGGCATCACACCTAGGACTTCAAGTAGTGCCTGTTTCCTTTCTAACTTATTGGCAGTTCTGAAGAGAAAAAGAGGACTCTGGGTTCATCGGAGTCAAAAAGAACCCAGAACAAATCCTGCTCAAACATTTTATACAGTGTTTCCCGTGTGTAATTTAAATGAGTTTCACTTTAAATGTAAATTACTGAGTATCCCCCAAATGATTGGGTGATACTATCGCCTAGCCGGATGTCCTTAATGGTAATCGCGTTCACGTACACCTTGGCTTGGTATTGTTACAGGTGTTATCACCCAAATGGTTGAGCAATACTGAATGATAATCATGGTCACGTATACCCTTTATTCAGTGATGGTCCTTGATGTCTTGCTGCCGCTCCCATACTAATAATTGATTGGATTAAGTGTTCTAAATGTTTGGTAAGGCTGCTTTAAGCCAATGTAAAAATACCCTACAGATAATTAAACATATTTCTATATGATATGTAAGCCTTTTTGGGAATGAGCTCCTTCAGATGTGTACTGTGGAGTGGAATCTGGGTTGAGGCAGTCTGTAGTTTCTTACACAGTAATTTGATGTTTTAACTTTTAATAAAACAACTATGAGTTGTGAATCTGTAGCTGAATCTCCTATTTCTTTCCACTGTATTCATGTGGTGAATATGTGGGGAATTCATATACATTATGTTTTATCTTATGTAGTGTGCAAACAAAGTGAATATAAAGCCATTTGAGATGAGAAGAACATGACTGATTTTATTTGAAATGTCAAGTTCATGTTTCTAAGATAGACTCCACTACAAACCTGAACAGGTTAAAGAGCTTGCATGAAGATACAATGTGTGTGTGTGTGTGTGTGTGTGTGTGTGTGTGTGTGTGTGTGTGTGTGTGTGTGTTGCACAGGACTTTGATATGAACAGTGAACTGAAGGCTGGAGTGTTCACTCTGCTAGAGGAAGTGCTGAGGGATCCTGATCTGCTACCTCAGGAAAGAAAAGCCACAACCAACATATTAAGGTTTTAAGTCTTATGTCTCGAAACCCCTGATATTACCATTATTGTATATAGACTCTAGATATCAGCATATGTATATAGATTTTGTAGCCTACATGTCATGCTTACTGTTATGCAATTGAAAAATTCAAAACAAATAATAAATCTAAATTATTCAACTGACAATGTTTGACCTCTGAGTCTTAAATCCTCATGAGGCTTTATTCTGTATATACAGATTGAAGCATTTTGAGGCACTGAGACCTTTAATATTTGCAGTTCTGAACTAGTCATTTTAGATACATACCTTCCAGAGCATACAACACTTAGAAACAAGTTTTCCTTTTGAATGATTTTTGTAAAGCTTTTCTACAATTGCAATTCCTTTATTGTGTGTCTGAGAATGAAGTTTGTGTACTTTATTGTTCCTGTGAGCCAAAGTAATGGGAAAAAAAGGCAAAAAAGAAATACAGACTGTTCAGCGAATATCCAAACAGCAAGGCAAAAACACGAGTCCAACAGTTCAGGGTCTATATAGGGCAGACAGAGTTAAAAAAAATAGAGAGAGAAATACAGATCACAGTGTCAGAAAGACGATTGGAAAGGACCCAAATGCAGGACGCCAGACAGGAGTTAAGGTAAAGGTGTTTAATAAGGGCAAATATTGCCTGCTAGCAATGGGTGACCATCAACATATTAACAAAATATCCCAAAAAGCACAAGATGCACAATAAGGGAACCGTATTCCACACCAGTGGGAAAAAAAAGCTAAATCCACAGGATGGGTTGTACAAGGTAGCTGAGTTCAGAAACAATATTCCATACATGCGCAATAATCCACTCAGATCAAAGGGCTAATAAACCATATAGGAGAAAAAGATGAATCTAGCCATGGGGGTCACAGTCCAGTGACTTCTGTGCTGGTCCCAAGCCCGGATAAATAGAGAGGGTTGCGTCAGGAAGGGCATCCGGCATAAAACATTGCCAAATTTAACCATGCGAATCATCAGTACTCTGAATTTCATACCAGATCGGTCGAGGCCCGGGTTAACAATGACCGCCATCTGCACCGTTGACCTACAGGGCACCGGTGGAAATTGGGCTACTGTTGGTCGAAAACGTAGAGGAAGGAGGAGAGTGCACAGACAAAGAGAGAAGAGGAAAGGTAAGAGTGTAGGACTGAGAATAGGAACTCTGAATGTTGGTACTATGACAGGGAAAGGTAGAGAGCTGGCTGATATGATGGAGAGAAGGAAGGTGGATATACTGTGTGTACAGGAGACCAGGTGGAAGGGTAGCAAGGCTCGTAGTATAGGAGCAGGATTCAAGCTGTTTTATTATGGTGTGGATAGTAAGAGAAATGGGGTAGGTGTGGTCCTGAAGGAGGAGTTTGTGAGGAATGTTCTGGAGGTGAAGAGAGTGTCAGACAGGGTGATGAGTCTGAAGTTAGAGATTGAAGGGGTGATGTTGAATGTTGTTAGTGGTTATGCCCCACAGGTAGGTTGTGAGTTAGAGGAGAAAGAGAGATTCTGGAGTGAATTAGATGAGGTGATGGAGAGTATTCCCATAGGTGAGAGAGTGGTGATAGGAGCGGATTTTAATGGATATGTTGGTGAGGGGAACAGAGGTGATGAGGAGGTGATGGGCAAGTTTGGAGTTAAGGAAAGGAACCTAGAAGGACAGATGGTAGTGGACTTTGCTAAGAGGATGGACATGGCTGTGGTTAACACTTATTTTCAGAAGAGGGAGGAGCATAGAGTGACTTACAAGAGTGGAGGTAGGAGAACACAGGTAGACTACATCCTATGTAGAAGAGGCAATCTGAAAGAGATTAGTGACTATAAAGTGGTAGTGGGAGAGAGTGTAGCCAGACAGCATAGGATGGTGGTGTGTAGAATGACTTTGATGGTCTGTAAGAAGAAGAGGTCAAAGATAGAGATAGAGAAGAAAACCAAGTGGTGGAAGCTGAAAAAGGAGGAATGTTGTGAGGAATTTAGACAGAAGTTGAGGCAGGCTCTGGGTGGTCAGGTAGTGCTGCCAGATGACTGGGAAACTACAGCAGAAGTTATCAGGGAGACAGGGAGAAAGGTGCTGGGTGTGTCATCTGGAAGGAGGAAAGAATATAAGCAGACTTGGTGGTGGAATGAGGAAGTTCAGGATAGTATCCAGAGGAAGAGGTTAGCCAAGAAGAAGTGGGACATGGACAGGACTGAAGAGAATAGACAGGAATACAGGAGTTACAGCACAGAGTGAAGAGGGAGGTATCTAAGGCCAAGCAGAAGGCATATGACGAGTTGTACACTAGGTACACACTAAGTACACTAGACACTAGAGAAGTAGAGAAGGACTTGTACAGGTTAGCTAGGCAGAGGGATCGAGATGGGAAGGATGTGCAGCAAGTTAGAGTTATTAAGGATAGAGATGGAAGGGTGCTCACAAGTGAGGAGAGTGTACAGAGGAGATGGAAGGAGTACTTTGAGGAGCTGATGAATGAGGAAAACGGGAGGGAAAAAAGAGTAGAAGGGGTGAACTCTGTGGAACAGAAAGTAGATAAGATTAGAAAGGATGAAGTCAGGAAGGCTTTGAAGAGGATGAAAAGTGGAAAGGCAGTTGGTCCTGATGACATCCCAGTGGAGGTCTGGAAGTGTCTAGGAGAGGCAGCAGTGGAATTTTTAGCTAGTTTGTTCAACAGGGTTTTAGAGAGTGAGAGGATGCCTGAGGAATGGAGAAGAAGTGTGTTAGTGCCGATCTTTAAGAATAAGGGTGACGTGCAAAGTTGCAGCAACTATAGGGGGATAAAGTTGATGAGTCATACAATGAAGCTATGGGAAAGAGTAGTGGAAGCTAGGTTAAGGAAGGTAGTGGAAATTTGTGAGCAGCAGTATGGCTTCATGCCCAGAAAGAGCACAACAGATGCAATTTTTGCTCTGAGAATTTTGATGGAGAAGTATAGGGATGGTCAGAGGGAGTTGCACTGTGTGTTTGTAGACTTGGAGAAAGCGTATGACAGGGTGCCAAGAGAAGAGCTGTGGTACTGTATGAGGAAGTCAGGAGTAGGAGAGAAGTATGTCAGAGTGGTGCAGGACATGTATGAGAGGAGCAGGACAGTGGTGAGGTGTGCTGTAGGTCAGACAGAGGAGTTCAAAGTGGAGGTGGGACTGCATCAGGGATCGGCTCTGAGCCCCTTCCTGTTTGCTATAGTGATGGACCAGTTGTCAGAGGAGGTCAGACAGGAGTCTCTTTGGACAATGATGTTTGTAGATGACATTGTGATCTGTAGTGAGAGCAGGGAGCAGGTGGAGGAAAACCTGGAGAGGTGGAGGTTTGCGCTGGAGAGAAGAGGAATGAAAGACAGTCGTAGTAAGACTGAGTACATGTGTGTGAATGAAAGGGAGAGAAGTGGAACAGTAAGGTTGCAGGGTGAAGAGGTGAAGAAGGTACAGGAGTTTAAGTACTTGGGGTCAACAGTCCAGAGTAATGGAGAGTGTGGGAAAGAGGTAAAGAAGCGAGTGCAGGCAGGTTGGAATGGGTGGAGAAAGGTGTCGGGAGTTCTGTGTGATAGGAAAATATCAGCGAGAATCAAGGGGAAGGTGTACAGGACAGTGGTGAGAGCAGCCATGCTGTATGGTTTAGAGACAGTGTCACTGAGGAAGAGACAGGAGTCAGAGCTAGAGGTAGCAGAGCTGAAGATGTTGAGGTTCTCTTTGGGAGTGACAAGATTGGACAGGATTAGGAACGAGTACATCAGAGGGACAGCTCATGCTGGATGTTTGGGGGACAAAGTTATGGAGGTCAGATTAAGATGGTTTGGACATGTTCAGAGGAGGGAGAGTGAGTATATTGGTAGGAGAATGTTGGACATGGAGCTGCCAGGCAGGAGGCAAAGAGGAAGGCCAAAGAGGAGGTATATGGATGGAATTAATGAGGATATGAAGCTAGTGGGTGCAAGTGTTGAGGATGCAGAAGATAGGGATAGGTGGAGAGAGATGATGCGCTGTGGCGACCCCTGAAGGGAAAAGCCGAAAGAAGAAGAAGATAGGAGAAAAAGATGCATCAACAAAATGTCCACAAAACCGGCTCACATGTAGCAGTAGTGTTCACAAACAATAATCCAAACAGGTGCAAAAGTGCATAAACTGTGCTAGCCGCGACAAGACGGGAGAAGGTCAAATGTGACACACAGAGATAAGCAAATGGCTCAGTAATGTCACAGATCTCAAAAACAGAGCACATACCTCACAGTGAACAACCAAACACTTGGTGACAACCTTACAAAATTAGGAACAGGTGACCATAATCAAAACTCCTATGACTGAAAGTGTGGAAGTGTTGGTGGTTGCTGGACATTGGAGTCTGTGTTAGCCACAAAGCAATGGGTGTCATCTAGCCATTTAAAATCACTCAGATCGTTACAGTTGCCCATTTTCCCTACTTCTTACACATCAACTTAAGGAACTTATTGTTCACTTGACATTTACAAACTAATATTTCCTCCCTCTTTATATGTACCACTGTAACAAGATAATCCCTTCACATTTTATTCACTTCATCTGTCAAAGGTTTTACTGTAATAACGGACCTTATGAAATGAAAATACGCAAGATTCTCATGTGAAAGCTAATTAATTTTGAAGTGTCAGTGAAACTTAGATCCAAATGCTGCACAGTCTACCAGCATATTTCCTATATCTAGACACACACAATGCTATTAAAGACATTCGTTCTCAGGAAATAAACACTAAGCATTTATCTTGACAGAAAATAAAGACGAATATCCATCTAACCTGCTTGTTTTTTTCTACACTACTAGTGTCCTTTCTCAAGAAGAACCAGATGACACTCAGGTTAAAATCAAAGATATTCTCCAAACGGTGAGCATGGTCTTCCTATCAATGCTAGTTCCTACTTGCTATCTCTTCTGTAGGTAGCTACATTAACTCTCAGATTAATCATTATAATTGTTGAACAGATACAAGCTATAGCTTAGTATTTCCTAATCACTGTAAGCCAACACTGAAATAATGTTGTCCATATACTACTATAAATTTTATGTGTATTTGTTGGCTTGTGTGTGTGTGGTTCCTAGGTTGAATACTCCAAAATGGAGTGTTTTGACTCTCTGTCTGCTATGGAGCTGGCTGAGCAAATCACCTTACTGGACCACATTGTGTTCAAAAGTATTCCCTATGAGTAAGTATCTTTCAGTCAATCCTGCTGAACAGTAAAAAAAAAAAAAAAAAAAAATCAAAGTACATAAGAATAATGCGACTTTCACGCATACATGCTCTCGATGGTGCAAGCATAAAAGTTCCTTCTCACCTTAGAAGGCAGATTAAGCATCTAAGCCTTCTTCATCAGGATGTTGATGTGACAGGAGCATGGCAGTTCCTGCTGATGAACACACCCACTTAAACTCAGGAAGAGATTAGCTGAGTTGATTAGCTGATGTGGGTGTGAAAAGGAAGGGAAAACACTAACATGGGGACCGACTGTGACCTCTTATATGACCTATTAAAATATGTCTGTTGCTTTCTTCAGGGAATTTCTTGGCCAAGGATGGATGAAAGTGGACAAAAATGAAAGAACTCCATACATCATGAAGACTAGTCAGCACTTCAATGATGTAAGCAAGCAGAGAAAAATCAAAGATTTAAAGCACTCGAGCAGGTTTGATTGTCTTCTTTCAGCTCATTTTCAGTCTCTCTCTCAATCTCTTGCTCTCAGATGAGTAATCTGGTGGCATCTGAGATAATGTCTCACACAGAGGTGAGCTCCCGAGCCAACTCGATTGAGAAATGGTTGGCAGTGGCTGATATTTGTCGCTGCCTCAACAACTACAACGGAGTGCTGGAGATCACATCTACTCTCAATCGCTGTGCCATATACAGGCTGAAAAAGACATGGGCTAAAGTGTGCAAGCAGGTACAACAGCATTCGAAATACCTCAAGATCCTTAATTTTAATACACTGAAAATTTTATAAAATAGGAATAGGTAGAGAAAACATTTCTCATTAGATCTTTACTCCATTGTGAAAGAATGTCTTGACTATTATCGCTTTACTTGAATTGCTAACAAGCATCAGTCCATACTGAAGCTTTTTCATACCATTCAGCATTAGCAACATGAATCACGTCCAAACAGTTAAGCTCATCTCCAAAACCAACAAAACACTTCATACATGTCTCTAAATAAGCTTATCTGACCAAATCACAGACAACAAATCTCACTCAGAAAGTGTACATTATCACTCATAACACACTGACCCAAAATACACTAACAACACAGAGCATTAAAGAAATAATGAACTTTTGATTTCTTTAACGTCTAAATAATTTTCTTTGCATAACAACAATAAATCAGAAATGCTGTAATTTGCTTGCTTTATTTTGCCTATATCTTTACTGAAATATATCATTATCCCTCTTTGTGCATCTCTTCTTTCCCCACAAACCTTCTATATTCCTTTGCCCATGTTTCCAAACAGAAACAGTGAAAAACTACAAAGTAAAAACATGACACATCAGTGGGCTTTCAGCTGAAACTGTAATTAGCTGTAACTGGGAATGATCATTATTACACATTCTGCTTATTCCTGGTGGTCCAGCAGCCTGGATCCTGTGCTCTTGCTGTTGCAGCCCGGGTTAAAACTCAGTACTGGGCCAAAGCCCAGATAAAATGGGAGGGTTGTCTCTAGGAGGGCATCTGGTGTAAAACCTGTGCCAAAAACTTTATATATTTTCAAATGGTTGCTGCAGTACTGCAGGAAATTTGCCAACATTCTGTATTGAATGTGTTTTCAAAGCATTTTGTTAGCATTTTAGAAAAATGTGCTGAATATATATAAATGTTTTGCTGGTGGTTTGTACAATTGACAAAAGAGTTGATAGGTTTTGGAAGATGACCATGTGTTTCGCTGACCATGTGAGGAGTTTTGAGATTGTGGCTTCAAACAATGTATGTTAGAGATTGAAAAAATAATAATAAAAAACAACATATAAGATGAATGGAAAGTTGGTTTGTTAATTTTTCATTTTTCCTTCATTAGACCAAAGCTGTAATGGACAGGCTGCAGAAAACAGTGTCTTCTGAAGGAAGATTTAAAAACCTAAGGGAAACCCTAAAAAAGTAAGCTTGAATTTTAAACTGATGGGTTTTCATATACAGGCTATGATGTTTTTTTAGAATACTGTGGAATTTTTTGTTGTTGTTTATCACCCACAGCTGCAATCCTCCATGTGTACCATATCTGGGCATGTACCTAACAGATTTGGCATTTATTGAAGAAGGTACACCAAATTTCACAGAAGAGGGGCTGGTCAATTTCTCCAAAATGAGAATGGTGAGTCTAAAGCATGCTTCCCCACATCATTACTGGTTTGTGACAGGTTATTTGTAATGCCCATTAGGTTGCCTGTATTAGGTAATGAACCCTAAGTAAAAAGATACAACACTTTATTGGCAAAGATATTAGTGGCAAAGTAATATAATGAAGCCATGATCTCACACGGTGACCAAAGTGGTCTACAGTATAAAAAGTGTTCCCACACATTATGTTGTGCCATTTACTGTGTTTCTGGGGTTTCATATATCAAAGAGTTCATAAAACAAGTCATAATTCCATTGAAAATTACCATTTATCAGACAACGTGTATACAATGGATGCAGATAAATCCAACATGTTCAAATAATGCTCATGCATTTGTATTTCCATAAAGAAACATTATCAATCACTAGATATCATAAACAGGATGACCTGACTTACATTAGGAAAAGCTGTGATGGTGTGAAAATCCCTTGTTGTCTTTTCCAGTGCAGAATTTGTAAATGTAAAGTGTTTCTGTGTGAGCGATATGAATGCATGAAGCTGTGTGTCATTACTCAGAACAAACTCCTACATTATGGTTATTGCTGCATTTTGTTTATTGAAAATAAGTGTCACAAAAGTTCTTCTCTATTTTGTTCAATCCATATGTCAAACATTTAAGGTTTTCATCTCACTCACCATAAAAGATATAGATGTAATTTTATGTCTGTTGCGAGTGTGAGCAGTAATGGAGAAAAAAAAAATCAATCGCTTTCTTTAACATGCTGTATTTATCCCGGTTTGTAATCTGCAGATTTCTCTCATCATAAGAGAGATTCGTCAGTTTCAGCAAGCACCTTACAGGATAGAACATCAACCCAAGGTACTTTAACTAGCAAGCAGTGGAGCAGTATATGTTACAGGAGCAGATCCTAATTAAAGACGTTACTCTTAATTTTGTAGAATTTCTGACTGAAAGACTGCTAAATATTTTGAAATGTACACTCCGCCTCTTTTCTTTTCTGACCAGGTGACACAGTTCCTACTTGACAAATCGCTTGTTATGGATGATGACACTCTGTACGAACTGTCTCTAAGGCTTGAACCAAGACTTGCTTCTGCCAACTAATGTCATTTCTCAGCACGTCTGCTAGGCCATGATGGAACATAGCATATGGACAATACTTCCGTCTTTGGCAGCAGACCAGGGAATGCTGAAGTGAATTTGGAAATAATGAGAGATCCTGATTATCTCTCCTGTCTGTTCAAGAAGTCAGCAGACATTTTTTATACAGTTCAGGCCAAAAGTTTAAATACATCTTGGTTAAAGATAGTAATTCTTTTTCTTAGGTAATTATGGCATCTACTGTATACATATTATAGCTGATTTTATGTCATTTGATTAGAGGCAGATTTATTTAAACTTTATTTCAGCACTATGTCTTACCCACACCAAGTTGAGTATCTGTTTATACAGTCTGGAACATTCCAGAAACATGTCCAGGACTGAGAGAGCCCTGTGACTGTAAAGGGTCAAACTTTGAAGACAATATATTTTTCGATTTTGATATCATAAGAAAATCCAAGCAACTCAGCCAAGTCCTCAAAAAAATCATAATACATTTAAACCTCCACAAATCTGGTTCCTCTTTAAACCTGAAGGTACACTATATGACCAAAGGTTTATGGACATCTGACTATCACACCTGTGGGGCTTATCCAAACTGCCACAAATTTGGAATTTGGAATGGTTATCAAGGATGTCTTTTCACTGAAATTAAGGAGCCTAGCTCAATTCTGTTTTAGCATGACAGTGCCCCTGTGCAAAATAGCCATGACCTCAATCCCACTGAATGCTTTATTAATGCAGATTGCACAACAGGCTTTCTCACTTGACATTAGTGCATTGTTTAGGAATGAGGCACAGATAAACTCCCAAGGGTGAACAAACTATGGTCTGAAAAGTTCAACTAAAACACAACATCTACACTTAACAGAGTCATACATTACAATGAATGTTGCGCAGTGAAGAAAATGCCTACTCCAAGAGTGGCATAAAGAAGTTTGCAGGTTATAACCAGCCTGTTGGGGGAGTGTCTTGATGAAACTAAAAGAGAATTGTTTGGCCATTGAGGAAAAAGGATGCCACTTTTAATCGGAAGTGAGGATTTAAATATTTCATCCCCATAGTGAAGCATGGTGATGGCAGCATCATGTTGGGCATTTGCTGGAAAAGGGACTGGTGTCCTTCAAAAAATAAATGAGAAATGAGGATTAGTTAGAAATACTAAAGCAACACCTCAGGCTGTCAGGTTTAACCTTGGTCTCAATTGTGTCTGTCAGTAAGACAATCATACATACATGCATAAGCATACCTAAAAAACTTTGGAAAAAAAATTGACTTAAAGACAACAAGGAAAGTATTGGAGTGGATGTCACAAAGCCCTGTCCTGAAAACAAACTTTAAAAGCATGTCAGGGGAATGAGGCCTTCAACTATGACTGAGATACACCAGATCTCAGGAGGAATGGGCAAATATTCTGGCAAAGTACAGTGAGAAGCTTGTGGAAGGCAAACCCGAGTGTTTGATTCAAGTTTGCACAATTAACTGGCAAAGATACTAACAAAGAGTATGCAAGCTTCCGACCCACTGAAAATCTGATTAAGTAAATAACGGCTGTAACAAATCTGTCCCTTAGCTGTTACTTTTAAATAACCTCTTATGGATATGTGGTAGATACCCTAATTGCTCTAGGAATTGGAATATAATTGGAAATGTATACTAACATTAAACGTATAAAGTTTGAACATTTTATCCTAGGTGTATGTAACCTTTTGGCTTCCACTGCACATAGATAAATCATATGTCATAATACTCTTTTCATCTTTCATATGAGGTTACATTTATCTGATATTTAAAACTGTAAGATAGAGAATATTTTCTATTTGAATACTCAGGTCATACTGTGCCTTTTTTCTGAATACAAAATATCTGTGTCATTCCAGAAAGGTCTGTTTTATTACTCAAAGACAAGATCTGGAATTTCTTACAGTTTATAAAAGTTAAAGCAGGATGTGATGAAGCGATGCTGAAACACGATGACTTGAAATAAGTGAAATAAGGTACTGATGGTATGACAGGCTGAAATGTTATAAACAGGGTCAGATTTCAACACTTGTTTTCGTCTCATTATTTTTGAACGCCTCTGAAGGGGTTCGGTGTGGTGTATGACAGTAACAATGGCGCCGCCTACTGGAGGACAGTGAAACATCATGCAATGGCAGGGGTTCAGCTCTGAAAAGCACCTTTAATTATTTGTGAATTCATACTAGCGATGATATAAATATAAATAGCAAAGACACAAAAAATCTGCTTCACTGTAATCATTTATTTGCTTGATTTCCACATTTGGTAATTTACTGAATACAAATCAACTTTTTTTGATAGTAGACTGAACAGTAGTTTCGCATGACACAAATGTCTGATTTATGTTTCTTTTTTTTTATTAGTTTTGCACATGTTGATTTAATGCAGTGTATTCATATTTAAATGCATTCTACTCTGTTGTTTGAAAATACTAAACTCTTCTTTATCCCTTGCTAAAATTGGTGGATTTGTAGAATTTGCTATCCTGGACAAAATGAAAATATTTGAATGGATTTCTTAGTATCTTAACACTAAATTTTTTTCCTTTGTTAAGCATTTTTTTTTTTTGTAAATGTAAAGAATTGAACAAGTCCATTTAAATGAACCAAGACATTTGCTTATTATTTTTAACTAATACTGTGCAGTTGTTCCACAGTTGATCCACTGCACCGGACAAATATTTTTAAAATCTTTCATTTTTTACTTTTATACATTATACATCTATGTGGCGCTAGTTTCAATTAGTCATCTATCATGTATATATCCCTTTGCAGAGTAAGCATCGTAAGTGGAATAAAGTATACACTGACTGAAACTTTATTAGGAACACCAGTACCCCTGCTTAATCCTGTTATTATTCAATCAACCAATCATGTCACAGTGTGACAGCATTGACAGTTTACACAGAATGGTGCACAAAACAAAAAACATTCCAGAAAATTATTTTAGTTCTCTTAACTTGAAAGCATTATTCTCCACATGTATGACTAAGCTGTTAAAACAGGCACGTGGTCTACTTTCCCTGTAGCACAATTGGTGCTAACACCACAAAGCAAGAAGTGTAAACTTCCTGTTTTTCAAATTCATAGAAAATCAACTCCTTGTATTACAGGACATGTTGCTGAGCTGTTTGTTCTGTCAGGCCCCAATGGAAGGAATAATAATAACAACAATAACAATAATAACAATAACAATAATAATAACAATAACAATAATAATAGAGCCCTCTAGTAAAAAAAAGCTATGCTCTTTTTCTACGTTGTTGCAGAAGAAATAGAAATGGGCAGAAGGCTTATCATTCCCTGGAATAGGAGTGAGCAGGTTTACTAGATTAAAATGCAGGGTAGAGCTGGAAATGTGTATGAGCCAAATGCAAGTGCTGTCAGCAGCACTGCAGTAACACAAAGTGAAGTGCAGAGCTCAGAGCTCAGAACAGCTAGAATAAGAACGAGCCTTTATTTGTCACATATACTGTATATTACAGCATATTGAAATGCTTTTCTTCACATAGCCTTGGCTTAAGAAGTTGGGGTCAGCCATGATATGGCATTACTGAAGCAGCAAGGGTTAAGTCCTGTTGAAACACAAGTGGTTCAATAGTATCAGCTTGTCATTGCTAGGGCTTGAACCACCAACCTTCTGATCAGCAGGCCAGAGCCTTAAGACACTGGTGCATTTGAGACACCACTACACCAGTTAAAGAGAGACCCTGAAGTAGTCTAGAGTATCTAGGCTAATGTTCACTCATTCATTGTCTACCGCTTATCCGATCTATTCTCGGGTCACGGGGAGCCTGTGCCTATCTCAGGCGTCATTGGGCATCAAGGCAGGATACACCCTGGACGGAGTGCCAACCCATCGCAGGGCACACACACACTCTCATTCACTCACACAACCACACACTACAGACAATTTAGAGATGCCAATCAACCTACAATGCATGTCTTTGGACCGGGGGAGGAAACCGGAGTACCCGGAGAAAACCCCCGAGGCACAGGGAGAACATGCACGGTGGCTTGGTGGTTAGCACGTTTGCTTCACACCTCCAGGGTTGGGGGTTTGATTCCTGCCTCCGCCATGTGTACATCCATACACTCCACATACACATGGCAGAGGCAGGAATCAAACCCCCAACCCTGGAGGTGTGAGGCAAACGTGCTAGCCACCGTGCCCCCTAGGCTAATGTTAATAGCTGTAATAAAGGTATATAAGGATAATGCATAAATTTACTCAGTCTATAGTTCGAAAATGAAAAAGCTGACATGTTGGGCTGAGAAAGCATATAATACGCTGGCGAATGTGAACCATTGTATTTAATACAGTTTCAGTTACTCCTGATACTTAATAAAATGCTCTGAGTAAGAGATCCTGCAGACAGCACTACAAGCAATGGGAGCCTGTGAAGTGTGTTAAATCACAGGGTCTATTCGTTTAATTCAAATAATCATTATACACAGGTCCAGGAGACACTAGACTGTTGTCTGAATCACAAACTATTCTCTTAAGGGAGCAGGCTACCTTTAGACAACAGTGTCTGCAGTCACACTATTCCAACAAAATGTGGGTGCCATTTCAACAGGCCAGAAATTCACATTTAAAAGTGTGCTGTTTTCCCCATCTGCAAGTGAAACATTAGAGTGTGATATCATCAGATCAGCGGCTGCTGAGCACACTTTTCACTGGGTATGGTTTACAGTTTCACCTGGTTTAATGTGTCCAACCCAAGCCAACTGGCAAAAACAGACAGCAGAGTGCAGTCGCTACTACACAAATATCTGCTCAAGCTTTTTTTCCTTATTGCAAAAAAGAGAGACATAACCCATCCCATTCTGCATCTAACCATATAAGCAGAGAGATTTACCAGTCCAGTTACCTTCTCTTTTCTGGCTGCTGTTTGTACAGCCCTAACTGAGCCTGACAAAACATCTCATTTAGTATGTGGAAGCTCTGGGTTTAAAAATCCATAAGGTTCATTCTAATTCAGTGTGACTCAGCTATTGCAGTTGAAAAAATATTACATGGACTGCATGCTTCCAAACTTTTCCCATCTGTTGATTCCACCTGTGACTGATTGCTTTAGCTCATTTTTTTAGATGCCCAGACATAACTCCGGGCTCAACTTTTTGCCGTTACTGTTTCACATTTTGTGGAAACTCATTGACCTAGATCCAGTTTTATTTTTGTGTTGCTAATTTTCATGAAGGGTGCCAAAAGGTGGAATTGACTTTATTAACTCTTTAGCGTTTTTGGTGTGATTTCATTTGAAGTCTATTATTCTAATTTTCAACTACAATACAGTTGTATTTCCTATATAATGCTTGCTCTTTACGCCTAATCCTTAGTTTATTTTAAATCAACAAGACTCTCTTTGAGTCTTCTTATCCGAACCTGTTAAACTGATTGTTTACTTTCCTTGTAGTGAGGTCAGGCATCATGGCCCACCTTACAGTCATCTGTCTGCTCATGACTTTCGATCTCATGACTGAAAGAAATGCATAAATAATAGAAGAAGAAAAAAGGACTAACAATTGTGGAGAATTTCCTGATGATTCAGAGAGTCATGAGTTAATCTAAGGAGTAGAAAAATGCAATCTATGATACACTTGTATACAATTGAGAAGAAAATCTCTGATTAGTTCTGTGCTTGTACAGTTTCCAAACATTTTTCCCAACATTACAGCAGATGACTGTGTACCGATGGCCACAAGGCACAGGCCACAGCATAAGTCGTCTAAGACGGCATCTTGTTTGTTCACGCTCAGATCAGGCTGGATAGGGATAATGATCTAGGACCTGAGTGGACGCTTCTACTGCCTGCACATAATGTGTGTGTGTGTGGATGCTCCAAAATTCCATAATTAAGATAAGATATAGATGGTCCAAAGCATTCTAGAGGGTTACAAGACTACCAGATTCACCACAAGTTACATAATCTATGTTGTTGCAATAACTAATCTGGGGTACATATCTACTGGATACACTGTATTTGCATTGCCTTTGCACCTAGTCACTACCAAATGTTTATCATTAGCAGATCAGAGGCACCTCCTCTCTGACAAGCTAGTATCTGCCCTGCTCATTGCAGCAGGGATGGCCAGGAACTTGCCTGATGCTCATAGAATCCGGTAAGGTGAACGGGAAAGAGACAGTATTAGAGTTTCTCTGAAATTTGGAAAAGCATAAGTGAAATCTGCAAGTAGTCAAGGATCTACATGGACCTGCATTGTATTTACACCAGAATTCTTCTCCATCCTCTTGATTGCATGTATAGATCCTAAAAGACCAGAAATCAGTATTTTTCTACAATTACCTCTAGAATCAGACTTATCATTTCTGTTTTAAAAATCTTTATTTCAAATTATTTTTAATATGGAATATTTTTTCAGTTTCATGTCATGATTAAGAACGTGCCAACTGTGTTGTTGGTTAAATACAAGATGATGCAGGTTTATCCCAAAGAATGTTCAAATGAAGTGTTTCTGATTAGCAGAACTAACTTTACAGACTATAACAATGTCTTCTCTAAGTGACTGTGTTTATCTTAACTACAGCCTCTGTCCCTAGACAGATTAATCCAGAGGGCCTAATTTCTTGTCCTAGAGCTGCTTAGTGACGTCTATCACATAAAGCTAATCAACAACAATTGGTTTACAAATTTGCCTCAGGACTCAGTGGATGACCTGCAGTGCATCTCTATAGGTGCAATATGTGTATGTATATGAGGAAAAACCAAGAGACTGTATATGTAGTGTATAAACTGTAAATGTGCCATATTTTAAGGATATAAGGTCACAATATTTGTAAAATATTTTACAAATATGTAAAATATTTGGCTTGGATGTGTGGGGAAAAACATTGCAGCATAGAATAGAAGTATGCACAAGTTATCCAAAACCTCAGCTGTGTATAACTTAAGTAACTATAAGAATGTAACTGGCAAATTTATATAGTCACCAGATCCAAATTCCAGTAGAACACCTTGGGAGGATTCACCGCATGAAAGTGCACCTGGAAAATCTGCAGGCATTGCATGATTGTCATATCAACATGAAATGAATGAAACCAGAAATGTTTCCAACATCTTGCAGGATCCACACAAGAAAGAATCGAGGCTGTATTAAGAGCAAAGGGAGGCCCTACTCAGTATTAGTAGTGTTCCTATTAATGTGCTCAGTAAGTACATGTCCTGATAAGATCCTGAAACAGTGTATGGTTTGACTTTGGACTTTTACAACAAAGGACCTTAAGGTCAATGTACAGTGGTGTCAACACTTGGTATTGCTCAGACAACTGACACTATACTATTATTGTCTTAGTACTGTATTGCACTACTATTGTTTAAAAAAAAAAACTAGATCACACTTCATATCCTGACTCAATCTGAAAGTGGGTTCTCATTGTGGTTTCAACCACCTTGTATTTATATTTAAAAGAAAACCAGACTAGACTTACCGTAATCTGCTGAATTAATATATCCCCTAAGTAACTGAATTAAAAAAATTTAAATTTAAAATTTAAAAAAAAAAAAAAAAAAAAAAAAGTTCATTTTGCACCCAGATTTTGTGTTAATCTTGCATAATGCAAGTGCATTTAAGGGCATAATAAGTAGCAATTACAGGTGTAATATGTAATTTTGCTTAGTGATGCCATTTTTCCAAGATTAATGTATCTCTGGTAAATCATTCATTCATTCATTCATTGTCTACCGCTTATCCGAACTATTCTCATGTCACGGGGAGCCTGTGCCTATATCTCAGGCGTCATTGGGCACCAAGGCAGGATACACACTCTCATTCACTCACACAATCACACACTACGGACAATTTACAGATGCCAATCAACCTACCATGCATGTCTTTGGATTGGGGGAGGAAACCGGAGTACCCGGAGGAAACCCCCGAGGCATGGGGAGAACATGCAAACTCCCACACACACACACACACACACACACACACACACACACAGTGGAGGTGGGAATCAAACCCCCAACCCTGGAGGTGTGAGGCAAACGTGCTAACCACTAAGCCACCGTGCCCCCCCTCTGGTAAATCAGATTAAATGAAATATTACATTGATTCTTAAAATCAGACACAAATGGTTGGTTGTTTTTTCCTTTTTTATAACATCATAAACATTATATTGGTAACAGTGACTAAGCTGAAGTTTTGAATATTGGATGAATTACAGAGGTTATGACGAACATAACACTTTGTTCCACATAATACAGTGCAACCTAAGCAAAAACAAAAGAATAAAAAGATATAAAAAGAAATGTATGCCACACACCTTTAGAACCTTAATACATTAAGTGTCACCTACCATTTAGTTAATGGATTTTTGGCAGAACAAAGACAAATTTGTGGAAGAGAAAGAATGAAAAGACACAAAATAATGAATTTCACTGTAGTAATCTGCTCTGGGGGGAAAAAGAAAAAAAAAACAGAAAAAAAAAAAACTGTCAAGATTCATTGCACAGCAGGTTTTATGACCAGTACACAGCTCTGTGCAAATTAAGAACAAATTAAAAGGAACAGCATTGACCCCCACCCTCACCACCCAAATCTTGCCATTTTGTCCAAGTTTCCACTTACACATGTATTTGGATAACATTTGCTTTATACACTATAGAAAAACCAGCCATCCAGTTGGCACCCAGAGGGCAAGTAGAACTGAGTCATAAAAGTCCTGTAGCGAGGTTGAAATGCTTTTAAGATGCTCGGCTCCAAGTTCGGAGTGGGTGCTGGGAGCTTGGGTGGAAAGATACAGGTAGAGGCAGAGGTTTAAAGATCTGGAGAGGTGGGCAAAGGAGAGAGTGGGAGTCACACTCGTCTTATTAGTCCACCGGCCGCTTTTCGCCATGTTTCTTTGTAAACTCTTCTGCATTCTTAAAGAATTTTTTACGGTCTTTTGAGTATTCCTCTGCTAGGTCAGCCCTCAGCGGGTGCTCAGGCTGAGGGTCATTGACAAGGGCGATGAGAGACTGGATTACTAATTTGCGAGAGGGGTAAAAAAAAAAAAAAGAAAAGAAAAAAAAGAATACATTGTTGGATGAGAAAATGCAACAGATACCTCCATATTTAAAAGGGTGAATTTACAATATTCAATATGTCTTACATTTACAATATTTACTAAAGCCTACACTGTTTCTTAATGCTGACACCAATAACTTACCTTGATCGGTTTTGGTTGCGGGTTTCCAGTTTTCAGCGCTTATGACTGGCAAGCACACCTGACCTTTCTCATCTATGTTTGGGTGGTAGATCTTTGTTTTAAATGTGATCTTGGGTGGCTTAAATGGATACTCAGCAGGGAAAATGATCTCAATCCGGAATGCACCTTTATCGTATGGAGGGTTGTCCTGAAATAAATAAACATTTTAATTGTTTTTACCGAATCTTTGCAATATCACCATTCTGGGAGATGTTCCAGTTTTTCGAGGCACCAACCAACACTGCCAAATGTCTTAATGCTTAATTAACTAGATGCCTGATTAAATCTCGATCAGTGCACAAGGCTAGGCCTAGCAGTTCACTCCCTCCCTTTGGAAAAGACTATCTGATTACAGCCACATTTTGAGTACTACATGAAACAGTCTTCTGAGTTCTTGGGGTGGGTGTAAATGCAGGTCAGAATTTTTCACTACAACAGCAGCGTTACTCAAACAATGACACTACCAGGCCCCTTTAGTAAGTTCACCTTGCTCTCTGTTCGTAATCTCCAGGACAAGGCTGATTTTTTAAAACTAGTCTGAAGGAGTTTGTACTGCTGCCTTAAAGTTAAGAGTCCTTTTCCAATTCAACACATTTTCAAACCCAAAGTCTGGGTTAAAGGTGTGGCTTTACTGAATTCCATAAGCACAAAAGTTAGCACTTAAAATGTTTACTGTACACTTCCGATTTCTTTGCACTTCTAAGTGTTTTAAATAACAAATTCAGTAAAATGATGGTCCAGACGAAAACAAGCATTTCATTAAACAACTCACAGCAATATATACCAAACATACTAAAGCATGAACTACAAAGAAAAACCTTTACAAGGCAATAATGAAACTGTACCATCATACTTACAGGAACAATAAGCCCCTGCCAAGTCAAAATGTTTGACTCGTCAACTTGGATGTTGCGGAAGTTTTTCATTCCAGACTTGCGGATTTCATCAAGTTCCTGTGAAACAAATTGCACACATCCAAGATATGATTTGGACAGAGAGGTCGGTTCAAACACCTGAAACTAGGCTCTGATATTTAGATCGCATTGGATTATATAGTATAAATTCAAACACAAGCCCCAAAACATAAAACAGTGGCCCAGTCAATGACTTCATTTTTAATGAGTGATAAGATAAACCCTTCATATGAATTCATGTATAATTCATACGGATGAATCAAGGTTTCTGTTACCAGCTTTGAACAAAAGCTAATGAGAGAAGGTCACTGCTTCAATGCTGTATGAATCACCGTCAATGGAATAATGCTTAAAATATAATCAAGGGCAAATTAGGTAATAGGAGAATAAATTGGGGTTTCAGATCACGTTTAAGATAATACAGAAGATAACACAAAAAAGGTCTCAAGCACAAGCGTCTCTCATACTGTGAAAATTTTACCACTCAAAGTCAAAGCTACACCCACTCGACACCTCACTGACTTCCTGCTTATGTCCAACTAACATTTTACTACTGTAAATCGGTGGTGGCGGATTGTTTAAAGACACTGGTAACAGTGCTATATAGTGAACAAATAATCCTCCTGTTAGAGCTAAATGGGTATAATCTTAACTCTGGTTAACATTTTCTCCAGCAGTATCGTTCCTAAGTTTGACAAGTCATCAGCAATCACACAGCTAGCTCATTGGCTCTTAGGCCATCTGAGTCTTTGACTAGCTGACTTCATCGCTTCTAACCCAACAGTTTCCCTCAAAACCAATTCACCCAGTTGACACCAGCCTGCTAATCCGTTTCTTTAACTTTCAATAAACTACTATCAAAACACAACGCCCATGAGAACTATGAGGTACTCTGGCGCAAAGTACATTAGGTTCTTTTTGCCGGCGGCCTTAGCAAGCGACTATGTTCATTCGCTTTTTACAGCGCTCGACCGTTTTCACTAGCTAGCGGGCTAACAAGGGCTAACTACTCAGCTAGACTGTGGGCTAAATACGATGAAACTGGCTAGCTTGTTAGCTTCTTCATTATCAGATTTCTCGGACATAAGACATAAGCAAAAGAAATATTTTTATTTTAATTTACACCAGCTTCTTATACGCACTATACTTAACCAACTAGGCAGAAAGTGGAATAATTCTTATTAAACAACAATAATTAGGGATTACTCAGGGTATTTACCTTATGCAGCCTCCTGCTTGCCGCCATCTTGGATTTGCTGACTAACTACCCACAGTGCACCGCGACAGATATAACTATTCTTCTGGAAACCCCCCTCAGCACATACATATGTGTCATCAGAAATGCAAAATTGAAACTGTATGAAATACGGAACTATAGAGTAGCAAATTGTATAACATGACAGACAAATCTAGATTGCTTACTAGAATCTTACCGTCACTACATTTATATGTTTGGTTTTTTTTGTAGAATTCTGTGTTTTATTGAAAACCCAGTGCAATTAAATGTCATTATGAGTCATCACGCATATTTCAGTGTAGAGTCATCTTTTAAATTCCTCCTGACAAGAGAAAAGGTTGGCAAACAAAAAAGGGAAAATGCACTCTATTAACAAATAACAACAAAGAAAAATTATGTGAATATTTGATGTAACCAAGCTTTCTCTAAAGAGACTTTTATTTAACATTTTTGGAAGAACTGTCTATTCTCTACAGTGAGTATGTTTTCCTCCACAGGAGATGCTTCATGACAGAAGAGTTTGTGCTTTCTGGATTCTCTGTAACATGACAAGCTGCATTCGTTTTGTCTAATCAATATGGTTTAAGGAATAAGGAACTTTGAAACCTGCCATAAACACTAAAACACATGGGCCGCAACTCATTACCCTATTGTTGCCTAGTTTCCAGCACTCCAGTCTTACAAATGGTTTCAGGGACCCTGGAGATTATCCCTGGAAACTCGGGGCAACACAAGGGGCACATTCGCACACACTAGGGACAATTTAGAGAATTGCAGTGAGCACGCAATCAGCATGTTTTTTGTTTTTAATGACCACTTATGTTTGTCTTAATCATACTTTATTACACATTTAAATACTGATTTGTCATCTTTAATACTTTACACTGCAAGCATAGACAACAATGTGAGCATCAACAACTTCTTCATGTTAGGTGCATGAAAGGGGCATGCAAGGGGCATACAAGGACACTCTTAGTAGTTTTTAATAATAGTTTTTTTTAGTCTTGGGTTAACAGGTTATGAGTAATACAAGCCAAATCAGTTTAAATACATGTTTAACTATTCTCACACTATAATGTTCTATATTTGCACCGCTCTATTCCACAATTAACACTGCAGCTGATACTAATAAGAAATACACTAACATGAACTTCTGAAATAAATGAACACTGAACTCTAAACAGGTGTACCACACTTATTAGATATTTACTTACTTTCTAAATATGGCAATAGAAGTTGCTTTCGGCTGCTCCCTGTTCGGGGTCGCCACAGCGGACCCAAAAAGTCCGCACAACAACTTCTTCATGTTTTAAACGCGGGGATGGCCCTTCCTAGTTTTAATCCATTTTTTTCAGGCTTGGGAAAATGGATACAAGCCAAAACCCGTAATACTGGGGTTTTTGGCATTCACACTGGAAATTTTGAACCCGATTCCCTTCCGCATGAAAAAAGGCCGAAAAAAACCTAAACCAAAAATGACCACCAAATAGTTTCTTTTTCTAAATATGGCAATAAAAAAAAAAAAAAAAAATGGTGAAATTGATATAAAATTAGAAGAAAGTGACTTCACAATATTAAAGTGGAAACCTAAACGTCAATGTTATTTTACAAACCCGATTCCAAAAAAGTTGGGACACTGTACAAATTGTGAATAAAAACAGAATGCAATGATGTGGAAGTTTCAAATTTCAATATTTTATTCAGAATACAACATAGATGACATCAAATGTTTAAACTGAGAAAATGATCATTTTAAGGGAAAAATAAGCTGATTTTAAATTTCATGGCATCAACACATCTCAAAAAAGTTGGGACAAGGCCATGTTTACCACTGTGTGGCATCCCCTCTTCTTTTTAGAACAGTCTGTAAACGTCTGGGGACTGAGGAGACAAGTTGCTCAAGTTTAGGAATAGGAATGTTGTCCCATTCTTGTCTAATACAGGCTTCTAGTTGCTCAACTGTCTTAGGTCTTCTTTGTCGCATCTTCCTCTTTATGATGCGCCAAATGTTTTCTATGGGTGAAAGATCTGGACTGCAGGCTGGCCATTTCAGTACCCGGATCCTTCTTCTACGCAGCCATGATGTTGTAATTGATGCAGTATGTGGTCTGATATGGTCATGTTGGAAAATGCAAGGTCTTCCCTGAAAGAGACGACGTCTGGATGGGAGCATGTGTTGTTCTAGAACTTGGATATACCTTTCAGCATTGATGGTGCCTTTCCAGATGTGTAAGCTGCCCATGCCACATGCACTCATGCAACCCCATACCATCAGAGATGCAGGCTTCTGAACTGAGCGCTGATAACTTGGGTTGTCCTTGTCCTCTTTAGTCCGGATGACACGGCGTCCCAGTTTTCCAAAAAGAACTTCAAATTTTGACTCGTCTGACCACAGAACAGTTTTCCACTTTGCCACAGTCCATTTTAAATGAGCCTTGGCCCAGAGAAAACGCCTGTGCTTCTGGATCATGTTTAGATATGGCTTCTTTTTTGACCTATAGAGTTTTAGCCGGCAACGGCGAATGGCACGGTAGATTGTGTTCACCGACAATGTTTTCTGGAAGTATTCCTGAGCCCATGTTGTGATTTCCATTACAGTAGCATTCCTGTATGTGATGCAGTGCCGTCTAAGGGCCCGAAGATCACGGGCATCCAGTATGGTTTTCCAGCCTTGACCCTTACGCACAGAGATTGTTCCAGATTCTGTGAATCTTTGGATGATATTATGCACTGTAGATGATGATAACTTCAAACTCTTTGCAATTTTTCTCTGAGAAACTCCTTTCTGATATTGCTCCACTATTTTTCACCACAGCATTGGGGAAATTGGTGATCCTCTGTCCATCTTGACTTCTGAGAGACACTGCCACTCTGAGAGGCTCTTTTTATACCCAATCATGTTGCCAATTGACCTAATAAGTTGCAAATTGGTTTCCCAGCTGTTCCTTATATGTACATTTAACTTTTCCGGCCTCTTATTGCTACCTGTCCCAACTTTTTTGGAATGTGTAGCTCTCATGAAATCCAAAATGAGCCAATATTTGGCACGACATTTCAAAATGTCTCACTTTCAACATTTTATATGTTATCTATATTCTATTGTGAATAAAATATAAGTTTATGAGATTTGTAAATTATTGCATTCCTTTTTTATTCACAATTTGTACAGTGTCCCAACTTTTTTGGAATCGGGTTTGTACTTGGTTTAAATAGTATTAGTCTTAAGTCATCAGTCATAAGTTTTATTCCCTGCTGAATTCTATATTTGGGTTGAGGTTGTGGATTAATATTCCATAATAGCAGCTCTGACATTAGTACTAGCTGCAAAGAAAATTACTGCATTTGTTCAGCGTTTTGATTTCTATAGCCGGGGTTAATTGTAAAATTAGAATATAGCTCCTTCCACATATTTGATTAACCTTTTTAATATATTAGGCTCATCATTTAAATGTGTATCTTAATATTTTGGCTATTAATTGTAGCCGCATATCAAAAAGGATCTGGCTTAAAACCTGTGCCATATTAAATATATGTAGATTGGGTGGTCTGCTGTGGCAACCTGGGACTGTGACCAACTGAAGGACAACAACAACAACAACAACAGCATTGTAACCATTAAAATGTTTAACTCACAAATGACAGGAAACATTTTATTTAAAGTGTTATTAAATTTACGTTGACATCATTTATAAACCTCATTTATTACTAAACTGAGGTTTAGATTATACCAGATTATACCGATTTCCAGCATACAGTCAATTCAGATTTTTATTTTCAACCTGTTAACATTATAAACAGGTAAAAAAATTGCCATATTATGTGGTGATATAAAGAAAAAAATCTTAATCACGCAATATTATCCTTTTAACCTTTGCTTAAATTATACAGGTATGAAAAAGCCATCCCCATCCCTAGAGGCACATAATCACACAAAACTTTATTTTCATATAACTTTATTTTCACAAAACTATATTTTCATGATGCCTCTTATGAAACATTGCACTTAATGCTATATATTTCTTGAATGGTTTAATCTGTAATGCCATTTTATTTTGAACTTCATACAAACGTAACAGTCATATAGCTCATGTTGTGGGTAGTAACAGCAGTATCAAGAAGAAGAAGAAGAGTACTTTTATATATCAGGATATAGAATCATTTTTATAGGTGCGGTGAAACCCTTCAAACTTGCTAAATTTGCTACAGTTTTAGTGAAAAGTGTAAGGAAAGGAAACATTAATTTCTCCCAATGTCCTCTGGGTGGCACAGGAGTACACAGCATGACGTTCTCGCTCAACACCAATAATGTCCTAGACAGGATTATTACAAGAAGGTCGGAGGGAAACTGATATCCCTGGAAATCTTCCAGTCCTGGCGAGAAGCTGCGCTGCCAAACACATGATTCTGCTTATGAAGTGTGTGATAATTACCTAACAAGTCGGATCAAGTGTGTTAAAACACAGGGAAACCCCTAAAACCGTCTCTACACTGTGCACTCCAGTACAGAGGAAAAATAATTGACCTGTAATCATCCACAGATCTCTCTCTCTCTCTCTCTCTCTCTCTCTCTCTCTCTCTCTCTCTCTCTCTCTCCGTGATTCATATTTAAAAGTATGAGTGATAAATACCAGTATAAAGTATTTTAGCTTTAATGTATTCCTCCAAATGATATTTTCCCAGTTTGTGTTTTGCTCATGGTATCAGAGAGCACTTATCTTCCATTGGGGATCTGTTGGGTCGAGATTTTGTGGCTGTGAAACCCATAGCATATAGATTTATATCATCTTCATACTCATAATTATAATAATAATAATAATACAAAATACAATAAATGATCGAGTACAGAGTGTAAACAATGACATGTAGCTTAGTATTGTGTGATATACATGGCTTAAACTGTCCTTTAACAAAGTATCTGTCCAACATTCATTCTTATAGTTAAATGTAAATAAAATAAAAAAAACTGAGTAAGAGTCATTAAAAAAAGATGAAATTAAAACATTAGCTTGTAAAAATGGGGGGGGGGGGGTCTTAATGATTGATTGCACTATACCATATAATATGTAAATAACATGCACAGAAATGTTGTAAAGCAAAGAAAACAGAAATAAAGTTAATAATTGCCACATCACTTAAAAAAACAGAAGTCTCAGGGATCATTTGTTTTTGAGTATTTTCTTGTAAAGGGAGCTAGCTGGTAAATTGTCCCTTAAAAACAGCAAGCCTCTTCTTTTCTTGAAAATCAATGCACCTTTATGAATAGCACACGTTACATAAAGGTTGCATCTACTATACTTAGGCATTTTCATTAGTTTGTTATTGCTGCATTGTTTCTGCTCAGTGTGTGGAAGTAGGTGGGCAGCAGTGGCCTGGGTGGGTGAATGTGACTAGATCATATAGCTGAATATAACCAAATGCCTCAAGCACTGAAGCGAATTGGTGGCTCCCTCTATTTCACCCCCTCTATCTCTTTTCTCACTCCCTCTTTTCCTGGCTTTTATTCAAATTTGGGTCAGGGGTGAGGATTCTTCACGTCACAAGCTTGCAAGATGGCGCTCGCAGAGCTGTGAGATGAGAAAACAGGATGGTTGTGTGAAGAGCTTCGGTCGATTTATCGAGGTAAAATTTTTTCTATCATTAGCTGTACTTCTGGCGGAAAGGCAGTAGGCTGCTAACGCGGTTCACGCGATCGGACTCTTAAAAGAAACCCAGATTGCAGGAACCATATGACTGTATTTTTGTGTGTGAGAGGGGAGAGGGGGAGAGAGAGGGGAGAGGGGGGGGGAGAGGGGGAGAGAGGGGGGGAGAGAGGGGGGGGAGAGGGGAGAGGGGAGAGAGGGAGAGGGGGAGGGGAGAGGGGGAGGGGCAGGGGCAGGCCCAGGCCGAGAGAGGGGCAGGCCGGCCGCGCGCGTGCGTGCCAGCCAACAGGGGCTTCTCTTGTTCAGTGCTGTACCACAGCGCCAGTACAAGCTTGGCAAGCTAGGGGCAATGTGCTTCATTCACTGGATTAATTTGCTTTTAGGTAAAATGTGCTTCCTTCATTATTATAATACTAGCAATAATAATAGTACTACTGGTAGTAATAATAATAATGTGATAAGTCAGCCTGTTTGAAGCAGTGCAGCTTTTATTTGACTTTTAGATTAGCTGTGTTTCGGGGCAGTGTGCGCCTTGGCAAAATCGCGATTTGTGTTTCTGTCGGGACAAATATCGAGACTGAAAAGGATTTGTGTGTGTATTTTTTATCCAGTGTGTTTTTAGCAGTGTAAATGCGTGTGTTTGAATCCCAGGTAGGAGCTTGTTTTGCGGTAAATGTGAAACTGCATGTTTTGCGTGGACTGTAGTTTGGGGTTTTGCACGCGCTGCAGCAGCACCCTGTCTGTGTACAACAAAAAAGTCACACCAATATTTACAATAGTGTCTTTTGAAATAGATTTTTAACCAGTTTTCGCTTTCTTGGGCTGTTGCTGCTTATGTTAATATTAGCTAAGCCGTTTTCAACGAGACGGTGTGCTAAGCGACGTATTGAGGCATTTTACACCAACTTTGTTGTGGCACAACATTTTCAATTCTTTTTTTTTTTCGTTCGAAACGTGATTGGATTTCTTTAAGTGAACCTTTTATCTCCTCTGTTTTAATGACTGGGGGAGGGGGTGTTTTAAGGTAGAAGTAGTCCTCATGTGTGTGACAGTTTCCCTGAATGAGAGCAATCCCAAGGGCTTTTCATGCCACCCATGTACTTACATTAATGTATAAGGTTTCCTGCCAAAGGAAATGCACACATTGTGTCATATGTCATTGACTAGAATGGGACAAAAGATACACAATAAATGTTTGATTTCCAATTGTAGCCGAATGAAATGTAGTCCTTTTAGTCATTTCTTTGGTGGTGAAGGTTTTTTTCAGCATGTTCTTGAGAAACAGGAACCATGTTGCTTAAAGGCAGTGGACCCGTGTCTGAAATCTTGCCCAGCATGCCTGGCATGTTTGTGTGTTGTAACAGTTTCTTGTTGAAAAAATACTCCATTCACACACTGTTTTAGTCATTTTATAATTTGTTCTTTTTTTTTTTGCCATAAATGTTTCATTTGTGAGTCATTATTTTGTCTGCAATGGAAACCTATTTCTTCTGAAATGCTCTGGGGGTTTTTCCCCCCATGGTGTTGTAGTTGATAATCCCTGTCACCAGCAGCCAGCTTTCAAAGTGGAGAGAGCTTGACTCAGGCGTTTTTAGTTTCCATGCTAATCTCAGGCACACATTTAAAAAAAAAAAAAAAAAAAAGATCAATGTATCACTCTGAGGACAAAGTAAATTTAACTTGTAATTTCCAGCAGCTAGTTTTGTAATTAGTTGACTTAATTCTGTTTCCACAAACACCCAGCTGAGGCACACATTATAGCCATCAATCAACTGAGAACCATGTTTGTGACAACTTGTTGACCCAACATTCTGCTCTCTGTTGTGTATATCTGAGCAGAATTTACTAAGCACTTTGAAACCTTTGTGATTAGATTTGACGAAAAACAAGGTTTGTCTCTTATAGGGAATGAAAATGGGTTTGGGCAGTGAAAGGAGGATGTCTTGCATTCTTGAGATAACATGCGCTTGGTTCTAACTGGCATTTTGATTAAATTAGTGTTCTTGAAATGAGGGAAGACTGCTGTCTTTGAAGCGCTTAACGGATTAGGGAAAAAATTTTCTCTTTACATGTTTTTCTCTTTGAAGCGAGATATTTTTGAAATGCATCTATATTAGATTGCGGTTATAATTGTATTGAATCGAGTCTGTGTTTTGGTCAGTGGAAGAAAACTTCTAAGATTCCTTGCAACTACTATTAGTATTAACAAAGGTCTCTCATATTGTAGTTATTTATTTATTTTTAAGGCCATTTACCTCATGATAGTAAATATATCAGCTGCATTTCTAGCCAGCATAATCTTTCATAATCTTTGCCTAAGTGTGTTTCTTATTGAACACAATGAAAACAGCCCACAGGGGTTAGAGGCTTTGAATGAACTTGGTTACTTGGCTAATCACATCCCACAGAAGATTTTGTCTACTACTTTTTTTTCCCCCCTTCAGGTAGCAATCTATCTGATTAGACCGGTTGTTTCATCTCTGTCCTGCTGCAGGTCTGTTCATGGATAGGAATGTCTCCGAAGCAGTAAAAAGGGTCAGGAGCTGCTTATCAATCTGGGTGTGAAAAAGATAAATTCTTTCAGAATGCTCTGTAAGTTTCTAAAATAACAGTGGTGGGTTTCAGTAGCAATGTTTTGGGGAAACAAATGGTCTAGTCTGACGTTATTGAACTTCTCACACCTTGGATGTTGCTGTGCTCTGTCACAAGGTAGTTAAGGCCTCTTTATATTATGATTAATAACAAAGACCTTTACCTATGCATAGAGAGAAAGTTTGTTTTGATGAATTTTGCCTAGTTATTCAGAGGGCAATCCATTTTGTTGTGCGAGAGTAAATATGTCAGACACATTGTTTTTCAGAAGAGCTCTCTTAATTATTTAGAACAAACACAAAGTTAAGTTCTGTAATGTTTGTGCCATCCAAAGAAATTGGTAATAGACAGTGTTACCCATGGTACAGCTGCTGTTTTTTCTGCACTTTGGCTTTTTCTCGAGGTAGCAATCTTGCTGATTAGGCCGCTTGTTCCATCTCAGTCCCGGCGCAGGTCTGTTCATGGATAGGAATGTCGACAGAGCAATAAAAAGTGTCAGCAGCACCTTATCAACCCATGTACGCAATTCAGATAAATTCTTTCCTCTAATTACCTTTTGCTTTTCAGTTATTTTCCTGCCAGTGGGTTTTCTTAGGGGGCTACAAGCTTGGTGGTTTAGACATTTGGTCAGACAGATGTGGGTTGTTGTTGTTGTTGTTGTTGTTGTTGTTTGAGAGATGGTACCACTCTTAGTGTTAGGGCTGGCTTTGATCTTGGAGGTAAATTAACAAAAAAAACCTCAACATAAGCTGTTAACAAAAGTTTTTTCTGTTGAATAATGTTACATGCAATAATCCACAGTGTGATTCAGACACTGACAAAGATATTGTTCTCATCGCTGAAGCTTACCTAGATATTGTCTGCCACGTTATGGATTTGTTACAAACACACTATTCAAAATGAGGTGAGATTCATAAATCAGTCTATAACATGTTGGTAAGGTTACATTGCCATATGGAAAAGTCTCACTTGCTGAGATCTGAGATACAGGGTTTGCCAGACTGCAGTCCTGGAAATCCAAAACGTTGTGTGTGAATTGTATTCGCTCTTGTCTAACACAAAGGATTCAGATTATGTAATCCTTAGTATGGTGCAGTTGAGATGGAATCAGTTGTATTAAATGAGGTTGCATGTTAAAACGCAGTACTGTGGTTTGCTGAGACTAAAGTCAGACACGTCCGATTTGTACAAACCAGTCTGAAGTGGAGATGCTGTTAAAAGTAACACTCCCTTCATGTGATCCACGCAAATGAGGACTGCTGCCTAACAATAACAAGGATGTACTTGTTAGCCTTGTAGTTGTGGGGGTTTTTTTTTACCCTCTGAGAGATTGCTTCTGCTGGTTTACAGGACAATCAAACAATATGAAACAAAAATCTGGATCCATTTAACTGAATGTGTGTCTGTTCATGCATTTCAGGACTTGATAATTGTCAAATAGGCCATAAATAGTGAAGCTATAGTATTTCTGTTACTGCTAAATGAATTAATGATCATATCATATGCTATATTATCATTATGTCTGTAGGATTATTGTATAATGTGTAAAACAAAGGTCTGTGTGTAGACGTATCTGTGTGATACGTAAGTGGTTTATATGCAAGTCATTTGCCCCCTTGACATATATATACATACAGCATTGTATGAGCTCTAGAAGAAGCTGGACAAACACAGTAGATATAATTGGGTCTATTAATATTGTTGTAGTAGCAGTTTGATTAGTGGTGACAAGTATTGTGATATTCAGTAGATTCCACAGCGAGTACCAGCACTCCTTGCTGAATGACTGAACCTTTATTTTGGGAATTGCAAAGATTCTGTTACAAGTCAGGGCCTGCTTATCCAGTGGAGGGACTGCAGGCTTACCTGTTCCCACCACACCCTTGGTGTTCCCTCTGGCTCGAGTTTCATGTTGTCCTTCATGCAAGCCAGCCAGAAACATCCACTGGTCTCCTTTTCCCCAACCCCCATCTTTCAACAAAGAGACTGACCCTGGAGGCTGGCATTAATGAGTGGTGGCAGGAACGTTAAGAAGGCTAAGGCGAGAAAAATATTGAATGTTACTATTTCTTGCACCACCTTCTCTACTTTTTTTTCTGGGATTGGTGTATTTGTTTTTGTATCAGGAAAAAATTATGAAGCAAAAATTAGGTTTTCTACGGATATAAAAACTAGAAGAAGGGTGTTTTGTGTTGTGTAGGTTTCTGCTTGAAAGTGTATTAAGGTCATGGAATTTCTGGTAATTACATTTTTTTCCCCTTAGTTCAGCTAAATCTGGTAAGCAAATTCACTTTGGATTAATTTTGTTCAAAATGCATATACGGTGAAATCCGAAAAATGGGAAGTGAGGTTTCTCTTTTAGTTTGCCTCTTGTTCATGATCTTCCTTTGTGTCTTTACAGGTTTCTAGGTGCAGAAAAAAAGCTGGAAATGGAACTGCCAAATCATGCCAAACAATTGCTGCTGCAGCTGAACCAACAAAGAGCCAAAGGTTATCTGTGTGATGTGATTATAGTTGTAGAAAATGCCCTCTTCCGGGCACACAAGAACATTCTGGCAGCCAGTAGTATCTACTTTAAGTCCCTCATCCTTCATGACAACTTAATTAACCTCGACACAGATATGGTCAACCCGTCGATTTTTCGGCAGGTACTGGACTTTATTTACACTGGCAAGCTTTTGTCCTCGGATCAGGTCAGTGACCACAATTTTAATGCCCTCCTAACGGCAGCAAGCTACCTCCAACTCCATGACCTAGCTGCTCTCTGCAGAAAAAAGCTGAAACGCAATGGCAGATCCCTCCACAACAAACCCACGACTCCTACCAATGGAAGAACTTCTAGGAACCAAAGGTTGTCCTCCACACCTGTCACCCCAAACCAAATTTCAGCGTTTAAAGACAGTGAAAAAACAAAGAGACACGAGGAGCTACTCAAAGATGAGTTATCCGAGGATGAGGTTTTTGTCAGGAACGTTCAGTGTGCAAACCCAGCCAACTCTCTCAGTCCCTCTACTAGTAAGAATGGGAGCAATGGCCCCATTACCAGCAGCGGTGGCCTCTTGGAGCTTGGCCTGGACCTCTCTAAGAAAAGCCCGTCAGGAAGCACAGTCACTGAAGAAGTAAGTCCAAGCAGTATCCCACAAGAATCGCCTCAGTCTGCCTCAGAATCCACAGCCAACAGTGCCTCGTTTGATGATCTCCCCACCAACCCTCAGAGCCTCAATACTGGAGAGCCTATGGACATAGGTGAAGCAGAGGAATGTGATGAGAACCAGCATTTTCCAGACCCTGACCAACAAAAAAGCACCCGCCAGATATCACGCCCCAGACGACAAGCCAAGGTTGAAGGTCACAAAGGTGAAGAAATGGAAAGGTCCACTTTGTCCAACGGAGTTGCTAAGAGGCTAAACGTGGCTGGAGAAAGGCTCTCGGGTGGAGGAAATGTCAACTCCGATCTGTCCTACCAGTGTAAGGATGAGGAAGAAGGACTGGAGAATGGCCAGGAGCAGAGCGAAGAGAGTGGCCAGAGTGAGAATGAAGGTGGACGCAACAGTGCCAACTACGTGTATCGGCAGGAAGGCTTCGAGCCTGCTCTTGGTGACAACCTTTATGTCTGTATTCCCTGCGGTAAAGGTTTCCCAAGCTCGGAGGAACTAAACGCCCATGTGGAGACCCATACGGAGGAAGAGCTTTACATCAAAGAGGAGGAGGACGATGCCTATCCAAAGGAAGACGAGGCTGAAGCCGAGGACCTGTCATCACAGACGGTCCAAGTTCATGGCGTAGATTCGCGACGCTTTTGCTGTACAGTGTGCAATAAAAGCTACAAAGATCCTGCCACACTGCGGCAGCACGAGAAGACACACTGGCTTACGCGGCCTTTTCCCTGCAACATCTGCGGCAAGATGTTCACGCAGCGCGGTACCATGACACGGCACATGCGCAGCCACCTTGGTCTGAAGCCCTTTGCCTGTGAGGAGTGCGGCATGCGTTTCACTCGCCAATACAGACTCACAGAGCACATGCGGGTACACTCTGGGGAAAAGCCCTATGAATGTCAGCTTTGTGGGGGCAAGTTCACCCAACAGCGTAACCTCATCAGCCACCTTCGAATGCATACCTCCCCATCATAAGCCAAAGACACTTTGAATAGAATACCTTGAGCGCAAAAAGATTTCGGTACACTGCACACCTGTATTCTGTGAAGATGACGGCTATGAGTGGGCGATCCGATGGAGGATTCACTCTCGCCTTGAGTGACAGGAGTAGAAGTTCAAAATATTAAAGCCCCACTGGTCGAAAGACAAACATTTTTAAAAAAGTTGGTATGATTCTGTGGCATCTTTTTTTTTCTCTCAAATGTATGCCTCGGGCACTGATGCTGTTTTCAAAATTCCTTGGGCTCTCCAGATCACTTCAGACCAGCCTATGCATTGGTTTCATTATTTGTGTCTCTAGCTGTTGTCCCTAAGTATACAATTTCACTTTCTTGGAAAAGCAAGGGCGGGAGCTGGACCACAGATCGTGTAAAACACTAATTAACTAATAGTTGCTAAACTTATTTTTTTCAATTCAAAAAGGTAGATTGAAATATATGATTGAGAGACTTTAGAAATGTTTATGGTGTTCCTTAAAAGCTTTGTGCATCTGACCAAACACGTTCACAAGCTTTAGTCTGTACCATATGCCCATTGCCTAATTCTATACCATAGCACATATATTTGTCAATGTAATTCAGCTTGGATTGTAATTGCTACATGAAACAAACTGACATGCCGGAGTTTCTTTTGCTAACCCTCATGGCGACCTGTTAGATGGTTAACCCTTTCAGTTGTGGCGAAAAGTGGTCTGAAATAATGGGCAGAGTTGGACGTACCCAGTACTCCTTCTATGCCTAGGCATGGGCAAATGGGGGTATAGAAAAGAGCAGTTCTGAGTGTACTTTTAAACTCTAATGTTTACTCATATAATATATAGGGGTTTACTCTCGAGAAAAAGCCAAAAGTAATGGTACTTGTTAGATAAATTATTGTTATGCTTCAGTGAATGTTTAAACTGGAAGTTCTTTTGATATTTCTTTGAGGTGGGGAGGTTTGGGTGATGGGTAGGGTTTGTTTTTATAGAGTTTGGAATGTTCATTCTGTCTGTACTGTTGTTCAGTTTTCGTTGTTAAGGTTTTTCCTTCTTTGAAAACCTATTTTATAGTTTTGTCACATTACTACCTCTTAATTCTTAAAAACAGTACATTCATTGATGGAAGAAGGGGGTGGGGGGTGTAGCTTACCCCTACAAGATTGTATAAAGTTTGAGGTTTTCAGAATGGTCCTAACCTGCCCATGTCTCAACAAAGGTTTAATGTTTTTGTTGTTTTTGTTTTTAACATATTTAACATAGTAAAACTAGAACTTAGCTTGTTGGATGCATGTATTTAAGTTTTATGTTAAAGAAATCCAAAGAGAAAACTAGTACTGGGGAAAGTAATGGCTTACGAACAAACCTTTTTTCTGTAGAATGTCACTACCAAAGTTTTTAGATTAAATACAGAAAATAACTTTTCAGGAGAAATAATATTATGAAGTTTTTTTTTTACTTTTAGTTCTCAATAAAGAGGAATGATGTGGGAATGTTAGTTTATACTGGACATTGTACTAAAAACCAATGAACAACTTTTGTAAAACTTCTGCTGATTGGTGGGCTGGCAGTTTTTTTCAACTTCGAAGTTTACATTAGTCTGAATTTGGTTTGTCGTTAATTTTGTCTGCAGACGAACTTTATTGAAGGACTTTAGAGAGACTAATTTATTTTAGTTCAGACCAAAAAAAGAAAGAAAGGAGTAAGACAACAGGAGTAGAATCGGGATGTTGTGTAACACCATTTTGGAGAAGTTCATTCAATGAGGAATCAATACACTGGATTGCCTCTACAGTCAACAGAAATGCTCTTGGGCTAATTTTATTTTTGTAACTTACACAGGAACTGATGTAATTTAGTCAGTTTAGTATTGCAGAAATCCTTTGCATTATTCAGAGAATGACGACTTATTCCAAAACCTTAGTTGTCGTCTTCGGTTACTGACGTGAGGGGGTCACTGTTAGATCATGCGTTCAGACACTGGTAGGAGTATTCCTATTTTGCTGCTGAACTTTTTAATGCCCTCTATTTATACTTTATTTTAATTTTACAGCCAGTTCCAGTGTACTTACATTCCATGTGTCACTTTTACCCTTCTTTTACCTGTCTCAATGCAAATTCTACTGGCATTCCTTTTAAAAAAAAAAAAATAATAATAATTTTTGGTCCAAATCTTAATCCAAAGCCCAGTGCAAGTGCTTACTAATGATCATGAGGTGCAGCTATTGTCATATACTCTAATGTACACTGACTTCCTTTTTCCTGGAATGTGGAATCCATCTTTCCAGAGACTTAATCCAAACTCTAAACATACCAAAGTTCTTATTCTGTAGAAACTTCCAGTTTTTTTAAAGCATTTAATGGGTATTAATAAATTCACAGGCTGTCTGTAGCCGTGTCCCATTTGCTCCGCCACTTCGTCCAAAATAGAAATATTATAAATGGATTATTGGTTATCGAGGTTAAAATTGGGTTTCATTAAACAAAATTTAGTCTGATTAGTCCGATTGGGTAGAACATGTTTGGAAGCACACTCTGGTGTTGAAGTACTTGTATCAGTTCAGGGAGACTTTAACGTGTTCTCCTTGTCACTTCCATATACCACAGCGGATTCCAGGAAAAAGCTGCAATTTGATCTCTTGTGTACGTATCAGCACTTAAGCAGTACATCAGTGTCATTGAAGAGATGTGATGCATGGCCGAAGTATTCCGAGCTGTAGCCCGAAAGAGCATCAGAGAGGACGGCAAAAAGTTTCAAACTGTGACAATAATGTTTCTACTTCAGACTTCAGGGATAGTTCTACATATTTTGGAAGTGTGGAACTTTCGAAACTACATTTGTAAGACTGTGTCAATACTATTGTCAATTTCTGTATTTTAATGATGAAAAACACTAGTTTCCTACAAAATAGATTTTAAAGAGCGTTCCCATTTCAAACGATGCTTTCGGTAAAAAAAAAAAAGAAAAAAAATATGGAAAGAAAAAGGAAAAAAAAAGCCAGAGATGTACATGAAAGTTTTACTTTTAAGTTTCAGAGTGTTTTAGAACTTAAAAAGTTATTAAGCATAAAGTGTATTAACAAATAAGATAAAGCTCATACCCAAAATTTCAGACTCTTTTTCTAAACCAAAGCACATACCGAATGATTGACAGCTTGTCTGATGTAATGATTCTTGTGTATATCTCGCTGTTTACATAAACACTTACAGTCTCCGACCTCAGGAGAGGAGAGGCCAGTTTGAGCATGCTTCTTTGTAGATGTGTCTTAAAAGTGAAAGAAAAAAGTGTGAAAATGTCTAAACCCCCCCACCCCCACCCCCCCCGTGTGTGTGCGCGCAAACTTAATGTATTATTGCAATTACTGCATCCGGTTATTTCTGTTATTCTGCTGCTTTCAAATGTCTACATGAGTGTGAATAGAAGCTACATAACATGACTTACCTCAGACCATGTAGGATTTTTTGTGCGATGTTAGAAAGAGGGATCTCGTTATTTGTTTAATCTGCTGTTAATTCAAATTAAGTGGGTTTTTTTTTTTAATTATTATTTATTTGAGCCATTTGCTAAACCCAGAAAAGAAGCAGCTTCCATGCGACTGGCCTCTCCTCTGAACCACATTGGTGCAAACACTTATTGACAGTGTTCAATAGATATCTTTTTTTTTTTTATATATATCAAAGATCTATTGTCAAGTGATGAATGTATTTATTTTTTGATCCTGTTTTCACGTTTGTTAAAGATTTCATGATGAGGTGTTTTCAGGGTCTTACTTTTTATTGCTTAAAATGACGATAAAACAAATCCCACACGGCTGTAGGCTTGAGGAATGTATGTGGTCCCATGAAGTGTTCCTGTTCAAGGCTGGATTGGCTCCATCCTGTTCCTTCTCTCACTCAAAGCATGCATGTTCTCTGGATCATGTTATTTTTATTCTTGTCCTAAAGACTTGAAGGCTGTGTGTTGTTTTTTTTTTAAAACATTTTCCCTATCTGTTTGCTTCTGTCTATACACTATGGGACTTTTATTAATTGGACAAGCACTCTTGTCGTGTTTGTGTTCTTTATTGAAAGCAGTGGTGTTGTCACGCTATCATGGTTCAAGGCTCCTAGTGGATTCCGTTTCCTTTATTTCTTTGGAGGTTGTCAAGGGGGGTGTCCTATTTACATATGACCAACAAAGCCAAAGCTTTTAGAAGAATGAACTCTTCTCTTTTCTGCTCACCTTCACCTCACAAAATCCATCATGAAAAAAAAGCAGCAAGTAGCATGCAGACGCGTTGATGTGTCGGGCGGTTCGAGGCGGAATATAAGCTTTATGAAATGCACTTTGCGATTTGACGGCAAGGTCCTGTGTCCCGTAAGAACCAAGAGAACTTTGTTCAGTTATCTAAACGATTGCTCAATCAGCATTTGGAGACTGAAAAATATTGATCTTTGATTTGCTGCTATGATTTGTAGCTTTGATGTGTAGTATTGTCAAGTCTCACACTGCTAAATGTTACCCAACCATTCAGACCTCAGTATTCCAAACCAACCCCCAAGTAAACCAAAGCCAGCTTTACAAGCCTCTGCGCTTTCCATATAATTCTTTCTTTTTTTGCTTGAGGCCATATTGCACCTAATACTGTGTTCCTGCTGCCTAGATGTCCCTTCAGTCCACTGTCTTTTAATCAGTCTCTACCCATTCTACTGTCTCTTCTCTATCGACATCATATGGATGTATCTCTGTCTCTTTAAAGGATTTGTTTACCTCAGAAGGGTTGCAAATATTTTTTCAATTACTGTCTCTATTAGCGGTTTTTAGCCTTGAACATGGCGGACAACACCACAGTTTCACGTTTCAGTTCCTCAGAGATCTTTGTATTCAGGGCCGAGCTACACGAAGCTTGCAGCTCGAATTGTGTTATGCGAACACAATACGATGTACAGAGGTGATCTCATCTCCCGACAGTCTTAATGTACAGCTATGAGAAGTCATTTTAGAATCATTAAAATCTCGATTGAAATACTCCATATGGTGTGGCTAGTTTTCTTTCTTGTGTATGAGGGTTTGTGGCGTTTTTTTTTGGGGGGGGTGGGCGGGCAATGCTTTCTTCCAACGGCTCAGAGTCTGTACTGCTATAGCGTGTGGCTCATACTGGCGGTTTGGGGAGTCACCGGTGATTGATGATGAACGGGTGAGAGGGAAGCCGCCCCAACCCAGCCATGGCACAAACCTCCGTCTGCCATCTGGGAGCCTCTCTCCAAGCTTCACCAATGAAGGGGGCCAACACTTCACTGCTCTCCATAGCTTCATTCTTAGCATACGCCATTTTCCTCCATCCTCTGCAGCCCATTTAGGCCAGCCCTCTCCCTTTGTCTCTCCTCTCAAGCTTGCCAGTGTGTGTCAAGAGGCCAGTGAGCACCTCCCTACCCCAGGGGAATAGAGGGTTGGCATTTTTATGGCCCTTGTGTGCCTGATTCCATGGGGCCATTTAGCTCCGCCTCGAGTGGTGTCACATGCCAAATGACCCTGAATGGGGTCAGTTTCAGGCACAATGACTAGTATGTTGATGCTGCGTCCCCCTCCTCACTCTCCTCCCATCTGCTAAGTATAGATTAACTATAGTCACATCTGCGAGGGGGGACAAATCACATGCAGATCTTGCAAGAAGCTGCTGAATGCATGAAAGGCAATTCAGTTGTCAGATGCCCTTGATGACGATGATTTTTGTGTTGTGTTCTCTCTCTCGTGCTCTCTCTCTCTCAAACGTGGCATCTGCTACCGAATGCAAATTTGCACCACACATCTGAAAACAACTGAGCTTACCAGGTGCCATAGCTGACGATTTGACACATTGAGAATTTTTTTTTCTTCCCCTGATGTTGGGAACTTTTGGCGCGCACACACAGTGGCGCAATTCCTTTTCAACCTTTCTAAGCTCGCATAAAAAATGTGATTTGTTTTCTCTGTTGAAAACAGTGTTTCACCAGGTGTCTCCTACATCAGTACAGCAGCTGCCTCTCAAACATTGGATTAATTCAAAAAGAAAAAAAGGAGGGGTGTAGTGGGCGGGGGGGGGGGGGGGTTAACATGCGAGCCTGTCCAGCAGCATTGAAGCTATTCTATTCTTTTCTTTCATCCCTTCTGCGCTGGGCTGAATGTAACGGTCCAGTCTGCCCATGCTGACTACCATGGCCTAAAAGAAATGGCACTACAGGTGGCTGGCACAAGGAGGGTGCACATTTAGCATATTGAGCCTTTCACATGGAACAGTACAGCAGCTCGCTTATAGAGAGAGGGCGAGTGAGAGAGAGAGACAGAGAGAGAGGGGGGCCTGCACTCCTCCCTCCCTCCTCCATTTGCCCTGTGCCATGGCACTATAGAAAAGCAAGCTTTGGGACTAGGCATAATGGGCTTCTTTTCTGGAGCTGAAGGGACCAGGCCACAAAAGACCAGGCCCCTAAAAAAGATTCAAAGTAAAATCTGACATCTGTTTTTTGTTTTTTTTTTCATCCCTGTCTTTTTCTATGCCAAACATCTCTAGATGGTATCACTAGACATGGCAATGTAAAGAGAATTGTTCATAAGAAGGATATGTTGCAGCAGCTAAAGACCAGTACATTTAGGCTGAATCTCTTCACTTCAGTTCGAAAGCTTTGCTGTAGTTAAACTAACTACCTAAAATAAACTAAAGATGAGAACCAGATGTTAGAATTTTTTTTTTAATTCCTTACCTGGATGATTTGATGCTCTTTCTCTGCAGATGTCTTTACATATTTTAAAGTAGAGTGTATGTTGTGTAGCGGTAATAAGCGGTACACTCCTGGTACAAATTTTTTCAATCAAAGGCTGTCAGCTGTTTGATTAACCGTAATGGGTCACTGAGACCAAGCTGCTGTGTGTATGCAGATTTAGAGAAAAGAAAAAAAAAGATCTCAGCACCCACATGCATAAATATACCAGTGCTGCATCCAAATTCAGTATCCCCTTTAAGCCCATTCATCACTGTCAGCTTGTATTAGCCCCATGTGTGTGAGAGAAAGCAGGGGATGCTATAAAACCTGTGCCACCCCAAGCCTTTGCTTCTCTCTCTTTTTTTTTCTCCAAGACCTCTATAGCTGCTTTTTTTTTTTTAACCTACACTGGAAATGCTAACCAATATAAACTCCATACCTGCTGGTTCTGATTACTTTTTTTCCTATACGTCTGATTAGTCCTGAGAAGATTAATAGGCATTTCAAATGCATTTCATTTGCATTGTTATTAGGCTGCTTTTTTAATGGATTTACAACCAAACTTTTTTTTTTTTAAACCCACCTCTGGTTAAAACAACTGACAAACTAATGTGTGTTTGTGTAGCTTGTATATCCAGTTAATAACCCTCTGAAGTGAACTGTGAATCGTCTCATAGGATGTAGCCATCCTTTAAACTGATTTAAGAAATATCATTACTCAGGTCTGATTGAGTTTTTTTGTAAATTCAGTTCAGTGTTCTACCCCATATAACAGGGAAGGGAAAGGAAAGGAGGAATGGAAAGCAGGAAGGAAAGGAGGATGGATGGAGGGATTACTGTTCCCATACATATAAGACAAGGTTTTTCAACTTATCAATGTTATATTTCTTGCTGACTGCTTATTTGACTCGAAAACAAGTAAAACTATAAATAATGTCAACTTGGACCTGATGTGCTGTGCTGTGAAAGGAGAAAATGCTCCATGGCTATACAGTGCACAGCTGGATTCTTTTCCTTTTCCTAAAGCAGCGCTGAGAGGCTCCATGCAAACCCCTGCTGTAGAGACACTAAGCTGTGAGAACAGCACATTCTAAATTCTTCTTCTATGGTTAATGTGAGGTAAAGATAATACACTAGCTAGCTCCCACTTCATTAACATGTTTGTTAACACACAATTGGATCGATAACAATGCAAGTAGGGCCGTTATTTTTAGAAAGCATTTAGATCCGTTTCTGCTGCCAGCTCCTCTGTAGATTTTTTAACAACCTACAAAAAACAGGCATCTCAAAAAGTGTAGCTATTAATCTGTTATCTACTAAACTTTTAGATGCCTTGGAGAGTAAACTTGGAATGTTAGGGGCTTTATCTTTAATTCAATTTTGGACATTGTCTCAAAGCAACTTTACAGAAATATAAAAGAAATTATCCTTAATGAGCAAGCCTGAGGCAGCGGTGGCAATGGAAAACTCCCAGCAATTATATGAGGAGGAAACCTTAAGAGGAACCAGACTCAAAAGGGAACCCATCCTCATCTGGGTGACACCAGATGGTGTGATTATAAATAATTTCTTTCTACAACTGTATATAGTCAAAAGTGTAGGAAGTGTAAAACAGTGAAAAGTGAGAAAGCTAGAAGGCATTGCTGTGTGATAGAGTAAAAAGGCTTGACAAAATACAACGCGAGTGATAAAGGGTAAAATACAAAGTTCTTCTGATCACCTGATCCCCTTTATCTTAAATGCAACATTTCTATCCTCATGGAAGAGTGCTCTCTTCCAGGATGATGTTCCCTAATGCTTTACCGAGTATGAAAATGATGTAAATCACATGCCATGGTCACCAGATCTCAACCCAGCTAAAAAGCCTAAGGGAGAGTTCAGAGCGAAGTGCTCTACATCTGGCTCTATTATCAAAACAGCAATCAAGGGAATATCTTCAGGAAGAACGGTGATGATCCGTCCAGTACAGTTTCGAAGCACTTGTCAAGATGTGCTGAAGCTGTCTGTAGCAACTCATGGTGGCCCATCGGTTTACCCTGCAGCACTGCATAAGCATTGCAGGCTCCGTGATAAGCTGACAGTGTGGGTTTGGGGAGGGGATGTTTTCTGAAAATTGCTTGCCGTGAATGAATGGGCATGTTTCGTGGGGTGGGGTGGGGTGGGGTGTGTGTGGGGTGGGGGGCAGGAGGGGGATGTAGTCTGTGGCAATACCAATTACTGCTGCACACACACTCTGAACACTCCCACCCCCTCTTTTGTACCAAGGGAGCCAGTTACCATGGCAATGCTGTATTTGGCCTAATGTATGGATGGACATGGAATTCCAAGAGAGTCTGAGCTTCTGGAGAACGAACTGATACACTCACACTCTGTTACATTATTCTTACAATCCTGAGCTGGAACAACTGCTCTCTGTGTGTGTGTGTGTGTGTGTGTGTGTGTGTGTGTGTGTGTGTGTGTGTGTGTGTGTGTGTGATGGTTCAAGGACAAAGAGAAGGAGAGGGAAAGAACAGAACAGAGGAGGTGATCTTTGGAGATACTGACGGCTGGAGGTGAATTAATGAGATCTCCTGAATTTCTGCATGAAGCCTCGAAGCTCTCCATGGATAACCTCAGTGTTTCTGTTCCACTACAACTACTCAAATATTAATGAAAGCAAGACTCAGAGTGGCCAAACAGCCCTCCCTGACCAAACAGACATCCAGATTAGGCTTTCAAAAAAGATACCATCTTGCCCTCATGTCTTTTCAATTTCATTACGGTGATGCAGGATATATAGAAGAAAAATACGGTGCACTGGCTTAGTTTAGATCAGAAATGCACCAGAAAAACATTTTGTTTTTCACAGTAATTGACCTTTAAAAAACACCACACACTTATTTTTAATTGTTTATATTATTTAAGTATATTTAAACAATTAAAACACACCATCATTGTACATCAGGGTTGCCAAGCAGTCCGCAAATCCCCAATTTCTACATCCATGCAGCCTGTGTAAAAGCCAACTCAGTCTATTGAGCTCACCACCTTTTCAATCAAGCATCTACCGATATTCCAGTAACATGCGGGTTAATGCACAGCTGTATAAATAAAACAACACCAAAGGAACAGAAGGTGATCGATACAGAAGATGAGAATCTATTAATGCATTAATGGGAAAATTTAGGCTTAAAAATAAAAAATACCAAATAAAATTCTAGATCATTATTCAGCCATTGATCGTCATCTCACACATGTATAGCAGACTTTATAAACACACACACACATGAAATAGGGTTCAACCTTTACATTCCATATACTACAACAGTTCTCTGGATAATATCTATTAAAACTGTCTCTTAAAACAAAATCATTTAACAGACGATTTTCCACCGGTCAGAGCAATGAATAAATTCTATGAAATAAATTTAAAATAACGTGAAGCTGATTCTTTACAGATCTGAGTGTGCAAAAAGACTATTCTAGTACATGCAAATGCACTCCAATTCTATGCATGTCTTTAAAATAGAACAGCATTAAACATCCACTGCACTTCTTTTTAAATCACAACACCTTGCAGGTAGACGTGCTGTGCTACAGCAGATTGTTAGTAAAACTGCAGTACGATGTGGGTCGAGGTGACAAAGCTGGCTTCTCTGCTAGTAAACAAACTGAGTACCCAGTCCTGCAGATTGAATTAGAATGCTGTAAACATCCAAAGTGGAATGTTAACTTAAGGGTTATGAGGGATATCAAAACGGACTCATTGCACATACAGCATTTTGTACAGCAGATGGACTACAGAGGACACCGCAGCAGCTCCGCAGGAAACAAATGACCTACGATTCACTATGACGGGGCTAAGAATTAGGTAAAGTGCTTGTCCCTGTATATGGGCATTAATGTCAGAGGAAAAGGGGACAGGTAAGAATGAGGATGATGTAGAGAGACATCAGTATGGGATCTGGTTTTGGTAATACTGTAGCATGTCGTAGGTTTTGCTCCTGCAACACAGAAAAGGGTTTCGTAAGTCAAACTCTAACATGGTTATTGACCACACTTACTAATAATTACCATTGTCAATGTTCTAATAAGGGTTTTTCACACTGCGATTTTAAACTCGGATAGAGGAACGTTTAGCACTTGTAATATTTTTACCTGGAGTTATGAAAACCATGCTCTGGAGCTTTTGTAGTGTTAACCCTGCAACCTCAATTATGTACATTACACAGTCACAGAAACACTGCGGGTTAAAGTGGTTATAAACTTCTAAGGTTTGTTTGTTCTTTCTTTTCCTTTCTCTTGTTTTGCTTGCCTTTGTGCATCACAGGAGGCTTAAAGCATCCAAGAAGCACTTACATGGTGACTTTTTCTCACTGATGTGACCGCGTGTGAGATGAAACATTTAAAGCGATTGCCTGCTCTATTTATCCAATCATGGCTGATAATACAGCAAATATACAAACACAAAAATATTAACCCAGGGTTTAGGAATGTACAGCCTGGAATGTCTGATTACGAATAGCCAAGATTAATTGTTAAGCCTGGTTAAAGTGTGAGCAGTGTGAAACAAGATAATCCAGGATTCACTATTTCTAGTGTGAAAAACCCAAAGATCTCCTGTACTAACAAATTGGTTTAATATGAGCTACTGCTACTAATAAAAATAATTCTAATAATAATTCTTCTAATAATAATAATAACAATAATAACAACAACAATAATAATAATAATAATAATAATAATAATAATAATAATAATATTGTACCTGCTACTGAGGAAGCAACGCTCAATGACTTTAATGATAAATGCAGCAGCCTCCTTTTCACTCATGTTAGGGTTGAACCTTTGCCTGCAATACACAAACAACAAAATATAATTTAACATTTATTTAGAAGAAATCTTGACTAATAAGTGCGCAGGCTTATTACTGTTTATGTTCAAAACTCATCCTTGCACCACTGGATATAGTAGATTTGGACCTATAATACTGGATATTGTAAAGAAATTGTACTGGATATCACAATCATGAGACTCAAGGATTTGAAACTCAAGTGTGAAAAGTGTGGAAAAAGTACTGTTTGCCTTTACTCATCTAGACGCCCACACGGCAATGATTTATAATCCCTCTTCCCAGTAAGTGCAGCCTGAAGAAGATGATTTCCATTTAGAGTCTGAAAGATTCTTCTTCACATCGACTTTCTCATTAGAGCTCTAAATCTACATCCAGCTGCTTTGTGGCAATATCAACAGTGCAAAAAATGTGCAATGAAACACAACATACTTGAGCAGTTTTATGGTCTGTCCTCTGAAGCATGGAAGGCCAGTATCCAGCATTAAGGTCACCAGTGACACCACAGCATCCATATACGGCCTTGGATTGTTCGGGAAGACGAAAAGAAACAGAGGTTAGAGCACAAATATGAACTAATTGCCCTGTACATAGATTTCTCTCGGCTCACTAAAAATCAGGCTGAACTCTAACCCTGTGTGCTGGCCTTACACCTTATCCCTCATCGTCAAATATTTACGAGGCGCACGTCTCACCTTACAGCAAGATATCCACGCACACACATCTCCATGAACCACTTAAATGGAGTGGCCTCCATTTTGCCCCCCATGATCATCACCATCTCGTCGGTCAGCTTGATGTCCGGCTCCCAGCCAAGGTTTCCACCCGGAGAGCTCTCGAACATAAAGCCGAAATCTACAGCCACCAAAAACAATAAATAAGGATTGGATTTCATGAATAAACCACATCAGGGTGCTGTTAAAAGAAAAAATAATCAATGATGGCATGTTGTGATGACATTTCCAACATAAAGCTGATTATTTTCATGTTAACAGCATGTTCCTTTTCCAACCACACCAATTATCCAGCCGTTACATTTTATTATTTATTAAAGAACAATTCAGCATTTTTATCCAGTTATAGTTACATCTATACACTTGGGGTCTACATATGTAAATTTATGGCCTCAAAGTATCTCTTTATATAGTTCTTTTATGGTATTTTAACAAGACAAAAAAGAAATCAACATCCTTGAATCCTTGGATTTTCCTGTAGCGAAACTAACTGCAGCTTTAGCTGTGATTGAAGCACTAAAGCTGGAGACTCCTTCCATAAATGTTACAAAAATAAAAATCTTGTTACAGAAAGACTTAATAATAATGATGAAATAATAATAATAATAATAATAATAATAATAATAATAATAATGATAATAATAATAATAATAATAATAAAGAAGAAATAATTCTATTGTCTTTATAAAATAATGTCAAATATTATAAATAATGTAAAATATTATAAAATAATTATTAAATAATATTTTGAATCTGTTATTGGTATTAGACCATGGAGCGGTAAACAGGTCCTTGTTTAATAATGACTTATTAATATAAACCTGTGATTTACAGAAAATATACCAAGAATAAATCAGTACTTTGAGCAAATCAGTACTTTTACTGTGAATTTAAAAAAAACCTCTGAAAATTCTGATATGAAAATGTGAATATATTGTTTGAACATTAGCTTTATATCATTATATATTTAAAACAAAGAAAGTAAATATTCAATATCTTTCACATTCAAGATTCTGCACTTTTTCCAGGTTCCAATTTAAATGTCAGCAGGTGTGCTATTGACCATGTTAACTACTTTGTGCAAAAGGTCAATTTTTCCTCGTGTGAAATGTCTTTTATTGAAATGTTCTGTGTTCAGATGACACTCTGATTGCACTCAGAAGGTTTTACACAGGATGACATTCTGAAGGTTTTACACAAACTTGTGGAGTATAATTATATATATATATATATATATATATATATATATATATATATATATATATATATATATATATATATATATATATATATATATATATATATAAATAATTCTATATAATGCAGGGACTTCACATTATATGTTATGCCTATATTACATGTAATATCTCCGTATTTCAATTTGTTTTTTTGTTCTTGAAAAAAAGAATATCAACTTCATCATTAAGATTTTTAGACAGAGAGACAAACCCACCGATGTGAATCAGGTGGCCTTTGCTGTCCAGCATGATGTTGCCGTTGTGCCGGTCTTTGATCTGCAGCAGGAAGAGGAGAAGGCTGTAGGCTGCCATGCTGCGGATGAAATTATACCGCGCCTGGTGGACACAAGAGCAGAGGCAATGCATTAGAGGACACCTGGCTGTCTATTTAAGAGAACAGACATCAGTCAGGATAGCATGCAATTGAACTGTTTTTACAGCTGAAACGTATTCACTTGACAAATGTCCCCCCCCCCAAACCCCCCGAAAGCTGTTTAGAACTGAAGCAGAATAAGATCCATTGATCTAGCTGAGCGGTTGAGGATTAAGAGCCCAATAGTAGCTTTCTGACAGTTATTTTATCCTACAATATTCTTGTCAGTTATCACACACCATTACTCAGAAAGCTACAACAGCACATTTCACACGTAGCACTCAGTGACGCTATAGTAAATAAGTAATGACTCATAATTGCACTCTGGCTATCAGGTGTGACCCAGAAAAAAAGATGGTTTCTCTTTTGAACCTGCTTCCTCATGCCGTCTCGGGGAGTTTTCCTTGTACCACCATCGCCTCTGGCTCTCATTAAAGACAAACTGAAATCTCTATCCAGATTTCTGACACTGCTTTATGACAATATCTATTGTTAAAAAGTGCAATATAAATCAAACGACTTGAACTGCTAACATTAAAAATAAAACACATATATATATATATATATATATATATATATATAAAAAAAAAGCTTATATCTTACACCACAGCAATAATGCTTAAAATAAGAAAGTGTTCACAGTCTTCAAATCTTCACAGCAGCTGAGTCATTTCATTACATTAACATTAATGTGCTTACCTGTAATATAACAGTAACAGTATTACAGTCAAGGCATTAAATGGTTTTTGTACGTTTTTGTTTTTTTTTCCTCAGTGCTTTCTCAGTAATGTAGCATAAGCTACATTTTTCTCCTATTAAAAAAAAAAAGAGGATGGTGAGGGAACCACTGTTTCTAGCTGAAAAGGATTTTTTTTGCAGACATTCCACAACACATCATACATTTAGTAAAAGTCTCGGGTGTTAACAAATTGCTGTGGTATGTGGGACATCACACCACCCCGTCGATTATTACCCTACAACAGCAGGTCTGTAGTGTTTGATTTCTTACATTTCTAAAGATCAAAAGGGAAATAAATTAGGGTAAGTTGTGAAATACCTCACCTTCTGGAAAGCCAGAGTGGACTCGTCACCGTACTTGTTTCTGAAGTAGTCGTACATGCCAAAGTCAGTCTGCCTGCCCAGCTGATCACGAGACTTACAGTCTGGGATACACTCGATCACACCACACTAGGAGAGACATAGTGATTTTTATACACATCTTCATTCTGATTCATTGATTTGGTTGTTTGTTTATTTATGTATGTATGTATTTTTACTCAGTGCCTCCAGGAGTTTTTTTGTGATTGTTGCAGATTTTTTTTAGTATTTGATGAGGCCATTTCTGGCGAAATGCACAGGCAAGTACACAGTACTTTCAAGTCACAGTGAAAACACATATGTAATTACTTTCTAAGACAGCTATACTCATGTTCAGTGCAAGTAAACTGGAAAGGGTTTTGGCTGAATGCGTGTTGTGATGACATCACACAGAGCATGGAGTCTTGGCCCAAATCTGCTGTGAAGAAAAATTGCAAGCTCCTTAAAATATCACAGAGTTTGCATGAGTTTGTATTAATTTCTGCGATTGTCGTTGTTGTTGTCATTTGGCTGTTCCCTGTTTCAGGGTCATCACAGTGGATCATTCAATCCGCATACTGGCATCGGTTTTACTCCAAATGCCCTTTCTGACACAACCTTTCTGTTTTACCCAGGCTTGGGATCGGTACTGAATTAAACCCCTCAGTGGCTGGTTTGGTTCCCTGCCCAGGAATCAAACCCAGGCCCATGGCAATGAGTGAAGGATCCTACAGCTGGACTAGCAGGGACTTAATTTCTGTGACGATAAATGACAAAATCCTGAATGGACTGATTCTTGCACCTGATTTGCAGCTGCATGCTACTAATCTCTACATTTATTCTTAAAATATCCACTTCAGTTATTCCTGCTTCTATCACTACATTTAATATTTGTTTTTGCTATTATTAGCAAGTATGTTTAAAAGTTTTAAATTAAAAGTGAGCATAAGCCAAGGGAAGTTTACAAGCCGACAATAAACTAAGCAAAATTCAGAGAGTTGGCTTAGTTAGATATTATGCATTGAAACTCACTCCAGGTGCAGTGGCAACAACCCTGTACGGGAATACAAACAGGTCGAGCCCCACCAGCGTGAAGATGTTCTTAAAGAGTCCAATGATCTGCAGCGCCAGCATGTCCTAGCATGACAGATAAAATTTATCTTAAAAAAATGATCATTATTGTGTTCCAAAGAGCTGTGCGCTTGGAAATATCCAGAAGATGACTAACCTGTCTGCAGTCATCTCCTACTTTAAAGATGGCTGCCTGCCAACAGACTTTCTGGACGGCTTCGGAGTTTTCATCGCCATCTTCTATAGAATCGCTGGGGCAGCGCAGACCTGGCATGAACACGGTAAACACTTACACAGGTACATATGCAGGCAGTGATCAATGAGTTGTGTAGAAGAGTGTGAGAGTAAGTGTTATAAATTGCATTTAATGATTAAAATGTTTAATAATGAGATGTTTTTCAATATAGCCAAACCTTCCTTAAATAATTCCTAAATATTGAAAATGATCTTTTTGTTTCTAAGCACCACATTTCTGATTTAAAGACTAAATTGTTAGCATCAGTTATTACTTGCTTATGCTTGCCATTCACATTTCTCAGTTGTATTCTCACAATCAGCTGAATATCAAGCATATTGTGTATTAACCTTTCAGTGTAGAAAGGCTGATATTTCTGGTGATTTCCAACACTGGGAATGAGTTTATTTAAATTCAAATCCAAATGAAATATTTTAATAGACCTGCGCATGTTACTTTAAAAGCTATAAAATTGTCACCATGGCCTATGTGTCAATAAAATGTAATTAATTGGAGAAAAATGTTTATAGATAAAGATAGAGAGATATAGATAGATAGATAGATAGATAGATAGAGAGAGAGAGAGAGAGAGAGAGAGAGAGAGAGAGAGAGAGAGAGATACACAACACACCTTCTTTCTCAAGCTCACTCACTCCACATCGCTTGACTTTGAACTTTGCCAGATAAGGAGCTTTGGCAGCACTGCAAAATACAAACAAATGAACATAACAGAAATGTTGTGCTACAAGATGTGTGTGGCACCCTGGGAAAACCCTTTACATAGTGAACCTCTCTATTATTTATACTTCTGAAAACTACAAAGCTGCCTGAACTGAAAAGATGGTTTGCTGATCACAATCTGAAATGATGTTCAGATTACGACCGCACGTAGCTATGAACAACCTGATCAAACCTTCTCTATCTGAGGAAATCAATTCAATTTTATTAGTATAGAAGTTTTAACAATGGACATCGTCACAAAGCAGCTGCACAGCAATATATACTGCTCATTCAGGATATAAATTATACATTTTAAATTTCTATTTATCCCTAATGAGCAAGTCAGAGGCGACGATGGTGAGAAAAAAATTAATTAAGATGATAAGGAAGAAACCTTGAGAGGAACCAGACTCAAAAGAGAAGCCATCCTTCATCTGGGTGAGACCAGAGTGTGTGATTATAAATCATTTCCCTTCAAAACGTGCAATTACGGAACCAGGGGATTCATTCTAGTTATAACATGAAGTCAGAAATCTCACTAGCAATGTTTTAGACATCTTCAGGCAGACTGACTTAAAGTTCAGGGGTCAAAGTATGTCATAGCTCACTTAAAAGGGCCACATTAACAATTTGCCATCTCTTAAATATAAGGATGTGATGTAAGACTGTTCATTTTAAAACATACTGTTCATTTTAAAACATACTCCATTCATATTAACTCTGAAATTAAAATAAGAAAAACAACTATTCACCTGGATTTTGCCACCAATCTCTGAAATACACTAAAAAACATTTGATGTGTTTCTGAAAAGCTTTCAGATGTAAGTCTGTCTGGTATCAAACACAGCAGACAGGTGACCATTTTAACCACAGTTTCAGCTCTTTGAGATGCAAATCCAGGTGTGTGCAGCCCAGATGTGTGTACAGAATGCAGGCTAGAGCTAGTCGATGGATCTGCTGTGAATTCTATTGTTTGGAAAATGAGAAATAATCCAGAGAGTCTGGTTCCTCTCAAGACTTCTTCCTAATATTGTCTCAGGAAGCTTTTCTTGTCGCCACTGGCTTTCTTATTAGTGATAAACTAATGCATCTACAATTTCTGTAATGAAATTCTATATTTCTGAAAAGCTGATTTGTGACAATGCCATACAAATAAAAGTGCTATACAAATAAAATAAATTATAAAAACAAATTGAAATATTAGAGTTGAGTAATATGTCTATCATTTCTTCAGACAAAGCAGAGGTGCCTTGAGTTGAACAGTTGTGTTTTCGACAGAAACGGTTTTCCAGCAGAATTCAGCCACAACCACAGACACCTGACTGGTTTTACCAGTCCAATTTAGAAATACTTATTTATTACGAGCACTACAATTAGCTCTGCTATTACAGTAATGATGTATCTCATTTGCTTTATCTTTTTGAGACCACACCTCTGCATGGGAGTTCCTGACTCATAGTCAATATCCAGAACAATGGCTTCAGGATTGCTCGGTAAGTAGCAGCCTGGAAGAGCAAACAGACCAAAAACCCAAAGTAAAAAAAAAAAGAATTAAAAAATAGGTGCTAATAGTAAAAAAGTATGCAATGAACATGTTGTGGAAATCAGCACTCACCTGGCTGAACTCTGATATCAGACAAGGCTTTGAGGCAAGCTCTTTTCCGCTCCTCGCCTTTAGGAACTGGCCTGACGAGAAGAAAAAAAACAGCACACAGTGAATCCCGGAACAAGATTAAACTCTTATTACTAACTGGCATGAGAGAACGTACTTAATAATGGCAGAGACGTTGGTGATCTTGTTGAAGAAGTCAAACTCGCGCTGGTAGAAGTCTTTAGCTGGGCCAGACAGAGAGCTTATGATCTCCTCCATCATCTGTTCCAGCAGTTCACCAATATCGGCTGTAAATCAAAGGAAGTATTTCACCTCAATGATTTGCCTGAGCATTTGTTAGTAATAGTGAATGAAAACCAACAGAGGAACCAGCAGTTAAGATTCAGTTTCATAACATATCTGCTCAAACAGCTAATACGCCTGAAATGTGTCACTTAATTAAGCTATAACTATAATGTTATTGTGGAGACAGAGGTGTGGGTGAGCGAAGGTTTGTTAATAGAAGGCGGAGCCAGGAAATGTGAGGATTGCTGTAACGTGTCTTTTGTATTTTAGTGAGTGGAAGAAAATGTATAATAGAGAGAGAGAGAGAGAGAGAGAGAGAGAGAGAGCTGAAGCTGTGTGTGTGTGTTTAAATAAAAGCAAAGTATAACAGCCCATAAAAAGCCTTGGACCCCATGTGGACCCCATGCCTGCCTCCCGTCTCCTCATTACCCTCCGAACCTTGAAGAAGTGCCACACTTGCATATAGAAACGAACCAACATAATCATTATTGTGACTGTATGAAACTAACAATCACTTTCTCCTATTCTGATCACTCTCCAGTTACTCACGGTCTTTCTGGTGACCCTCCTCATCCAGGTAGATGTTGGTCTTCATGTTCCAGATGAACTGATGTGCGAGCAGCTGGGATTTCTGTGCAGCCCACAGTATGTATTCGCGCACATACCCCATCTGGCACAGAGGAAATAACATGCATTATGAGACCAGAGAAAACACTATCCTTTGTGTCTTTAGGAAAACTGAGCAACAAGCAAAAGCTTAGTACCTTGTCATACCGGAGCGCTTGCACAATTTGTGGAATGTAGAACAGAATTGCATCCTTACAGAGAGAGAGAAATGAATTAACATCCATGGACCTTCAAACAATCCTGGTCTGAATTGTTGACTGATAGTAGATTTAAGATGACTTTTAAATCCAAATGCAGATGTAGTAAAATCCAGAGAGAAAAAAAAAACTACTGCTAAAATCTAAGCATGTGTTGGTAAACTGGACACTTCCATGCTAACAGTATAAATGCTAAAACGTAGCTGTTGAACTGATGCACTATACAGACAAATGTATGTGGACACAAATGTATGTGGTTCTTCCTCAAACTGAAATCATGCAATTGATTAGAACGTCTTTGGATGATGTAGCATTACAATTTCCCTTCACTGCAGCACCAAACCTGCATAGAGCCCTACACTGACTCAACCCCACTGAACAACTGATTACACTCCAGACCTCCTCACCCAGCATCAGTACCTGGCCTCATATGCTCTTGTGACTGAATGAACACAAATCCCCTCAGCCATGCTCCAAAGTCTAGTGATAGCTTCCCAGAAGAGTCTGTTGTAGCAGCAAAGAGGGGAATAAATCTACTTTAAATGTGCACATATGGATGTGATGGTCAGGTGTCCATATACATTTGGCCATATAGTGTATTTAAGATTTACCAGCATGACTGCTTTAAATAATGTAAATTTAAATACTTGAAACTGGCCTGATCTTAAAAAAAAAAATGTTTTCAATTCAATTTATTTGTATAGCGCTTTTTACAATGGACATTGTCTCAAAGGAGCTTTACAGAAACAGCTGAGAGAAACAGAGAAGGAAAAAAAAAAAAAAAAATTATATATATATATATATATATATATATAGTTTAAATTAATGTTTCTATTTTATCCCTAATGAGCAAGCCTGCGGCGATGCTAGCAAAAAAAAAATCTGGGGCTATTGTTTGTTGGCATTCAAATTGTGCTCATTTTTTAGTAAATTTCTTAAATACACGGTTATTTCTGACTGCCATCCAGTTTGTCCTGAACAGACTTTGCTGACCATCACTTTAAAAATAAAATTCTTGACATGTTTTTTGTCACCATTTAACGTTAATTTAATTTTTTTTTTTCCCCTCCAATGCTTCACCTGCTGTTTACACAACACAGGATTTGTGTGGCTGTACACAACATGCTGTTTAGTTTCAGATTGGGTGCTGCTGTAAAACACCAGAGCTTACACCAGATCTTTCACACTGTACATGTCTGTCAGCGCAATGCATGGTTAATACTGCTGTGAAATTATAAGTGGGCAACATTGCTCTAGTCAGGGTTAAAAGTGGCAGTTAGAACCCTAGAGCACTGAATTTGGACTTCAATCAGTTCAAAAGTAAGAGGCTTGTGAAGTTCATGTAGATTCCCCTTTTCCATACAGATAAAGACTAGATTGCGCATCAAGTGAGTTCAATTTCAAATGAATGGTAGGAATCCTTCCATTTTAAATGGAAGATACAGGAATTACAAGCGACTTAACCTTTCATTATTAATAAATACATAACACATTATATGTTGATGATTTGTTAAAAGGTGCATTGTACAATCGTAAAGCGAGGGTTATGCCCCTGAGGCCATGTGCGTGGTTTATGTTAATGCACGAGATCTTATTTTCCAGAAAGGGTTTCATTGTTCCAGGATGTTAGTTTTTTAAGTTAAACCAGTCACTTTTGATCTGTAAGAAACAATTTTCTACACAAGAAACTGTGTCTTAAATGAAAATAGTGCCATTGTGATAAACATCACCTCCCCTTAGAAGTAAGGCATTCTGGACATGGCCAGTGATACGTACTGGAGGGAAAGAGCGCAGCACTTTGACTCCGTACTGTGCAGTAAGGGGGTGAGGAGGATACATGCTGGAGAAATAGGACAGACCAGTCGGGGGGTCAGCAGGGGCCCAACACAGGATGTGGCTCAGTTCAGGCGAGTCAGCATCAATGGTGTGCCATGTCACCAGGAACTGTGGAGAGTAGTATAAAAAAGAAGAAGAGTAAGCAGTGTATAAATCAATAGTCACAAGCTGTCACGTGTTAATTGTGTAATTGTTGCTTTACATCTAATGACAGTAATTGTTGTGTTCGTTACACAACTGTGCCTCTTTAAGCCAGATTTACTTTTCTCTTTATAACCTGTCTGTTTTAAATGAAAGATTACACAGTTTTGTCTTTTCTTCCCCCCTGAAAGCAAATCACCTTGACTGCCTCTGGGACATCACTGACTGCTCCAGGGTCCAGCCGAACCAGCCGAGTCACTTCAGCCACAATGGCCTCTGTGTTTTTGAACCTGCAAAACAGGCCGTAAAAACGTCACAAACCTGGATGACAATATTTTTTGCAAAAACATGGTGAAAATGACTTTCTTCTTAGTAAGATGGAAAGGTGTGATTAGGAAATCTATCTAAAATGATCTGTTCAAGATAGAGGTACACTGATGACATAAAGCAACCAAATATGTATTTATAGTATTTATACAAATTGTATAGGTAATTTAGTAGAGCAAATAAATCAACATGGACAGTTTAAATGTCAGTCTTTTAATCATTTAAACTAAAAGATTATTTTCTAAATTATTATCCAATTTTAATTCCAATAAAATCAGCACCATTTCCCATTTAGTACTCAACTAAGCATGATGGGTACAAACTGGAAAGTGTGAATGTGCATTAACATGTGCGTCCTTGAGCTATGTGAAGACAGCCATCAAGAATATGAGCTCACAGACATGCACAGTTGACTAGTGTCATTTTGAAAGGTGAGAGAATAACAGAGAGGTGGAAATAATTCTCCCAGTGATTCTGTTGCACCATTTGGGAACTTCTGACAGATTTACTCAGCTTTTTTTTTTAAAAATTGGATTTCCCCATATTAGAGTTAACGCTATCCCCATCACATGGCAACTACCAACCAAGGAAGTGTACAGGCATCAAGGGAAAGTTTTGTTACATCCTTGTTACATGTAAGTTGAATTGCTACATCACAAGGCAGCAGAACACACTTGGAGAAAAATGTGTGAACAGGTATCATAAATTTAATAATATTATAATATTAAATTTTTAATAATAATAATATTTATTTAAATAAATAAAATACATTTTTACTCTCAATTCGACTGCATGGTACCTGGATGGGAGATGCAAGGCAAGGTAAGGAGAAATACTCCAGGCCAGATTGACGTTGTCTTTCCACTGTTTCTCACTCAGACTGATGTACTTGGACCTCCAGTTAGCAATGCTGGTCTCTACAGACTGGTCTGTAGAGATGGCCAGCTCCTGGGCAGACAGTGGGTTGTACCACGTGGTCAGACGCTCGATCTCACTTGCCTGGTGGGGAAAGACAGATAGAATTAAGAGGCTGAGTGAGAGCTTCACTGGCTTAAAGGGCTTAGTTTGAAAAAATGTGAGAAACACAGCTAAATCCAGCACTGTGGCAGAATGCTAATACAATTACCTTTACTTAACTTTAAGTGAAAATGAAGACTGGATAAAAAAAAATTGGAGGTTTACCAGTAAAGCCAGTAGTAGTGTTCTGCGCTTCATGTAGTACTTGTGCAGCTGAGTGCCTCGGTTGCTCTTCTTCGAAATTCCTGCAGCAAATAAAGAAAAAAAGGGAAATTTACTGGAACACAGTGGCCTTAAATAACACGAGTATAATCACGCGCACAAAAGCTAGTCTCTGTAGTTCACCATAGTACATAAGTAAAGATACTTTACATTAGGTTCATTTCAACCATTTCTAGACATCCTGATCACCCTGGAGTTGAGTTGAACCATTTTGTCAACAATTTTGTCTTGTTTTTAAATCCTGCTCCCATCTGCTCCTGAAGAAATTCTGACCAATCCTAAATTTTGCCCACAGGTTTTCTTCTTCCTTGCAACTGTTTCGATATTTTCTAACAAGTGCAGTCATTTAAACCAGATCATGGGTTATATTAGATCACCCCCTTTGTACCAGATGTTAGTCACCGTTTTCTGCTCAATCACGCCCAGACATACATCCTGTTCTTCTCTTTCGGCCTCTCCTTATCAGAAGTTGTCTTCTGTCCCTGGCCAATCAGAAACCTCCACACACTGGCACATCTTGTCAGCACTTGCATGCCAATTTCTTAATTCTTCTGAATAAACTTGTGTATCTTTTGGCAACTGTCTCAGGATACTCAGCACAACATGTAATACTGTGATTTGTAGAGAATTTCTCTACAAAAAAATGCGCTCACATGAAGCAACATGGCCACTCTTTGTTTTATTCTGGTGACATTGCAGTCATGATGCAGACTTCTTGCCTGAAGATCACTGCATCACAGGGAGTGTGAGCTTAACACAATTACACAGTTACATAATTAGTCATTATAAGTCATTATAAACTTCTTCTCATAAAACAATCCATGGATACAATCTTTTAAGAAGCAGATGATCAAATCCATGGTTTAAACGTTATTTGTTGGGAGTAGTGATTAAATCCTACATTTGGGAAGAAGAAAAATACCTCAAGTAATCAAAGGCAGTGGAGTAGATCTTCTCTCTAAGCACATTGCAGATGGTGGCATTGCTACAAGGAGTGTGAGCTTAACACAATTACACAGTTACATAATTACTTTAAAGTAGTCCATAGCAGTCATACCTGATTTCTTGGAAGTGGTGGACATTCCGCTGGACAGGGGGTAGGTGTTGATCCAGCCCTGGGTGCTCTGTTGGCGTGTGCCCACTGACATGTCCATGGTGTTCCTGGGGTCAGCAGCAGTCATCACCGACAGGCTGTTCAGCGACGGGTCCTGGTTGTCTGCCAAATTTGAGCAAAATTCTTCCTTCAATACACATACAACCACTTATATCAGTATCATTTTCAATCTGATCCCTTCAACTGGCTTTTTTCCATCTTAACATCTGTACAGAAGGGTTGATTCCAGCACATTCTATTTACCTTGTACTATTTGCATGGATAATTAGTAATACCTGCACTACAAATTTCAGACAAGCCATTTCTGATTTCTAATGCCTTTTTGTGTCAGTGGCACAAAACACGAATGAAGGGGGCTTTAAGGGGCGGATGGAGTCTACATTAGTCCTCTACTACTAGCAATGACCATGCATTCTACATGAGCATGCTAATGTGTGGATGACAGAATGCTTTCTACAATGGTTAGCAAAAGGTGGCATTTGGTGGGGAGAGAGATGGGGGGCGGAGCCATTTCTCAATTCGCAAAAAATTGATAAATCGGCGGCCGCGGTGAAGTCGTGCATTTCTTTTTTAAAGTGCAGGCTTCAAATTTGCACAGTGGCAAATTGGAACTGCGATGGCATGCTCCCGAGGCAGTGCAAGTCAGCACAGGCGGAGCAAGGCAGGCTTACTTAAGATCGATATTGGAGAAGTGCTGGAAACGATTAGCGATCCGAAAATCCCGGCGGATAGGGAGCTTTGAGGGGGATTGGCGCCAGGCTCACCAGGTGGCACGAGCTGGCTAGCAGCAAGGTACTTCTTGTCCGAGAGGATGCTGGCATAGAACTTGATCATGACACTGATGTCCTCCCGCAGACGCTTATCCCCCTGAGTGGGGAATTTGGAAGCCACACTGAAAACGGAGAAGCATTAGTCATTATAAACTTCTTCTCATAAAACAATCCATGGATACAATCTTTTAAAAAGCAGATGATCAAATCCATGGTTTAAATGTTATTTGTTGTGATTAGTGATTAAATCCTACATTTTGGAAGAAAAAAATACCTAAAGTAATCAAAGGCAGTGGAGTAGATCTTCTCTCTAAGCACATTGCGGATGGTGGCATTGCTAACCACGTCAGAATGAAGCAGCGAAAGACCAAGTGTCAGCAACCTGCAAGCGAAAATCGAACGATTGACTTCCAAAGTGTTACACTGATTCATGCTGCAATCTTTTTTTGTGGAATATGAAACATGACCATATCAGAAGAAAGGGAAAACCTGAAGCGAGGTCCAATAGCTGCCACGTGTCGGTTCAGACTGCTTTTTGGGCCTCCCACTGTGAGAGATAGCGACCTCTGCAGCAAGCTGCCAAAAATCTCCACCTGGTCTGCGCTGCAGTACTTTGCGATCTCAAAACGCTGGACCAGGAACTGGAGGACCACAAATAATTATAATAGGATTTAGACCATGAACATTATTACTGTAAATGTAATATGTAACACACAATGTTACAATGTTACACAATCAAACTATAACTGTTTAATCAAATTATGGAAACTAAGTACAACCTTGACAATGTGTCACATAACTGGACACAGCAATACTGAAACCCTGCAGGTATTTCTTGAACTCATTACTTAAAAAAATGTGTTTGAATATAACATACTAAAATGCTATGTAACAACAGTTAATAAAACACACATGATATAATAGAACTTGTAAATCAGAATATGACAGAAAGAGTTACTACTACAGTTTAGAGAGAATATTGGAGCCAGAAGCTCACGTAGCAACTAAGATCTTAGCAGAAAATATGTAAGCAATAGGCTGGCACATTTGAGTCCATCAGATTTGAGAATTCAGTGTAAGCATGAGTTCACTAACCTCGATCCAGATGTAATGGGGGATGACGTTAGGGGTGCAGGGCTTGGGCTGGCTCTCCTCAGATGCTGCCAGTGGATCAGCTTCCACTTCTGCCTCAGAGAACAGCCCCATCTTCTGCTCCAACGTCATCTGCCAGGCACCGGCCATCTCACGCATAAACTGCGTACAAACAAGAACAAACAAGAACAAACAAATGCAGATTGTAATATCGTTTTTTAAAATGTGAATGTTCGTTATTTTTTTTAATCAAAATGACAAGGTAGAAAACTGTATTACCGGGACCTCCACACCAGTCTTAGCTGCTAGAAGCCATTCCCAGCAGGCTATAGCCGTCTCCATGCCATTCTCAGTAAACATTTTCAGAGGGGACCAGCACAGGTGATGCAGGAGCTGAGGGTCGCAGTCTACAGTACATAAATTCATTCGGTCACGGATCACCAGACAAACAATTACTCCTCCCATACTGGGTATATTAAACATTCACATTTAACAACAATAAATGAAAAATGCTTTGGAAATTGATTTCTAGGGAGGAAAGAGAAAGTTGTTTTGCCTTTGGAGGTGATAAGGAGTGCTGTCATTTTGAACATAGCTTCAGTGAATTCTTCTGGCTGCTGCCTTTCCAGAGCCTCATTCAGCAGCCGTATCATCATCTTATTCAGATCAGAGGTGCTGCCTGTGGCCTCTAAAAAGTGGATCATCCCTGCCACCTACATCACACACAGAGAGAGTTTGCTAATACTGTGCTCTGAGCTCAGTGTCAGGAAGGAGCCTGATGTAAATATCAAGAAATGAATAAGCTACAATCACACACCTCTCCTGCATAGCGGTTCCTCAGGTTCAGAGAGGCCATGAAGTTGGAGTAATCTTTCTTAACACATGCTGGCCTCTCTGTGAGCTGATTGGTCTGTGGGGTCATAGAGCACATTAATTTAAATGACTGCATTCAACTTTTCCTTATACTGACTACTAATTAGGATATATAAATATTCTGCTCAATTCTCAAATCTGATAAGTCAGAAGGTGTTGATTAATTTTCCACAACAGCAGCTCTGACCACAGTGGTGGCTGTAACTCAAATAACATGTTCATATTTAATGCATTAATGCACTCATCCTAATATTACTTAAAGTAATTTTAAAATGTAATCGTTGGTAAATTGCACATAAGGATGTGCTGTTATTGGAGAATAATCTACTCCAGTGTTGCAACATTGTATTAGGCCACATCACACCACCATGTCACTGATTACTTTCCCATAACTGCATGCCTCTATATGTGTGTGTATATTTAGCATTTTACATATACACTCATTGAATGCAGCATATTTTGAGAAACGGCTGTCAATCAAATAATATAGTGGAAAAAATGTACATAGATAAATACATAGATAAATAACTACTACTGCTAATAATAATATTGTGCAATAGAACTTTTGCACTTTAGGTCCAATTGTTTATTGTATTAACCATACATCTATTTGGATTAATGAGGCTATGAACAGAACTTTGTGTGTATGTGTGCGCGTGCGTGTTTCTGTACATTGCCACAGACTCACCCCCAAAGCTGTGCTCTGCCGGTTGTAGCCTGCAAAGTGCAGGATGCTCTCCGTAGCCATAGCGAGGCCCGTGTGCTGAGACAGACCTGAAACCCAGTTCTGATGCTTGTTCAGGTACTCCTGCAGTGAAGACACAAACATTCAGACCAACTGTTCATCATCTTCTGCATGTGAGCCACATTCTACTGCTCTGGATAGAACCCATGTAGATACCCTAAAAACATTTGCATGCCCCCCCCAAAAACATTCCCAATTGTCATCCTTGCTTTGCAGTGATCACACCTGGATATTGAAAACGACCTAGAACCTCCAAGTGCTGTAACAGAAAAGTGTTTGCTCTATTGTTCAGAGATCTGGGGTTTGAATCTCAGCAATTCCACATCTATCTGTGGTAGGGAGTCCAAAAGAAAGAGAAATTGGCCGTGCTCTCAAGGTGGGGGGGATGAGATACTCTCTCTTCTCCTGTGATGCAGCATAAACAGCAATTTAAAAAAAAAATGCTGTAAGAAAAAACTATGAGGGTGTCGGAGATCTTAAAGAAGAAGTTTAATGCAGCATAGAAGTGACAAAATACAAAGTACTTCGGAGTCAAAAGGAATGCAGCACAAATCCTGCTCAAACATTTTATACTGTTTTTCCTGTTTGTAATTTAAATGGGGTTTCACTTGTAACTCACATGTAACTTGAGTGTAAGAACGGAGTATCAAACAAATGGCCGGGTGATAGCATTGTCTAGCCGGATGTCTTTAAATGGTAATCATGGTCACCTACACCTTGGCTTAGTAGTGTTACAAGTGTTATCACCCAAATGGTCGAGTGATACTATTGATTAAATGGTAATCACGGTCACAAATACCCTTTGTTCAGTGATGGTCCATGATTTCCTGCTGGCGCTCCCATACTAATAATTGATTATAGTTATTCATTTAGTGTTCTAAACATATTCCTCTATGATATTTAAGGCTTTTTGGGAATAAGCTCTTTCTGATATGTATCTTGGAGTGAAATCTAGGTTGAAGCAGTAAGTAATTTCTTACAATGTGATTGGATGGTTTGATAGCATTCATCCTCCCGGATTGATAGATATCGCATGTTAGGGGACTGGTAGGGGACAAAATTGAAACAAAACAAAAAAATACTATTCTGTGCTCATTGCAGGGCTCCTATTCACTTTATGGACATAGTGAACATCCTTTCAACACAATTAGTTCTGTTTATCTTTACTCTTTACACTGTAATGATCTTCAATCTCACTAGAAGACGACTGGTTCTTCCTCACAGCATCTCTTTTTTCTTGTCACCGTCACCTCTGGCTTGCTTATTAGCGGTCTATACAACTCTACATCTATATTTCTGTAAAGTTGCTTAATACATTATATACTATATTATTTTTTTGATCCTCATGGTGAAACTCACCTGTAGATGAGATTTAGTGACGGATGGTGCCCACTTCATGGCTTCCTTCAGAATCTCACCACAGCGTGCAGCGAAGTCTTTCACAATACTCTGCATCAGGAAAGAAAGATTTTAACCATCATTACAATTTTACAGTTCTTCAACTAAGATGTACTCTTGTATATTAGTCTTTAGCCTCAACTGCATTAAATCACAAGCTTCCCGCTCATAGGTTTTCTATTATATATTCATTTATTCATGAATTTTGAGGGCAGGTTATTGTTTAGCATCGATGTGATAAAGCAACAGTCAAAGTTGGTTACTGATTGACTGAATAATCTCAATGAAAAATAAAAGTGAAATCCATACTGAGCAAAATAAAAGACTGTTATTCAGCCATCATCATCTTGTCATAGTATGACTATTTAAATCAAAGGATCAAACAAGGAACATGCTTTAATTCAGGGTAAACTACCCATGCAAGCAGTAAGCGAGTCTGCTGCTTTGGTTTTCTACCTCTCTGGCTTCGTAAGTATCAGGAACAGTGATACGATAAGGAGTATCTGGGATGTCGTAATACGGCTGATCTTTGTGGATGTCCTGCAAAAATAAAGGTGATAAAGTTAGAGTGATGCTGATTCAGATGTGATACAATGAGAATACTCTGAGTAGAGCTGAAGTGTAAACTCACAGCGCTGAGTGAAAGGGAGAGAGTCTGTAAAATATCCAGCATTGTTTTCAACACTCGGCCACTCCACAACAGGTGAGGGAAGCTGCAACACAAACACGCATCAGTGTATTAGTATGAGAATCAGAATCTTCACACCAGCGGTTTCAGTTCATCACAGCACCTCAAGACCTTAAGTTATTGTCTGGTAGTCAGATGTCTAAACTTTTACAGACATTAGCCAAGGTAACATCTAGTGTTTGTGCTGTTCTGTTATTGAAAATCAGCTGTCTCCTGCCTGTTTCCATGCGATTGGCCTGTTACTGATGAAATGCTGTGTGTGATAACATCATCCTTTCACAAAAGAATCACAAAAGAAATCTGCCCTTGAGCCGTTTCCATACATAATTCATTCATTCATTGTCTACCGCTTATCCGATCTATTCTCGGGTCATTGGGAGCCTGTGCCTATTTCAGGCGTCATTGGGCATCAAGGCAGGATACACCCTGGACGGAGTGCCAACCCATTGCAGGGCACACACACACACACTCATTCACTCACGCAATCACACACTACGGACAATTTAGAGATGCCAATCAACCTACCATGCATGTCTTTGGACCGGGGGAGGAAACCGGAGCACCCGGAGGAAACCCCCGAGGCACGGGGAGAACATGCAAACTCCACACACACGTGGCGGAGGCGGGAATCGAACCCCCAACCCTGGAGGTGTGAGGCAATCGTGCTAACCACTAAGCCACCGTGCCCCCTCCATACATAATTTTGAGTATAAATTAAATTGTGTACCCTTTGTATTCCACAGGTCATCAAATATTTGTAAATTGGAAATAGTATCAAACTTGCTGTCATTTTAATTTCACAAGTAAGTTCAATTGTGCAAAATATTAGAAGGCAATGTCAGAATGGAGCAGCTGCTCCTCTTCAAGTAACAGACCTAATGCAAAGCTCATAGGTCTGAAGAACAGTGGAATTTCGAGCTGGTTGTGAAATCCCAGGTTTGCCTGACAGCCACTGCTGGGCATGAACATGCCTGATAGGCTGCTTTAACTTTTTCCATTCCATTTTTTTTTCCATTGTCTGTACTGGTTATCCGATCTATTCTTGGGTCACGGGGAGCCTGTGCCTATCCCAGAGGTCACTGGGCATCAAGGCAGGACACACCCTGGACGGAGTGCCAACCCATCGCAGGACACACACACTCTCATTCACGGGAATCGAACCCCCAACCATGGAGGTGTGAGGCAAACGTGCTAACCACCAAGCCACCATGCCCTACTGTTTTAACCTTTTTCCCAAAAAATCATTGCCATTGTGCTTGTTGTTCTCATATGCAGCTCACATGACAGTTTAACCATAACAACATTCTCACCACTCCTAGATAGTATCAGCTAACTCACTAGTCTAGCTCTCTCTTCTCTCTAGAGATCACTTTTTATGATCAGTAATAAAAACTAAAATACAGACTGGTTTAACTCTGGTAATGAGGAGTTGTTTTTTGTTATATTTACTGAATAAAAGTATTTATTTTTACTTGAACTTGATCTTTACTTGAACTTTACTTGAACTTGAAATTTTTACTTGACCCCCCAGCACACACACACACCCACCCTATGCACACCCACATGCACGCACGCACACACACACACACTCATTAGTAACATTAATTTTTCACCGGCCCTTTCTTTCTTACTCTTTCCTCAAAATATAGCTTAGTTTGAAAGTTAAAAAGTAATTTTTATCAGAAACCCTAAAATCCTTTTCATCAGTGCTCCATTGTAACCAAAGCCCCTGTAGCAGTATGGACAGCAACTGTCCACAGTTGTTTCCCAATGGATCACATGTAAATCATACGCTGGAAGTTAAAAAAAAAAAACAACAGCTAGTCTGAAAGCAGACTTAACCTTCAAGTGTTCAGCGCTGTGCTTGAACTATATCTCATTTAATTCTAATTATATCATGTAATTAGAATAACAACCATGAAATAAATTTCATATAGAATTAAAAAGAAGTTTTCAGCCATTTCAGGACTGTGTTATGGTAGATATGAGTGAAGTAAGAAAGGACTAGAGGAGCAAAGAGGCCTGAAATCTGTGTAGAGCTTTCCACAATGAACTGCATGCTTACGTTTCAGCCAGGCCGGAGAGGTATTTATCGGCCACGCGTCTGATCCGCTTGTGGATGTGATTAAAGTTGACCAGCAGGAATTGAGCGTGCCGCTCCAGCTCCTCCTCATGAGCCTTCGTCTTGGGCTGGTGCAGGAAATAAAGACGTATACAAGACTCAACAGGTTTTATACACCTTTATATTCAAAAAGTATCATTTCAGCTTCTACCTTGTCTGCCATCATTTGAAGGAAGACATCAAAGACCTTGTCACCAACCGCAATCACACACTGCATCATCCCTGAGGAAGAAGAGGAACAGACACCAGACAATGAATAGGAAACTTTTAATTCCATACTGAATAGTAACCATTTAAGTCTTACCTGACTTGTCTTTCTGGATGGCTCGATCTTCAAAATAACGGAACATCACCTGGAAACGGTCCGAATCCAAAGAGCGCAGCATTCTGTAATTCAAAAAAAATTATATTATGCAGTATGTTCATGTAGAAGCAAGGACTTGTTTCATAATGTGATTGCTAACTCACTGGTAAAGTTTTATGCATTATTTGTTTTTTAAAAAACTTTTTTTTAATGAAAAAATTATTTGTATTTAAAAAAATATTTTATATTAATAGCAAAAATTAACGCACCAATTTTAAAAATAAATGAAATAAAAATGTATTTCAAATTTAAAATTGATTAAATTATTTAATAAAATATATTTAAAATAAAAAATTTTGCTATCTGTTTGTTTTAAACTTTAAATAACGTTAAACTTAACTGTATGACATTTTGTTGAATAATAATAATAATAATAATAATAATAATAACTCTAATCACTGACTCAGTGACACTTTCATTGTTAAATGTATTCTAGTAATTGCAAACATTAATCACAATTTTTCCGTAGGGATTTAAAACCCCAATAATATCCCAGGTCAATTTGACCCGAATAATACCAGCGTCCAAAGAGTGAACATAACACAAGGGTTTAATCTGACCTAAGAGATTGAATGAATTCACGAAACAGAAACTTTGAGTGTTTGAAAGAATAAAAATGAGCTCAGGGTCAAACTGCCACAATAACAGCAATAAACTGAAGACATTCCTGGAAAATGTTTTGTTTTGAGCACCAGCAAATCTGAAAAGAAAGTCAGTGTCCCGGTGCTGTATTTCTTGCATTCTGACTGACGAGAGAAAACGAGCATGGCTTGCAGAGTTGAAGTTAAAATCAAAGAAGGAATGTGTATTACTGTAGAAGCTATGTGTACTAATGTTATTGTAATGTACTTTCTTGCTCTTTTTGCATATACTTCATATAGTATGTGTTAGTGTAGTTAGATCTGTTTTTTACGTAGCACCATGGTCCTGAAGCAATGCTCTTTCATTTCACTGTCATGATATTGATATTATAAATGTAGCTAACCTCAGGCCATAGCTTCATGTCATCTACCCAGTCATTAAACCTGTTGAGGCACTATCATTGCAACAATGAAACAATGGAGCCATTTGTTGTTGTTTTTTTTCCCCCCAGCCATTTTCACAAGTCACATTATTAGCTTAGGTAACAACACAAACTTGACTATAAACACCATAGACCGGAAATGTAAAATCGGTACGAGACTTGGTGGATAAGAGGAATAAAGAACTTCAGTATGCGCTGTTGGATGAAAACAATCAACTTTAGGCTAGAGAGTAACTCTACATCACAGCACACATCATCATATACACACTGCTGAAGTACCTCATATATTCCAGCCGGTAGACTGAAAGCAGGTAGGTAGACATGGCAAAGTCCAGCTTACTGATAAGGGCTGCTACTTCAGGTGGAGGATCCAGTAAGTTAATGATGGTGCTTCGCAAATCGGTCAACTCCGCCTACAAAGAAACAAACATTAAGTAAACTCATCTTAACCTTTTTTTTCCTTTTTTCCCCATTCTGTCAGCTTTTTTAATCAGTGTAAACAAATGAATAATTTTATCCCTGCAAGACTGACACAAAGTTAATTAGGACACTGTTGGCTTTCAGTGTGAGACATTACACCTTACACCGAATTTTAATGGTTGAAGATAATCTCAGTGAGCAGAAATGGGTTTGATATCACCATTCACTTTACACAGAAAAAAACTAATCATTTTGTTTTTTGGAGCTTTTCTATGAATATATTGCCGCTAGATGGCTAAGTAGCAAGAGAAATACTTATGTAGAGAAAAACTACAAACTGTTAAAGCCCTGACTGTCTACTTTCATATGAGCTTCATATTAACCACCACTGTGGAGTGTGAGATGACAAAAAAAATTCAATGATGAACAGAGACACAACCAAAAAAGACGACAAATTAAATTTTTTGGCCTCGGGGAGAAAGAGAGAAATGTATAACTCCATGACTCCATGATTCTACTATTGACTATTTACTATCTACCCTCCAGATATGTACCAGCATGGGGGTTGGGTAACTTTTACTAAATGACCGGTTCCTTTAAAATTCATTTCCAAACGAGTATTTAAAGTAAACATACTGGAGTGACTGTGTCATTCTTCAGAGCCGAGTTATACTGCAGTTCTGAGCGCAGAGGCTCACCACTAGGAAATGTCAGCAAAGGCGATTTGGTGGCAATTTCACACACACCCTCGTACCATTCCTCTGGCCATAAACCTGGAGATGACATTACAAAATTAGTGCAGAGACAATTGTAATCCACTCTGGTTTATAGTAGTTTGATATTATTTGTACACTAGGATGTTTGTTTGTATTTATGTTTATTGCCATAATAGCTTCCATGGCTATTTCATGGCAATTACAGATATTAATCAAACATTCAATAAAAATCAGATTATAAAAAAAGAAAACATTTCTGTACATGATAACTCTACAAAAAATTCTAATTTACTTGTGATAAAAATAATTGAAGTTTTTAAAAAGGTCCATCTTACAAAATAAGTCTGAAAGCCTTTGTCACATTACATTATTTTTTTTAATTGTTTTACATTTAAGAGAGTATTATTGTAGTATTGACATTTTTGGTGATTCTTCCCCGCCCCCCCCTTCTGTATATTTTCCCATTCACAGCTCACCTGAGCCCTCTACTGCAAAGCCCATGACAACTGAATAGAGCCAAAAGTCTCTGAAAAGCTTCTGCAGCCTGGGCTTAGCCTCCTTTATTGGCAGTAATCGTCTGGTCAGCTGAAAACGAAATGAAAATTTTGCAAATTTTTAAAAAATTATTTACATTGCACAATACAGTGAGTAAAAACCATTGTGTTGCATCTCATACCACTGCGATGACAGGAATGAGCACTCCTAAATTACCAGCACTGCTTGAAGCCTAAAACAAAGAAATAATTTTTTAATGCTGAGTACAAAAGCTCATAAAAATGACACATTTCAATGAAGGCTGCTACATTTCATTTCTCATAGCCTTGAAATGCAGAGCTGTGTTTTAAATCGCAAATGACATTTACTCAACCTCTTAATGCTTCAGAGTAAGGTTTAATATTGGTAACTGAAATGTGTGTTTATTCTGCAACATTGTGGAACATTCATTTTTGTCATTGTGATTTAATCTTTTGGAAGGATGTATTCAACTGGGTAAAGCTGAACATATGATATCTATGATACCGACAATTTGTTGGAGGATTGTTAAATTTGGTTGAATATGTATAAAGATCTCTTGGGTGGCATATAACATTAGTTTATATTTTTGTGCTTTTTCCCCCATAAATAATTAATGATATTTATTTAAAAAAAAACAAAAAAAACACCCCAACCAATCCCCATGTTAGACTAGTCTGGACTACATTTTTTATTTATATGCTGGCATTGATGGTGGTGGTGGTGCTAGTTTTTGTGTGTGACTTAGGTCTGTATTAACAGAAACCTCATCTCTCAAGTAATGTTTTGTTTTACAATAATTATTTTGTAACTAACACAATTAATTAATTAATTAATTAATTAATTAATTAATCATGTCTGTGTTGCTTACAAATTTATTAGACCCTTTAATAAATGTTACACAAAATGTTATAACTTTAATACAACATAACTTTATTACTATTACTTCTGTGTATTACTGTTAAAAGCAAGTTCAACTACAAATCGATGAACAGCAGCAAATCCTCTTATGCCAGTGTTAACACTGTAAGCACTGCATTAATACTACAAGCTAAATGCATTTGTGCTGGAACCTGGCAAAAAGCCCTGCCACATTGAACAAAAAACAATACAAATGCTATCACTGAAATCCAAAAAAAACATCTGAAAATCTTTTATAAGAGATTTAACGACTCCCCAACTGTCTTACAAGGTTAGACCTGTTTCATGTGTCTTAAGCTATGCTGGTTCTTTGTTGTTTCTATATGTACAGTCAGCTCTAGAATTATTGGCACCCTTAGAAAAGAGCAAAAATGAGCTTCACACAGTATTAGCTGTAGGGGTAGACTATTATTGTGGTGGTGGTGTTTTTTTTTTAAATACCAGTGTTTTATGTTCGCAAAATAAAACAAATACAAAGTCATTTTGTTTCATAACCTGTTAAAAATAAATTAAGTAAATTTTCCCAAGGGTGCCAATAATTATGGACCTCAAGATATGAACATTGATAACAGTCAGAGAAACACCAAAACGCACATTCACCGTGTTTATCTAGTGCTTTTTTGATATAAAAAAAATTAGGTAAATATTTAAATTATTAAAATTATTTTTAAAAAATTAGGTAAATATTTTTATTTCATTGTATTTCTGATTTCATTTCAATACACTTCTTGCCTTTTCCTTTCATTCCTTTATTTCTCCTGGCTTTTACCTCTTCCTCCACCAATCATAAGACTTGGAATGGCATATCATTCTGATGATAACTCAGTGGTCATTTTCAGCACAGACTTATTTTCAGTGATGAATGTTACCTATGTAATAGAACCTGCTTGGGAAAGTGTAGGTGTGTATACCTTAAGCGCTGGGCCTTTTTCACTGGCTCTCTCACTGGCACGCTTGCCCTCCAGGCCCAGCTGAACGAACAGCTCCAGCAGGTTTACAAGCAACTCGTCCACCTTCTGCTCAGCCTGCAGGTTAGCCGCGATGTTTGCCAGAGCATTAATCACAGCCAGGGAACAATGCCTGCCAATAAAGAACAAAAAAAGGGCATCGCCCTTAAAAACCATGACGGTAATGCATCCAGTTTTCTGGTTACGAATTTAGGAATTACAAGATATTTTTAAACAGATGCTCCAGACAGCCTAAAAAAGTCAGACAAATCTCTTGGTAGGAACATGAAAGAGACCTCAAATAGAAATCTTAACATCTCAGACTTTACTGAAAATTAACTATTTAAAGGATATGCAGTTACTTTCATTTGAATTTCTTCTTTGGCTTCTCTGCTATAGAAGTTTGCTGATTATCCTGTTATCGGATAACAGAGTTTGTTAACCAGTACTGTTCAACCACTTTCAGGTTTAACCCTATTCTAAAGCAGACCCCGAGCTACTTTGTGGTTAGAAAGAAAAGGAACAGAGGCATTAAAGCAAACTTGCTCTTCAACAATTTTTCCAAACAATGTAGATATATATACACCTTTCTAATTGAACTGCATCCTGTATATGCAAGCTGCCTTCATTCTTAGCATATTGCATGGTGCACTGCAGGTTATTATATAAATAACATTTCTTACATCATTATCTGTTCCTGTACCTGCACAACATAATGATTCCTGCATTGTTTCAGTAACTAGTCCTGCTGAATGACAGGAAGTGACACGCGGAAGTACCTGTATCCATGATCTTTGTAGTCTTTGGTGGAATACACCATGGAGCTAGCTTTCACACTTATTTGCTGAAACAAGTTCCAGACCTCCTGGTATATGTATTGCTGAAAAAGGTCAAGAAAGCATTAATAACAATTCTCACACAGCTTTAGTGAGAAGCATAGAATATTTGGGTATTTAATTTAAATTAATATTGCTAATACACAGTGGCTTATATAAGTATTGTATAACCACCACGTTTAGTAGGGGTACAACCTGGAACTGAAATGGACTTGTTGAAACAGGATTATATATCATGAATCTCCACAAAATAACCCGTAGTATTGGGTTGGGGTTTGAAAATAGTTTGCTAAAATTATTAAATTGCATAAGTATGCACTCACATTGGTATGAATAACGTAAATTTATTGTGTCTTTGTAGTTGCCATCATAAGTCTTATATTTAGCTGGATATAGTCTGACTTTGTGCAACACACATTCCAAAAAGGCCCCAGAGATTGGTTAAAAAAAAAAAGTCAAAGGAGAGAAAAATAGAACTTTTGCCCCAGTACAAAGTCCCACATTTGAGTTGAAAAGCAAACACTAGTAATCAGCCTGAGAACACAATCCCTACAGTGAAGCATGGTGGTGATATTGAGTTTATTGAGTTATCTATGGCCTTACAGCTTTTATCACTACAAAATATGGAACATGTTTGGAGGGCAATGCTTTTTTTTAAGGCACTGGCTTTTAGAAACAAAAAAAGGCATGTGGTCATCATCTTTCTATTTCACTGCGATTAACCTAAAAACTAACAATGATGCTGCACTCCAGGCGATTCCACAGTAAAAGCAAGTTCAGGGTTCAGTTGTCCTTGCTGAGCTCAATTAAGGAGAAGGTTTTGCCTTAAGCAGACAATGTGCAAAAAAAAAGCCTCCATTAAGGAATATGTTAAGAACATGTTTTCATCTAGTACTAAAAAAACACTTGTGTATGTGCAAACCCACATTTCCTGTGATGACCATGCAGCCCAGCTGGTCAATGATGAGCACATCAAGCTGGGAGGGCGGCTGACAGAACTTCTGCTGCAGGATTTGCAGGATGGGTTCCATTACACGTGGCGTGTCTCTCAATGCCACCGCAATGTGCCCCAATGCTCGGATGGTATGATCCGGAATAAGGTGAGCATCCCTAGAAACGAGTTAGTAACATTCACTGCTTTCAACTGTAAAGGAACAACAGATCTACTCTGAAAGAGCAGATAGTCACTTTCGGCACTTGAGAGGTTCACAAACAGACACAGACTTACTTTTCATTTTCCTGCGAGATATAAAGGCGGTTAGAGAGGCTAGCGAGAAATGCCTCCACGATGACAGAGTCCATGGTCAGTCCTGCTTTCAGGCACCTAAACAGCAATAAATGAGATACGTACTAAACATTTACTAAGGAACATTTATTGACTAAAGGAACAAAACAACCTTGCACTGTATTGCTGTATTGTAGTGCAGTATTGACCACTACTCTTTAGAAATACACTATAATAAATCTGCAAAATTATGTACATTCTCTATTGCACATTCGTTGCAGCGTGACAAAAAATCTGTCTTTTCCCTCGTTTGTTTACCTGCAGATGTTGTCTATTGAGATGTCTCGGAGTTGCTCGTACATGGATGGCTGGCTTTTCTTACTGGAGTGCGCACTAAAGGTGGACTGGGAATGCTCATTGGTCACGTGGATCTTAATCTCACCGGTCCCTGGTTTTCCAGAAAAGAGAGAAGTCTGATTCCCCACACTAATAACAAAAGTGTCCTCAAGCATGTGAGCTAAACTGGTTGAGAAAGAGATAGTGGGTCTCACCACTGGAATACTGGCTGTGGTATTTGTAGAGTTTGACCAGAACAGGTGACGGCACCACCAGGAAGTCTCTTAGAGACATGGTGACGGAGTGAGCCACCACTGGGAAGCGCTCACACAGTCTCCCAAGACCCTAAAACAACAGAATGATAAAACAGTGATAATTATTTGTATCTCTTTTGAGTCATCTATACTGCTTTTACCCATTTTCTTATCCACTAATGTTACCCACTCAAGGTTTGGTTCAAGTCTCCAGACTAACCTGCAGGCAGCAGATGAGCAGAGGCATGTGTGCAATGATGACCTTACTGGATGTCTTAGACTGCAGCTTCTCCGAAAGCTTGGTGCAAAGGTTCTCAGCACCTACCAGAAAGTGAAATAAACTGAATCAACCTTCTTTATTGTTCAGGAGGCAACTGGTTTCTAGGTATACTGACCAGCATGACAAAATAAATAGAAAAAATTAAAAAGAAAAGTTATAGTAAATAAGAACATGAGTGGCACCTGAAAGAAAAGAATGCTGCTTGAACTATAAGCAAAAATAAGGCCAAAATATGCTTATAACAAACTTTGACACTTCACCTTTAAGAAACAATGAATATATTTCACCAAAATCGCACGGAAATGTTTTATTTCTAATCTCGTCTCATCTTCATGTTTGCATAAACATGCCTAAAACCTTGCTAGTTAAGTGTGAATTTGTAACCCAGTAAATACCAGGCTTTGATCAAGTTGTTAAATATCAACACACCACAGGGAAATGAACATAAGCCTCATCAGTTCCGCCTGTGGTCAGATACTGATCATCTGAAGCTCCTTCAGTTGGAATAAATTCTTAAAAGACAATTTGCTCCCTGTTCATATCTGGCATAAGAACAATTTAAAATGAACTTTCCATGTGATAGTAAATGATAATACATTTCACTTCAAAATATTCAAAATATCAAAATGCCTTAACTGACCTTTTCTGTCAATACAATTACATTTCAAATCTGCTAATGTAATGGAAATTGTAAAGATGCATAAACAAATCAATTATTTTATTGTCGTATGTCTGTTACAATATTAGTCAGCTCAGTGATGGGTTTCTGTGTGTATAGTGACTGTGTTTAGCTATTGATGAGCAGGGAGATGGAAAACAGGAACGGTGTCAGCCCCCTGCTGAGCAAATGATTCACACCTCTCCACTATCACATTGGGACAGAGATCAAACAACTAAAGCTTTTTTGATTATAACACAACAAATATTGATTGGCTTTATTTAAAAAAAAAAAAAAAAAAAAGGTTTAGGGAAAACTGTCTTAAAACAGGCACAATTATTTGTCCTCTGGTTTAAAAAAAAAGTGTTAATATGGCTAGTTACAATAGTAACACTGAAATACGGTTAAGTGGTAGAATTCTTTAGCTCTCCCAATCAATATTATGAATTGCTCCAATGACAGTTTACATGTTTTGGTTATTTTGTGCTAACAATAAGTAAAATATATGTTAGTGTTACACTGTTTGACAAGGCCTAATAATAAACCAATTAAAAACAATATATATATAATCATTGATATGATGAAGATTTCTGACTCTGGACACAAGGTGGTGGTCAGTTGGACACACACTTGCATGCACACTCACACACTATGGTGATGCCAAACAACCAATCAGATGGTAAGCAAATTCTTACACACATTTCAAAGGTTCAGAAGGTGAAAGCTCTTCTAAAGAATGCTCCTCTCACCCTGTTCCTCAGTGACAGCCCACACCATGAGGTCCACACATGCGGCATTGGCCTGGCATCGTAATTTCAATGGACTCAGCTCACTGTGCAGGGACTCCACATCATGCAGGATGCGCTGCAGCTCTGACTGGCTGCTGCTGAACTGCTCCAGCACAAAGTCATGCACCTCCTTCACATAGGACGTCTGCAGGTCTGCACAGAAAAGAGAGGGTCTGACTGTTTACAATGATACTGGACGTGAATAGTTTACCCAACATTCTACTATAGGAAACATCAGTGATCAGTTTATAAGGCAGATTTAGAACACGCATATTATTATGCAAATATATTAACTTTATGGGTTTGGCTGGATGTTCCACAATTGGTGTGTCACTTCAAGATAAAAAAAAAAAAAAAAAGCAAGATAAATGGTACAGTGTCTGTTTGGAAGAGACTTAATGATAAAGGGATCAAATGTGCTGTTACTTAACAAATGGTGATCTTTAATACGGTGAAGTTTTCTTTTTTAGAGGCAGATGTTTAATATGACATTTAAGGATGAAGTTTTAATTTATGGGACAGTCTTAATGGCAGAGGACTTTTTGCATTCCGGGTTTGACAAGATGGTTTTTTTTTTTTTTTTGCTTTAATAAACTTTAACAAAGTGAAAAACAAAGAGAAAGTTCCCCAACATTACGTGTAACTACAAATGAATAAAATATCAAGGCATAACTTATTATCTCCTTTACCTTTCATATAGTACAGCGTGTCCCTCAACATTTTAAATATCGCCACATACAGAGGATCACTGAAGGTTTTGTAGAAGAGATGATACCCAGGATTGCTCTGCAACAGAAAACATAGATCACAGCATGCACTGCATTATTACTGACCCAGGATGGGAAGCAGATACAAATGACAATAATAATGCATCTTACCTCCAAAACATCCAGCATGGTTTGGTCCAGTTTCTTTAAAAACGTCTCAGCAACAAATTTTTCAATCTGAAAACAAAGAAGCATCAAGTGTACCATTAGTAGAAATCATGTGAGATTATATAAAGTACAATTTGCTAAAAGAATATTTGTATTTTCATTCATTTTCTTGGATTATATTTAGTATATTCGCTCTTCTGTTTGGTGTTTACTTGCACTGAGCTGAATTTTCTAACAATATTCCTGAAGGGATCAATTAAATACATACTTAAATAAGCATACTCATTCATCTATCCATCACACATCTGTCTATCTACACATCTACCCATCTGTCTACTCATGCATTTATTTATCTCTATGTGTGACACTTCAGAGAGATAGAGAGAAAGAGAGAAAAAGGCAGAGTAGGATATGAAGGATGGATGTGGAGCTCTGACCATCTGAAGAAGTCGCTTCAGCATGTCTAAAGGCACGTCAAAGCCTCTAGTGCTGCTTCCAGTGAAAAGCGGAGACACAGAGAAACTGGAGCTGATGGTCGAAAAGTAGTAGTCTGGGTCTACAGCACTGCCATCAGGTAGATATGATCCTGCTATAAACAAACACAAATGCACGTAGGGCAAAGCAAGGCACAATCAATATATGCATCTTTTTTTAGGATATTATCTGCATGGGTGTCACACTGTGACAATATATACGTAAATATATCATGTATTATATATCTGCACAGTGCTCCATAATTAGAAGCACTGCAAAACAAAATGCAAAATGAAAGAGGTAGAAAATGGCAGCACTTTCTGCATGGTGTGTGAACATGGACTCTAACAGCTGTTCAACCTCAGTTCTTTCACCTCAGTTCCTAATTGGTCTGAGCTAGAGGACGGGCTTTTAGTCTCACTTTTGCAGTTATATAACACTTCATATATGACTGCACCCACATAAAAGTAAAAGCCTTCTGCTCGCATGAGTTTTTTTTTTCAGTTGCACCCTGAGGGATCCCATTCTTAATACCTTTATTATACCTTTATTCTGAACCAGATGCCCTATTACCCTTTTCTGGGGAAGAGGGGGAATATACTCTTGATTAAATGTTGGGGTGGCTTTCCACAAGCTTCTCACAATCCTTTGCTGGAGTTTTTGCTCATTCCTCCTGACACAGCTGATCTTACGCTTGTTGTTCAGACACAATTTTTTAATACAATCCACAAATTCTGTGGGACTCTGAGCTTTGTAATGGCCACAGCAATACTTGTTGTCTGTAAGCTCAACTGGAAGTATGATTAGGATCATTGTCCTGCTGGAAGACCCAGTTGTGCCTGATGGCCTGAATATTGCTTCAGTTTTTCATGATATCCCTCCTTCATTGTGATGCCTATCTATTGTCTGAAGTGCACAGGTCCCTGTTCCAGTAAAACATCTCCACAACATGATGCTGCCATCAACATGCTTCACAGTCGGAATAGTGTTCTTCAGTTTGTCCAAATAGTTTAATTATTGCTTTGTCTTGACCAAAGAATACTCCTCCAAGAGCATAGGTCTTCTTCCTGGTGAGCACTTCAATATATAGAGTTTTTAGGATGAGGCTTTGTCCTTGCATGATATTCTTTCAGGTCATGGTGATGTAGAATTTTCCTAATGGAGGATGCACATATTTGGCACCTGATGTCTGCAAGTCCGACACCAGTTTCTTTGCTGTTGTTTTGGGGTTCAGTTGAGGACTTGAAATCTTTTTCTGAGGTCTTGAATGAGTTGCTTAATCGAATTTGTCCATGGTTTTAAAAGCACTCTCTCTAGGTACACACCTTTTTAAAACCATATCACTAAAAGAGATCTTCCAGACCGCTTACAAAACTTGATGTCTGTTTCAACAATAATAAATTTTCTAAATTAACTTTGATGTTAATTTAGTTGTCTTGTATGTAAAAGAAATGTATGGCAACAGGGTAAATGTGTGAATGGATGAAAAACTGAAATTTAGTATTTTTTTTGCCTAACCTAGTGTATGTAAACCTTTCAGTAATATTCCCTCCAAAAAGGTGCATATTAATATCACTAATAATTAACAATACAGATGAATAATTCAGCGACTGCTTTTCCAGCATCATAGACCATCCATACACACTGCCAGATAAAGGTGCATTGTTTGTACAACACGTTTTGGTCTGCATGTTGTACGTGGTCTGCATGTTGTATGTCTTCACAATAAAATAAAGTGTGAGTAAGGATAATAATTCTGCGTCACATCCCTGTGATTGGCATGTACAGATGATTTGAATTCATACCAAAAGGATGTCACCCAGCTTTTATAAAGAACATGCTCTGTGATCTCAGCTCTAAGGGGACATTTCCGATATTCAAATTTACCTTCAAAGTAAGGAGCAGATGGGTCAGCAGGAGAGCTCGGAGGCAATCCTGTACGCTCAGGACTGGCCTGTTACAAAACATGGAGGATAGAATCATAATTATGACTGTGTAGCATTGTGTGTTAATGTAACATCATTGTGTTGTGCAATGTAACAGCATTCTGATTGGTCGGTTAATGAATTTTCTATTATAGCAGTACTTCTTAGCTTGAGTATCTAATTCTAATTGCATGGCAGATGTGCCAGATAAACAAGTGCAAAAAACATGAAATTGTTAAAAAGATTTCTGGGTTAATTTAGTTCTTTTGGAGTGTCCGACATAAATGCAGAGGTAATGCTGTAAATTTAGGTTAAGACTCAAACTCTTCAGTCTTCAGATGACTGAGATCTGAACTGGGTTTTCATTGCACAATTAACTAATGACAAAAATCAAAGAGAGGCAGGTGACGGAACAGCTGTTTACATTATGCAACAGCATAAGTGATAAAGAGAACTAACTGGGTTCACGCACATTCTACAACGTGTAATGCAACTATTAAAAGACTGTCATTCTCAAATCAAAAGCCCTGTCATGTTTTATTCCTTAATGAATGAATAACAAATGTATACTTTAACAGAAGGTCCACATGGAATTGTTCTCAACTGAAAACAAAAGTGAGAGTGAAAGATGTCATCTTTACACACCTGCTGGGAGATGCTGGAGACGCTGCTGGTTTTGCGGCGCAGTGTGTCACTCTGACACACGGTGAGCAGTGAGCTGGGTAAGATGGAGCGGAAGTCGTTGAACGAGCGCCGTCTCACTGACTCCGGCTCCTCCGAGGCGGTCACCGGCTGCGTCGTTGTCCGTGGAAACAGCTTGGATAGCAGCGGTTCATCTGTGTTGCTGTAGCGCCCAGATGCTCGCACCACACCCAGCAGACAGGGCAGAGTGTATCGACACAGGTATTCTGAGTAAACACGGTAATAAATAACAACAATAACAATTGACATTTAGAGCATTTTGAGAACTGCTAAAACTCATAATGAAAAGGTTTGAAGGGTTTATCAGGACATGAGAGACGCGGTTACAGATGCGGACCTTTGTCTTGGTCCTCAGGGCTGCGACATATTTCAAGGAGAACCTGCATGAGGTCCATCACAACCTCCAGAATCTGTCCAGGATGAGAGATTTTTACAATTAATTTAAATGACTTGAGACAGCAGCTTGAGTAAGCACACTGCAAAAAAAAAAAACACCCCACCTTAGCAAATAAAAATTTCTTGAATATTGTCCCATGTATCTAGCACATTTTCAAGAATTTAGTTCTACACATTTATGAGTTGGACAGAAAAAACTGTGAAATGAAAAAAGCATTTTTCTTTTGCATTTCAATGAAAATTAAAAGTAATTTATTTAATGAATAATTTAATTGATTTATCCCAAAAAGTGAAAAAGGAAAAGACTACATTTAAAGATCCATTCGGAACTTCACTGAACAGTACAACAACAAAAAAAAGACCTCTCTCTTTAAATTAACATAAGTGAAATGTGACAGTAAAATAGGATTTTTGGGAATAAATAAAGTCTTTAATCATAAGTATTATCCACGTCACTCATCTACTTTACTTAGTGGTGTCAGTATTTTTGAATCAGTATTTTATATAGAAGTTTTATATCAGTACCTGAAGTTTAACCCCAATTTATGAATATGCAATAACTGATAATAACTTACACAAAATGAAACTTGATTACTGCGAATGTCTTTTCTATTTTATTCAATCTCAAACTTTTTATTTCAAAATATAATAGATCTGCTGTTGTTATCTGAGGTGAAAATAATGAATAAACACCATTTCTTTTAAAACTCTGTACATTTGTGCATTGTGCATGCACATTTTATACCAACAACTAAAGCGTTCTGTCACGGTTGATTCCAAAGAGTGCTGAAATAAATTTCCCATCAGCCCCTGCACATTACATTTCCTAATCATTCTCTCCTGTGTTTCAGTGTCTATTTGTCAAGCATTTGTTGTTTGTAATGTGTACCACAGTCTTTGTTTTTGCCATGTACCCATTATTAATGGTTCTTTTTTTTTATTTTTTCAGTTTTTTGTTTGTTTGGTGTGATTTGTGGTAATGGACAAATCAGTGAACAAATCAGTAAATGAATCTGAACGAATCATTTAGTGAACAGATTCAAAAGATACGACTCAGTGGATGAATCGAAATTACCACTGCAAAAAAATTTTTTTCTGAGGTAAAATTCAGTCATCATCGAAGGTCTTGGCTTGACTCATCACTGTTCACCAACTACATTATTCCTGAATTAACTGCTGATTAATTTCATCATTAAGTCAGTCCACACTGTCACTGTGTGAGGATACACACAGTAAGCAACTTCACTTTGAAGATTCACCTAAGATAATCTTCACACAAATTTAAAAAGTAATTAAAAATATTTATATACACACACAAAGTACATTATACAGAGAAAAACAAATTTTGCTCCAATTTTTGTTTGCTAGACTTCATCCACAGTGACGTGTGACTGATTTTTTCCGACACCACCACATGTATTAATCTCTTTCTAATATCTAATATACCAGCATTTGGCAAAGATCTGCCAGCGTAAAAGCTGTATTACATGAAGAAATATAATAAATAATGTTAAAAACCATAAGAAGGAAGGAAATCTCTGCATCAAATAAAGCTTCTCTAATTCTCAAGAAATATAAATTCTATAATCAAAATTGCAAAATATTTGACATCAGAATAGATTTGCCTTCTTATAATTATTGTTGTGTATAAAATCTAGGTGTTTAATAGACAGCAGCACTGCATCTACCTGAATTCGTAAGGTCTCATCCCTCTGAGCCACATCAGACAGCACAGTCACCAAGCAAAAGCAGAAGTTCTCGGCTACGGGGAGAGTTTCTGCAGGAACAGTGACAACGTTATAGGAGAGTTGATTCTGAGCAGCAAGTATTGAAACCTTAAAAAAAATAATCATTACAGTGCGAGTGCTCTACCTCTCCCCTTTCTCTCAGAGCTTTCTTCAATCCATTGCACTCGTGGCAGACCTTTCAGCAAACCCAGGAGGTATGGGACAATAGTATCTTTGTGCTGAGAAGAATACACAATTTTTCCTGATTATTTTCACTGGCATAACTCATATTCGCTTGTTTTATTTAAAAGAAGGTTCTGATTAGTTTTCTGACAGTAGAACCAGCTGTGAGTCAAATCACAGGGTTTATACAACAATCATCCATAACATAAAAACCACCTGCCTAATACTGTGTATTGTGTTGTTCCCCCTTGTGCCAGGGAAACAGCTCAGCCCCATTGATGCACTGTGTTTTGAGGTCTTTATTTCATTTTCAAGGTTTTCAACAATGGCTCAGATCCACGTTTTCAAGTTTTTCAACAATAGCTCTTGTGTAAAATCGGACCAGACAGCCTAGCCTTCTCTCCCAAGGTTCAAGTGCATCAATGAGCCTTGAGTGCTCATGACCCTGTCGTTAGGTAACTGGCTGTCCCTCACTGGACCACTCTTTTTTTAGGTGGTTACACAGCATAGCGGAAACACTTCACAAGATCTGCTAATTTGGAGATGCTCTAACCCAATCATCTAACCATCACAATATTTCCTTGTCAAAGTCACTCAGATCCTCACACTTGCCCATTTTTTCTGCTTCCAACACATCAGCTTCAGGAACTATTTACATGCTTGTTAATATTTCACATCCCTTGACAGGATCCACTGTAACAAGGTCATTATTGTTATTCACTTCACCCATCAGGGTTTTGTTTTTCATATCATCATCAACGCAGCATTAAACGTCTGCAGCATAAATTAAAATATGTTGTGAATGTTGTGTAAATGAATCCACATTTGATGATTTCCATGAATCAGTAGGATAGGTGCTCCAACATCTCTCGAAGCAAAACAACAAGCTGCAGTTAAATCTCAGTAGAAGGTTTTTAATCTAGCCAGCATTGAGAGCCTTAAAGGACATCTGATCACCGTAATTACTTTAGTGGAGGAAAGCAAATAAGAATAAAATGTCATAAAATGTTCAGAAGAATGAAATTCACAGTTTCAGGCTGTTAAAAGGCACAGTAAGGGAGTAGGAAGCATTAACATCACTGGATTGCTGTAGCAGATTGATCAGTGTCAACTCAAGCTAATTAGACAAGAGTTTTGTACCTGCAGCTCAGACTCCACTAGGAAGATACCTAGTGCTATCACAGCATCTCTCCTCCTCTCGTCCAGCTGGAAAACACCACGAAAATCCACTGGACACATGCATTGTAGCTTCTGGACCTAAAAAAACAAATAGCAACTGCTTAGTCGAATAAACAACAACCTGGCAGGATAGTAATTTATAAAGTGTATACAAGAACAGTCTACTGGCCATGTACATGAAGCTACATCTACCTACAGCAATTTATCCATTCTGAAGGAAAATTCTGTTGTGTATAAATTCAGTTTGTGTATAAACTCTGCAGTGGATATATGCATCATATCATATGAGATGAAGAAGAAGCAGTGCCTGCGCTCTACTCCCATTGCCAGACGCTGCACCAAGTTGCTCCACTATATTTGCATAAACTTTTCCCAACTTTGTTGGGTTGCTGATGTGGACACGTCCACATCTAGTCACCAAAGATCATTGTAGCTCAGTGTCACAGAAAGTCAGCAGCTCTCGTTATAAATGAACAAACTCCAGTCACTTTGTTGCTATGAGTCACTGTATCTGTAAACCTAGTAGCATGATGCCTTGCTCAATACTGGATGCTTGAGACATAAAAGTCACAGAATCTTTAATAAATTCCGTTTTTATGTTACTAGGGTGTAGCTCTGAATTTGTACCCCAAAGGTCCTAATTGAAGCTAGTCAAGCGAACGTGCATATCCATAAACACACATTAAATGTGTATATGATAAGAAAACCTACAAAGGAAAGAGCAAATAATTGTATCTTTAGAAAAATTTCAACAGTGCTACAACCATCATGGCTTGGGAGCCAAGAAAGCAAAATTTGGGGGTGTTCCCTGGATAGTAGGGAGAGCATACACACTCACACATTCTCCTGTCAATCACAGTGGCATCAGCCAATCACTGGGGTCTGTGAGCTCATGTATGTGGAAGAGGGCAAACATCACATTCCCTTTAGTGTGTATTTGAGTAACAGCTGTTCGGAAAGATGCAGTCAGGTGCAGTGTTGTTGTGTGACAGAGAATTGAAAAGTGAACAAATTGATGTTGGGATCTAAGAGAAGCCATAGAACGTTCATTTTCCCCAAGAGCTGTAAAATCAAACTTAGAACTAAAATGAGCCAAAAGAAATTAGCACCGCTGGTCATCCAGCCTCAAGACTCAGTGGCCTAAAAAAAACTAACCTTCTGCATCGCACAGAGGCTTCTCAAATATTCATAATGGTTGTGTGGTGTAGTAATGTATGCATTTTGTTTTGCATGTTATGGGTTCCGTTCCGGTCAGAGCTCCATGCACTGATTGATGTGTAGCTGGGTGAGGAGGAGAACCCTGATTAGGTTCTTAGAAGTTTATCATTCCTCCCTGTATTAGAAATGGGTTGTGTGAATTAAATACATTATGTAAATATGCCTTATTTTGTGACCATGAGTAAATTTTCAAGCTTTAACCACACTGAAGGCTTTCAAAACATAACCCTTGATGTTGTCTGCGCTACTGCAGCTTTCTCTAATACCAAGCTGTTTATTCCTACTAATGTTTTCATTTAGTTCCTCAACACAGCAGTCACTAATCGGATTGTATGTGATGGAGATATTTGACTTGTATATTTCGTCATTTCGCCTCCATTATTTGTGCTTGAATCGGTGATGTTCTCGTCAGAAATAGGCTCCCCTAACAAGCAATAACAGAAAATTGTCTAGAAGGAAAATGCACTCGTTTTTACATTAGCTACATTTTATTTTGAAGCGAAGCGGCTAGTTCTAGGAAGTGGAGTTAGCATGCTAGCTGGTTAGCCAGTGTGACCTCTTTGAAATGTTTATGTCATGATTTTACCTTGTCAATCGGAGCCGGGCGATGAGCAGCCAAGGACCGAGCTAAAGACAATACAGTGTTGAAATAAAAGCCCCTCGATCCCCCTTTAGCGGCCATCGTTAGTTTGTAAAAGTAGGGAAATTTTAATGTCGGTGCATCTCTAGGCAGTGATGACAGAGGCGATCAGTACGGAAAGCAAGAGAGGCCACACCTCACAACTCGAATAAGCTGAAAAAAGCGATTCAATAAAGAAAAACCTTCCTTAAATTCATCAGGTACATAACAGAAGAAATAACCTGACATTGTAAATAAAAATCTTCCTCAGTTCATTCACTAGCTATAAAACTGCAGAAATAAATTGGCATAAATAAAAAACCTTCACGACAATGAAGCTGAATATTTTACCATTTTCCAGAATATTAAAAGTAAATGATGTATTTTGGGTGAAAATAGTTAGGAGAATGTTCAGGGAAACGTTTTCAGTTCAATTCAACATTTGTATAGCACTTTTCATAATGGACATTGTCTCAAAGCAGCTTTACTGAAGAACAGAAACATAGAAAAAATGACAAAGTTTAAGGTTAAGTTACTATTTATCCCTAACATTTATCCCTAATGAGCAACCCTGAGGCGACAGTGGCAAGGAAAAACTCCCTGAAATGACATGAGGAAAAAACCTTGAGAGGCTCAGAAGGGAACCTCATCCTCATTTGGACAGTAAATGATGTAAATGTAACTAATGTCCTTTCTTCATTGTAAATAACTCCACATTGTGAAAGGAAAAAACCTTTCTTTACTTCATTCATTAGCTGAAAAACAGAAATAACCAGTTATCTTCTTGCTAAAAATTCACACAAGTTCATGTACAGCCACCAAGATTTATTAAAAATTAACAAGATAATTTAAAGGCACATTTTATGATTAATACAAAATAAACCTGTCAATATAATAAAAAGGTGTAAATGTTTTCAGTGTTGGATGAGCAACGAAAACAATCAGTATTTCCTTATCACTGTTAACCAGATACAATCCATGATATCTGATATCACTCCAAGCATATGAGCTTTCCTAGACTTCGAAACCTTGAAATAAAGATGGGTCATGGACGGAAACATAACAGATGTACAACAGCAAAGAGTTAGCAACCAGAATAAAACACTAACACTCAATACAACATCCGTGTTTAAGGTATAAACATTTTAATACAGCAGACATACATATATTACTTAGGCACAAATATTCTTCTTTAACACAAAGACTGAACACAGTGTTATGCTCCCATATCACAAACAACATTAAGTAGCACAAACATCTACGTTTCTGTACTTGCTTTTGCATCATGACACCAAAAGGGTTTTTTTTGTTTGTTTTTTTACATATGCCCAAGATATTTAAATTCGTATATGTATATGTATATAGTGTATTATATATGCAACATAAGTAAGGGAGACACTGAGACAGAGACGGTTTCTTTACACCAAATGTTTCCCTCTTGACACTATGGATTCTGGGGAAATTTCTTGAGGTAGGAAAAGTGATATATCTGACGATGGCACTCAAAAAGGAACAATTTTAAGGCAATTTCAGATCCACGAACAGCTTTTCACACCAAACATTTTGGGGAGGGGGGGGCATCATTTTTAGAAATCTTATCATTTTAACATTAACAATATTCAAATAATAAAATATTATGTAGCACACACGCATCTAATTTTGACTGAACACGGCCCCACAATAATTAAAAATAAAAAACAGACAAAAAAAAAAACAAAAACAAACTTGGCATCATTGTTCCTGGCAAAAGATTCTGAAGAAAAGCTACACACTGATCATGAGCACTAGTAAATACTGGTCAGGCACTTAAAAGTAAATTCATTACTTCTCTTTAATTAGTACCAAATCTGTTAAGGTTTTGAAAGTGCATGTATTTACTGGAGATACTGAGGAATGTGTGTTTCTGGGAGGTAAAGGCTTTGGTGGTGTGTCAGGATGCTTCAATGTTCTGTGCGTCTTTGGATCCAAGAACCTGTCTAGATTAATCTAAAAAAATAATAATAATAATAATAATCACCCAAACTACAGTATAACCCCTTGGAAAACTCACTCTTTCTTAGAGTGCTTAATTAGTATCAGATTTCATTATTATTATTATTATTATTATTATTATTATTATTATTGTTCAGTGAATAAGTTTTAAGTGTAATTACACTAATAATAATAATAATAATTACCAGTTAGATTTCAGCCTTATTATTTTGCATTATTATAAACATTAATTCATTATTACTCATTACTATTATTACTGTTATTATTAACATTTTTTTAATTTTTAATAATAACAATAATATTTGTCATTTTTGGATTAACCCTTCTTAACAAACCTTTTTCTTATAGCTGTAACACATGCTGCACTTCTGCTTAATGAAAAATTTGTTGTTATTTTTCTGTCTTCACCACTGCATACATATTTAGTGTGTCTTTACATGAGAAAACACCAAATTTGAAGAGTTTTGTCGGTTAGAAATGTAAAATAAAAACTGTTAAAATACTAGAAACAAAACCATGACACTTAAAAACAATGATGTTAAAAAAGCCACAGTATAAACATTTGGCTTTTCAAACACTCTATTACTGAAACTGTACCATGGAGCATTCAATGTTTTTTCAGCTTTGACTAAATTTTCAAGTATTTTTCTACATCACATTTTTGGGGGAAATTTTTTTTCACTTGGTTGTAATTATATAAGGGAACTTAAACAGGTTCACAACTGGTGTGATGTCGCTTTGCCCTACTGACATTATCTTTCGCTTTCCCCGTGACGCTGCAACGTTATGAAGGTCTGCCCGTGTTCCATGAGCTGCACTCTCAGCATTAATCTGTCTTCCACACCATGTTCAGAACCTTCACCACCTCTTCATAGATGATGAACACGATAGCCACGTCCAAGCACACGCGTCCCAGTCTCGGAACGGTGCCTTTGTAAAACCTAGAGCACAAAGATGCCATTAAATCAACATTCCTTATTCCTAACTGTTTATATATTCATGTGTAACTGCTCAGTCAGCAGCAGCACAGACATGTGCACTTACGCTGCTGGGCCTTCATGTTTCATAATCTTCAAGGCACAGTCCATAGTGTTCTTATATTTGTGCGCCTCCAGGCCCTGTAGAGAAACATTTAATTACACAGCAGCATGAGACAGCAGCATCACACTGCTGGACCCACTGAATCAGTGGACCCACTGAACCATATTAACTACTACACATGCTTTTTGTAACTCATAGCTGCTGTTATAGAAAAATGAATCAAAACATTCTGACTACTCTGAATCGAGAATTCGCTGTGATATCAACTAAAGTAATGTGTCGTAGGTAAATGTGCCATCATTACTCAAAGGTTTTCACTTTATAAGTTATTATCATCTAAGATATAAGAAGTATTACCAATTTTCTTTTTTAATCATTAAATAAACATGAAATATGCTTCAGAGTTACGAACAAACACTAGATTGTGTACATGAGTAATATGTGAGTAATGTTTGACATTTAGGCTTCCCTTAAGTAAATTTATTTATTGTGTTAGTTAACATTAACAATCCAGGAACTTCAGTATTCACACACATTGTTTACAACAACACAAAGTACACAACTATTAACTGACATTTGTTTAAATAAATATAAAATATCTAGTTAATGTGCACAGAAATGAGCACAAATTATATGTTCTCTGAAAGCATGTTCTCAAATGCTGATTCAGGCTCAGTCCTGAATTTTGCTGGTTAACAGCCACATAAACGTTCATTAAGGCTTCAGATTGTTCAGTGAAAGTTCATTTTACTCATCGATCGGATGAACACTGGTTAATCATAATACGGATAATCAGATTCTTATTTTTTAAACAAGTGTAAATATTATGCATTATGTATAATATTATGTCTGAGAGTTTGTTCATGTTAAACCAGTGTCAGTTACAGGAAGCTTTACTCGTATACATTTACAGCATTTGGCAGACGCCCTTATCAAGTGCAACTTACATTTTATCTCATTTAGATAACTGAGAAGTTGAGGGTTAGGGGCCTTGTTTAGGAGCTCAGCAGTGGCAGCCTGGTGGTCCTGGGATTCAAGTTCACAACCTTCTGATAAGTAGTCTAACACAATGTATGTATATACCACTATAAGCTTATTTGGAATGTGTGATGGAACCTGCAGAATAAACACAGTTGGGTGGCTCAGTGGTTTCTCGCCTATCATGCAGAAGGCCAGGGTTCAATTCCCAGCCAATGCCCAAGCCCCAGCCACTGGATGCAGTGCCGGTCCCAAGCCCGGAAAAATGGGAGGATTGCATCAGGAAGGGCATCCGGTGTAAAACCTGTGCCAAGTTGTTGTCCAGACCAGTTGATCCACTGTGGCGACCCCGAACAGGGAGCAGCCGAAAGCAACTTCTTATGAGAGGAAAAATGCTCCCTGTGGAGTGGAATGAAGATGGGTGTAGCGCGTGTGTGTGTGTGTGTGTATTGGTTGACAAACCAGTGGTGCAGCTGGTCTTTAATAATCTGTAGAGGTTTACTAGTGCTGGGAGGTCAAATGCAGTAACACAGCTGTGAGACGGTTTTAATAGTTGCAGTTGTGTTATGAGTGATCAAGAAATAATGTAGTTTGTGAAATCCTAAGCATAGCCATAAATATTTGTGTACTTTTTCTCATGAGAGAGCATCAGGATCTTGCAAACTAATACAATTCCTTATTTATAATCTCACCTGCAATCGAGTCTTAATGACGTCCAGCGGCGTGTTTCCGAACACGCTGGCAGCCCCGGCTATGGCTCCGAAACCTCCAGTCACCAGTGGGTTAATGGTTTTGTTAGGGTTGTCACCTGGTTTTAAAACAAACACCATCTTCTTATATAAGCTCAGAATCAACCTTATGCACCATGTGTGAAATTCACAAAGTTGTTCAACACAGACCTTTGTACCAGTTTCTCAAGGAGGTCATAACAAAGAAGCGAATGGCCTGGTTGGATCCTTGCTTTAATACTGTCGCCGTCAATCCCTGATACGTTCCTCTAAGTCCTGTAAGAAATGCAGGAAAGGCACCAGATTACAAAGTCACACCACATTCCACGGCAGGCTGCATCCCTCTCCAAACACAATGAACTATTTTTTCCAAAATCAGCAGTTATGTTTTTATACATCATGAGACCTTATAAGCAGTCACAAGTTTCAAGTTGTTCAAATTATTGAATTTATACATCATTTATGCCTGCAGTGATTAAATGCATGTTCAGTTATATATAAAGCATGAACCAAATAAATCCTGCACTAATACTGAATCACAACTTGCTGGAATTCAGCTTGTTTTTTCATCAGCTGTGCTTTAAACTGAAAAAAAACCAAAACATATACATGTGAAATGCGTTAATTATAATTATATGTATGTTTAATTTTTGTTTGATTCTAAACCCTGTATCTGTAACAAAAAATTAGAAAACTGCTGTCCTGAGCCTAAATCCATGGTTTGCGTTTGAACTGTCAGAGCAAAGGGACACTTTATAAAATTAGCATGTGAAATGTCATAATTAAATTTTTAATTAAACTCTTAACATTAAATAAAGATTAAGGCTATCTGATGTCCAGTAGGGGGCAGTACAAACCTTGGGTTCTGACTATTTCCCTCACGCCATGGAAAAATCCTCGGTACCTGGGGTTTGCTGAGGTCTGGTCATGAATAAATTTAACCTGAAATTAGACAGAAAGCAGACATTTACAGTAATTGAATACTAGGTTATTGAGAAAAGTACACCTTGTGTGTGAATGATATTAATATTAATATTAATTTTAAAACATATTTCATTAGTGTAGCCTCACACACATTTTAATTGCTGCTTTATCAAAATGACAGACACAGCAAGGACAGCAATCTCACATAAAAATAATTTCTATTTTGAAGATATTGTTTCCAAACCTAACCCTGGACGGTTCCTAAACACAGTCTACCCAGTGAATGAGTTGATATTCACAATAATGTATTAGAAGTGTACTACTGTGATCTGAAAGACAGCCGAAACAACTGTCAAAGATGGCTGTTACAGAATTTTTTTTTACCGCCCTCTGACCAATCAGAGCTGAGAATTCAAATCTGATGTAAACAACTGATGCTTGAGGATGAACATCGCCATCTCACACACCTTTATTGTCTCCATTGGACACACCACAACTATGGCCTCGGCTACACCAGCTCCCAGGCCGGCGATCAGGCCTCGGGTGCTGTCCAGTTTCCCAGACTCGTCCCTCATCTGGTTACTGAGGAACTCGAACATCCCGAACCTGAGGATAAAAGCAGCGACATGAATAAAGGACGATATTATTTGTATCTGTTATATGAAAAAAACATCAAGGCAATTGCAGTAAGAGATAAAAGCAGGGCATTTTCTTTATTTCATCAGCTGTGCAAATAAGTGCTTCTGAATCTCTATGAGGTGAAAAGGTCACATTTTTTGGGAGAACTGATCTGGAACAAACTGAATTGCACTGTAGTCACTCCCTGAATTCTTCATCAGCTACACTGATATTACGTTGTCAGGAGCTGTGTCCCAAATGACACAGTGTACACTATGCACTGTATGGTCTAGTGTATGACTTTTTAGAAGGGTAGCAGCTTGAGATGATGTTAAACACACTGTGCGAGCTAATTTAAAAGACTTTGTAAGATGTCTTGTCCACCGGAGTGTCGTCGGCCATCTTGAAATTTTTTTTCTCTGTCAGCATCAGTCCCTGGTAGCCCTGCCTACAAAGTGTCCAACATCTGACACTTTTTTTTTTTCTGTTAAATAAGTACATCATCCAGGTATTTCAAGTGCACAGCTTCTTGCTGGAATTTTCAGTGTGACAACACTACACACACTATTTATACTACAAAATGGTGTAGAATAGTGCATAAATATGTGATTAGGACACACCTCGTGTCATGACTCTAAAAAGTATTTTAGTTCTTAGGAAATGTTTCGATGAAGCAGCAGGTTTTTGCTGCTTCTGACAGAAAGACAGTGATTACCTTACAGCAGCTTTGGGGATGGAGCCATAGAGTAGCGAGCTGAGGCCCCTGTACAGACCTTTCACCCCATGACCCTGCACTGTCTGCTTCACGCAGTCAACTGTGCAAGAGAGAAAAAGCAAACGTGGGTAAACATGTTTGCTTGGCAACATTAAAGGAAAACTCTAGCGGTTATTTGTCACTCTGACGCCACAAGGGGGAAAAATGTAAACGTTCTTAAACCTAAGAGATAACAGGTTTTGCAAACAACAAGAAGAGCAAGTGAACAAGAGCTTCACTTCTTGCTCAGCATTTCCCAGAAACGTTCAATGTCATATTAAGGAGAAATTGAATGCAGTGGAAACAGCAAATGCTGCACTCAAATGTCCAGAGTGCAACACAGCTCTAAGATGGCAAAGTTACAGATCTGTGTTTGACAGCAAAATATTAGCATAAATAGTAAAGAGTTTATCCATTTCAGCGTAGTGTATAGATTAGGAGATGAGAGAGTTGGAGCTGAAGAACTCTCCAGACTAGGTAGAAATGAAGCGAGAGCTAATTCTCAATGACAACACTATCAGCAGGTAGTCTAATAGGATTGTGGGTAATGCAGGAAACCATGAGGTTAAGTGAAAACAGATTGACGTGTCAATGAATGTACAAAAAACTAAAGTTATAACATCAATTTCGTACAACCTTGAAGAACAGGTATTAATTATAAAGCGTTTTTTTTCCCTTTGAGGATGACACTATGCTTCAGCTGTTATGTGGGTCATAGGCGTTTCAGTTTGTAAAAGACTGAATGTTTGTTTTACGAAATTAACCCGTGACTTAATTAGTAAATCATTGATTACATCAATGAACTCTCTGTCCTGCGATGATAAAAGCAGTGAACGTCATCTAATACGTTACTGTGCAGGAGAGCAGATTTCCTAAGTGGAACAATCAGTGCTGAAAAACAAGCCTGCCTTCTGAAGTACAGGGACTATGAACCTTTGGTTAAGCTCTGATGCATGCTGGAGATATGAGAAGAGGCAGATTTTGACCCCTGAACATTAAGCATGCAGTTCTGTCAAACAAAGCCTGCTCTTTTCTTCACCCATGTAGCCACAACTGAACTAAAGTATTTACACTGGAGACACGCTGTAAGAATGACATGTTTTAAAATAGCTAATGTTTCCTATACAACGCCTACATTACCCTAAATATAGTCAAAATGAAATCGAAGAGGGCTGAGAGGAGACACACACCGATTCCTCTGTAGCGTGGCGGGTTCGCCTTCTCGTCTAACTGCAGCTGGGTCTTCACATACTCTGTAGGGAAAGTGATGCAGATTTCAATCCCTCCTGCGATTCCACCTGTGAAAACAGAGAGCCACAAATTAACAGCCTGCACTGATAAACCACACACAACTTAGATTTGTGGGACATCTGATATGTTCTTCTTCAGAAACACTCCCAAAAATTAAAAAACTCATTTCGTAATTACAAAGCTATTGAGAAAAAATAAATAGATGACAGAAAAAAATGTCCAAACCCTTTCTACTATTTAAGTAATAGTTTAGAAATGCTATTCAGGAAAAAAAAAAAACAGTGTACGATATAAAAAGAAATCAGCTTCAGCTGTGTGGACACACAGTTCCCACCCGCCAGTCTCTTCAATTACATCATATACACGTTAACATTTACTCATTTACCCAAAGAAACTCAGAAATAAAGAAATACAATCAGAGTGATATATCAAGCAAGTCACACACACACACAACGGACAGTTTAGACATGCCAATCAAGTCTTGGAGAACATGTACACTCCACACAAACAGAGACAGAGGTCCCCACAAATATACACACACATACATCTATATCTATCTATCTATCTACCTATCTATCTATCTATCTATCTATCTAACTACCTATTTTTGTATATTATTTAATATTAATAATTATTATGTAGTATATTATTTAATATTAATAAATACTGTATATTCTGCAAGAAATTAATCAAAAGCTGAAAATCGGATGACCAGTCTGACAGTGTTGATATGAAATGATGTAATAAGCTGCATGCCATGCAGCAATCACTGAGAGTGTTTGTATAGAATGCTGATTAATCCTATAGTGCGTCTTGAATGAGAGCTAATGAGACTAATAAGATCCACTGAGGATTCAAACACTAAGCTGCATTACTTACATTTAAGTACAAGATTTTTCTAGCTTTGACTATTTACATTGGTAATAGTTATACTGCCTAAATAACTACAGCTAACTTGCTCTACTTATTACAGATTATTTAATACAAGGTTGTTTACAGGTCCAAATTGACATGAACGCTGAAAAGACACATGTTGAATAATTAGATTTGATTGTATGCTACTTGAATTAGGGAAGCTGACTTAAAGAGCCCTTAAAAACATCTGCACTTGAAAAGCAAACACCAAGGACATGGAAGACTTTTTGCTATTTGGCATATACTCGCAAGCAAGAAATTGGATGACGTTATTATATACCCTTTAAAAATCCTAAAATCTGCTCTTTTTTGAGTTTTGAGATCTCTGAGAAAAGAAGTGATTCACAACAAGCTGGAGCCTCCTTAAATTTTTTAGCTCAAGACATCTGCTGTTGAGGAGCAACCAGCAGAGTGTCTGGTGCGATCTCGTGTGATTGGCTCGGTGCAATTCTCCCCACAGGAAACACCCACTAGCCTCTTGGAGGGTTTGAAGGGGTGTGTCGCTGAGCTGCTGTGAATCCTGCTGATTAACAGTGCAGGGGAAAAAAAAACCACACGGTTCCTCCACAATGGCAGCACATGCTCTTTGCTCTCTTTGCTCTTTTTACATGCCTGTTAGAATACAGCGACGGGTAATGACACGTCACATTCCCAGACTGCTTATTAAGAACCAAACCCAAACACTGCATGCAGGTTATTCTGTCGCAAAGTCAGAAGGATTTCAATCAACGTAAATGAACAGAGTGTTTAAAATAAACCTGTGAAAGCTCAAAAAGTACAAAAATCGTATTTTTTGTTTTTAAGGCAAAATATGTTGTTAGTCATTAACTAACTAAACATTCATTAACTAACATTAATTTTTTTTTAAAAATTGAAATAAATAAATAATCAAATAGTGTGTGAGCCGGGTATGTATCTAGACTTCGATTTTAAATGAGAAACCTTTGCTCTTAAACTGGGAATAATTTAAATAAACAGGTAAAAAACAGATAAAATATAAAAGCCATTTCTGATGAGCCATTTGGTAAAAATATAGACCGTTGCCCTATTACGCAATATTTAGTTGTGCAGTGAAATTCAACACACCATAAAATATATAGTAAGAAGTCTAATGTGTACCAAGCAAACATTCCCTGTAACACAACCACTACTCTGCTTTACACTGTTCCAACTGCACCCATACACTGACAGAACTGTCTTTTTACATATTTTATACATGCGCATAACACAATGAGTTTTTTGCATATGCTAGCTCTGAAGGAGCTGGGGTCAGAGAGCAGGGCAGTCACTGGCTGACAAGCATGAAGCCCACTTTGGTTTATCCTGTTACACATTCAGAGATGTTTTCTACACACCACTATGAGCTTGTATAAAAGCTACAGTTTTATGGCACAGCTTCCCTGGACCACACAGAGTATACTGCCACTCAGGTATACTATATGGCCAAAAGTATGTGGCCATTCAGCTACAAGAGCATTAGTGAGATCAGGACTGGTCATTCAGCATCCAAATCATTCCAATGGTGTTCAGCAGGGTTGAGGCCAGGGCTCTGTGAAGGCTACATGAGTTCTTCTACTTCTTCAATGTCTGCAAGTCATGTCTTTAAGGAGTTTGCTTTGTGCACAGCCTCTTTAAGTCTTTTAGTTTCAGAGAAGAAAAATTGTAACACTACAGCATACAGAGACATAGACAATTTTGTGGCAACAGTTTGGGGAAGAACCTCACATGGGTGTAGCTTCATCTAGATTTGGGAAGTACCTTGTCAATTTACTTCTCTTTCAGATAATACTTTTGACTTTTACTCACTACATTAAAAAAAATATACTAGCATCTCCAGGGTTGAGAGTTCGATTCCTGCCTCTGCTTCTGTGTGTGTGAAGTTTACATGTTCTCCCTGTGCGTCCATTAGGTACTTCGGTTTCCTCCTCTAGTCCAGACATGTATTGTAGGCTAAGTGCAATCACTAAATTGTCCGTAATGGGTGAATGCTTATGTGTGTGATTGTGTATGTAGGATAAGCAGTACAGAAAACAGATAAATGAATGAACAGATATATTTGTGTGTATGCTCATGTGAACTTTTAAAGCATCAGAGAGCTTTAAGAAGTTGAATCTAATAAATCTAAACGTACTGATATAACAGCAAGAATGAGAAGTTATACCCACCTCTGTAAATGATCCGTTTAGATACAAATTATAATTATTGACATACTCTATTGCTTTTTTAATAGCTAGCTAACAATTGGCCGATTTATTTTGCCGAGTATCTGCACTTTTTTTTGACCAGCAGTTAATCCGTGCAGAAATCTGCCTCCAGTATGTGTAAAAACTGTATAATGATCATCCATCCTGACAAGCGCGAAGCCAAGTTTAGTCTTCAAGGTTTATCCTGTTATACATTCAGAGGTGGTTTTTTTTTTGGATGCTTTTTTTGTCTATTGCACCCTATAAACTCTACAGTCTAATTATACTGTAACAACCCCTGATTTTCCATTTGGGAGGCTGTATAAACACAGTTTCCTTTTTAAGGTGACTTATTATATGCAGAACTTTCTAAGGAAAGACAGTCCTATAATGCCTGTAATGTCTTTTGAAAAGGAAGTGGAAAAAAATGGAGCAAACTGAACTGACACAAACTTCTTTAAGTAACAAGTATATTTTTAAGATTAATTAGCATTACTGTATATGTCTATGTATGAAAACTGAATAGCAATTCATTCCTAAGCAATACGTCTGGTGTGTCCTGGCATTATTTCACTCTTCCTTAAAAAAATGTTTCGTAATTTTGCAAATGAGGCTTAAGTCACTCCTGTATTGAATCCGACAAAGTTCTCTTTTTAAAATATACCAGTTCTCCAGGAACCAGTGTACCTGTTCGACAGGAATTTACTAGATAAAAAAAGAGTGAAAGAGGTTTTTTCAACTTGTTGTTCAGGTTTATTTAGTATGGGAGTGGAGTGTTGAAAGAACGATCGTGATCATCTCATCTTATCAACCTTTGTTTTTTAAACCTTTGTTTCACTCAAATGGCAATAGCTAGTTCAAGTCAAATCACAAAGTATGAATTTATATCAGCTGCTGGATTGGATAAACACTATTATCTCTCATTCACTCACTACAACTGTGCTGACTATATGACTATCAACGTGAGTGTAAAGGTTATCAGCAAGTTAAACTTACGAAACACATCAAACTAGGGAACTGGCAAATGGCAAAGAAAAGTAAAGTCCAACTTCTAGCACTTAAAGACGACTTTAATACATATATGATCTCAGACATATGAACGCACGCGTTGCTTTATTGTTTTTTTAAATTATATACCTCTATCTGGCATTGATATGAATGGAAGTGTAATTTGTATTACAAAACCAGCCTGTGGGTTTGTTTCAACTGTGTGTGTAGTTGCCAAGCCAGAAAAGTGTGACGTGTCATTGGAAATGCTGAGTCACTGGTTCGTTCAATGAAGCAGAAATTCTGAATGTTCACATGCCCACATCTATGTGCATCACAATTACATCAGCTGAGAAATATCTCTGCTTTGGGGATGAGTTTAGAATACTTTCATTGGCATGGCATTTCCTCATAGCCTTAAATCAACACACACATTTATTTAATTCTTGTGTTGCCACAAAAATAAACTGATTAGGCAAAATTATGCAAAAGTTCATCCATTTCAAGGTCTCATAGTTAAAGAATTTAAACATCTATTATTAGATGCTAATAAACTATTAACATCAGTGGTGCATTAAATTTGTTGACGTGAACGAGATGTTATTTTTAAGATAGGAAGACTGAACACTGCACTGCCAGCACTTCATCTAATTAGCAAAGGCCTGTCTCCATGATCGTAAAAAAAATTCAATCTCTTAAATGGACTACCAAAGAGAAAAAAGATCACAGAGATCAGGGTCAGCCAACATAACTAATCATATATTGCTCATTGTGTCATTTTGACAAAAAAAAATGATAGTGTGTATAATGTTATAGGAAACAATATCCCAGAAAATATATATTTTTGTATGCTTATAACTTAGAGCTATGGCTGAAATCATTAAGACTATGCTGTGCTCATCCCAGGACTCTTATTCCCAATATGCTTAAACTGAACATCCGTCTGTCAACGCACATACTGTATGTCTTGATCATTTATAATCTCATTATCTGGTGTCACCCAGAAGAGGACAAATTCCCTTATGAGAGGGTTCAGCTCAAGGTTTTCTCCTCGTGTCATCCGTCACCGCTGGCTTGCTCATTAGGGATATAAATCTGCATCCTGGTTTCTGTAACGCTGCTTTGAGACACGGTCTAAAAGCACTATACGAATAAAACTGAGTTTTGATTTTTCTCATTATTCAGGTGTGATGTGTCCCTATTGATTTTTATTATAAAGATTGTTAAAGAACAAATCTTTTTACACAAATCAGAAAAGTATAATAATGGTTTACAAATATCTGAGCTGGAACCATTTATTTGTTTTGAAACACTACACAGTCATCCACATGCAGATCCCATGTCATATTAAAAAACGTGAAATATCCTGTACGATTATTATAATGTAGTATTTTTACATCCTGTTCCACACCTAATGCAGATGAAGGTGAATAAAGGTATCTAATTTTTTTAAAGGACCAAATAAGATCAAATGCATGGTAGATTTGTCGTGCTGCATTAACAGAGACATAAAATGAGTCTGCAAGCAAAGCCACTTGATAGTTGGGGATCATACAGAACAGGGCAGAGCACACTTGTAAGGACTAATAGCTCAAAAAAAAGAAAGAAGGAACACCAAGCATTAAGAGATCTCTACACCCTTTAAGATGTGCATGCCAGATCACACCAGATACTTGCCTGCAGTGTGCTGGTGTTTATGTGACACGGTCCTGTTGAAAGCAGTTATGTTACTGTTACAGTTCAGTACAAGGCGTGAAACAGTACAACGTGTGCGTTCCCTATCTGATTCAGTCGCCCTTCAGACTACAGCAGGCATGCTGTATAAGATTTAACCTACACTCTACAATGTGTGACAATGCGCTTGAGGAAATCAGCTTACCAGCTAAAATGGCTTTTCCCGGGTGAGTTAGTTTTGCTTTTCCAGCGGGCGCAGCTGCAGACAGACAGTGGGGTCTGTGGAAGGGGCTGACGAATTTCGGCTCTCCTGACATGGTTTTAGTCATTTACAATAATGGCCAGTGGCTTCTCGCTAACTTAATATTAAATTTTATCCAGGGTTAATTCCTGTCTAGTCTACCCAGAGCTATACAATACTGCTTTTTGACAGCCCAAAGTTTCCTGGTTCCTGTCAGCGTCGGGCGAATGGCCGAACATCAGCCCTGTGGGCGGGGCGTCCGCGTTCACATACGTAGCGCCATATTTTTTTTACAAACAAGGCGATTTAAGGTGGAACGGGGCAGTTTTCATTGTGTCCCCCGACTGTTTCTAGATCTGTCGTGTAAACACCTTAAAATATCTACAGTATGACAGCGCCCTTTAATTATAGCCATTCTGTCAACTTTTAGTGGAGTGGAAATAAGATGAAAAATTATATCAATTATATATGAATAATATATATATTTAAAAAGTGTGTATTTTAGTACAAATATTTTCATTGCTGTTTATTACATACATACATACATACATACATACATACATACGCTCATACGTTCACACTGTGTTTACTGTGTTTATATTTCATTGTATTATTCCATTCAAAATTGATTTTTTGTCCATTTATCTACACAAAATAATTCATACTGACAAAGTGAAAGATGGGCTTACAAATACAGCAGTCTTTATACAACACCAGAACTAAGGGATATATTGAGGCTACAGTAGGGACAGGATCACCCAAACTGATGTCTGCTGGTTCTTTTCCACTCTTGTTCAGTTTTTGTGAGCTTTTGCCTACTGCAGCTTCAGATTCCTGTTCTTACTTAACTGGCGGTGTGGTCTTCTGCTGTTGTAACCCATCTGGTTCAAGGTTCATTAAGCTGTTTTTTTTTCTGACTCAGACTTTTGGACCACAAAAGTGTGTGTGTGTGTGTGTGTGTGTGTGTGTGTGTGTGTGTGTGTGTGTGTGTGTGTGCGCGTACTCTCCATCTGCTTTATTAGGAAAACATTTACACCTGCAAATTTTTTGCAGTTATCTAATCAGCCAATCATGTGTCAGCAGCAGTACAACGCTAGAAATCAAGCAGATACAGGTATTCCACCTCAACATGTGATACTTTTCTGCTTAATACAAATGTACAGAGCAGTTATCTGAGTTACTGTAGCCTTCCTGTAGCTTTTCTGCTTCAAACAGTTTGACCATTATCCATCGACTTCTTTCAACAACATAACCTTTCTGTCCATAGAACTGTCACTCCCTGCATGGTTTTCTTTATTTTGTATAATCACCATTCTGAATAAACCCTAGACACTGCTGTACACAAAATCCCAGGAGATCAGCAGTTATGGAAATAGTGAAACCTGCCCGTCTGGCATCAACAATCATGCCACAGTTAAAGGCACAGAGATAGCATAATATTAGGACTACACAGTATTAGGCTGTGTGTGTGTGTGTGTGTGTGTGTGTGTGTGTGTGTGTGTGTGTGTGTGTGTGTGTACAGTCTGCTTGTGGTCCGTTTTCTCAAAAGGAATAACAATGTTATAAAATACTCTAAACACGCGGTTATTATGAACATAAAATGACGGTTTTATTGACTACAGTTACACAGTTACACGGAGGTTAGTTGAAAACGTGCATACATGATCATAATAGATACCATTCATAATGTGTTTTATTAATCAAATAATGTCATTCATCTATCACATTATAATCATTGTATTGCTTGATTTAAGCCTTATATATAGATAACCTGATGTTATACTGTACGAAACACTTTTACTTTGAACTTTAGTGTGTAAATGGTCTAACTTCACATTACTTTCTCTAAAGCACATCAGCGACCTCTTCTGGTTGTGTCTGGAAACTCATACTATCGTACTGAGCAGTATGCAAGAGTAGTGTGCAGCTGCGGGTGTGTGGTGATGTAGCACACTACTTGCATACTATTTAGGACATAAGTGTGCGGAATCCGTTGTGGCTTTGTTCTATGCTGTGTAAAGGCTAGCGTATGTACCACAGACACACCGAACAGCTAGCAGGTTGCGTCAGAAGGACAAAAGCTTTTGTGAGTTAAAGCTTTAGTTTATTATGTTGGTATGAAAGCTATTGTTTTACGGAAAAATTGTTTGGGCTAGCATGTCGCGTTACGCTCCACAAATAGCCATGTTTGTTAGAAACGGTTGAGTTTACGTGAGTGATATTACCAGGGAGACATGCTAAAATGGACTAGCGAGTTAGCATGTCTCTTTTGTAATATTTAATTTTAGAAAATGCATTAATTTAAGGATTTACCCTGCAGGAAGTGAAGAGAGCCGTGTTAGTAATTCTGAAGCCTTTTTTAAAATATTTTTTTGGTGATTTAGTTATGCTTTTTTTTTTTTTTTTTTTTTTAATCCCTGTAGCATCTTTTCTGCACAAATTAACGTTAAATGCAGATGAAGATATGTTGCTTAGTTACAGAGCGAACGGTTGCTCTCAATATCTAGATAAATAAACTGCAGAAAAATCGCAAAAAAATCCTCCAATTGAGCCTTTTTTATTCACTCCGAATTGAATGTGAGATTTTTTGCTATCTAACGAGAACCTATGTTCTCGTTCTATCTAACGAGACTTGTGTTTAGAAATGTCTGGTCTTTCTCTTTCGACATTTCACGTCGTTTGTATGGCAATAAAATGCATTTATTTAGTCCTTCTTATTAAAATGTTTAGTTTTAAATGAGTATGACTTTAGTGCTTCAGTGTAGTGTCTAGGAGGCCTGTCAGGGTGGGTTTGTCCTTCATGGTGATGTTACTCTTGGCAGCAGAAATCACGTGATTCGAGTTCAAGGTTAACAAGATTATCAAGAGGATTTTCTTCTCATCTGCAACCACACATGGGGGGAAAGTGCAGAATTAAATACGTAACGTTATGGTCAATTAATCCGAAGGTATCTTGGTATTTTAATGAAATTGTCAGCTAATTGGACAAGTCTGTTTAATTCTCTAGAGCCCTTGTAGGCAGTGATGTACTAATCTGATTCAAGCATCCCTTCTTTACATTTATGGCATTTGGCAGATGTCCTAATCCAGAGTGACTTACTTTTTTTTTTTTTTTTTTATCTCATTTTATACAAAAAGGGGCCCCCCCTTGAAGTGGATGCTTGGTGGACCTGGAGACCCTTCCAATCAGTGGTCCAACACCTTAATCACTAAGCTACCACATCCTCTTAGGGACCTATTTCACTCTCTGCACATTTCTTATGACATTATGTGAATTATCAACAGTATCACAATGCGCTTTAACAAAAGTTGTGTCCTGTGTAGCTGTGCAACTGTAGTTGTTAGCAATGCATGATTTTTCAAAATTACCTCACCGCAAGTTTGCCTAAGCAGTATTGCATTAAGCATTGCTAATCAACATCAAGCATTCTGTATGTCAAAAAAAGCGTACAACTTAAGTTGATTTGAGTTATTTAGGACGGATATTGAGATTTATCATTTTAGGACAGATATGTTTGCTGATGGTTATGTAAAGCATCTAGTCCTCAGAACTAGTATTAGACATCGCTGTACTCCTTGTTGACACTGATTGTAACCTTTTACTTTATTAGACACAATGTCTGTTCCTCCTAACTACTCTGACCTCGGAAAAGCAGCGAAGGATATCTTTAGCAAAGGCTATGGTGAGCTAGTACCTGTAGTTTTGGTTTAATAAGAAAATAAAAGCTTTTGAAGATTGTCTGTGTTTGATGAGACAGTGTTTCTAGCCCTGTCCTGTCTTTCGCTTTGTTTGTAGGCTTCGGAATAGTAAAGCTGGACCTCAAGACCAAGTCGCAGAATGGAGTTGTGAGTTCAGATCATTTTCCTGTCCTCTCCCCTCTTTGTTTTTCTTTTCCTGAGAATTGGATTTCCTCTTACTGCCAACTTCCTTTCATTTGATGTTTGAATCTGATTTGCTACAGCTAACTTGTACCCATTGCAAAATATTCAGTGTTGAAAGATTGATAATGAAGTAAATCAGATTCTGTAGCTGGAACAACCTGTTTTGTAAAAATGTCTGTTGTTAAAAAGTGCAACACAAATCAAATGTTCTTCTGGAGTAGGATGAATAATGAGGACAAACTATTGATTGAACCTCTGACCCTTGTTGGTCTTTTGGTGTATTTTTATGCTTTTCAGCAAACAATAATATAAGCTGCTGTTTGAGTAGATGGTGGAATCAGTGTTACAAGCTTGTTTAATGTAGAAATGGTCTTTTTACTTTATAGCCCACATTAGAAGCTGGTACAAAGATAATCAGTGATCAGCTGATTAAAAAGAATTAGAAATAATTTTTAAGAAAAAAAGTAGTGAAGTTTCCTAAATTAGAAATATTGTTTAATTGTTATTTGCATGTATCGCATCCATTTTTTGTATGCTTAATGATTTTTAGATCGTATAATTCTCATACATACCTAATACTTGTTTTTTTAACCTTCCTTTTGCTGGTTTACAGTAATTCTTTGGGTAATTCTGTAGGTGTGGTTTATTTGGATTATCTTTTCAATCCTCTCATATTTGCTTCCAGGAATTCAACACATCTGGCTCTACTAATATTGACACTGGCAAGGCCGGTGGGAGTTTGGAGACCAAGTACAAGCTGAAGGAGCTGGGCCTGGGTCTCAATCAGAAATGGAACACGGACAACACTCTCACTACTGAGCTTTCTGTGGAGGACCAGGTGTGAAAAGCCTCTCAAGCTTTCCTCATTCATTTACTTCATCAGATTATTGCTAATAGTGTCAGTGGTGTAAAATGATTTGTCTCTTTTGAACAGTTGGCAAAGGGCTTGAAGGTGGCGCTTGACACGTCCTTTGTTCCAAATACAGGGTGAGTGCTCTTCATGAAAAGCAGGAATAGTGTCATAAAATTTGGAAAATTTGTAGCTGGTACCATGAGGGATGTATTGCACTGGGTTTGTTGTAGTTAATGTTAATACATTATACTGGCGTGATTTGCTATATTTTAAAACGAAACAAAATAATTTTTATAGATGGTATTCACTTACTAGACTTTTTATAGCATGAGACCTATAAATCAGCAAAGGTGGAAGCTACCATGCTTCCTTCAAGACATTTGAAGCCAGCAGTGTTTCAACCAGCTGCTCGTGTTCTTGGAGGAGAGGCTAATTAGCTGTCTTTAGGCTGGAATTAGTTAGTGTCGCTTTGACAGGGACTGAGAAAAGTATTTCCTTTCGCAGCTAGAGAGCAGGGATGGCTGTGGCATTTTCAGGATTCAAACTTGCACTCTCACAGTGCTTGAGTGAGCATTTGTGCCTGCTACACTATTTAGGAGCCCTGATTATTGATGAAATGAAATGAACCAACTGTGCAATTAACCTAACTGACCCTGCTCACTGAAATATTCTCTTACTTTTACCATAGCAAGAAGAGTGGCAAGCTGAAGACTGGCTACAAACGGGACTACATCAACCTGTCCTGCGATGTTGACTTTGAGGGCCCAGTTGTGCATTCCGCAGCTGTTTTGGGCTACGCAGGGTGGTTGGCTGGTTACCAAATGGCATTTGACACAGCTAAGTCCAAACTGGTGCAGAACAACTTTGCTCTTGGCTACAAGGCTGGCGATTTCCAGCTTCACACCAATGTGTGAGTTTCAGGGCTTGCTAAAATGTAAAAACAAAAAGTTAACATAAGCTAATAGTTAGATGAAGTGCAAATTTTCTCTAAATAGGTTTCATTTTTCAATTGCTATTGCTATATTGGCATGATATTTGAAGTATCCCAGTATTGGATGATGAGCATGCAATTCCTAAATATGACACTTTTTTTTTTCTGGTTCAGAAATGATGGAACCGAGTTTGGTGGCTCTGTCTACCAGAAGGTCAACAATCAGCTGGAGACTGCAGTCAATCTGGCCTGGACTGCTGGCAGCAACAACACACGCTTTGGCATCGCTGCCAAGTACCAGCTGGACAGTGATGCTTCTTTGTCTGTGAGTTAGTGGGTCAGGGGGTGAATTCATGGGGCCACCTAAACTAGCCATTTAAATGAAACTCATACTATTGTATTGAGGAAGACTAAAATACAGCATTAAAGATTGTACTATATGATGTTTTAGTTATACTGGTGCTAATTTGTATTTTTGTTATTCCTGTGGTTGTATGCTGATGTCATAGGAACATCAGGGGAAAAATTTCTCAAACATGCAAAGGTTTCACTGTTAAACTGTTCACTTGCACCATTATAAGAGTGACAGCTTTTTACTTCAAAGTTGGACTAAAAGTTCCAGTTTGCAATGCCAGACGTGGTTGGCAACCTACAGGATGTCTAGCATGATTGCTTTGATTGAGGACATTTGGTATTGACATGGCTATTGAGGAAGCAAAATTACAATGAGGAAAAAAATGAATCTCCTGATTGTTTATCTCTAATTTTGCACTTACAGGCCAAGGTGAACAATGCTAGTCTGATTGGAATTGGTTACACTCAGACTCTGCGACCAGGTAACCAGTACATTTATAATTTTTTGCTCATGTGGTTTTCAGCAGTTTCCTCCATATGAACCATATGAGCAAACCATATGAACTGAACTCCTGTTCCCCTTACTTTACGCTCCTTGTCTTGTTTAGGTGTGAAGGTGACACTTTCTGCACTTATCGATGGCAAGAATTTCAGCACTGGAGGACATAAAGTTGGATTGGGCTTTGAACTCGAAGCATAAATGCCCACTCTAGTGGCATTTATCCTCCACTTTCCATTGTTCGTTGTTCACAAGCATTACCCCATCACGTTGAAAAACGAAGACGTGATCATCGGTGCTGTTTTGAGTGACACAGTCAACGCTTGAACGCTAAATGCTTCCATCCGTTAAGTAGATGGTGCACCAATGATAGGAATGTTCTGAGATCTAAAAACTTAAATATTCTGTTAAAAAAAAATGTTATTAAAAAAAAACACTGCACTACAACTACAGATTTCATGGCATTTAATGACAGTTGGAGTTGTTATACAATTAATTCAAGACTTTTTCCCCCTGTTTGATTACTGGAAATAACTTTGCATAATATATAACAAGTGAAGTGTTAGCTGCTGTCTTTTGGGGGACTTCAATATGAAAAGTGAAGTGTCATATCCTGTAGTCGGTACGCAGACTTTTCAACGTGATTAGTAAGAGAACATGTCAATGAATTTCTTCATCAGCATCCTGCAATAAACTTCAAATGAAAACTGGTATTCAAGGGAGCAATAAATGTCATTCACTTTGGTTTGAACATGGTCATTAATGTGTTGTATTATATTTAATACATTGATATATTTAGTCCTTCACTTTATCCTATATATTAATAATATTATATAATTAATATAATAATATTATAAGTGGCCAAAGCAAATTTACCCAACAGTAGTTCCTGCTGATTCAGAAAAATCTACTACACTATAAGCCTCTGGTTTGATGCTTTTTACAGTGTCATTTGTCTGTACTGTACTAAGATCATCAGCTGACATAATGTGAAACAGGAACTTCAATAAACTTCGAGATTCAGGTTTACTGGCGATCTCAAGGAATCCCCTTCCAAAAAAACATGAGTTTCAGTACTTTGACCTTAGTTTTTCTTTTGTTTTACTCCTATCTATTCTATTATATCACTTTGGCATTGTGGATCTGCCCTGACATATTACAGTGTCGTCTTTCCTGACAGGCCTCTCGGCTACACTGCCCTAGTTTCTCTTGGGAGAATTTACTTTTTGTTGACATGTTCCATCCTACAGAAGTTTACTAGTAACAGCCAACTACAAAACAAAGTATACAGGAATCCTTACGCACACTGTGTGTGTATAAGAGCCAGCATGAGAGAAACAGTCATTGATGCTTTCTTTTTAAACTAATATATTGGAGGGGAACAAATGCATTAAATACATTCTTTAAAATTCATAAGTAACAATCATCTTTAGAGCTGTAAAATAACAAGAAAACCATGCCAGTCATTTTTAGCCATCACAGATTAGTACTGATTATGATGCGTCAGTGTATTCTTGTTCTAACAGTACTCACTTCCACATGAGCTCAGTGTAACACACCTTGGGCTTCACAGAAGATTCACTTTTGCCACCACCTGCTTACATCCAATGCGTGAAAACTCTCGTTCACCTACAGAATAGTAACCCAGCTCATCTGCCAGTCTTTCTACATGAGAGCGTTCTGGGTAAAATCCTTCTCGGGACATCTCATCAATAAAACATTCCATGACATGGATTTTTTCCAGAAGTGTGAGAGGCAGCAACTCAGCCTCCAGCCAAAGCAAGTGGTGCTTTTTAAGATTATTATGCAGCAAATTATTCAACTCCTTGGTCATGAGCCCTCGGCCCGAAACAGTGTTGGTCGTAGAGTTCTGCAGCACAAACTTTGTGATCTCCTCCTGCTCCAGGTTGCTGATGAGGATGTAGATGGCATTCAAATATTCGTTGTTGTCTTTTTTCACAATGAGACTTTGCACAGTGTCCAGCAGCTCGGTAGGCATGTGCTCCATCTCATCAAAAACGAACAGGGGAATCTTCTCCTCTTCTTCAGCCCGAGTGACCAACTCTGAGACTTGGGAGGTCAGGGTTTCAGTACAGAGTGGGACATTTCCTTCTGTTGGACAGTGGTGGAGCACGAAGTACTGCATGACCAGCTGCTCACCCACTACAGAACGGAAGTGCTGAGCCAACAACCTTCCTATGTGGCTCTTTCCTACACCACTGGGCCCAAGAAGAGACACAACTAATGGTTTACTATGTACGTATGTGGACAAGTAATCTTTTAAATGGTCCAAGAGGCCATCAGTTGCCTCCTGCTGTCCAAAAACCTCTCTTTTAAGGGTTTTTTCAAGTCCTTCCAGATCGTATTTGAGCACATGGTCATCTAGGTTTTCAATAGCATTATAAACCTGAAGGAAAACCACAACGCAAAGCAACACCAGGCAGCTCTTGGCCCGGCTCTGCTCCTTGGTGGGCAAGACTCGGCGGCTGCTATTGGGGAACAGGACACGTCCCTTTTTCTTTCTCCTTTTCTTGCTTACATGGACAGGACTGTTACCATCAGTTATATCAAACGTGAAGATCTTGGGGCTGTTGGAGCGTTGATCGTTGTACTGCGGCATTAAATGAGCACTGTGCTGGGACGTTGACCCTGCCCGCTCCATTCGGCGCCTTTTCATTGCTTGGTACTTCTGGCGAATTCGCACCACGGCCCGTAGAGTTGATGAGAACTGAGAGAACGTGACCGTCCTGTTTTCCTTCGTATTCTCCAATTCATCCTCTGAAAGCATGGCAGTAAGGTTTTGGTCCCCCATCTATAAAAACCAAATGGTAGCATGTATTTTAATAAACTGATGCAGGAATACAATTGAACAAACTTGGATAAGCTCAAGCTGGCCGTATGAAGTGTACCCACTTGACCACTTATTTAATAACCCCGCCCCCAATCGCCTTTTGCCACCCCAAATAAAAAAAAGAAGCGCCAAAAAAAATAGTGATTATTTAAAAAATGAAGTAATAGAAGGAAATGAAACGCAAATCAAAAGTGTCATCTTGTCATCTGTAAAGGGGCCGTTTGTTGCGTTTTCTCAGAAGGCTTGTTTAGGCAAGCACAAGTGTTTGTGTGTGTGTGTGTGTGTGTGTGTGTGTGTGTGTGTTTTGTATGCAAGTCGTACTTATTTGATCATTCGCCGCTGTACACAAAAGACCTCACAGGTTATTTCATTCCTAATAAAGCCGGTTATTCCGGTTAAAGGACGCAGGACACCAGTTGAGGATCGTCCATTGATAAGTGTCCCAGACACAGACACACACACAGACACACACACACAGACACACACACACAGACACACACACAGACACACACCACCTGAGGAATGCGCGTGTTTTAAAAGAGCTCATGCGTGTAAACTTCTGCTTTTCCTGCAGTTCCACGCGTTCAACTTTCCCTCCATGAAACTATCACAGCAATATAAGGCTGGTTTCCTTCCTGGGAATCATGGCAGTGTCCCAGCACACCCATTTGCAGTTATTCCAGAGTTTAAAAACTTCCTACAATCCATAGTTACCGTTTTTTTGGGGGGGGGGTGTGTGTGTGTGTGTGTGTGTGTGTGTGTGTGTGTCTGACCCTAGAAGCTAATCAAGCTACTTGGAAAATGTTAGTGTTTTTTACTGCCTTCTAATTAGTTCTATGTGTACGTATTAGCTCTGACTTGCCGCTGAACCGTGCGAAACGGGAAGTAGAGATGGTGATAAGATTAAGGGAAAAAACAGAAGAAGGTTGCAGCCCCTCTCTGCAGCTGCACGAAAACTACCACACACACATACACAAAGGCATGCACGCACCTTACCCTCAGACGATCACCACCACGTAAAGTCTCAAAGCTTCCTTTGAACGTGGAGCATGGTGAAGAGGACAGAAGAATAAGGAGGTAGTTCTTGTCTGACCTCCACTCACCACTTGTTGTGAACTCCACCTATTTGCTCATCTCTCTGAAGCCCCTCCCCCTTCCTCTTCTCCACTACATCTAACCGCAAAGCCAGAGTCTACGAATACACTGAACACTAAGGCAAGTACTGTAAAACCGCACGCTGCTGTACTAAATAGTAATAAAAGTCTAAAAAAACGCATACGTCCATACTAATATAGTGTAAAAGTCGTAAGTTTATTAAGCACACTCGTTGAGTACGGTGGCAAAACTTCATGAAGGTTATTCCAGATGTTTTGGGCTCACTCGAAAAAGAGTCGACTATTTCGACTCCGAAAACGACACATCTATTCTAAGCAGTACAAACGTTTGTGATTGTTTTGTTTTGTTTTTTGTTTTGTTTTTTACCAGAGATTGTTCTTTTCATAATATTGTTAACGAAATCGTGCGAATCGTGAAATCGAACTTCTAATGAACAAAACTGCGTTATATTACAGTAGTTTAAAACAGCAAGATGCTACAACCGTGCACGGACAAACACAGTGAACACACATTAATACGTCCGTACTTCCTTTAAACTAAACCTGATAAACTGAGCACGGATCCTAAGGGTCATACTGCGCACTAAACGTCGACAAGTGATTCAAAAGTGAGCATATTGATTCAATTCCGCTGCAAGAAAAGAGCCGACTCGTTCATCTTAAAGAGCCGACTCGATGGTGATGGACACATCACTCACACCACAGCTACTTCCTCTGATAACAACCAGCAAACGTTTCTTCCTAGTACATTAGAAGGCGTTAAGAAATAACTCTTTTCTCTTTTTTTTTTTCTTTAAAAATGAGTATTGCACATGTGTACATTATATTTTCAGGTTAAACTGTCTGCAGCGCTTCACTTGTCGTATTCACGATTTAACAGACAATATTTAGGAGACATAGAAACAGACCTATTACTAGACTGATATGATGTAGATGATGTGGGTATGAGTTTATCACATTTATAGGCAGTGCCTATATACTTCTGTTTTTAACTTTTGTAATAGCACTTCTGTAGCACTCTCAGACCAGCAAGACGTGTGATCAGAAATTGACACTGATAAAGGGTTGGAGCGAGGGTACTTTTTGCAGCCACAAACCTATTAACTGTAAGATCATCATATAACCAGAAAATACCATTGACTTCCTTAAGCACAGCTTTATTACGTTTATTTCATTAATATAATCCAGCTACTGAAGTATTAGGCTCATTATTTATGTGTACAATAATATTCTGGCTGTTTTCATTGGAACCATAGAGCTTTTTAATTGTGAACAAAAGACATTATGATTTAAATTGATATATTTATAGGGCTACTTGGTTTTGAAGTTTGGATCAACCACATTTAATTCAAGTGACTGGATAAACAAGACAAGAAATAAATACTCTGTAATAAATATAATGGCTGTGATTGTGATTTCCATCACAATAACATAAATACCTATAAACATTAAAAAAAAACAACCCACTTACCCTCTTTCTATGCTTTACTGACACCACTACGAGAACTGCTGTGCTCCATGAACACACACTCTGGTGTGTCTAAAAATGTAGGCAGTAAAAGAGTACAGTGTTTAAACAAGGCTGACGTACCTGTGACACTTGAAACAGTGTAACACACATTAAAAAAGCCACCACAATGTCAGTGTTTCTGCTGTGCTGAGAAATGTCCCACCCATAATATCTATTCATCATGGATGCAGTAGGAGGAGGGTGGGGTTTTAAAAAAAAAGATATATATATATACTATATTCAGTATGCCATGACCCTGAAACCTCAAACAAATTTTATATATATGTTGTAATCTATCTATCTATCTATCTGTCTGTCTGTCTGTCTGTCTGTCTATCTATCTATATTCTATCTATCTATCTATCTATCTATATATATATATATATATATATATATATATATATATATATATATATATATATATATATATATAGTATGTATGTATGTATTTAAACCATAACTAATACATTTTTATGCAAATATATGCATATTTGCATATGGGGAGCAATGGTACAGCAGAAACAGTTAAACAAGTGAAGTGTAAGTGTGAAGTTATGAAGGGAGCATGAGCACGAGTGTGTGTCTGTGTGTGAGATCACTGTGGTTGATCTGTTGCTTATGGCTTAGTGTTCCAGGAAAAATGCTGTGAGCTAAACATGCAAATAAAGTCCCTGGGTATAAAAAATTGTCAGACCAGTGTGTCTGTGGCAAGAGTATATGGTTACATCTGCATATGTGTTTTTGAATGCTGTTTCAGGTGCGTTCATATGTCATCCAGGGTTTGCGATTCAGAACATCCTCATGAATTGTGTTATATTATTATGTGTACACACTGACAAGTAGTCAAACACCAAATCTTTGCAATATGATCACTGTGTAATCCAAGCTCATGGTTTTGGTATATCATAGCACAGTGTCTCTATAATTATGAATAATAATGTGGACCAACAACATTAAGCTAATCAGGACAAGGAGACACCTGCAACCTGCCAATCATTTTTCACTGCAAAATTCAGACAGCTCCCCCTCTTTAGCATTCAGTGTTTTGAGTGTTTTGCAAGACAGCCAGAGGAAGGGATGCATTTTCCTCATTCAGAGACCATTAACAGTATAATGTCAGTTTCTCTAATTCTGGTTTGTCATCATTAGGGCTGTTACTGTGTCATTATTTCACAGTTAGTCATAGTGTATGAGCAGTCTTTCCACCTATTACAGTAAAGGCTTTCTTTTTTTTTTTTAAACCCGTTAAGTTGCTACTGCAGTGTTTTTCATCAGTATCATGTCAGTCTGCAATTCAACCAAAAAATGTGGAGATTCTTCCATGTTTAGTCACCCTTAATCACACTACAACAATCTTTGTTTCTCTGTGCAACTCTGTGTCTGTGTAATCCACTTCTACTGTAAACAGATTACATTGCTATCAAACACACAGAAGAACATGTATTTGCTCACCAGAACTAAACAACTTTCTACTTTCAGCTAAGCAGCACTCCACACTGCCATGCTAGTTAGATTTTTCTTAGCACCCTATTCTTTTACCCTACTCCAAACCAAACTGAAAATTTCTGACAGATTTACAAAAGTTACAGAAACTATAATTTCCTGGTGTGTATAGGATGATGAATGCTAATTACCTGTAAATTACCAGGTGTGTGCACTGCAATTGCAGATGGAGACGACCACAAAACCCCATAAAAGGCAAAGCTTACAGCGCTAAAATGACGAGTAAACTGCATAAGACACTTTCTCAGAGTCAAATTGTTAAAGCCATGAAGAAAATGGTTTGACATGAAAGTAGAGAAAAATGAGATCATGGACATCAAGCACATCACAATATAGGCAGGGAAACTACTAAACCTTTAAAAAAAAAAATGTATACAAATCATAGTGTTTCAGCGACTCCCAACCTGAAATGACACATCAGCACACCTTCACCAGTGCTGTGTTTGAAAAGTAGGAGGATTTCACAGGAAGTCATACAATCTAAGTGTATTCTAAGAAGACACCATGATAAAAGGCATCAATTTATATGCTGAGTCATTGCAGTGCCTCTTCCTTTTACACAGCAGTTTGAATGACTGGACTTATTTGTCTTAATTTATTGATTTATGTTGCCATACTTTTTATTTATGTATTTTTTTTAAAGAGAGAGAGAGAGAGAGAGAGAGAGAGAGAAACATTTTTTAGTTAGTAACATTGATATAAAATAACTGTGTGTCACAAACGTTTTATCAAACTTGTGGAACTGAAATACAGCAGTTACATGAGGTTTACATTATTATTAAGTCTTTATTTGTGTAAATTTACATGAGTTCTGTTTTTTTTCCCTAAATGATGGGATTTTCACGAATTCCGTTCGTATCCAGCTTGATGAATGTAAGAGATTGAATGGATCTTTCATTTTCACCACAGACTGTGTGTGGGTTTTAAACAGATGTTTAACACGGCCATGAACTTTGATATTTTTATGATTTTTATAGTTATCGTACCGTGAACAGTTCAAACCGCAAAATTCATCACACCAATATATACACTACAGTGTTTGATGGAAACAAAGTTGTTAGAAAAAGCATCGAAAAGTACTGACGTAATGACGTGATGTAACGTTAAGGGCTTCTATTTTGAAACGTCAAGTCACCTGACCCGGAAATGAATAATGACAGCTTTATTTTCCCCACTCCTAAAGTTCAGTTATTATCTCGTGTTTTCTTATTCAAGAGCTGTACATAATGACTGAACCCTGAAGTAATTTATATTTTATATATAAATTACGAAAACTCAATTTTCGTAGCTAATTGTTTAACACATTTTGTCGTTTGGTTTATATTGTGTCGTAGCTCTCGCTTTGTTTTGCTGTGTGCTAGATCAATCTATAGCGCTTTAGCGTGTGAGCTAACAGTTTACCACATGAGCGTATCACTTGTAGTGATCCGTCTGGAGCTCGCGGACCAGTCGCTCATGCCACAAGACTTTCAATATTGTGCCGGTAAGATAAAAAAGCTGGAAGTGTAGCTGGTGTCACTTTAATAGCTATAATAAAGCAATTCTTAATCGTTATAAGTTGTCAGTAGCTGTGTAAGGGAGAGTAGTGAGGTAATGCAATGACGCTTGTTTAGTAGCGCAGACTCACTTATTAACTAGCTAACTTGTTAACCAGACTCATGGGGTAACAAATAGGTTTCCTTGCGTTTCTAGAACTTTCATGGCCCTGTATTCCTCCATACAGTTCTCCTGAGTGACTGTGCAGTTTGCAGGTTGCACATCATGTGACTTCACACCGCGTTCACTGCCCTGTGTTTTTGTGTTCATTATCCTGTCCAGCATTGACTTCTCACAACTAGCTGAATCTGGATGACTGAAAATTCTTTTTGAAGTGACGTGTTTTCTCGCTGTCCGTTTGTCCACAGATGAGATGGCTGAAGAGGAGACGCAAGACAAGGCCCTGGCCTCTGCCAGGATGGCACTAGGGGGCAAGACGGAGGTAGAGAAGGCTGCCATCCTCCATCAGCACATCGGTAGCCGGGCCATGTCAGACATGGTGATTGAGACTTTGGTGGCGAGTTCAGGTTAGAATCAACTCTGTACATTCAGCGTGTTTCCCAAAGGACAATCTCTTCCAGCTCCCAGATTCACCTGAACACACTGATCAAGGTCTGGGGTGGTGCCTGGGAGATGGCAGAATTATCAGACCCCTTTAAACTCGTACAACATATTGACTGCTCAAGACTCATTCCTCACTTTCGCAACTATATAGACTACCGTTCAAAATTTTGGGATCACTTGCATATTTCAGCTTGATTTCAGCTACGGAGGAAGACTCCATCAGCCAACCTTTCCTGTTGGAGATGCTCCAGGAGGCATGGGGTGAAATCTCATCAGATTATCTTGAAAAATTGAAAGCTAGAATGCCCAGGCTGTAATAGGTGTTTGCTGCAAAAGGTGTTTTTTTTTTGTTTTGTTTTTTTGATGAAGTCAAAGTTTGAAGAAAACATTAATCATTTCCAGCAAAATCATTATTTCTAACTCTGACATGTCAGCATGTCCTGTTCTTTTGCTATATTTTCTATTCAGACTAATTTCGTGTGTGTTTCCTTGGGAAAACAACAAAATTTTTGAGTGATCCCAAACGTTTGAGCAGTAGTGTACATTTCCTGTTAGTTTCACTTTAGTTCATAACTGAATTATAACATAGCAGTTATAATTGGCATTACGTAGACTGCATGCTTGAGACTGCATGCTTAAAAATTGTAACAAATTGTAGACACATTAGATGAGAATTCAGTCAGAAAATGCACATAGATAGTGAACAAGTCAGCAGTAGCTTCAGAATGACTCAAGATCATAGCTGAATTTCTGGAAATTGCATTTTTTGTAGACGGAGGTGACGAGAAAGGGGGCATGCAGTCAACAGAGGAAGTCGATGCCACCAAAGTTCCTGACTCGCCCTCTAAACAGCTTCCAGATCAGATCTCTTTCTTCAGTGGCAACCCATCTGTGGAGATCATCCATGGCATCATGCACCTCTACAAGACAAAGTAAGAACACTGTAAAGACTGTATGTATAAGTGTATGTATGGTGTCCTGTGATAGACTGGTGTCCCATCCACAGTGGATTCCTGCCTCATGCCTAAGTGTTCCTGTGACAGGCTTCAGCTCCATCATGACTTTGACCAGAATAAAGTGCTCACTGAAGATAAATGAATAAAAAAGTGGCATAATGTTATCTAGTGAAGTGCCCCTTCTGATTAAATGATTGTGTTTTAAAGCCACATAATATATTTTGTACAGTACACACAATGAGCACTTTATAAGGAGCACATGTACTCCTGAGTATTTCTACTGATCATGTGCATCACTTCATAGCAACAAAATACCATCTTCTAATGGCTACATCTAACTTAATAATGCACCATGTCACAATGCAAAAGTCACCTCAAACTGGTTTTTATGAACATGACAACATGTTCTTCAGTGGTCTTCCCATTCAAGTCTGCATCCACTAAAACAACTTTGGGATGTTAAAACGGGAGATTCACAGCATGAAATCACAGCAAAGGGAGGCCTTATAGACCACCACCACCATGTTCCCTGTGAAGTGCTCAGTGAATGCAAGTTCCATAAGTAACTGAATTATGATCATTTTGACTGTGTACGTTAGCATATCTACATTTTATTTTGGATCACATAGCTCAATCTAGCTGAGTCTAGTTATTTTAAAACTTGAAATTAATACAAATACAGCTCTTCCCTGCAATGATCACCCAACAAATGCTAGGGCACCATGACAGGCAGAATCAGAAACACGTCCTCATCCTGTTCCTAGTCCATATAATTTTTTTGGGCTTGTTCACAGAGCCTGGGCATTATATAGCCTCATACTGTGATGATTTTTTAGAATGCACTTATCATGGGTCTCACCTAACAGGGGAGTTTTTCCATTGCTACCACCACCAGTTTCCTCATTAGGGATCAAAATTTAGTTGCAGGTTTCTGTATAGAGAAATGGGAAATAACAGAGAGAAGAATATCTCAAGTTATTCTATAAATAATTCTGGTTTAAAGTAAAGAATTTTGAATTTGAGACACTACACCCAACACCGAAATGGATATCTTAGAGCAGACATTTCATAACCATTTCATGTCCCCTTTAGCACAACAACTAAAATTATGCTAACATTCCATTATCAATGTACAATACATTACATTGTTAATTTTTTGAAAGGCAGTGTGAGACAAGACATTCAAAAAACAGATTTTGTGAACAATGAATTTTTTGTTCCCCAGGATAGTGATAAGAATGCACTTATGCAACCGTGTTTTTACACCCTGTTTATCTTGGGCTACAGCAAGATGACGTCGTTGACGGAGGACGTGAGGCGCAGCGCCATGCTTTGCGTGCTCACTGTGCCGACAACAATGACCAGCCATGACCTCATGAAGTTTGTGGCACCATTTAATGACGTCATGGAGCACATGAAGATTATCCGTGACTCAACACCTAACCAGTACATGGTTCTGATTAAGTTTGCCACCCAGGTAAGTTCCCATTAGCTTCCAATACCAGTATATGTGATTGCTTTTATACCACTGCAGCTGAGTTCTGGAATCCGATTGGTCAGAAGGCGTCAATTCATCTTCTTTTTCTTTCTTTAGGCTGATGCTGACAGCTTCTATACAACCTGCAATGGCCGGCAGTTCAACTCCATCGAGGACGCTGTTTGCCAGCTGGTCTATGTGGAGAGGGCCGAGGTGATCAAGTCTGAAGAGGTATTCATTTTGCAGCAGGTTGTTTTCTGTTAGTGTGTTGTTTTTTCCCCTTCTTACAGAGGTTTACTTCTTCATGCATTCCCTTTTTACATGCTATGAGATAAGAGTGGATGAGCTGCATAAGATATTTTTCGGGCTCCTGACATGTAGGCCAGGTTACTTAGAAAAAAAACTAAGCACATTAAAACTGTGAAGGCCAAGACTATGTAGGAACTCATCCTAGGTTCCTGATGGTGTGTGAAGCTTAGTCAGAGAGGTGTTTACACAACTGTGTTTATGGAAACGGTTTACACACAGTACAGTGGGTGTGAAAAGTCTACATACCCCTGTTAAAAGGCCCAAGATGTCTGATCATGTTTGAATGTCATTCACCTACCAAGTCTGGTTGTATACTCCCCTTAACTAATTCTTTGTTAGAGCACCCTTTGCTTGCTGTTTTATTCCTTTCTGGGGAAAATGCTCCAGATCTATCAAATTACAGCCGCCTTCAAGCTATTCCACTTGTTTTTGATAGCATTTTGATCCAGACTCCAAATCATTAATCTTTGTGACCTGAAGCTGTTGCTTTCATGGTCACAAAGGTCGTCATCATGCCGGAATGTAAAATTTCTCCTCATCTTTAGCCGTCTAACAGAGACCTGTGGCTTTTGTGCCAAAATACATTGATATTCGTAGCAATCAATGACACTGGTCTCATCACAAGTCTTATACAGAAAGGTCTGGTGTGGGTGCAGGTTTTCATTTCAACCAAGCAGAAACCACACCTGAGTCTACTGAAAGCCAAGATCAAATGATTAAACAAGTGGAATCAGGTGGGGCTCCTGCTTGGTTGGAATGAATCCTGCACCAGACCACAACGCATGTTGCTACATGGTTTCTGTTAATTTAGGCACTTGAATGTTTTTTTGTTGTGAGAAGGGTGTTTTAGAAGAATTTGAGAGATAGCTGTGCTGTGTCGGGAGTAATCAGTACTTGCCAGATATTGCTGCAGCTCTTGTAATATTGCTGTAGATCTCTACATGTCCTGTTCTACTTAGTGTCAATGTGATGCTTCATTTCCTTAACTTGTTGATGATGGGCATTAAAATGTCCCATGGTACATCTCGTTTAGAAAATTCTTTTGCACCCCTCGCTTTTACATCAAAAAGCCTGCAATTATAATTTGGGTTATTAAAGGGGTTAAATATTCAATTGTATTATATATATAATAGAATACTCTGAGATTATGTGTACATCTTGTCAGTGTGTTTCCAATTGCATTTACTTATTTTTTAAACCCACACACAATTTTAACTTCGCATTTCTCATGCTGAAACATGATGATGGACATGTGCCAACATTTTGATCTTCTTATATAATTTTCTTGTAATTCTGACCTGGAATAGTACATTATTCTTATAATATTCTGACTTTATTCTCAACATCTAATTTTAATTTGATAAGATGGCATGTCTTGTAGTGGTATTTAAGCCTATGGGACTGTTTTGTTGTTTTTAACCCTTCAGGGAGCCAGTTTACCAGTGATGGACCTGACTGAGCTCCCTAAGTGCACGGTGTGTCTGGAGCGCATGGATGAGTCGGTGAACGGTGTGCTTACCACCCTGTGTAACCACAGCTTCCACAGCCAGTGCCTGCAGCGCTGGGAGGATGCCTCGTGAGTAACAGCTTTTCCAGTAATCAGCTTTTCCAGATCTCTGCTAAACCAAACAGATATTTTATCCACAGATTTCCAACCCATAGGGAGTGGATTCTGTTTCATTTCAATCCAACTGAGGTTATGTGTTTTTGATGTACTCAATTTTTTTCCCTTTGCATTTGTCATTCATAATAATGCCCTGACGTACAATACACTATTTACTATTCTCACATCTGTTATTTGTTTAAAAAATGGTGTGCTGGTAAATTTCTTGCTCTTTCCAAACATCATGACATGTTGTTTTTAGGCTATTGCAGCAGATGATCTTTGACTCATCAGTTGAGTAAAATGACAGTGATGTTCAGGCGAGGACAACAAATTTACAGACTGCTAGAATTTATGACGTTCTGAATGTGTATTTACGTGTGACACCAGACATTTGTCTCTCTCTAGGTGCCCTGTGTGCAGGTACTGTCAAACCCCGGAGCCTGTGGAGGAGAATAAATGCTTTGAGTGCGGCGTGCAAGAGGTAGCCAGATGTTTCAGTTGTACTCTGTTCTGTTTTATTTATATACACGTGTTTATAAGTAGACATTGTCACAGAGCAGCTTTACGGTAATCCTGACGTAGACTGTGGCAAGGAAAAACTCCCTGAGACAACGGAGTAATTAAGAGGAACCAGACTCCAAAGGGAAGTTCTGGTGGGATTACAAATCACTGCAGTGTACACATGTAAATGGGTAAAGACCTATTGTATTAAGATGAGCATATTGTGAATAAGAGCAGTGAGATGAGCACTTTAGGATTACAGCAGGTATAAATCTACAGAATACGGTTTAATGCAGAACTCCTATTTTAGGCTTAAAGAAAACAGCTGAAATATTTGCATAAAATTTGTACACAGAACTTGTGGATCTGCCTGATTTGCGGCCACATCGGGTGCGGACGCTATGTAAGTCGCCATGCATACAAGCACTTTGAGGAAACACAGCACACCTACGCCATGCAGCTGACCAACCACAGAGTCTGGGATTATGCAGGCGGTATGCAAACATTATATATCGTGCTGCAGATTTCTCCTGTAACAAAACAGATATATGTCCTGTCTAAAGTAAGTCAAATAATTATTTTGTGGTTTATGTAAACTAAGATAACTACGTGCATCGGCTGGTGGCCAGCAAGACAGATGGCAAAATGGTACAGTACGAGTGCGAGGGTGACTCCTGTCAGGATGAGAAGATCGACGGTCTACAGCTTGAGGTATGTTTTTGGTGTTTTGAGCTCTAATTTACCACATTTATTAATTTATTGTGTTTAATGACATATTTTAGAATATTCACCACCCTTTTCTAGTATTCTTATTTGCTGACCAGCCAACTGGATTCGCAACGCATCTACTGGGAAAATAAAATTGTACATCTAGAAAAAGAAACAGCAGAAGAGGTAAAACCTGGTTTTGGAAATGCATCCATTAACATTAATGTTAAAATTATTTCACAACTACATGAAAAATAATGAGTTATTTGGTTTCAGATCAACAACATGAAAGCCAAATTCAAGGAGACGATTGAGAAGTGCGATAACTTGGAACTCAAGCTGAATGAATTAACCAAAGAGAAACAGACCATGGAGAAAAAGCAAGTCTTTACTATAGCCACTTTGCTGGCATTTGTTTTTAGCTGAAGTGATGAAATGAGGCAGAATAAGTCTAAGAACAGTTTAAGCACAGAGCAGGAGCTGTTTGTAAATTTAGAGCCCTCTGCTGCCTGTGAGGGAAATTTCAGATCCCGGAAATGGGTGCATGATGACGTAGCAAGAATCCCAACCTCACACAGTCATGCACACTCATGAGTGAGTATTCAGTATTCAGGCCTGCTAAAAATACACTAGCACGCCTACGCAGTCATCCGACCTTAAAAGAGGAAGACTTGCTTAAAATAGTTTTGCCAGAATTGGTGTCGAATAACATGCAAGCAGCAACAGGTAACATTACAGTAAACCGAGCACACCTAGAGAGACGTGTAATTACACATGCACACAGAGGGAGAGAATGCTTTGTGTCTCAACACTAACTCTTTGGTGAAATGTTTTCTGGTGAAAAGTAGGTGCTATAGTGTATTTGTATAGATATTTTATATATTTATAAAATATCAAATCATTATCTTACTGACCTACATGAGTATAATACATTAAGATATACAGCATATCATATAGCACGAGACTTATGGCTTCTTATTACTTGAATATGAATTTGTGTATTATGCTCAAACAATGACTTAATAAAGCATGTGCAGTTCAGGACTTCTGTACCAAAGCCTAGATTTCGATTAGAACAGCTGTGCGTTTTCATGTCCATCTTTAGATGCTCACAGCTGAACAACAAGCTGGCCAAGCTGGGCCAGGAGCTGCGGGAAGAACAGGAAATGAACCGATGTCTACGAGCCAATCAGCAGCAGCTCCAGGCGAAGCTGCAGGAAGAGGAAAGTCGAGGTAGCGAGTTGGCTGCTAACAAGGACACCCAGATTGCTGAGCTTCAGGAGCAACTGCGTGATGTCATGTTCTACCTGGAGACACAACAGCAGATTAGCCGCATGCCCGCAGAGACGCGGCAGGAGATCCAGGAGGGTCAGATCAACATCGCCTCAGCCCCTGCAACATCCACGCCAGGGCCCTCCACACACGGCTCGGGCAAGTCAGGTTCAAGGAAAGGGCGGGCCAAGAGAGGGAAGTAGCCAGTCAGTGGCGTGGGCCGGGGTTACACGACAGTTTATAACACAAGGCCCACTTTAGTCCACAAGTGCCACCATGAGACTGTAGAATAAAGCTACAGCCTGTAAAACATTTAGTCAGTCCACTCACCTAGTTCTGTACTTAACACCTCTTAATACAAGATAAGAGGTTGGAGAAGATGCACTATGTTAAAGGTAATGTACATATTACACTAAAAGATGACTTTAGACCATTATTTGATGAGGTCCGGTTTAGGATACTCAACACCCTGAGCTGGAATCTTTCCAAATACAAGAATTTTGCACAGCACTGCAAGTTGTTAATTATCGGCATATTAATTGTCCTCGTTTAAGTGTGCACTTCTATATATTTGTTGGTGCCTATAGAAAAGAACTATTTTGTATTTCTTTAAATCCATAAAGAAAGTGTTATTAAATGTAATCTACTGCGACCTGACGTGCTGGAAAAATATAACACACATTGACTGTTAAAGATTTAATGCAAAATGACACTTCTTTGTGAGAACACTCCTGACACCAAAAATTACTATCATTATACCAGAAACCCACAGTGTCATGTCAACACTCACTATAATAAGGCTTGGGAATGTAACTGCATCCATTAAAGAGGCCATACTAGACTAAACTGTTACCATCTTCACCTTAAAGAAGTTAAAAGTATGACTATGGCTGTAATGAATGATGGCACTAAATTGGTCTAAAAGGATGTTAGCCAATAGTGACAAATAATTCTTGGCTGGCAGAAAAGGTCTTTATATACTACCTTCATAAATTGTTTCTTTACTTAAGTTATTGGTAAGTTCATATTCTGTTAATGTCTTCTAAAAGCGTCCCCTGGTTTATAACACACTCGGGAAGCCTTTGTAATTAGCAATTCCCCAAGTACACAAAGAAAATCTGTCTATGGCACATAATGCACTCGTGCTTTTAATTCAGCATCCAATATTCAGGCAAACCTATTAACTTTAGCCCAGGTACATGATGTAAGCAGTGTTCCTGTGTTTTGACTGTTCTTCTGACCTTCAGATTTAGTTACATGTTAATTGACTATAACAAAAAAGCGCTCTCAATCCTCTCGGTCATGTTTATATTTCAGAGGCAGAGCCTGTACACTTGGCATATGAATAAAATATTAAACAAATTGTCTTTTTAATCACCATATGTTTACACCTCTACTCAAAGTTTAAATATCTGTTTTCCCTGATAGTGGACTAAAGACCAGGATAAAGGTTTTCTAATTTTCCTTCAACAATTTAGCCTATACTGTTAGAAATACCTGAAATATGACCTAGTTGTGCAATCCAGTCTGTTTCCCTCAATCACTAGTTGTACATCAGTAGTCAGACGCTGCATTCATGACAACTGGGTACTGAATTCTTCATGTTGGACCCTGCTTCTTCCCATGTTACACATTTCAGACGAAGTCCGTCAGAAACTCTCCTCATCTAAAATTTTTCTTCGCTGTCTACAAAATTTGGAATTAAAGAATTGTTTAGTTAGTGTAACTTAATTTGTTTAGTCTTTCTTAAAAGCAAATGATTCAGTGATAGTGCTGAAAATTACACAAGGGTGCAAGTCAGTCAAAAAATCTTTCAGAAAGTGAATTAAACATTTCAATCAAACAAAAGCATCACCCAGTATTTAAAGATGATCTAAACGAAGATGAACAGAAAATCCTTAAATCATGCTGTTATTTCATGTTCTTACTTTTCAACATAGACGAGTTGAAAGTCTCAAAAATCTCCCAAGTCTTTCAGAAGAGGAATTTTAGAGAGTAGTTTAAACAGATCCTTAGTACTGGGAGCTCAGAAACTTCCCACTTGATCATGAACGCAGCAAAACCGTTTCATTGCCGTCAGCTGTAGTGGAGTTTGTTAGATGAGCCCTGTTGGTTCATTTCACAGGCAGATTCAAGAAGAGATCGTGACATGTAAACGTCCAGTGTCTAGTCATAGTTAAATTTAGCCCTTAAAACAGAAAAGGATATGGAAACTAAATCACAGTTCCATGGTACACTTTTGAAAACAAAACTGTACCATATGCAATAAACAGTTCTTAAAAGGAGTGTTCAATACGGTTCAAATATCAGAAGTTATCTTTAAAATTAAATCCTAAAATGAATGTTACAGTGATGTATTTATTCTAATTACAGATTACACTAAGTATTTGCATTGCTTTTCAAATGGCAAGTCAAATGTTCACATTTCATTTTGGAACGTTTCCGTTTTATTTATTTAAAAAAAAATCCTTTCACATTCCAGTGTTTTTATTTTACTTGTTTTTTAATATTTTCTAACAAAAGAAAGAAAAAAAAACAAACAAAAAAAAAACCAAGACAACGGATTGTCAACCACATCTCGGCATCTCAAAGCGAGCTCTTCAGTCCAGAAACATCGTCCACTAGTGTGTCAGTTCGAAGAACTTTGAGGGTCGAGCGTCACAAAAACGTCATTCACACAGCACAATCCTCCCTCACCTTTCATTCAATTAAAAAGGAACAATGAAAAGAAAAGAAAAAAAAAAGAAAAGGTTTGACCCCTCTACCCAAACACAACTCGAAAGCAGAGCAAAGCTGCAGCACACACTACCCCCCAACTATAAATAAGAAGTTTGTCATTTCTCTAACGCAATTTGTAAACAGTTGTTTCACTCCCCTTATTACAGATCAACACATGAACAACCACTTCAGCTGCTTGCGCATTTATAGTGATGATTTCATTTCCTTTTTTTGGTATGCATTGATTTTTAAAAAATCCTCACAATTTCAGGGAACCTCAGTGCATTTACATTTTTTTCTAAAACAGTACAAACAGTAAACATAATGCATCTTAAAAAAGTGTTTGTCCCCTTTTTAATGAATGACCTTGGTTAGGCAGCACAACAGATGACCTGTGTGAAGAACAAGGTTTTGTTGGGGTTTGTTTTGTAAAAAAAAAAAAAAAAAAACCCAACAATCCAGATTTCAGAGACCATATGAGCATTTACAAGTATGCAAAAAACACTGATTAATGAATTAACAGAGACGAGCCCCATAGTAAGCGCTACTTCACGTGAACGGTTCTTGCAGTTGGAGAACAAACCGTTACGCAGGAAAGCTACATCTTGCAGTGTTTTGTGCATGCAAGCACACACACGCAAGCACACACAAATGCACATACACACGCGCACACATCCTACATGAGTTCCGCTTGTAGTGATATAAAACTGCAAATGAACCAAATCATTGAAGCGACATTCTCGCCGTGTTGCTCAAAGGCCAGTTTGGAGCAAATGTGTTTTTACACAAAAACACACACACTCGTCCACCAAACTTTACTTCCAAAAAGCAGGAGTCGAACTGAAACACCACCAGTGGCCTTGGCCACTCATCTGCTGCAACCTGTCAAGTCAAGCTCTGGCATGGTCTCTGGAGGAGGAGCAGCTTACAGGGACAGTGGGTAGAGGGGCATCAACTGCTAGATACCAACAAAGAGACAACATCAGACAGCGACGGAAAAAGGACAAAGCAGTTCACTTTAATTCCGAGTTTGAGTGAGTCTTCACACTATGTACAATAATTTATAGAGCAGCTCTTCTAAAATTGCTTATTGGTTTGCCTATGCTAGCATTCTGAGGACATGGGGATCCACTTGATCGGTGGCTCAGAGCACCACAGATGGTTTGTGCTGAAGCGGTGGGGAGTTTTGTGCGTGCCTGTGGATGGGAGGTGAGGTCAGAAAAGAGCAAAGACAAGGAAAAGTGAATGGACCGTCTTGAAGGACAAGAGCAAACAGAAGTGTGAGGGATGAGCTGACGATCAGATCTTCAGAGATTTTATGGTGTCGCTTCGTTTCCTCAGCAGCTCCCCAACTTCCTGCAGTGAGCGCTGGTAGCTGCTCTGCACTTTATCCATCACAGTCTTCATGAAGGCGCTCTCATCCTGCATAAACAACAACAATACACCAGTCACAAAAAACCCACATGTACAATTTTATCCTGAAACTAATACTTAACCCCCACACCTTTAACTTTCCCACGTCATAGTGTTTTCACCTGAAATTAAAAAAATATTTGTTTGACCAGTATAGTTTGCAAAATTGTTTACAGCAAACAATTCTGTTTGTCTGATGAAACAAAACTTTGGCACAAATCCAACACTGCTCATTACTAACCCTACAGTGAAGCATGGTTGTGGCAGCACTGTGCTGTGGGGATACCTTTCAACAGCAGGGACTGGGAAGTCTCTCAGTGTAGTCACTCAGTGTTGAAGGTAAGATATATAGATAGAGCCAAAATATAGAACAATATAGGGACAGTTATGCAACCAGCAACTGTCTGCTTTGTTGTTAAACCATATGTCAGAAAAATCTTTTGCACCTTCAGAAGTCAGACATGTAATTGTAATGGTTAAAATGTACCCTGTTTAGGTTTCAATTTTTTATAAAAAATAAAGAAGCTGGTCCTTAGTCACAGAATATGAACAAAATTCCAAAATAAATTTGCCAGCCTAAATCATGCAACAACAAAAAAAGTGGGTGTGACAGGAAATATCACCATGATATCACACTATGTTAGGCTACATCTTCAAATCCTAATAATTACAGCAAGTGAGTTCAAATCCAAACTCACATTATGAATAAACTGTTAAGTGTATTGCTTTATGCCCCCCCCCCTACCAACCCCCCATGTCAGAAGTAAACCTGCCATGAACCCACAAGGTGTTCATGATGCTTACCTCAGTCTGTGTGACACCCTCAAGCGAGAGACTCTCCAGTTTCAGAGCTGTTAACACGCTCTCCTGAGCTTTAATATGATCTAGAGCCTGGTTGAGGATGTTCTGCAGGCTGCTAGTGAACTCCTGGAAACCAGACAGCACCACAGGCTGAAAAGAAGAGAGACAAATACAAAAATAAATACAAGCTTATCTCTGTAGAGAGCCGCTTCTTCCTAACCGATCTGAATACAAAACCGCTCTTACTGTTACTGCACTGGTGTCCTTTTTCTTTTTTTTTTTCTTCTGTAAGCTAGACTTGAGCGGCCGCAGCGTGCTGGTGCAGTAATTGGACACCCAAAGGACAACACAAATAGTCTGGTGTAAAACAAACAAACAAAAAAAGTAAAACATGTTACTAAAAGTATGATAATACAAGTACATTTGTAAAAATGTAAAGTAAGCACGTAGTACATCTAAGGCCCCACCTCGACAAAGTAGACTAGGCTTTCTAATAGAGAAGGCTGCATCTTACATCGGTTGTCTTTGACTTCCATCAAATCGCCTTTGCATTTATTCAGCATATCTAGTAGAGAAAGAAGGCAGGTTATTATTGACAATTTTAAAATGCTAACCATTTACATGTAACATACATAAAAAAGCAAAGTACCTTGAAGCTGTACTGTTAATGATTTGAAGAGGTTTGATATTTGAGCCTGAAGCTCTGTTGACTGATCTGAAACAAAGAGGAAAGGGTATGTACTCAAGACAACTATTAATAGTTAAGTAAACACGTGTGTGTGTGTGTGTGTGTGTGTAGAACCAGCAAAGCTGTGTCCCAATCTAACCACAAGCAATGTAATGTTATTCAGAGTGTCCTGTGATCTTACCTAAACCGGCAGCCTCGAGCTCCTGTAGATGAAGGGGCAGCTGCAGGACAGAGAGCTGACACTGGCAACTCCCGCTGGCCAGAGCCTGAGCCATCCGAGTGGAGGGAGGACCGAGCAACGGGTACTGCTGCTGTACACACAATAAAACACGCATTCAAAACATAAAGCAATTATAATCTGAAATACTCAGTCACTGACATTCCATTCTTTATGGTTCTAGTCTTATACTTTATATAAAAAAGTACTTCAAAGAGACGCCCAATCTTCTGTTCAAGCTAGCTTAAAATGTTAGAGTATGATGATTCGATTTGCAGGCACATCACATTTGTTTTAAAAAGCAGATTAAAATGCGCTTGAAATTTGAATGAAAGCATTTTCATTATGATTTTTGCAGGTGAAGCTCAGCAAGATGAGAGTTAATTTTGTCATACTTCCATTTATAATGCTTGGAAATTTTAGAATACCATCAAGAAATAAGTGTAAAAAAATGCTGCCTTGGCTTAATTTTTTTTTTGTGTGTTTGTGCACGCACGTGTCTCACCTGAGAGTGCTTTTCGGTGAACTGAGCCGCCTGACTGAGTGTGTTCTCTAGCAGTGAAAGCAAAGGCTGCAGGGTTGAGGGTTTGGCACACACGCCGTTCTCAGCTGTTTTCTCCGAGTTGTGCAGTGATGGAGGATGGCACGGTGAGGAGAGGCAACCTATAAGCCTCAGAGTCAGAGAGCGGATCTTCAGCCACAACAGCTCCTCTTCTAGAGAGCACTGCCTGTCCTCCTCATTCAGCTGTCTGCAGGTGCGACACACACACAGTTACTAATCCTGTTCTTTATCAAACATAAGCCATCTCAATAGTTATGCCAGGGTTGAGATATCCAGGATAAGAATCTTGTTTTGGCCAGATAAACCATGTCACATTTATTTTTAACCAAATGACAAGTGTATACTAACAGATTCATAATATGTAGGTCTAGAAATCATTCTGCAGAGATCAAATCAAAATTGGGGTATCACCAGAAGGATCATTACTGTGCATGATTGTTCATAGTACATGTGTGTGATGACCAACAGATTGCTGTACTGTACCGGTCTTTTGGGTTCCAGCTGACAAAGACAGTGAGATCCCGGTTGTCCCTTATGTTGTCCCATGGAATGTCGTCTTCTTCAGGACACAGAGACATGGACTTCAAACTTTCCTCTAAAGTGGATGATCTGAATAAGAAAAACAATAAGCACAGATCAATGGATATATAAATAACCACATGTATACACACAGACAGAAAAAGGAGACATTTATTGCAGTGATCTTTTAATTATCCAATATTAATTATAATAATTTGAAGAAGTGGGTTGATTTCTTTAAGACACAAGACAAACTATGCAAGTTCAATGAAAAAAAGTGTCTTTCAAGCCAGGCAACAGTAAAATCATACTTGCTTCTAGCCAAAAAGGCCTTACACCAGAGGACAAATCAGGATGAGTCTGGTTGTGCAGATTTGAGGCCTTTAACAGACTTTACAAGGTCTTTCAAACCTATCAAAGTAACTACTAGCTAATGTTTGCATATTATATTAAATAGATACCTGCATCAGATTCCTCAGAAACACCACAGGGTTTGTTTCTACTGACAAACTAGACTCACATGTCTGCTTCAAGGAAGAGGTCCAGCAGCATCCTTTCTGTGCGCACCTGGGCAAAGTGCAACGAATTGTTCAGTCGATTCCTAAACGCAATGAACTCCGGGATCTTCTCAAATGCACCATACTTATATGCCTGAATAATGTATTCTGAGGTCTGCAATACGACAGAACAAGAGAGAAAGTTAGTTAGAAGAAGGTTTGGATACTGCAAAGAAGCTAAAGATGCTTTCTCAACAAATCAGGCAGCTTACATCTTTCTGGTTTGAATGGAAAAACCTGAGGGAGAAGTTACAGGACTGAGAAGCAGCAGCAAATTGGCCCAAAGACTCTGCATAGCGAGTCAATAAGTATCTGTCAATGGAAAGAGTAAAACAAAATGCTGAAGTGATTTTTAACCATAATTCCACATTTTGTATAAGAAGCAGCTTACCCTATGGTGTCGTGCTGAATGTGTTTGGCGTCCAGGCTGGAGTAAAGGTCCACTACAGGCTCAAAGGCTCCCAGGCGGCAGTAGAGGAGCAGGAGCAGCAGCTTGAACTGTGCGTTAGAGGGGCTGTGTGACAGTCCTTCCTCCAGCAGCCCTAGACACTGCCACAGCATGTGCTCATCACCTGTAACACACAATCCACAAGACAGGAAGCTGTACAAGATGGCAGAGACAGAATCACAATACTACATCTTCTTGATAAACATTAGGTCAGAATAAAGTGACTGATAAAATCAGTCAAATTCATTAGCATAATTCAACATACAATAAGCACTGCAAATAAAAATGTTTCTCTCAAGAGTTCCAGTAGAGGTGCATTTATTCAGATTTGTCTTTTCCTTCTTCTAATGCCTAGTCCACACAAACCCAGTTAAAACTTTTGTTTTTAGTCCACTTCCCAAAGGTTTTCTGCCCACACTGAAACACAAACTGAAAACAGCACAGAATAAGTTCTCTTTGAAGTGTCTACTCTTTTTTAATTACTTCTTTACAATGACTTCTGAAATGCATTATGCTGTTAATATTGACTTGATCATACAGTGTGTTGTGTAAGAGACTCAATCAGCTCTCACTGTGATCTGTGTTTTTTTTAAACTCATGGGAAGCTCACCACAGGAGAGTTGAAGGATAAAGCTTACCAGTCTCTATCCACAGGTCTATGTAGACGTGAGCAGCCATGAGGCAGTACATGTCTGAGAACTGCAGCTCCGTTTTTAGACAGGACTTTCCTTTGAATAAAGGGAGAAAACATGCACACTTTAAATGGAATTTGCCTGCAGTAAGAAAAATGGGGCAGGACACTTCCATCTGTGCCATTCCATCTGGCTCAAACCAGTCCTCAGTGTTTCCCAGACAGTCCACATTTTTGGTCCATCCCAGCTCACACAACATAGTGAATAGAGCAAAAAATGCCAACAGTCTGGTTGCTAGCAGGCCCTGAGCACTTGTTTTCAGACCCACTGCCCTTAACAGGCACAAATATTCAGGATAAGGACTAGAAGTATGAAACATCACTACAAACTTTACATGACCCTCAAATGTACCCCTTTCCAGGCACTGGTGAATTATTTGGTTATTTTTCTTGTATAGTTAGGAACATCGGTAAAACTAAATGGAAACATATACAGGTGCAAGAACGAGGAATACTACGGGTTTAATGGGCTAAAGAAACACCAATCATCCGTAATCTCCATTAGATCAAGGCTATAAGCAGGAAATGAAACTCGTGAACAGACTCATCATGAAACCAAACTTTGTCTTGTCTTAAGCCAGCCCATGCTTGAGAGGGGTTTTTAAGCAGGAACTTACCAAACTGTAAGCCGTGGCGGTAGTGATGCTTGAGCTCACAGATGAAGGCCAATTTGCCATCAGGACTGAGTGCGTGCTGCAGGCCTAGGCAGCGGCCAAGTTGCGTTACACACAGGTGCCTCTGCAGTGAGCGCGTGTCTCCCGGAAGGGCCGTGCCAGCCTCACCCGTAGCCCCGAGGGGCACCGCCTCCGTCAGCCTGTTAATGAACTGAGTCATAACATAGAAAGATCAGAACAACCCATTGGGGCTCATTAACTGCTCAGAGTCAGCTCTGAGAGACCTTAGATAACTGCAAACAAACAGCATTTTACACCCATTTGTTGCTACAGATAGTAAAGCAGAAATGAATAATGTAGGGTAAACAGAGGCAACTTAAAGGAGTGAATAGCTCCTTATAATAAACAGACAGTCCTGGGATATTTTACCAGAGATTGTAGTTACCTGGACATGTTGGTCCCGTACAAGAAGGTCTAGAAAAACTTTCAGATCCGTGATGCAACATGGCTTGTCTCCAAACTTTACAAAGTACTGATACATCAGTTCGCGAGGCTCGCCTGCAAAAAATCATGAATAAATTGAGACGCATATTTACATTTAAATACATTTACCACAATTACTGTCAACAGCCACTTAAAATTCTCTCTGCCTGTTTTACACACAAAGAAAAAAAAAATCAAACATTGTCAAATTGCTTATTTACACCGATCAGCCATAACATTACAACTGGCGACAGGTGAAGTGAATAACAATAATGATCTAGACTATAATGTGCGCCACAGTGCTAAATTACCAAGCTGCTGTTCCTGTGAGCAGTTCCTCTGGCGGAGACGTTGTATGAGCTCTAGACGAGCAAGGTAAGGGCCTCTGAGTGGTCGGGACTCCTTCACATCCTCTGCTGCTATCCGTTCCTCCACAAAACTGATGGCCTGGGCCACTGAAGAGTGTACTTCACCCTCCATGCAACTATAGTACATGAAAAAAAAAACATAAAGAGTCTCAGAGAGTACCCTGGAGCACTGATATGTCATTAGGCAAAATTCTGAGTCTGGCAGGTCTTAATCACAAAATAATATTTGAAAGATTTTCTTAGTAGTGTTATATTACGGAAATTCGCATGCCTGTTTGAATGCTGTGTAGGCAACTCATGGACTAACAATTTTTTCCATCACCACAGCATTCTTATGTAAATGAACAGTGTAAGTAAACAGATGCAATCTATGGGAACAAACTTTAACGCTATATACTCAATATATTTGGCACTCACTGGTCTCCTTCCTCTGGAGGTGTCCAGCTCTGGTCAATGAGGTGGAATAAAGAGTCAAAGTATGACAAGTAGAACTGCCAGTCATCGGGGCTGGATAGTTAAGGAAAAAAGAAAAGAAAAGTTTTAAAAGGTCTCCTGCCTCAGGCATGGTTTCAATTTGTGTATTGTTTTTGTCTGGTTTTGAGGACTCATTTCTCATTGGTCAGATAAGCAAGATAACATTCTTCAACTTCAAAGAAACAATATTGTAACAAGGGTGATTCATTCATACATTCATCTTCAATAACCAGTTTATCAGGAGTGTTGTAAACCCAATATTTCCGTTAGTCCACACCCTTTTTGAAGATTAAAAAAATGCACTTCAATGGGGTGGGTCATGAGAAAGTGTGTATGTAACAAATGTAGAGTGGCAGTGTGATTTGGACACACTGACACTCTACATTCACTCTGCATTTGGACACTGAACAAATGCAATACATCAGGGTTCCCCAACCTTTTTTGTACTGCACAATTTTTGGGGGGCGAAGTCACACTGCATGATTTTCAAAGTCGTCAGGTCACCGTTGTTCTCACACTGCACGACTATCTAGGGTAGCATTCAGTTGCTGCTGTACTCACATAGCAGGATGGATCGGCGACAGGAGGTTACACACTGTATGACTTCACAATAGGAAGAATCGCCGACAACTCTGGTCCGCAAACTGCGTTTCACAACCAAACGCAAGTGAGAAATAATAAGGAAATAACCCAAGATCACAAGTGAGATCAGAGTTTCGCACGAGACTGGAAATGGAACCCCACAAAAAGTTTGTGACCCTAATGGTCTGTGTGGGGAACAAGGATTGTGTGTTCTGCATAATTGAACAAATGAATAAAACTGCAGTGTGCTGCTGCGGCTGGTCAAGCAAATGTAAAGCTTATTTATTCTGATATAACTATAAGACTTTTTTTCCCCCTGATAAAAACCTATAAACTCTATTAAACTATAATATGGTGCTCCAACTGAAGCCATGCTTGCTGATATAGTGGTCTATAACTTCTCCCCGAACTGCCCTCTGCCCTGTATCTCGCTCTCTCATTGCCTGTAGGTCATCGCCGAGATATTTTTCAGTCAGAACTCCTTTCACACGGCATGCCAAATATTTCATGGGCATCTGCGACACATCGGCGGTTCTTTCAGATCGTGTCTTTGGTAATTCACACTGCAATTGTCACTCGTGTGCACAAGCTCCAATTTGCCTGATTTCGGGCATTTGTCAGCGATTTCGCAAAACCAGTCGGCGACGGAAAATCAGGGCTAAAATCATGCAGTGTGATGTAACTCTGCATTACAGATGTATTGGAAAACCTGCAACTGCGTCAAATGCGGGAGTAAGGCACAGGCGGAAGTGGCAATTTTTTCAATAAAATACATATAATTTTGAGTTATATATTTAGAAAACTATAAGTTTATTGTTTCTTTGCGGCTACGGCCCGGTGGTTGGGGACCCCTGAAATAAAGTTAATGTTAATTATGAAACAAGATGAAATCAATAAAAGACTAAAATATTTCTTGTTTGACTGGATGTGATACAGACCCTGGAAATGAATGTTTTTGCTATTTTTTCAGGCTTATTCAACAATAGATGACAGCAATATTTTTCTTCTTCTTAAGTAATAATGGCTATTGCACAACAAAGCGTACTTATTGTGCAAGCAAAAAGTAATCATGACATCAGGATCAAAATCACAGAAGAGCTATATTTTATTATTTATGTCCTGGCAAAACACAGTTAAGCCAAGTCCCAGTTATGACTTATGGGCTCTACCTAGGGTATAATATAATTCCATATCCTTGATCATTGCACTACAGAAAATGATCTGGTGGAAAACAAAAATCTAATGTAACAAGTTTAAGGTACATCTTACATAGCTGATTAGCTAGACTAAAGCTGAATCAAGTAAGTGGCTCCAAAGAGGCTTCAATTAATATACTATAGGGGCTCAAATGCAACATTCGTACTATACATAGAGCACATACACTTAGGCAGAGAATAAGGAGCTGTTTGGAATCTAGCTTTCATTTTGGGCTAGGTGTTTATTTATGGGCTAGATATTTATTTATGGCCCAGAGCCGACCACTGATAGGTAATACACATTTTTGGGGAAGCTACTGTGCAATTGTAACTTGGCATTTATTCATTCATTTATTGCACAAAATATAATTAAACAAAGCTTTAGGGCAGGGTATGCTTTAATGTCAATTTTGCCTTTCTATTTGTCAAACACTCCTAGGACAAAGCAGCTAACATTAACTAATTAGGATTTGATATTTCTAGAAAGTGAATAAACCAAGAACAGAGGTTAAAGTAAATGGGTACTTGGCTTAACTGTGTTTTGCATATGAATTCAAGAGCTGCATCTGGCTGCTTGCTGCTGTATGCATAATAAAACTTGTCACCACTGCTTGTTAGTTCTTTTTGGCTGATGGATGTTCTGCACTCTGGTTTTTGGTTTTGGACATATACAACAGTATGAACACTGCAATTTGTTTGATTAAAAAAACAATACTGAACTGGTTATGTGCAATATGTCACAGAAGGCTACAGTAAATTTGATGAAAAAGGAGATTATTGGAAATGCTACATTACAAAATGTAACTACTAGAAGTAGAATCACTGCACTGGTAATACATAAATAAAAATCTCCTCAATTCTTTTTACAAATTGGGGCAGAGCAACAGAATCAGCCAAATGGACTTTTAAAGCAGGACCATCACAAACTCAATACTTCTATTAATTGAACACCTTCTCAATTGATTGTTTTTCTTTTTATTTTAGACAAGAAATATTAGTGAGATGCCAATAAACAAAGACAGTAGCTCCTTGTTGAAGCTGCTGGTTATTAGAATGGTAGCTGATCTGGTATTAACACCTTCAGGCACTTGTCAATCTTCTAAAAGACTTTTCCAGAGAAAATGGCTTACTTTTTAAGGAGCAGTTTGCGTGACAGTGCATTGCACTCAGGCCAGCGCTTCAGCTGGAGGTACAGCAGCATGCACTTGTTTTCCCGGCTCTGCAGCTCACTGGTGAGCTTCTCTGAGTGAAGGACAGAAATACATAACCCAATCAATTCAGTCTTAAACTGATTTTCAGGTTATAAAAGCAGCTACCCACATTTTATGGCTCCAGCCTCACCTCCAAGCTGCCCTCGCACCACCTCTAGCGCCTCGTCATATTTCCCCAGACGCTCCAAGATCATGAAATACAACTGCACCTGGAAGAATCAACACCCGTCTCACAATATAAATCAACATCAAAAAAGACGAGCGCAAGTGCAGGCAGAGCAGGAAAAACGCTCTTACTTCTGCCTCGGCTTCAATCTTCTCCTCTTTAACCATCTTTTCTACCATGCGCTCAGCGAGAGGCAGGAACATTGTGTGGGAGAGCTTCTCGTCCTGGGCTGAAATGGCCTGGAATGCAAAGTTAAACATATGAGAGTCCTCATGCTGCATACACATCACGGGAAATTAAGTACCTTAAATCTATGAGATTAAGTGACTTACCTGCATCACTAGGCTCATAACTGACCAGAAGTAATATGGATTTTTGGGTACAATCTTATAAAGAGCCATTCCTGCCTGTTTTAAAGAGAGACAAATAAGCAAAGACAAAATGAGAGAAAGATAATGTAGATAAGATGACACCTAAATACTCAGATCGAAAAGGAAGGCAATAGTCTAATTACAGACACACTAAAATTTCAGCAACCAAAATGAGCCAAATACAACAAAAAACAAAAATACAAACACTTGTTGCATGATCCCATGGGAGGGTAGGTGTTACTAAAGTTAGATTTCAGGGCTGGTTTTAGAATGCATTTTTGACTGCAGTCTGTACAAATGAGTCCAGTGCCACAATTTATACATTTATACATCCATTATACAAATGGATTTTCACTTAGGTTTTTAGTCACCTGCACTGACTTTTCTTTTTTGGAATTGTTGTTATCCTATTATAATAACAAAGATGCTCTACATAAACAGAGATATGTGGAAAAAATGAACATATTGCAGCACCTGTTGCATTTTCTTGTACTCCCCAACACGTGCATATGCCATGAAGAGATGCGAGTGGTACTCTTCACTGGTAGGAACCTTCCGGACTGCTGCTTCATACAACTTGGTCACTAACTCCGCTGTAGACAGAGAAACAGAAAAGGCAGTCATTTTATAATGAAACTAAAACAAAACAGCACTTTTTGTACAATATGGTAAGGTCTCATGCAAAAATCAATGCACCCAGATGTACAGTTAAGTGCTTTTTAAACATATCTGCATACTGTGGTAACAATATAAGGCAACACAATTTTGTTGCATCATATAGCCCTTGTATGCATTAATCCAGCACTGTGCTGTAGGTTACTCACGCCGGTGCATCTCTCTGTAAAGGATAGTGAGAGCCTGGAGTGAGTTATCATCAGTGGGCTCCAGGCTGGCCACCTCTTGAGCCAGAGTGAAGGCTTCATCCTGCTTCCCAGTGCGCTGCAGACCAATAGCCTTCAGAACCTAAATGAATAAAGATTTAGATTCTGTTTTCAACATGGCTCTGGTAAAAGACATTCACCAGTTTGTGTTACAAGTGAGGAGACTTTCAGTACTGTTATTGTCTTGAGATAAATTATAGTGTATAATTTAGGTGTGCATGATCGTGTGGAAAATGTCATTACCCTATCATGTCTCCTATCTCTCACGGATTATCTCAAGATACAAATTTGAGTCCCTGTTCATATTTTCTGAGCTTTATCTGTTTGGCAAGCATGGACAAAGGAAGCAAAGATTCTTCAGAGGAAGAGAAACAAAAATAAATAACATTTATTTTTAAAACAATTTATTTTTGTTGATCTGTTTTCCACCAGACATAATTTATTTAACCTGATGGCCATGGAGATAAGCTATTTTATTGTACTGAATGATTCATAATAACTTATGTAACTGAAAAATCTGTAGGATTGTATGTACTACTGTTACTACCTTTTTTTGTTTTTTTTGTTTTTTACCAAGTCACACACAACAGACAATATTAGGCTCCACTCCTGTCAGCCAAAAACAAGAATCTGTGATTCATTGGGCACAGGCTTATCAAAACTGGACAGCTGAGGATTGCAAAGAGACTGTCCAGTAGCGAGTCTGTGCCCATGATAGCTTCAGATTTCTGTTCTTGGCCTGTTTGTGGAATACATTTCTTTCTGTTCTTTCTTCTTGTTGGTTTGAACCAATCTGGCCATTTTCCTCTGACTTCTCTCATCAACAAGGCATTTTCACCAGCAGAGCTGTTCACACCTTGTTTTTTGTGGTTCACAGAACTGTGTGTAAACTCTACAGACTGTTGTGTGTGAAAATCCAAGGAGATCAGCAGTTTAAAAAAACTGAAGTTTAAAAACACTCAAAGCAGCTTGTCTGGCACCAACAACCATGATTCAATAACTGCATGAATGAGGTGTACAGGTGTTCCGAATGCTCATAAAAGGAGTTCATCACATTGTACAATTTTCATAAAAGTCGTCGGATGACCATTGTTTTTACACTGCACAACGATCTGTGGTAGCATTCAGTTGCTGCTGTATTCACATTGCATGCACTCCTTTCACACAGCAGGATTTTAAATCGCCGACAGGTCTAGATATTTAGCATGCCAAATATTTCACGAGCATCTTTGGCGCATCGGTGACACTCTCAGATCGCATCTTGTGTGATAATTCACACGGCATGATGGTCACTTGCGTGAACGAGCTCCAATTTGCCTCCAATTTCGGCCATTTCTCAGCGATTGAAAGTCAGGGCTAAAATCGTGCAGTGTGATAATAATAATAAAGAGCATGAGCCTTAAGAATGTGTGTGTGCGCGAGTGTGTATATGAGAGAGAGTGATAGAAAGATATACGTATTTGAAAAACAAAAGGCCCATTTGTGCACAATGGAGGTCTGGGATATTTTGGATGCTACTCACTTTGGCACAGTGAAGATCCCTGTGCTTCTTGAGCAGCTTATCAGCCTGCTGTATCGCCATCTTGTTATTGCCATTATCAAGATAATCTAAAAAGAGAGAGAGAGAGAGAGAGAGAGAGAGAGAGAGAGAGAGAGAGAGAGAGAGATAAAAGTGTTCAGCTTGGAACATAATTTTCAATCTCTGTAACAGCTGTACATTCATTTATAAGAGCTCAAATAAAACAAATCTTTATAGACATTTGTATCAGCACTCGACACAGTGACATTCTCTCATTGTGTCTCATTTAGATTGAACTCCATTACACAGTGCTCGGTCAGGGAGGCGAATCTGACATCTTTTTGTTCAGTGTATGTTATACATACGCCCTAATGTACTCTGCCTAATCACTCTATATACTTTTAACAGGTTTAACTGATCTGTCTTGGTTTAGTAAAGCACACTTTCAGGATATCTGCTATCTGATTTACTAACAACACATACACAAAATTGTGGCATTATTTTACACTTTTAAGTCCAGAAAGCTTTCCAGAGGAAAAGATGCCTAGTTACAGTTGCTAAGCAACAACTAATGAAGTGCTTTTTATAGGCAATCAAAAAGGTTAACTAAAGTTAAAAAAATAAAAATGAAATTAAAAGTTTACCACAAAAGAGAGCATTGGAAATCAAATGTCCCAACAAAATAATATAAGCTATTTAGCAGCTAATAGCAATAGAAATTAAAACTGTTAAAAGGTTAAAACTCATCGACTTATTATGAAAAAGTGTCACACGTCATGTGATTGCTATAATAATAATAATAATAATAATAATAATAATAATAATAATAATAATAATAATAATAATTTGTATTATACTTCTCAAATGACATCATTGAACAGTCCAAAACCTGTATTTACATACATTTAATTATTTTGTTTGGTAACAAATAAAAAGAGTTAAATGGTAATCGTGCCATAAAAATAAAGCAACAAAAACTACCCACAAGGCTGCAGCATGAAAGGACTGGAAAAACTGCCAAAACAAAGCACAAAGCCAAGTATAAGGAGAATACTCTCTGTGCACTCCACACTGAGTACAAGGCTGATAAGCGAGTTAATAGGATAGTGGCCAAACTCTGTCTTAAACTTGCTCCTGTGCACTGTGATGTTTTCTGTGTTAGGTCAGTGCCCTTCTTACACTAAAAGAATGCACAAGGCCATTTATCATGACAGCTGGCTTACAAAAGTAACTAGAACACATAGAGGCACATATCGAGCTTGTCTCTAGGTTACTACTTACAACCAAGCTTACGTCACAGCGATCACTATGTAAAGACTATTGTATTTAAGTAGAGGCATTTTTCAAGCTGCAATTTAAGGAACTCCTTGCTAGCAGCACACAGCAGCGAGCAACCCAGTGTGACCATACATAGGATTCAAATTTGACGGAAGCATTTTCAATAAAGCAAAAACAAGCGCTGACTGCATTTGGGCCTTAATTCTCCATTTTTAGTCGATTAAACCCTTCAACATTAAAAAAGAACAAAAATACTTAATAATAGAGCTAACTAATAAACAAAATTACTAAAAACTAAAACGATTTTAGAATTTAAAGATAATTTTTTATTTTAAAATTTTTAATGTTGAAGTAGCAAAGTATTATAATAAATATAAAATAATATTAAAAGACAATATGCTGTTTCGCTACATTGGCAAGACATGAAAAATGTCTATAGACAACTCTTGTGAATGAAAATATCAAATTCAAGGCAATCAGCCCTATCGATTTTCATCGACAAAAAAAAGGATGATTTTCAAAATCATCTCGCCAACATGAGAAAGAATGAGCACAAAAAAAAAAGAACATGAACGTGTGCTTTTTTCATGGCCGCTATTTAAATTAAGGAAACTTAAGCAGAACAATAGAAAATGCTTACTTAACACTCAGAAGGTGACTCATTTCCTTATCAGTATCTGTGAGTACAAAAAATGATGGGGCAGACAACAAAATTAAAAATAAAGTCAGGCTGCCTGACAAACAGGCAAAAATTGTCAAAGCACACATCAGTCTCGTGAAAACCACGTGTCTAACACGTTTCTTAGCAACAGAAGTAGTACACAGATCTTTAATAATTAATATATAAAGGCGTGATCATTAACCACGCTGCTTATTTTTTTCCTGTTCCCAAACCATTATCATCATATAAAAAACGTACACTGTGAAGACAATAACTCACACATTGCTCACAGAGACATAGGCAGCATGTGAAATTGTTTCCAGTGCATAATTTCATTTTGAGTAGTGTGTACACATAAGATCTTGTGTGTCTGATACCTAGATGATGTACTGCTAAAAATGTAAGTAGTCAGTGCTCACAGTCTCCTCCATGTAGCAGAAGGTGGGGGTGGAGGATACCAGATGGCTTCGTGACTTGTATGTTTTCTGAAAGCTGACACAAAGAGCTAGGAGAAACGCTAAATCATGAAAGCCCCTTCAAAGCAGAAAGTGTAGAGTTTCGGTGCAGTTCTATGACGTGTGCTCTAATACAATAATGAAGCTTTTCTGATTAAATGTGCCACTTGAGATGTTACAAAAGCAGATACTATTAGTAGCTGCTTTACGCTGGTCAGGGTCATGGTGGATCTGGATCCTATCCTGACGGTGAGCTGCGAAAACATCCTGAATGTACAAACCTAGGGGCATTTTATTTTTGCCAATCCACTTACTGGCATGTTTCCTAGAGGTGGGAGGAAACCCAGAGGACACAGAGTAAACTCACATGGAGGACATGGAGAACATGAGCTGGAACCCCTGCAGCTGTGAGGAGGCAAAGCTACTTATTATTCCTTTTGTTTTTAGAATTGTAACAAGCACAGTTATAAATCATTTATCAGAATGCAGCACTGTACAAGGTCCGCCTAACCTGCTGAAGCTGTTTAATACACCATCAGCGCGAGTGTGACAGTATGAAGGCAGATGTCTAAGCGTTAACGTTCGCCTTAATCTGAAGAAAACGTCACGTCCCAGTTTCGACCGGTCCGGTCCTATCATTTTGCTGACTCGGCGAGTTCTTCACTGTAAGATTGATTAACACGTCTCTACTGTGAAGCACTTTCTTCACGATTAAAAACTGAAGAGGGTTGCAACTACAACACACATTCTAACATTGTTCAATATGAGGCTTTCTATTTGGTAAGTCTGAGTAAACAACACATTCAATGCTGAATGATAAAATCAGGCTAATTATGCTAAAAGATGTAAGAAACATAATAAAGCCCACATTCTGAAGAAGTCACTTTTTTTTTTATATATCAAATCAGGAGCTAAACAGCTTCTCCTAAGGATGCGGTTAGGCAAGTAGCTAGTGTACTCGCATTTATGCTGGGGAAATTCAGCAAACTCCACATGATAACTCCCTGAAAATCTTTAACTTTTTGGTGTCCCATATAAATAAACCACTCCTGGGCAACCAGTGGTGGACAGAAACACTACAAGTACTACTTGTACTACTAGTGTGTGGAAATAAATAAATTACTGGATTACATTAGGCCACATGGCTCAAGCACATAATCTCACACTCATCCGCTAATACAACTAACCATCTGCCTCCAGGCCCTGATCACATTAACTCTAACTAACAAGCTACTACAACTGTATGTTTAATTCAATTATTATTCCCAGCTCTCATGAAGCCTAAAACAGTTCACAATTTATGAATCATGCCTCGATTTATGCACTCATCTATGCACTTATCTAAGCATTAAGCACTCATCCACCTCCAAGACTTCTCTGAGACTTTTGAGCACAGGCAAGTGCCTGCATTTCCATAAAGCTCCTACTGCTACCGTACACAGACCTGATTAAAAACAAAGTGTGTGCAGAATGGATCGATGCAGGGTCAAAGCAAGCTGGCATGATCAAAGTCTTATGAACTGCAGCTCACACGGAGCTCGCTCACACACACACACTCTCTCTCATCAAGGACTAACAAAGCAAGGTTAGTCCATTTCTGGTCAAGCCTATGATGAAGAGAATTTAAGAAGCGTCTTTCAAAAAAAGTGAAATTTCCATTGACATGTGCCCAAATGATCTCCTTCAAAAAGGAGTTATGGATTTCAGCTGCCCCCTCCCCAAACACAGAGTACCATGATAAGATGGCTTTCATCTCCCCACAGAAAGCCCTTAAGGTCTCTGTAACTGAGTAAAGATGTGTTATAATGAGCCATGTTCATGCAAAAACTGTTACTACATTTTTACATACATGTAGCTATCACTACATTTTTCCCCCCAACAAGCCTGCTCCTGAAGCATGAGGCTAGCTGTGAGAGATCACACGACATAACCTCACACATATCAAACAGTTTTTTTTTTAAGTAGCAAGTAGCCAAATTTGTTAGCTAGCGTGTTCACAGTGTAGCGTGTTCACAGTGTAGCGTGTTCACAGTGTAGCGTGTTCACAGTGTAGCGTGTTCACAGTGTAGCGTGTTCACAGTGTAGCGTGTTCACAGTGTAGCGTGTTCACAGTGTAGCGTGTTCACAGTGTAGCGTGTTCACAGTCCATCAAGAAAAAGAGCACTTCAAGTATCCAGATGAGGCACTTATTCAACAGAAAAAATTGAATGTGGAATTTTGGACGCTTCACACACTCAACACTCGCAATTGGTGGAAAAGGTGTGGCTTACCAGGCGCTAACGCTTGGAAGAGAGTTAGTGTTCCATTTGGGACGATACGACCCCTCTGAAGATCATACGCAACACACAGCTTGTATCGTGCTCATTCAATAAAGAGCTCTGGAGAAGCACATGCTTGTATAAGAATGGCACTGATGGCATGTCCCCCAGCAGCACGGATCCCCTTACACAGCCTCCTCCACTGCAGCACTGGCTCGATTAAGAATAGCTGCCCCACCTATCCCAGGTCTGCCAGAGTACAAAGTCTCAAACACAGACACACATATGATTACTTTGCACACAAATGATGCTCCAATTTTGCTACTAAAAACAAACATGGCTTGTACAGGATCTCCTGGTAGCAGATGTTAGTGACTGTCACATCCTTACTGTCAGATCTACTCTTTTTAGAAACTCTTTCTAGCTTGTATAAAACAATAAATATTACAAAAAGCTCTTTGCTTGTATTTTATCACTTAAATGACAATTTTTTTAATTAAATATTAATTCACAAATTTTCAGAGCTCTTATTTTTTAATCAAATAATCAGGAATCCAAATATGGAGGGAAAAATGCTACTGCACTACTCTTCAGTGTAAACAGACTCAAGCTAGAAACTCTTTTCTCTGATGCCTTCTCTGGAACATTATTCTGCTTTCCTAAAAGATGAGATAAAAAACAGGTTGGAAACATCTGAAGAAATACATTTTAGGGTGATCTAAATATTCTCAAACTGCAGCACCTGGAAATATCCTGGTCTGTTTTTCAGCAGTCATATTGTCCTTGTGTTGCTATTTTTAAAAAACACACAGTGATCCATGGTAGCAGCACATCAGGCACTAACAGCAATCTGTAATGTACACAGTAATTGCCGATTGCCGCATCCTATACACATGAGACAAGACTTGATTTTACCCGAAAAAAATATGAAATGATAAAAAGCAAAATATTTTTTTCAAAAATGAAAAACAAACAAGGGTAACATACATGGACCTTCAAGGATCTTCTGCCCTGAGAAGAAATCATATGCAATTCACTTCATTATTCTGGTTATGGATTTCTGCTTGCTTAACATTTTCCTTTAGAATAAGAGCCTTGTAGTGCCATAATTTGTCGACATTATTGACAACTGCAAAAAAACAAAGTTAATGAACACAGCGTCTCTGTTTTCAGGAGCAGCAGCTCTGTTTAATTAGTGCCATTCGCTGAAAGTGTTTGGAGTAACAAAATTATAAAAATGATCAACAGAAACACACACTGTAGTCTGTAGTGCACTGCGATTTGAACTAATGCCAGCATGATACTATACTCTTACTGCTGATAGTGAGCCGGAAACCTTAAGTACAGCCTGATACCAATACATTTTAACTGCTAAGGTTTTAATAGAAGCACTTCACGTAAGAGGTCCCTGCAAAACTGGTCAAACTGCTCCAGCACTAAACTACCCTACAGGAAAAACAAGACTCGAGAGACACCAACATGTCTTACTTTATGCTATAATACAGTGTGTATATATACACATACATACAGAATATTAGGTGTGTGTGTGTGGGACAGAGACCTGACCATTACATCAACAGCAGCCTTCATGGCATCACATTAATACACAGACATTAATATGGAGTTGATCCTCACCACTTTGCAGCTATAACAGCTTCCACTCTTTTGGGCAGGATTTCCACAAGAGTTTTTTTGTTTCTGGGCAAATTTTATTTCCTTTCATCTACTAGAGCATTTGTGAGGTCAAGCACTCATGTTGGGCAAGAAAGACCTGGCTCACAATCTCTGTTCCAGTGCATCCCAAAGGTGTTTGATGGGGTTGAGGTCAGGGTTCTGTGCGGCCTGGTTCAACACCAAACTCATCCAACCATGTCTTTATGGACTTTGCTTTGTGAACTCGTGCACAGTCATGCTGGAATAGGGGGCAAAAAAAGCCCCAAATCATTATCCCTCCTCCACTACATTTTACAGTTGTCACAATGCATTCAGGCAGGTAACGTTCTCCTGGCATTCGCCAAACCCAGACTCGCCCATTAGACATCCAAACAGAGAAGCATGATTCGTCACTCCACAGAACATGTTTCCACTGCTCCAGAGTCCAGTGGGAGCATGCTTCACACCACTCCTTCTGATGCTTGCCATTGTATTTCGTGAGGTCAGGCTTGCATGCAAGCTGCTCAGCCATGGGAACCCATTCTATTCCATTCGTTTTTGCTAATATTAATACCAGTGGCAGTTTGTAATCAGCAGAGCCCTGGCGACTTTTACACACCGTGCACCTCCACTCTGTGACCTAACGTGGTATTCCACTTCGTGGCCGAGTTCTGTGCTGCTGGTCCTAAAATGTTTCCACTTTCCAATAATACCAATTACAGTTGACTGTGGAATATCTTGCAGGGATGAAATTTCACAGAGTGACATTGCAAATGTAGCATCCTTTCACAGGAGTTGGCTTGAATTTATTTAGTGCTTCAGAAACCCACGTTTTTCACAAATGTTTGTAAAATGCAGACTACATGGCTGGAGTCTCTCTCTCTCACACACACACACACACACACACTCTCTCTCTCTCTCACACACACCAACACACACCTCCTGGTGCCACCAAAACAGCTCTGACCAATCTGTGCCTCTGTAACCCTATACAGAGCAAGCTAAGCTTTGTGTTCTGACACTTTTCTATCATTCCCTACATTAACCTTTTCGGCAATTTGTGGTGCAGTAGCTCATGTGGGATTGAAGCAGAAGTTTTAGCCTTCACTCCCCACATCCATCATTGAACCTCAAGTGCTCCTGACCCTGTTTACCAGTTGTCCTTCCTTGGTCTACTTTTGGTAGTTACTAACCACTGCATACTGGGAACACCACAGTAAGAGTCAATGCTCTGACCCAGTTGTTTAGCCATCACAATTTGGCACTTATAAAAGTCATTCAAATCCTTATGCTTACACGTTGTTCCCGAATTCAACACAGCGATATTAGGAACTAACTTTTCCGTTGTTTTCTAACATATCGCATCATGAAGCTTTCTGTCAGGAGTTTATTTAACCTTCATGGAAGGAGTCCTTTGTGCCAGCACTTTATTTTTTACTTAGCCACTTTGTTACATTCGATTTTTTGTCCTAATTTCAAAAGAGGGAAAAAGCTAGACTGATAAGAGGACTGCTCTGTCTCTACAACGTTAAAATATGAAGCATGCTACACTGTATTCATATCAGCTAAAGTACATCACTTCATAACAAGCTGATGAGAGAGAGAGAGAGAGAGAGAGAGAGAGAGAGAGAGAACAGTGACACCAAATGTCTCGTATGCAATCCCCCAAAAAAGTACAGCCTATATTTAGGCGACGTGAAAAAAACTAAGATGGAAGCAGACATCCACCAGTGAAGCCCATGTCTTTACAGTCAAATGAGCCTGCAAATGAATTTCACCACCAACAGTGGATCTGATTAAATATGCAACGGAATGCAGCAAACTCATCACCACTGAAAGCTGTCAATAATTAGGACATCGTCGACACCTAGAGCAGTGTTTTATTCACAGCAGTTTAACCAGGAGAATGGCTCAATGACACGACAGACTCTGCTCTCCTTTTTCACTCCTCATTTGGATAAAGATTACCAAGTAACCATCTTGAGCTAGCAGCGTGTAAAGCGTAGAGATCACCTTTGGGATTATCATGAGGTGTTACACCAGCCTTCCGTTGACAGGAGTGTTCAAAAATTCTGCAGGATCTCACTTCTCCTAATGATAAATAAAACGCAACGACTGTACTACAACTAACTGACCAGGTCACGCACAACCCAATTCAAAGCCACAGCGCTAATAAACCTGTGCAGTCAGAGCTAGCTAGCTAGCTAACATGGCTAGTTCACCTGACATGTTCTAGTCAAGTAACTAGCTAGCGAGCTGCATAGCTAAAGATATGCCCGACAACTGCAATGCACACCGAATGCTTTACTGGTGAAATAATAAACATGCAGCGTTCGCCAATATTAATAAACAGACCCAAAAGAAGTGTGTTAGCTGTTAGCAAATCAGTGCAATTCTCCGCTCGAGCGCGCTGTCATTGGGAAGCGCAGGCTAGGCGAGTCCGCGGTCGAAGCACTGAGGGGGGCCTTACCGGCTTCCACGCCTCTCAAACCAACCTCAAATACATCCAAGTTCTCGCCGCTCTGACTGCACACGCAAAAAGACACATATGAAAGGCGTCCTGTTGCTCGGACAGTAATGAATTCGTACCGTAAATTGGTCTCAGTCTTCTGTCGTTAGGGTCTTGCACATGGCCCCTAGCCGCCATGTTGGAGGTTAGCAGGATTAATAACAGCGCATGCGCACTTAGTTCGCTCCGGAAAGGAAAGCTGAGCTGCTGATGCTCTCTGGGCACGCGACTTTACTACTGCAATATTTCATAATATTTCACTTTATTCTTCAATATTTAATGTTCAATGGAAATATTATAATATTCAATATTTCATATTTCACATTATACAATCTAAAAGTATGTGGATACCTGGCTATTACATCCATTTTTGTTTCTTCCTCAAACTTTTGCCACAAGAAGTACACAACTGTATAGGGTTTTATAGAAGTACACAACTGTCTTTGTATGTTGTAACATTAGGATTTCCCTTCAATGTAACTAAGAGGCACAAACCTGTCTAACATGACTATATCCCTGTGCACAAAGCAAGGTTTTTGAAGTCACAGAGCCCTGACCTCACCCCTACTAAGCACCTTTGGGATGAACTGGAAAGCTGACTGTTCATCATATATCCTCATTCAACATCAAAGCCTGATCCCACTAATACCCATGTGGATGAATTCCAACATCCATGTTCAGAATCTAAAAGTCCTTCCCAGAAGAGTGAAGGTTAGCAAAACAGGTGGGGACTGAATCTGGAATGGGTGAGACAGTCAGCTGTCCACACATTTTTGGGAATAAAGTGCACATCACAATTCAATATTTTATTAATATTTCACATTTTATCTCAGTATTTTTACCTCAATATTTCAATATCACCCTTGTTTCTCTGGTTTATGTTCATGCAACAAACAGTGCATAATTCACCCATATTTTAAACAAAATAACACCACCTAGTATCTGTTATTGTAATTTCATTCAAATACCTAGTAACTGAGTGCAATATTTGTGTTTTCTATTGTTTTTTTTTGTTTTGTTTTTTACATAAAAATAATTGTTTTAAAAGCTAAAAATGAAATCTGTATGTGTCTTGTACCAGATTAACATAAACACTAAAACATTCATTCATTCATTCATTGTCTACCGCTTATCAGATCTATTCTCAGGTCACAGGGAGCCTGTGCTTATCTCAGGCGTCATTGGGCATCAAGGCAGGATACACCCTGGACGGAGTGCCAACCCATCGCAGGGCACACATACACACAACTTAGAGATGCCAATCAACCTACAATGCATGTCTTTGGACCGGAGTACCTGGAGGAAACCCCCAAGGCACAGGGAGAACATGCAAACTCCACACACACGGCAGAGGCGGGAATCAAACCCCCAACTCTGGAGGTGTGAGACAAACGTGCTAACCACCAAGCCACCGTGCCCCCCCCAACACTAAAACATTGTAAGAGGAAAATAATACACCTCTTGGCTTTTAGCTTGCTATGACAACCAAGAAACTTGACACACTACAGGTCTTATTGGGTTTTTTATATATATTTATATACAAACCCGATTCCAAAAAAGTTGGGACACTGTACAAATTGTGAATAAAAAAGGAATGCAATAATTTACAAATCTCATAAACTTATATTTTATTCACAATAGAATATAGATAACATATCAAATGTTGAAAGTGAGACATTTTGAAATGTCGTGCCAAATATTGGCTCATTTTGGATTTCATGAGAGCTACACATTCCAAAAAAGTTGGGACAGGTAGCAATAAGAGGCCGGAAAAGTTAAATGTACATATAAGGAACAGCTGGGAGACCAATTTGCAACTTATTAGGTCAATTGGCAACATGATTGGGTATAAAAAGAGCCTCTCAGAATGGCAGTGTCTCTCAGAAGTCAAGATGGACAGAGGATCACCAATTTCCCCAATGCTGCAGCGAAAAATAGTGGAGCAATATCAGAAAGGAGTTTCTCAGAGAAAAATTGCAAAGAGTTTGAAGTTATCATCATCATCTACAGTGCATAATATCATCCAAAGATTCAGAGAATCTGGAACAATCTCTGTGTGTAAGGGTCAAGGCCGGAAAACCATACTGGATGCCCATGATCTTCGGGCCCTTAGACGGCACTGCATCACATACAGGAATGCTACTGTAATGGAAATCACAACAAGGGCTCAGGAATACTTCCAGAAAACGCGCAGGCGTTTTCTCTGGGCCAAGGTTCATTTAAAATGGACTGTGGCAAAGTGGAAAACTGTTCTGTGGTCAGACGAATCAAAATTTGAAGTTCTTTTTGGAAAACTGGGACGCCGTGTCATCCGGACTAAAGAGGACAAAAACAACCCAAGTTGTTATCAGCACTCAGTTCAGAAGCCTGCATCTCTGATGGTATGGGGTTGCATGAGTGTGTGTGGCATGGGCAGTTTACACATCTGGAAAGGCACCATCAATGCTGAAAGGTATATCCAAGTTCTAGAACAACACATGCTCCCATCCAGACGTCGTCTCTTTCAGGGAAGACCTTGCATTTTCCAACATGACAATGCCAGACCACATACTGCATCAATTACAACATCATGGCTGCGTAGAAGAAGGATCCGGGTACTGAAATGGCCAGCCTGCAGTCCAGATCTTTCACCCATAGAAAACATTGGGCGCATCATAAAGAGGAAGATGCGACAAAGAAGACCTAAGACAGTTGAGCAACTAGAAGCCTGTATTAGACAAGAATGGGACAACATTCCTATTCCTAAACTTGAGCAACTTGTCTCCTCAGTCCCCAGACGTTTACAGACTGTTATAAAAAGAAGAGGGGATGCCACACAGTGGTAAACATGGCCTTGTCCCAACTTTTTTGAGATGTGTTGATGCCATGAAATTTAAAATCAACTTATTTTTCCCTTAAAATGATCCATTTTCTCAGTTTAAACATTTGATATGTCATCTATGTTGTATTCTGAATAAAAATATTGAAATTTGAAACTTCCACATCATTGCATTCTGTTTTTATTCACAATTTGTACAGTGTCCCAACTTTTTTGGAATCGGGTTTGTAAAATAATCTAGTTTTATAGTATTATATAATAAAATATAGACCCATTGTCTGTTGAGACTTGAATGACTCATTAAAAACCATAAAATATTCAGGCTGCTCTCTGGTCAGTGAAATTAAACCTGCCATCTAATGCAAACTGGGGCATCTGTTAGAGAGCTGGTACTTTTATGCCATTCATGTTTAGTTTATTGATTTAAATAGTCACTGTTGCACGTAACCAAATCTATTATTAGGAATAATCAAAATTGACACTAATACAGTAAATACAAGGATACTTATTTTGCACAAACTATTTTGTATGTCTATGTAGCTCTGCCCAGTAAGATGTGTTCTTATATCCCCTTTCAACAAGACATCTTTAAATTCACATTACTGTAAAGCCTCTTTTGAGACTGTATGAAATAACAAGAATCAAATGTCAAATCCTTAAAACAAATTGTTTACAAAATCCAATTCCTGCAATACATCTCTTACCACAGAAATCCTACAGGCTTTAATATATATATATATATATATATATATATATATATATATATATATATATATATATATATATATATATATATATATATATATAAATTGATATCCAACAATAACAAATGTGAGTTGTTTGAAGTTTTGCCTGTGCTGATACAGCACACTGATATCACAACAGAACAAAAATGTTAAGTACAGTCCAGGTTTGCATGTTCATTCACTATTTCCATCTGCACTGTCTTCATACGAGGGACCTGCTCTTTTCTGCTTCGAATTTCTTCCTGAGCTCAACTGCTTCTCAAAGTCTTCCTCGCTAATTTTTCCCTTCTTGAGCTTCTTCAGTAGACGCGTGTCGCTCAATAGCTCATCAATGTCCTCGTCATCCACGTCTGATCCCTGAGACAAAAACAGGCATTAATATAGAAAGTAACTGGGGATCGTTACGAAATTTCTGTTCTTGACTCAACACCCATTTGCAAAGTACTGCTATAGAACTTTATGCTTCAGCAGAGTAAGATCGGGCAGAAATGACGCAAAGCTGATCTCCTTTCTTCCAAATAGAATAAACTGTCATACTGTCATTTTTATCAGTTCATGATAAATTTAATGGTACGAAAAGTCCACAAATCAAATTTCCATTTGCATTTGTAGCTGTAAAGAGTCTTTTTGTTCCTCTGCCTCCAAAAAATGCAAACTAATCCACTATCTCATGGTGCAAAACTGACCATTTCAAAAACACTGATACTTGAGACTCCTCTCTGACGGAAGCTTCACAATATCGGTGATTATCCAATATCCTATAACAGTTACTATTAAAAGAATAATGTATTAGAAGGAGCACATTAATATAAACCTGTGATTTGCCTTGCAGTCAGCTTCACAGAGTTGCTATTATAAATAATTAATCAACACCTTCTGACCAATCAGAATTGAAAATTCAACAGCACCAAGATATAAATGTATATCTATATACACACACAATAGATATAAAAAGTCTACATGACTCTGTTAAATGGGCAGGTTTTTATGATGTTTAAAAATAAATAATTAAAATATATTTACTTAATATAAATAAAATAAAAAATACAACCTCATTCATCTTCCTCTTGGAAGCCATCCTCTTCTTCTTATCCTTCTTGGATTTCTGCTTGGACCAGGCTTTGTTTTTAATGAAGTTCTTCTTTTGGATTGGTGCCTGCTTTTCCTTTTTCTCCTGTAACAATTTCTGTCTCTGTTTCTCTCGGTTCTTGTCCTTGAAGCGGATCGAGTCTGTGTCTGTGATCTCTTCAAAGTCGGGGAACGTCTTGCCTCTCAACTCAGGCATCTTGGGCATACGGAGAAGAGCAAAGCCTCGAGCTAGAGCACCAAAGTCCAGATCTGATGGATACAATAAGTAAACAGAATTATTGTGCACATGCCTATGAATATTTTCACAAAAGAAATATATTTATAAATACAGGTGATAAATTAAAAGGGAAAAACTCTGTAGCACATAAATACAGAAACCAGCTGAGGTCAGATTTGGATCATAAAGAGGTAAGAAGAAAATCTAATTGAACTCCAAACGTCAATATTAAATAAGCAAATAAATATTTTAGGTTTATTTACATAAGTAGAATATGGAATTATCTGTCAAATGTTTTATCTGTTATATGTAAGGGATAAAATACTTTAAGACATGCCTTTAAAGAAAAACTTGGTTACAGTTTCTTCACTTCATATCACTCTGTATTTGATAATTTCCCTCTTATAGCACACTGCATTGGTGGCTCAGTGGTAGGTTTCTCGCCTATCATGCGGAAGGCCCGGGTTCGCTTCCCAGCCAATGCCCAAACCCCAGCCACTGGATGCAGTGCCGGTCCCAAGCCCGGAAAAATGGGAGGGTTGCGTCAGGAAGGGCATCCGGCGTAAAACACTTGCCAAGTTGTTGTGCGGACCAGTTGGTCTGCTGTGGCGACCCCGAACAGGGAGCAGCCGAAAGCAACTTCTTCCCTCTTATAGCACACCCTGTAGTGTTTTAAATAAAATACTTGCACATTGTTTAAATATGGACCAGTTTGTATTTGTTGTTTCCATCCCATTTTAAAAGAACTAAATAAAACATGTTTCGATGTTTATTGTGTGCCACTATACAAAGCTGTAACGTTCGAAATAAATCCATCTCTGCATCCTCTGCATCCTCCAGCACAGCTGTTCTTTATAATTATACCATCGTTAATTAGTGTACATGTAGTCCAGACACATACACATTTCTCATGGTTTTTTTCCCCACATCATGGAGTACGCCTGTCATTTAAATCAAGTGCAACTGCATAGAGTTAATATGAAAAAAGATGCACTGACCTTTGAGTCGGAATATCAGGCTGCACTCGTGCTTTGCGTAAGCCTGGACAAATGAGACAAACGCTTTCATTCCTCTCTCAAACATAGCCCGGTCCCCTAAAGCCAGAGCCTTCAGTTTGGGCAACACGTCCACTATGTCCTTCACAGGAGGATACTGCTGGAGAGGACACTGCAGGACACAAACTAGTTATACAAAATCAAGACTTAATACACTTCTTATACCTGAGGATCAGAACTAGTCAGAATAGTGAACGCTTCAATTGGAATGTGTTTTTACACCTATGCATCACATCACGCAGTAGATCACAGCAAGTTATTTTAAAGACTGTAGTACAAGACATGGCTTTAAACACATCTGGATATTATGGTTGTTATTATTAGGAGCTTAGCGTTGATCATTTTCTCTCAGGGGTTTTAGGGGAAACCCTGTCCGGTACACAGCTACTGCTCACACACCTGCTCCAGCTGAGCAGAGGATCTACAGGACTTTCAAGTCATGTCAAATCATGGAAACATTACATCCTCAGAGAAACCCAGCATGTCCCAACAGATGTCCCATTGATACTTACTTTTTGATTGATAGACAGGAAATTGATGTAGGATTCCTCCATTGGCAGGAGAAAGACAAGAGCGTTGCCTTGGTTCCCGATACGAGCAGTTCGGCCACATCGGTGCACAAAAGAACTGTGGGAAGGAAACACACTGTCATCTAGGGGAAATTATTTTTGAAATATAGAATTTTGTGAAATTTTCACGATGTGATAAACTAGTTTAAAAATATCACAGAATCACCTGACTGTTAAAAAAAACACAATGAAATCTGTACACATCTTTATATATCTTCATTATACAATATAACACACCAAAGACAAAATTTGAGGATGATTTTTCCATAAAATCTATTCGAATTAAATGAAAAATCATAAAATCTGATCAGTCTTTCAGTGAAGCTGTGTGGAATTGTTTGCAGTAGCCAAAGCGAACTATAAATTTCCACTGTGATTAGAAAACACTTTATACATTAATTCGTATCCAGCTTAACAGATGAATTCCCGAAGTTTGTCTCGATGTCATTGTAAGATTGGAGAGTAGCTGTGAGGTAAAGCACTAAATAAAAATAAAAAAAAGATAAAAAGATCTAACTAGTGCAGAAAGCTGCTTGGCTGAGCTTTGTCGTTCTAGTTTCCGTGATCTTCTGTACATTTACAGAAGCTAGACGTAAAAGAGATGATCTGATCATACACAGTGAGTAACTGTATTATGACTATCACTTTAGTGCTGAGAAAATGAGGTAACTGGACTAAATGTCATTATCAAGACCTACAAATCGAATTTTTTTTTTAATCCACACCACCATTAGACAGGGTTTTACCTTGCACTACTTGGAGGATCATACTGCAGCACCCAGTTCACATCCGGGATGTCGATGCCTCTTGCCATCACGTCAGTGCACACGAGTATCCCACTGCAAGATAGAAACATCTCAGTGAAGCTGGACGAGAATCATTTACCTGATGTATTGTAATAATAAGAATTAGATGTGCATCCTGACTCGGTAGAAATGTGTTGCTCAGAAACATACAAACGATACTAGGTGATATCATGTGACAAATGGGCACTATGTTGTCGTGTTAATGAACAGATGACAGAAAAGGTCAAACCTTATGGCCTCATTACACAAATATGGACCTATTGAGTTGGTCGACTATTTAAACTGCAAAAACATAAAGCTAAATCATGTTCTATGATGCCCCTGATTGATAATAATGGCAATAAAAATATACCCAAGAAGTTCTATTTTATTTTATTGTACCTTATTTGTGTCTATTTTTAATCTTTTACCTTAGTGTTAATTGGCTCTTCTTTTTTTTTTTATAATCAAAGACAGTCGTGAAATCAATCCACTATATTTTGTAGTATGTATGATTGTGTATGTGACAAACAATCACATATGAGTGTGTATGTGTTGTAGTATGTATGATTGTGTATGTGACAAATAATATTTGAATTTGAAATATTTGGAAAAATTTCTCTTGGGTCACTAAAATGAGACGGTCAAACCAATCTGAACAAGTGAAAACCTTCAGAAAACATTAATGCATAAAAAACACTGTAATAGAAGGAGAAAAAAAAGACACGACTGTGTTTACATTTACATTTCTGGCATTTAGCAGACACCCTTATACAGAGCGACTTACATTTTCATCTCATTTTTTATACAACTGAGCATTTTTGGGGTTAAGGGCCTTGCTCAGGGGCCCAGTAGTTGCAGCTTGGCGGACCTGGGATTCGATCACACAACCTTCCGATCAGTAGTCCAATGCCTTAACCACTAAGCTACCACATCCCACATCCTGTGTTAAACAAGGTGTTTTACCTTTTCAATTCCCGAAATTCTGAGAAGATCTTGTTCCGCTTGTCCTTCATCTTGCCATGGATACAAAGAACGGGGACGTTTTTGATAAAGACCTCCAGCGCTCTGCCGAAATACTCCACACAGGCACACGTGCTGTGAAATAAATAAATAAACAGATGAAGAATAAAGACAGGGAGAGGGTGTTACAGAAATTGGAAGGTGGATAAAATGTGAAGGTCTCAGGTGTTCGCTTTTCAGTTTATTTCTGTACAAAAGCTTCGAGCAAGTACCTGAAGAAGACGAGCTGCTTCTCATGTCTGTGTTGTCTCAGGAAAGCCACCAGCGAGTTAAACTTAGCTTCTGTTCTGCAGATCTGCCAAACAGACAAGATGAAATGAAACACGAATGCCAAGTGAAAACAGCACACAAGTACCCATGCACAAGCAACACGTTTGACTCTTACACCATTTCCTTCAGTTATTCATCCTCTTTCCATAAAGAAACGGTTTAATGTAAAGGTTTGCACCCTCCTTGTGCCTCTTTTACAGTTTATCTACAAAGCAGAATTCTGTATTTATTTAGATGCTGCTCTTCTTTTCGATCTAAACTTTAACCTAAAGAATACAAAACATTACTTTTAAAAAGTAAGACAAATATTTAGGGAAGGGAATCCTGGGAAAACAAACAGAAGGAAAACATCACATTACAAAACATCCTTGTGCTTGTTTTAACATACAGTATTTGTGCTGAATTTACTAGCAAAGGTAGGGTGTACAAAATTTCACTCACACACACAGATCAGCCATAACATTATGAGCACTGAGAGGTGAAGTGAATAACAATGATTATCTCATCATGGCACCTGCTAATGGGTGGGATATATTAGGCAGCAAGTGAACATTTTGTCCTCAAAGTTGATGTGTCGGAAGATTTGAGTGAGTTTGACAAGACACAAATTGTGATGGCTAGATGACTAGATTAGAGCATCTCCAAAACTGCAGCTCTTGTGGGGTGTTCCTGGTCTGCAGTGGTCAGTATCTATCAAAAGTGGTCCATGGAAGGAACAGTTGTGAACCGGCGACCCTGTGCACCACCAAAAGCGCCAACAATGGGCACGTGAGCATCAGAACTGGACCACAGAACAATGGAAGAAGGTGGCCTGGTCTGATGAATCATGTTCTCTTTTACATCACGTGGATGGCTGTGTGTGTGCGTCGCTTACCTGGCGAAGTCATGGCACCAGGATGCACTATGGGAAGAAGCCAAGCCGGCAGAGATAAAAGACAAAATGTTCATTTGTTGCCTAATATATCCCACCCACTAACAAGTGCCATGATGAGGAGATAATCAGTGTTATTCACTTCACCTGTCAGTGCTTATATACACACATATATATATACACACATATACATATATATATATATATATATACACACATACACACACACATACATACACTGAGAAGGCATAACATTGTGAGCACATATATATTCTTTAGCATATTCTTGACTCCCTTGTTTGTCCTGAGCAATGTTTTTCACAAAAAAAGGTCCGGCATCTTGTGGATATGTGATCCCTTTCCAACAGCTATATGATTTTGAGATGCATCTTTCCCCAATGAGGACTACTGAGGGACTAGTACACAACTATTACAAAAGGTGCAAACATTCACTGATGCACAGGAAGGCAACACCATACATAAAGAGACAGGGGCGTAAACTTTTGAACAGGATGCTTGGTGTAAATTGTTATTTTGCTCTCTGAGGACTGTGTAAATCTTCTGAATTTCAGTATGAAAAGAATAAGTAACATGAGAAAGTTCAAGTAAATATATATAAAATATACAGTATTCTAGTCATTCTGCTTACTGTGTAGTAATTACTAAGCCTCGCTGGTGTCTTCTGCACGCTAGTAGCTGCCACTCCTTTCTCCTTCACTGTGATACGGACCGGGTTACGGAGGCCGGCTCTAACCAGCTTCTCCAGCTCCTGAGTCTGTGTTGCTGAGAAAAGTCCTGTACGCCTCTGCTTGGGCAAATAGCCCAAAATAGTGTTCAGGCTGCAACAGGATAAGATATTTTGTTAACCAGGAGGTACAAACATGGACTAGGCTGCTAGAGAATTGCGTTTTGTTTAAAACGGCACCTTGCTTCAAAGCCCATGTCCAGCAGTCTATCAGCTTCGTCTAGAATAAGCACGTCCAAAGCCTTCACACAGCTGGCCAAGTCAAGGCCATCAGCTTTCCTCCTGAACATGTCCTCCAGCCGGCCAGGGGTTCCAATCACGATGTTCGCTCTACGGCGAAAAATACCTCACGTTACACTAAACTCTGTTATGATGGAATTTGATTTATGATTCAAATACCAAAACCAGTCACAACTCACCCATTTGCCTTGAACTTCTCTACATCTTCAATGGGGTTGCTTCCACCAATTAATAGAATCTTCCTGAAAAAGTCAGCAAGAGATGCAAGCTTGAGTTTCATTTTCTGATTTCTGCCAGAAATGTTCTTCTTTCTAGCCTAGAAACAGACCTGAACTGAGGAAATTCTTCAAGAAATTTGCCCACAACTTCACTGATCTGGATCGCCAGCTCTCTGGTGGGTGTGATGATCAAAGCTCCAACCTGCAAAGTAATGATTATACAAAGAGGAGTGACCAGGAAGCATGCATTCATTCAACCTTTATCTTGGTCTGAGTCGCAGTGGATACAGAGCTTGTTCCAGGAAGGAACACTGGGAAAAAAGGACCATGCACACGTACTCACACCTTTACCGTAGACAATACACATTACGGCATCTTTGTCACAGATTAAATGTTTGCGTATGTGTCATACTTGCTTTCAGTGCTTTGATTCAGCTATCGACAAAGTCAGTGTTGGGGTTTTAAGTGTGAATTTGCCAATCAAACTAACAAGTGCATTTTTTTTTACCACAAATTCCCAGCCCTGGTCCTAGAGAGTCACCTGTCCAGCACAAGTGAATGTTTCTCCTGGTCCAACAAACCCACTTCAACTCCGTTCAATAGCTGATTAGTCGTATCATTAGTGTTGTGAGCTGGGAAAACTATAAAACGTGCAGGACAGAGGGTACCAGGACCAGGGTTGGCAACCTGTAGTTTTAATGATGCTTCCTCGTCCGTCGTCTTCCTTTCAGACACCATAATATTATTTGTATGATAGTGTTGACATTTATATACATCAGTGACTGATTTCACTTACTTGCATTTTCTTCAGCTTCTCCTCGCGCTTCATGAGGATTTCTAGCAGAGGAATGACAAAAGCAAGAGTCTTCCCACTGCCTGTCACCTGCAACGTTTTAACGAGATTTTAAAGCACGCAAAGTGTCTAAAGTAGCTAATCTTTTCCATTTATTTTAACTAATGTTATGCTTACAGAAAGCACTTACCGCTTCGGCTGCAACATCTTTATTGCTCATGAAAAGAGGGATGCATGCTGACTGTCATAAAACATTTCAATAGCATGTTAGAACATCAGGCTAAAAGACTAACCAGTTAGATGTAACACAAAAATACGTTCAAAATACCTGGACCGGAGTCATATAAGTAAATCCCAGCTTCTTCAGAGTCAGCAGTATACTGTCGTGAAGATTCACTGGCAAACTATCCCATTTACCATCGCTTATGCTCTCCATATTTCTGCTTTTTTAGTTTTTCTGTTTCAACCTATACATTCCCATGCTTTCGGTGCAACGGAGTACGCGGTCCGAGTGGGAACAAAATACTCGTTACTGCGTTCCACTTTTTTTTGGCATTTTCCACAGTACAGTATAGTACAGAAATATTTTAATATTATTTTGTACAGGCGAGATGTCAATGGAGTATTAAAAAAATAGATATTACTATTTTAATCTTTTACGATATTAATCTTCGCCAATGTATTGCTAGACTGTTTTTTGCATTAGAACCTTCAGAAAATTTTACAGGGTGATTAATAAATGAGTACATTTGAATACTAAAACAAAACAAAAACAGTGTTATAATTAAACACTTTATTTAACTGTGAAAGGCATTTGCAATATTGTTTGTTGAAATATACTGTACTTATACAGTAATTTACAGTAATTTAAAAAATAATACAAGGCATAAGAAGAAAGAAAGAAAGAAAGAAAGAAAGAAAGAAAGAAAGAAAGAAAGAAAGAAAGAAAGAAAGACAGAAGAAAGAAAGAAAGAAAGAAAGAAAGAAAGAAAGAAAGAAAGAAAGAAAGAAAGAAAGAAAAAGAAAAATCATGCCATTTTGTCAAACATGAATCCAACAATAATCTACTATTTTGGGAAATTTGTCAGGAATATCAGCCTGATTAGAGGTATGATATGAATGTGTACATTTTCATGAAAATAGGATCTGGTTCTAAATAATAATAATAATAATAATAATAATAATAATAATAATAATAATAATAATAATAATAATAATAATAAAACATTGTGGTTTCAGGTAAGTTAGTATACTTCATAAGGTATTTTTCCCTGATATATGAACAACAATCATATGTTTAAAAATGTTTTTAAAAAATTGTGAAAAATTATTGGCATGACCATGTTTAAAACCTATTATAAGTTTCTTGTATTTCTTGTAAATTTGTTTACACTGAAATATTTGTGATGTGCTTAGTGTTTCTGGCACTAATTTGTTGGTTGTTGTATTCTGTTATTTCTCTAAGATCAATTGTATAACAATTGTGTAACAATTGTATACCATGTTGAAATAATAGAGTAATAAGCGGCAAGGAGAGTAGTTTCACTGTGAGCTCTTAAAAACAAAGGAGCCCAAGCTTTATTTTTCACTTTCCATTTTCCAGCATAATTCGGAGTCCTCTTAATGAGAAATCAAATCGTAGATGTAGTGGAGACAGCAAACTACGAACTCACAGAATGCATTGCGCAGTTGTGTTGATTAACAGTAACAGTAGAGACTGTTGGGGTAGTTAGTGATCTATGAGTTAATTAAAATGATGGTGTTGATAGCAGAATTAACATGTAATTTAAAGGTTTGGAAGCTGATCTGTTTGAGCAGAGATAAGGAAGAATTCTTACTGGCACCACTATCAGCTGGTAGTTACACGGCACTGATTGTCAATGAAAGAAATTTCATCTAAAAAACCAACTCAGAATTTCATTTAAAAAATTGATCCATCCATCCATCCAGATTCTGTTTCACCTATCCTACATAGGGTCACAGGGAATCTATTCCAGGATACGTGGGGTACAAGGCAGTGGATACCCTGGACACACACACACTCACTCACTCTACAGACTATTCAGAGACGCCCACCAGTCCACAGCACAGGTCTTTGGACTGGAAGAGGAAACTGGAGTACCTGGAGGAAACCCCAAAGCACAGGGTGAGCCTGCACACAGGACAGAGATATGAATCAAACCCTCAAGACCAGTGGTGCAACACAAACCATTTATATCATGATAAATATTGATCTCCAGTAACTTCAATTCTGAGATGTGTTTAGAATGGACAACACAATACCCCACCTATATACACAGATCAGCCATAACATTATGAGCACTGACAGGTGAGGTGAATAACACTGATTATTCACTCATCGTGGCACCTGTTAGTGGATGGGATATATTAGGCTGTAAGTGAACATTTGTCCTCAAAGTTGGTGTGTTAGAAGCAGGAACAAATGGGCGAGTGTAAGGATTTGAGCAAGTTTGATGAAGGGCCAAATTGTGATGGCTAGACCACTGGATCAGAGAATCTCCAAAACTGCAGCTCTTGTGGGGTGTTCCTGATCAGCAGTGGTCAGTACCAAAAGTAGTCCAAGGAAGGAAGAGTGGTGAACCGGCAAAAGGATCATGGGCTGCCAAGGCTCATTAATGCACGTGGGGAGTGAAGGCTGGCCTGTGTGGTCCAATTCAACAGATGAGCTACTGTTTTGATGAGCTACTCAAATTGCCACAAAGCAAAAATGGTTCAGGAATGGTTTGATGAGCACAACGAGTTTGAGGTGTTGACTTGGCCTCCAAATTCCCCAGATCTCAATCCAATCGAGTATCTGTGGAATGTGCTGAAAAAATAAGTCCAATCCACGGAGGTCCCACCTCACAACTTACAGGACTTAAAGGATCTGCTGCTAACATCTTAATGATAGATACCACAGAACACCTTCAGGGATCTAGTGGAGTCCATGCCTCGTCGGGTCAGGGCTGATTTGGCAGCAAAAGGGGACCAACACAATATTAGGCAGGTGGTTACAATCCATCACGTTACAACGTTACACGTTACAATCCATTACACTCCTTAAGATCTCAAAATTCTGGACTTCTGATAGTTCCCAGAATATCAAAGTCTACAAAAGGGGGTAGAGCGTTTTCGTATTTAGCTCCTAAACTTTGGAATAGCCTTTCTGACACTGTTTGGGGCTCAGACACAGTCTACCAGTTCAAACATAGACTACAGACATATCTCTTTAGCCAGGCATACACCTAATACATCTGAATAAATGTACTTTTATCATCCAGTGCCTGCTAATATTATGAACAGCAGCTACGCTAATTACTTTCCATTTGTTTCCCTTCTTCTGCCCATCCCGAGACATATAGAGATTGTGCCAGCTCCAGTGGCATTCAGAGATGGACCAGCTCCAGCCGGGTTCCGCTTTGTGAGGACTGGGGTATTCAAAGCAACGTTGCCAACCCTATGTGGACGACAACCTCCTAATTAATTTACACATAACTTCCTACACATGCTGTATCTGCATCATACAATTGACCATACATAAATGCAGAAAGGACATTATCATATTATCGATGTTCATATCCTACTCTCCGGTGTCACCCAAATGAGGATGGGTTCCCTTTTGAGTCTGCTTCCTCTCAAGGTTTCTCCCTAATACCATCTAAGGGAGTTTTTCCTTGCCACAGTTGCCTCAGTCACCTCAGGCTTGCTCATTAGGGATAATTTTGTCTAACATCTAGGACTGTTTGTTGTTTCTTATGTTCTGTAAAGCTGCTTTGAGACAATACTCTTTGTTAAAAGTGCTATACAAATAAAAGTGAACTGAAGTGGTCATAATGTTACACCTAATCAGTGTATTAAACAATGTTAACACAATCCATAGCACACTATTTTGGCATACTAATTAATGCCATAGGATGTGATACGTCATCACATTGCCTCCAGGGTCACTGTGTAAGCCACAAATACAGGAATCAAAGACCAGAAGAGTTAACACCGTTTCAAAGAACATCATGTTTTATTAAATCAAGTTCATATTTGATTCACTTGAACATTCTACTTTACAATATTGTACAGTTTTACCATCAAATTTGCAGTAGTCATGGCCAATTTTCTTTCCTTATAGCAAATGTTAACAAATTAAATGTCCATACAGACATGTAACAGTAAAAAAGTACATAAATTACTCCTTCCCCACTTAACAGAAAACAACCCCAAAATGCAAATTATATTTAAACCTCTGAAAATATAATAAAGCCATTTTAATACGTAAACAGTCATAATCCATAGGTTGGCTATTACACGTTAATTATGTGCCATGTAAGTTAAAGAAGTTTTAAAGCCTACAAAGGGGTTTGTCACAATTTAATTAGAGAGCGAATCATTTTCATTTCAAGTCAACAACTGAATCATTCATTGAAAGCATTCAATAATAGCGTAAAATTTACACCATGCAATGCTTGTAGTAGCATTTTCTAAGCAACAGCCAATACACCTTCTTTATATCACGGTTTGTCCATCAAGCCAATTAAACTAGACAAGAAGCAAAACAAATAAAGTTCCGCAAAATAAAACAGCTTAGTAAGAACTGGGGGTTAAAAGAAATTAAAAGTGAATACTAAAAGATTTGCCTGATCACAGCTCCCCAAACAAACTAAACAAAATCTAAAACACAATAAGTATAGACAATAATGGAAACCGACTGACGATAAGTAGTACTCTTCTGAAAGTGTTGAGGCTGGATAGCCAATCCTTGGAGTAGCTGAAAGACTGTCTTGATAGCAGAGAGGAAGCGTGTTTGTTTATTTCTTTATTTATTTTTACACGACTCGCCGTACTTCGAAAAATCTCTTCAGGTAGTAAATCTGTCCAAGGGTCATGGCAACGAGCACCAGGGCTTCGAAGAATGACCACAGCACCACTCTGCTGTTGGTGTTGTCATTAACTAGGGGAGGAAAAACAAAGAGTAAACGGAAAAGACTGATGTTAATAAGTACAATTAACAAATATTCAACTAAACTATAGGATGCATTTCCTGTTTTTTTTCCTGGAACATCATATCCCTATACAGATACCAATCAGGCAGGATAAAGACTAACATGTACTTCTTCTGTGATGTGTGAAGCCACTTTTAAACATCAGTGTAACGCACTCTCACAAAAGCCCTCTCCCACTAAATGAGCTTAGACCAGGGTGTCTAATCTTATTCGCAAAGGCCGAGTGTGGGTGCAGGTTTCATTCCAATCAAGAAGGAGCTTCAACCGATTCCTGTTTAAATCAGTTGATCTTGGCTTTTAATAGACAGAGGTATGGCTTCAGCTTGGTTGGAATGAAAACCTGAATCCACACCGGCCAAACTGTGGATAAGACTAGACACCCCTGTCTTACACACCTATTATTGGCTAGTGAAGCTGTGGAAGCATATGGGCAATTTTGTGTTCTTGGCACCTGGTGACAGATGCTGTAGAATCGCCCAAGATTCTCACAGGATTTGACCACTATCATTTCATATAATAAAACTTTCTAAACTGCTGCATATTGTTTTGCCATATCAGTGCTGAAAATACAGCCATACCCCCCCGCCCCCCCCCCCACACACACACATATATGAACTCTACAATGAACAGGAATGTTAACATGAGAATGTGTGTGTTTGACTTACTTGATCGATGTATTCTTTCTCGGACCTCCATGTACTCCTGCTCATGCTTGACAGCCGTCATGGCCACAGCCAGCTCGTTGATCATCTCTTCAAGCTTGTTTTGATGAGCTTAAGGGAAAAAAAAGACAATATGTAAAATACATTGTAGTCACAGAAGTGTGTGTGTGTGGAGGATCCTACTAAAATGGAGTGTTTAACTGCTTCGCTGTCAGCACATGCAAAAGAAGTGCCAAGCAAAGTGCTTTTGTTCAATCTGTTGTCAAAATTTAGGTGTATGTGTAAGGTACACAACATGCATAAAACATTGACCAGCCAAAGTTTTAAATGTTTCAACGAACCATTAAATAACCACTACTATGGCTACACCCTGTTTTTCCCCCCACCATCTTCTTATTAGAAGCACAATGCAACAGGCAAAAAGGGTTTTTATTAACAGATAAAACCAAAACCAGGGCACAGGTTAGAGTAGAACACATGAAGCTTTACATATTAAAAGTGCTCTTGTTTGTGCTGCCTGTGCCTACCATCCCAGTTGTCACCACCGCCTGAGAAAAGGAGCAAGTAAAACACAGTTTATACAGTGGAGAGATATAAATATGAAGCTCATATTCAGAATAAGCTACAAGGGCATCCATGTTGTTATAATGCATTTATAATGCATTGAGGTTCCTAACACACCCAACTATACAATTTCTGTACCACTTATTGTATAGGTCACATTAACATGGACTCTACAAGGAGGACAGAAGGTAGGGGACACCCTGAACTGGGTGCCAACCCATCACAGGGCACAAGCTCTCGCTCTCCCTCTAACGTCTCCCTCTAACATACAACGCATGACTCAGTACCCAGCTACAAGCTGTAATGCTTATAACAATGTGCTATAAATGTCATTAAGGCAATATAACATGAATGTTTTCACAGGTCATTATGCCATATAAACCTTAACATAAAGGGTTATGAAAGGTTTCAGAATTTCAGTAAAATGACAGCAGTGTAACTAGCTGATGCTGTCTGCAGCCTTCACACCTGGAACATTTCACACATCATCATGGTTTTACACTATGTGCTTTTAGGACTGTACTATATGACCTAAAGAAAAATCTTGCCCGAGTTATTCAACAACGTGATGGTGTTTCATGTCGGATTGTATTGTGAGAAAAAAAAAAAAAGATTCCATACTGTTCACATCAGAACGATCCAGTCTGGTGCAGAAAACAAGGTCTCTCACACACAGGATAATATTCAGTGTGCACTTAAAGTGATAAGGATCAAATTTTTCTGTCTATAAGCAGGTCTGACTTGCGTCTCAGCATCGTCACAACTGTATCTGTAGTTGTCTGGTGGCTTTTGCGCAACCTGTACCACCATCTTATTGATGGCTTGTCATTGCAACCCAAGACAACCAAGTTTTGGCAGTCTCAAAGCTTTTTTTTATTAGCAAGTGTTGTGATGTGCATGTGAAATCCACCAATAAAAGAATATTGTTCTGCAAAACTCACAGCACAGCTACAAATCCAGAAGTGGCAATGGTTTAACATGAAAAAAACTCACTATATAAACAGAAAAACAATACCCATATTTCTTTAAAGCAAACCTTTATGTGCACAGACCCTTAATCATGAGTGATTGAGAGAAGCAGAACCATGTAATTCTGTTCGATCACAGGTCTGTCACCTGTGATCGAAACACACATTCTCTCTGTGTTATGGAATCATAAAAAAAACAAAGAAATAAGTGTAAAACATCCAAAACTGAAGAATTCCTTTACAGCATAACAATTTTTTTCACTTAAAATCTTGCTGAAAATTGTATAGTGTGAACTCCGTGTAGGAGCAGGTCTGATCAGTATAACCTCTGATACACATGAAAGGGAATGTTCCTTGAACAGACTTTAGTGCAGGCATTAACACTGTGATTTGAGCATACAGCTGGAGAAATTGGTAAGTAAAGTATTATTATATGTGTTGTGTAATATTACCCTCTGTTTCCATGTCTTGACCCTTGGGAGCTTCTCCTATGTCAATGGTGAACATCACAATTTTGGGGGTCATGGTGGACATCTTGTTGCTGAAGCAAAATTTATAAGTGCCATCCATATGGGCAGCCACAGAGTACTTCCCAGTGGACTCACGGTCTCCTTTATAAATCTGCTTTCCATCTGGACCAGTTATCTAAAAAAAAAAAAAAAGAAGCATGAATAAGAATCAGCACAGTTCATGAGCTAGCTGACAAGTGCATGAGAAGAAGCGTTCAAAACTTAGCGTTGGCATTAGCTGGTGAAACGGTTACTCAGACTGGCTGTGTCCTAGTTAGACGTGTATCCTCTATATAGGCGTGTTTCATAGTGAACCAAGCTAAGCCGAATTCACGCAAATCTGGCGAACTACATCTAAGACAGGAAGCCATTCAGGACTCCACTTCTTTAAACCTGTTTAGCTAACAGCATATGTTAGCTTCCGTTTCCACAGCAGACAGGTAGAGCGGTAGCAAGCAACTTCCCACTGAAAGAAAATCAAAACGCTTTTGATGAAATATTAACTGCTCACCTCAACGTCGATGTCCAAAAAGCCTCCTTCAGCTACTTCGAACATGAGGCTCATCTTAGTGCCCGAGTTCACGCGCTCGAAGAAGCACTCTTCCGCGTGAGCATCTATGCTAACGAAGTAGCCGCTCGCTGTAGAGCACAAAACACCGAGCAGGACGACGAGCTCCGAAAACGTTAACATTCTCGCTTCGAACTTACGTTATTAAGCGCTAATAAATCCACCACCAGCACCATTAAGAGTCTGTGTACAAATGCTAAACAGACTCTCTTTCCATGAGCAGGGACGGCAGCTAGTCGGGGCTATTTTTAAGTTGAACACAAAACTGCACTGGTACTGCCACGTAAAGCTAATGACGGGTCGCGGTGAGGGCCAAACTAGACGAGTCGAAACGCGAAGACGAAAACTAACAAACCTAGAAACTGCGTCGTTTTGAAAATGTGGTTCACAATAATAGACTAAAAACCATGACAAGACGTGCAATTTATCTGTATTACGCTTTATATATGCGTAGACTTGCAAACTGAGCAGTCTACCTGTCAGACTGATACCAGAAAAAAAGATGGATCAGACAGCGGAGAAAAACAAATAGAAAATACAGCATTTGGATTTGGAAAATACTTTTAGTTTAACTAGAAATATGTTATATCCTCCTGACTACCAGGAAAAAATAAATGTCCCAAATACTTGTTTTTTAAACTTGAAGAGGAAGAGGAAATTCTCAAAACCCCACCCCTACATATTTGGTCTCATTTGAAAGTGCTAAACGTCCTCTTTAGAGCACACAAGGTATTAAGGTTGACAAATGTCCTCTACAGAGGACAAATTTGAACTGTGGGTAGTCAGGAGGATATAACTGCTGATTTTATTTGTTGTTGTGTTGTTAGAATTTATATTTTATTGTAATTATTTTTTAATACTTATCGCGTTTAAAATTAAATTGGGTTTTCTATGAAAGCTGCAAATGGTTTTAACTGTGCATGTTTTCCTTCATTTATAAGTACTCTTTTTTCAAAAAAGAAAAAAATATCAGATGGAGTCAATAGCTGAATATATATATATATATATATATATATATATATATATATATATATATATATATATATCTCCTCCTGACTACCCACAGTTCAAATTTGTCCTCTGTAGAGGGCATTTGTCAACCTTAATATCTTCTACACCCTGCATACTACTGAGCCAACTCCTTGTGTGCTCTAAAGAGGACGTTTAGCACTTTCAAATGAGACCAAATATGTAGGGGTGTGGTTTCGAGAATTTCCTCTTCCTCTTCAAGTTTAAAAAACAAGTATTGGGAAATTTATTTTTTCCTGGTAGTCAGGAGGATATATATATATATATATATATATATATATATACACATACACACACCCGTTTTTATATACACCCGTATTTTGTAGGCATTTTATTAAAGCATCAAATAAGATGTTTAAAGGGTTATTTTTTTGGGGAGTTTGGGAAAACCACCCTGTTTACACACACCTCAGTAAAAAAAAATCCACAATGGAACAGTGGAACACCTATCACTTATCCCTGATCAGGCTGCATCAGTCCACAGCCTGGGATAGAAAGAAATCAGCCTCACGTCTTAATTCCAATTTATGTATTTTTTTCTGATGAACGTTGGTGGTGCTATTGCGCTTGGTGCTTGAATCCCGAATAATCCACATCAAGACATTTGTTAACAGCAAATAATCTGATATGGCAAAAGAAATTGAACAGAATATTAGGAATGAAACTTTTGCTAGCCCATTTCTACATGGCTACAAAATGTCTCCAAACAGGATCGGCTAAAAACACGCTAGCACTAGAGGGCGCAGATGTTTTACGCAGTTCTGCTTTGTCGCATGTTTGGTGACGTTTTACAACTGACTCGAAAGGTCTCCGATGCTGAGGCCTAGCTACCGAGTTTTGTTCCTCGGATTATTATTTTTTTTTTTTTAACCTGTTTATTTATTTAAACCCGTTTTGAGCGGGTCTTTTCCTTATGACGTTTTTTTTTTGCCAGAGAAAAGCTGCGGGGTTTTCGGCGCAGTCGCTTGGCTTGAAAGTAAATAAAATCTGAATCCAGTATCCGGAGTGAGGAAACAAGGCTGGGAAAGATGACATCTCGGAGGTGAGAGCTATGGAAGTGAAAAACAAGCGATATGTGCTGGTATTAAGTAGTCGAGCAAAACATGGCAGCGTTATTGTTCTAGCACAAATCTGTCTGAACGCCGTTTACAGGTTTAGCTAGAAGTGGAGCAAACACACAAAGTTTTAATTGGTCACGAACTGAGTCGCCCAGTGCTTCAAACTTGCTTGTGTTAGCTTGCTAGCAGGTTTGTTAGCTAACAGGTTTAGTCAGCCGAGTGAGGTGGATAGCTGGCTAACTGTCTAAAAGACAAAAAAAAAAAAAAAACTAACAACAGTGTGCATGTCAGACTCAGCTAGCTCACTGAAACCCTGCTCACGGACGAGTTTCGGTTATCTGCTATATCTTCTGCTTTATAGTCTCTATGATAGTGGACACGTCACGGGGTTAATATTAGCAGCTTTGCTAGCTGGGCTTTTAAACTGTTTGTGACGAGAGGAAACGTGAGATTATAAACAAAACTTCTCCTACTTCTTTAACAAGTGTACACCCAGTCCGCTAAAGTGTTGTCCTTGTTTTGAAAGATATGATCTTGTTTTCTTTAGTTAACGGTCAAGGAGGCAGAAATTCTGTAGATGCAGTATAATGTATACATAACTAGTGTCATATTTGTGTAAATATGCTGAGAAGTCGTTTACACTGTTTACTGATAATCAAATCTAAATAATGTTGAGATCCTTTTTTTGCCGTGTGTCTGCATCTCATGAGCATCAAGTCACATCCAGTGACTTATCACATGATCATGGCATTATAGTGATGCGTAGTTGTATTCACTAGTGCCAGTTGAAGTCAGTGTGACTGATTGTGATAACAGGTGGTTTCACCCCAACATCACTGGTGTGGAGGCTGAGAACCTTCTGCTGACGCGTGGCGTGGATGGAAGCTTTCTGGCCCGACCGAGCAAAAGCAACCCGGGAGATTTCACCCTCTCTGTCAGGTGAGAGTTCATTGCACTCTAAGAGACAAAAGGAAATAAAGCTGTTTGAATGAAACAATAGTGAGAGAGATGCAGGAAATGAAAATGTGTTCAGAGAGGGCTGCATGACAGAACTGTGTGTCTATTTGTTCTGAGTGAACAGAGTGCTTTTGCTGCTCCTGGAGTGAAATTAAACTCCAAAGTCAGAAAATTTGAGCCATCAAACCAACATTGATGTTTTAAGTCTTCCCAGCAAACCTTTCTTTATTTGTCACATATACATTACTGCACAGTGAAATTCTTTCTTCACATATCCCATCCTTGGGGATTGCGGTCAGAGCGCAGGGTAAGCCATGATGCAGCGCCCCTGGAGCAGGGTGGGTTGGGGGCCAAGGACCCAACGGTGGCAGCTTGGCGGTGCTGGGGCTTGAACTTGAGCTACCACAACATCAACTCGGTGCATCCACTTTAGGATTTATTCAAAACACATTCCTAAAGTCACTGTGGATTCTCTTTATCTACATTTTATAAACTGCATCACACTATTAGTGCATATAATGTTGTTATTATTATAATAGGGAAAACTTTCCAGGAAAATAAGATTGATATGCAACAATATATCAGTATCTTATTTTCAGATGTTAAATGTAATGAATAAAGTGTCAGCTGGTGCAGAAGGGAAACTTTAATTCCATACATGCTCAGGATTAATCTCTGAAAAATCAAATGTAAAGGCTACTAGATAAATTCATGTAATATTATGTGAGAGAAATAACCTCTTCAGGCTTATAATGTCTTTTCTGACCTCAAACCCATCCCCAGCTTTTCTTTCTTCTCTTTCTTTCTTTCTTTCTTTCTTTCTTTCTTTCTTTCTTTCTTTTTCTTTCTTTCTTTCTTTCTTTCTTTCTTTCTTTCTTTCTTTCTTTCTTTCTTTCTTTTCTTTCTTTCTTTCTTTCTTTTTCTTTCTTTCTTTCTTTCTTTCTTTCTTTCTTTCTTTCTTTCTTTCTTTCTTTCTTTCTTTCTTTCTTTCTTTCTTTCTTTCTTTCTTTTTACCTACTTAGGTCATAAACTTAATTTTTTCAAACCTTGTGTATCTTGTGCTAACTTGTCCTGTACTTGCTTCATTTGCATCTGATCAGATGCTCTTTTAGAAAGCGTTTGCACCGCACCCATAACCAGGAATTTGATATTGGAATGGCTTAAGTGTGTGACTCTAAAAGCTTAAAGCTCACCGCACACTTACCCCAGGAGGAGAGGGCATGGTGGTGAGAAACCTCTCCACTAGATACCCAACACATCAAAGACACACTGCATAAGCTGGCTGTGAGAAATTCCACACAATTTAAAGTGATCTCTTGTTTGGATCCCTGTGAAATAGCTTCTTAGCTGATTCTATATTTTAAAAGTATTTCCTTTTGAAACAGGAAGTCGGAAGAAATATCCTATTGAGCTGCTTGACTCTTCAGCCGATAGCGTTCAAGATATGCCAGTGCTGCCAAATCTAAACAAGCCTAAACAAATGTGAACACATGATTAAAGCCCTTTACTAATGCAGAAGACCAGACTGTGCACAAAGACACCATCACGTATTCTCTCAGGCTGAGAAAGCAACCTAAATTGGCTCCTCTAAGAAGTGCATTTTCAAATTAATAAACAACCATTTTCTTTCCTTCAACCAAGTGATTAGTAGAAAGGTGAATTGTATGGGGGAAGCCCTAAACAAACCATGGGCATGTCTCAATCACACCACTAGTTGCCTGGTTTGTTTAGTCGGCATCACACTGATGATTTCTGGTGACATTACTACATACTCACACTGTAAAACTTCACCACTGCTGTTTATCCACAGCAGATTGTTTTTAGTAATTAATGGTATAATAATAATGTAATAATTAATAATAGTTTGTAATTGGGAGAGACAAAGACAGAAACAGACAGCCCTTAAAATGGCAGACTCCCTGATCAGTGCCCTGACTTCTGAACTAGGGAACTGATTGAGGTGGGCATGTTTATGGCTAATGAGCTACTACTCCAGAGCAAGACGTGCCTCCAGGGTGGGGCATGTGGTTAAAGAGAGTGTTGAATTAGATGTTCAAGTGGTAACTAGTTTCAATCATGTAAAATTTCTTGCAGTGTAATTTTTTTTGTAAAAATAAATCTATAATTTTCCTGAGCTATTTATTTATAATTGGGAATGGAGTACTATGGCATTGTACAGTTCTCAACAGGCAATTTTGGCTTTTGATAAATTTTTTGTAAGTTTAAGTTACAATTGGTTGATTGATTGAATGATTGATTTTTAATATAAGGACCTATTCACCAAATCAAAGGAAACTGCATACTTTTGGTTTTATTTGCTGTTTGGATTACTTTCACACTGCACATAATTAAACAAAGCAACAAGCAAAACAGCACTGGCTGTGGTTGGTGTAAGGCTGAAAACATAGTCGTAAAAATCACCTTCAGTCATTGGTCAGAAACAAGCCAGCACCCAGAATCAAGCCATGTCTCCAAAGCCGTTACACGGTTAAAGGCTTTGCTTTATCTCATAGCACAAAATCTGTTTTTATGAGGAAAATGGAACCCACAGGGGATTTAGGAATTTGTGCTAATATAATTCACAAATGCACAGTGCTGAATAAACAAAAAAAGCTAACTGTTACATGTAAAAGCCTAGGCTTGTGTAGCTGGCTGTGGAACGAGGCTATACAGTGTAAACCACGATGACTTGTGAAAACATCAGCAAACGCATAATTTCAGACTCAACAATACTCATAAACAGCAGACTCTTACAATCAGGCTTGTCAGTTTGAATTGCTGTATGTATGAACTAAAAATGTTATTAAAAAAAAAAACCTTATCGTAAATGAAGGCAAATATACACATGCATAATAATCACACTCTGAAGATCTTAGATCTTCAAATTTTACTTCCTTTTCAAAAAAACAAAAAACCCCCCCTCTGTTTCTGCATGTCATTGCATCCTTGCAGCACTTTGTTCCTTTATATCAAAGTAATAACTTTCCATTTTGCTGCTTGTAATGATGGTCACATGCTCTCGCGGATCCTTTAAACACTCTTATCCCTGACGATACTCTGGGAAAAGACTTTCAAAACCCTGTGTCATAAATGTTCTAGCACATTGTTACATTCCCCTATTCAGGATGTGACACATCACACACAGACGTGTAAAAATCTATCTTGTGTGTACATATATGCTAATGTATACCGAATGTGTATACGGTAGTGCTTTCCTCCGAGTGTGTTATGCTGTGTGTGTGTTTGGAAAGAAGATTAAAGTGCATATTAAATTGTGTAGGCATAGCCATGAAATATCTTTTCAGTATGTATCAACTGCCTCATGACCTTTCTCACTGCCTGCTAGGATTTTTCTGTTAGCAGTGTTGCCACTTTTGTGTCTGCCAAAGTATCTGTTTTGATGATGTTGTTACCAAATTTATCCACAATTTAAAGCTATTATATTTTTGATTCACACATTTCTGCATCTATATTGAAGCATTCCAGGACCTTTGCAGTTATATTACTAGGGATCTATTAACACTGATTTTGTTTTTGGTTACTGGGCCAATCCCATGTCACCGTTTCAAGCACGGTTAAACTGTGAGGGGATTAGACATAAACAGATACATTTGTAGCTAGGAATCTTAGGATTATGCATATTTACAGTATGATGTCATGGTATGTGATGAGTTGTGTGGTCTGTTGTCCAGTTTGCACAATTAGACTGATTTTTTTTTTTTTTTTGCATGTTTGGTATGACAGTGAGTGGAGAGGAATTGTTCTGAAGTTAGCATGGGTTTGTGTGGGGGAGTATTAATCTGAAGCGAGGCTCAGTCACATTTTAGGTGATGTTTACATTTGGCAAAGATCTTTTAAGAACAGGACATTTGTTAGTAGTTAATATTCTGAAAGTGTCCTGAAATTATCTCTAAATTTAGCTTATGCCTTAGTCATCCGGATGGTTTCTAACCCTAAAAATGCATGTTCGTGAAAGAATGAATACAGGCCCACACAATTTCGTGAGCTTACAAAGTCTCAGTGGAATCAAAGTTGCAGGCAAGAATTTCTAAGCTTTTTTTTTTTTTTTTTTTTATATTTAGGCGAAATGGAGCAGTCACCCACATTAAAATCCAGAACACGGGGGACTACTATGACCTGTATGGAGGAGAGAAATTTGCCACGTTGGCTGAGCTGGTGCAGTTTTACATGGAGCATCATGGGCAACTAAAGGAGAAGAATGGTGATGTGATTGAGCTGAAGTACCCGCTCAACTGCGCTGACCCAACATCAGAGAGGTGATTCTTCAACCAAATACATCTCATCCACTGTGTCTCCATCTTTTTTCTTCTGCCTAGAATGGTTTTATTGCTGGTGTTTTTACATAGGAGTGCTTGCTTTATAGCATTAAGTCAATTTCCATAAAAGCATCTGCTAAACAAATAATTTTGCTGTATCCTGTCATTTCATTCGCCAAGGTGGTTTCATGGTCACCTTTCGGGCCGTGAAGCCGAGAAGCTGCTGACAGAGAAGGGCAAGAATGGCAGCTTCCTGGTCCGAGAGAGCCAGAGTCATCCTGGGGACTTTGTGCTCTCTGTACGAACCGGCGATGACAAAACAGACAGCACCGACAGCAAACCCAAAGTCACCCATGTCATGATTCGTTGCCAGGTACTACAGAAGGGATGACTTTACTGACTCTGGCTTTTTCACCTGCTTTGTTGGGAACTTTATTTTTCACATTTATGTAACTGATTTATAAACATCAGCTGTATTTCTGTTTTTGTTTCTCAGCCTGATATGAAGTATGATGTCGGTGGAGGGGAGAAGTTTGACTCCCTGACAGACCTGGTGGAACACTACAAGAAAAACCCCATGGTGGAAACACTGGGCACTGTGCTTCAGCTGAAACAGGTGTGGTGTTAGACTGAGTGACTGAGTCGTTTATTCATTCATGTTTATACCGTACGAGTCTGAGTTCTTGTTCAGACTAGGACTGCAACTTCTGATAAAAACAAAACAAAAAACAGTTTATTGGCAGTTACTTCATCTATATTATGAAGCACATCATGGCACTCAAAACCTTACTGCACTGCTTGCATACTACAGGTGGAGAAGCTATTTAAATGAATGACCTTGTAAGTAGAAAAAAATATTTTAATCCAGTAGCTTTGATAAATGATACAATACGATAAATGATTCTCAACTTACACAGATATTTGTAACATATGCTGAATTTCAAGTCAGTATCCTGTTTTCAATTGATTTCAAAGTTGATCTAAAGAAGAGTCAATTCACTGATTGTGTTGTTGAAAACTAAGAGTCAGCCCCAACACTTGGAGTTGCTTCCACCTGTCAAAAATTAATTGTGTCACTCAATCTCAGTAAACAAAATTCAAAAATGTAAAAAAGTTAAAACGTTAGACCCTCGGCTAGTGGCCAGTAGTTTGCAATTGCCAAAGAACTGAGCAATTCAGGGATATGGGACTTGCTTAAGGGAACAGCAGTGGCTGCATGGTGGCCTTGGAATTCACAAATTGCAGTTGGGGAGGTAGCACAGGTGGTTAAGGCTCTGGGTTGTTGACTGGAAGATCGGGGTTCAAGCCCCAGCAACGCCAAGCTGCCACCGTTGGGCCCTAGGCCCCCAACCCACCCGGTTCCAGGGGCACTGACCTTGCGCTCTGACCCTGCGCTCTGACCCTAACCCCCAAGGATGGGATATGTGAAGAAAGAATGTGTGACAAATAAAGACAATTTAACTTAAAAAAAAAACAAACAAAAAAAAAAAAAAAAAACCCTTTAACTTCCGATCCACTGAGTTGCCACATCCCACATAATTAAGAATAAATGTGTTGAACCAGTTCAAATGTGCCATATAGTTAATAAAAATTCTGGAAATTAATATATATTAATTATATATCATAAGTTAAATATTTTATTTATATTTATTTATAAATTTAGTATATTTAGTACATCATCCAATAGGTCAAAATCAACAAAAGCAAATAAAACTTAAATGTCCTACACATAGATCTGTTGATCCTCTAACTAGAACTGTGTTGTAGTTATAAGTCAGAAGTTGCCTTATTGTAAACTTCTCTTCTGTTGTATTTAAAGCCTCTCAACACGACACGCATTAACGCAGCTGAGATCGAGAGCAGAGTGCGGGAGCTCAGCAAGCCGGCTGAGGCCACTGATAAGGTCAAACAGGGCTTCTGGGAAGAGTTCGAGGTGAGAACCATCATCCACGCTTCAGTTAACGTAGTTAACTAGGTTATTTCATTACCCTGCACTCTCTTAGCAATGCTGAGATTTATGTTTTCCATTTCTGCTCTTTCTCCTGCTGTGCATAGACACTTCAACAGCAGGAGTGCAAGCTGCTGTACAGTCGCAAAGAGGGCCAGCGCGCTGAGAACAAGAACAAGAACAGATACAAAAACATCCTTCCATGTGTGTATATGTGTATATGTGTGTGTGTGTGTATATATATATATATATATATGTATGTGTTGTTTTTTTTCTCTATCTCTGCTCTGTTATGTTAAAGCTGAGGCATATAGAAGGGGCTGAGAAATGACACAGAGAGAAAGAGAGAGCTGTGCGGTTCAGCATGTGAGTAAAAAACAGCTGACTTTTTACTTCCTCTGTAATCCTCTTTTTAGTCGACCACACGCGAGTCACCCTCAACGACGGCGACACAAACGAGCCAGGCTCTGATTACATCAACGCTAACACTATCACGGTAATAATGACATGGTGCACTGACAAATATAAGCAGATGACCATTTAATATCCTAGTTTGGAAAGAGAAAATACTGTGTTTATATTGGCTTAGATCACATTTGATTAAATGAACATTTAATAACAGGATCAGAATAAGACAAGAAGGAATGCCAAAATTAGCAGAAACCTAATACAGTGTGTGTCTAGAGCACTGTGAGTTTTCAGTTTGTTTCGTTTGCTTCTGTTCTCCTCATGCAGCCAGAGATAGAGTCGAAGAGTAACAACACCAGATTAAAGAAAAGCTACATCGCCACACAGGGCTGCCTGCAGAACACAATAAGCGACTTCTGGAGGATGGTGTTTCAGGAAAACTCTCGAGTTATTGTTATGACGACTAAAGAGGTAGAGAGGAGCAAGGTATGTGCTTTTCCTTCAGTGTTTTCCTTCAGAGTGTTGAGATGAAGGTCTTGAAAGATTTTTGTGGCATCACTGAAGCGATCATAAAATGTGATGTTTTTAGCTTGGAATGTATTGCTTGGCAATATAGAGACCTGTATGCCAGTATGTATTGAATATAAAATGTTTGTTTGTTACATAGATTCTCATTTTTGTTTTACAATTTCCTGGACGATGCAAAAAATATATTCTTACAATGAATGGCTTGTCCTGCTCCCATAAGCATAAATTCTCTCTGCTGTTTGCACAGGAGTGAAGACTTTTTAAACAACAACGGCTGTTAGGAATCTAAGACCCTTTCAATTTCTGAAATGTATCAGAAAAATTTTAAAATTAAATCTTGTCCCTTGATGAACAGAAACCTATGGATTATATTGCAGTACAGGAGTAATGCAGTATCTCACTGTTTTCTTTTTACAGAGTAAGTGTGTGAAGTATTGGCCAGAGGTTTCGGCGTTAAAGGAATATGGTGCTATGCGTGTGCGAAACGTCAAGGAGACTTCAGCCCATGATTACATCCTGCGAGAGCTGAAGCTTTCGAAAGTCGGACAGGTAAGCAAAAGGATTCCATAAACCTTGAAGCACTGCCACTTTTCAGCCCAGTAATCAGCCAACAGAAAGGTTATAGGTGATTTGCATACTTTTATCCATCTCTCAAATACAGGCAAATGCTGCCATGTAGCATGATACAGATATTTGTTGGATTAATTATTAATTTTCTGTTATTGCTTTGTGTTGCATCACATGTATGTCTCTCTCTCTCTCTCTCTCTCTCTCTCTCTCTCTCTTTCTCTCTCTCTCTCTGAATGAATGTCTCTGGCTGTGTGCGTACAATGAACTCCACAGGATCAAGTCATTTAAAGGCATTTCATTTCAGCCAGGTTTTTTTTTTGATTGAGCAGTTTGTATGTCTGTAACTCTGCAGTGTTCTTGTTGTACAGGGAAATACAGAGCGCACTGTATGGCAGTACCATTTCCGTGCCTGGCCCGATCATGGCGTGCCCACCGATCCCGGTGGTGTGCTGGACTTCCTGGAGGAGGTCAAACTGAAGCAAGAGGGCATTCTGGAGGCTGGGCCCATCGTGGTGCACTGCAGGTAAAGCAAACTTCAAGCCTTAAGCCCTTCACACATTTGCTGTGTTTGTTTCTCATATTTATTGCAATATATTGTTTCGGTCGGTGTTGTCTAAATGTTTTATGCAACACCCACTTAACAAATATGCTAATATGTAATGCAATATCAAGCAACATAATAAAGGAAACAAATAGTTTTCTGACTCGAACGTCTTTCTTGGGGGACATGTAGGTGCTTAGAGGATACACTGATGCCCAAATGCAATGTTTCTATTTATTTTTGTCTTCTTATCAGTGCCGGGATTGGACGCACTGGGACCTTTATTGTGATTGACATTTTAATAGACATCATCAGAGAGAAAGGTAAAGCTATAATCCTATGACCGAAAACCTAAAGGGGGATTGGGATCTGTAATTGTAATTGTTTTCAAAGGTTAAATCTGACAAAGTATGGGCTTTGCTGTTAAATTGCCCTTTGTCTGAATGTAGGAGTGGACTGTGATATTGACGTGCCCAAGACGATCCAGATGGTGCGATCACAGCGCTCAGGAATGGTGCAGACCGAAGCCCAGTACCGCTTCATCTACATGGCAGTTCAGCACTACATAGAGACCCTGCAGCGCCGCATAGAGGAGGAGCAGGTGTGTATTTGTGTCCTTTTTGAAGGTACCTGTTAAACTTGTAGTGTGAAAAGTTTCATTTTCAGGCTGCCATGCGAAATCAATGGCATCAAATTCTATGCCTTCTCTTGTTGTAGCATTGATTTATTGTGCTTTATCCTCAAATCTTTTGGCTACTTCGTTTCAGAAAAGCAAAATCAAAGGACGAGAGTACACCAACATTAAGTACTCGCTGAATGATCTGAGTGGAGGGGACCAGAGCCCGCTTCCTCCCTGCACTCCTACACCAACCTGTGCTGAGTGAGTAATTTTCAATCCATTTTGTTGTTTAGAAAAGATCCAGTTTAGCACTTTGGCTTTCTTTATTTGTTTAACTTTTGTGACTCCAAATATTCCATCCAACATTGTATATTGTCCTATCACAGTGTTATGAAGACTAAGTTTATGTGTTTTTGATTAGGTTAATGTTAGACTTTTGGGCAGTACAGAAACTACGCAGACTGGTCAACTATGCAACTAAGCAGGTGGTCGAAGTCTGTGGAGAAGAAATGTAATCGCACTAGTGGGAAAAATACAATGTATAAACAGTATTGCTTTTCATGTAGTAATAACTTGCAGAAAACATACATCACTGTAAAGCAAAACCCTCACTGCGCACCACTCATGATGCTGGCAAGAATTTTATTGATGAATTTCGTTGATGAAGAAGTTTTGAGAATAAATTGTAGATCTTGCTGCAAGCCTTACTCCCTTTTTCCGATTAAGTTCACACCACCCAAAAAGGCTTAGGGCTGGGATTGCATTTCACTGTGGCATGAGTGCACCGATATAATGAAAGTGAAATTTAGTGCAGCAGGAAATTGCACTCGCTTCTGACACAAAGTCAGCATTTTAATTCTTAAAAAAAAAAAAAAACCACTGCCGATTTTTTCACTGATGAGATTAAGTGACCTAAAAAGTGCAGAGAAGGCTTTTCTTTTCAGCGGTTTGTGCACATCACTAATGAAGAACAGTACTGTTTTGCGTTCCCCCCACCAGCTACTTTCATCTAGCATGTAGTGATCTCTATATACATTTGCGTGTGTCCTTGCAGGCTGGGAGCCTCAGGCAGTGTGTTTTTGTGTTATAGAGTGTTCTGTAGAATATCGGGCCACACCCAGACACTTCATAGATCTGTGTAGTCAGCACATTCAACAAGCGTTTAAGCAACACTCACATTTTTGTCTGATTCCCCCCAATACCCCCCCCAACCAGACTATGGCGGATGTTTAACAGAGGACTCAAGTTTAGACATGTATTTAAACCTATGTGTTTTTACAATTTGCTCTAGTTTTTCTCTTTAATTGAGATCAGAGTCTGATTATTAAAGGCAATTATAGTTAGCCAAAATTCTCAAAAAACAGACAAAAAATACAGATCTTGATAGTGGACCTGTGTGAATGTTTGTGTAAGCAAAACCCATTTTTTCTGAAATATTTCTGAAATATGAGATATGGAGAAGGAGCAAGGGTTTCCTGCAGGTGTCCTGTTAATATTGGAAAGTTCATTATAGCTCTTCAGAACATTCAAGATTCATATGCTGATGAACTATTCTTCTTTTTCATTAGTGAGTAAAAGACAAAAGACTGCCCTTTGGTTGTTTTTGAGTGTGAACTTGTAGTAAGGTGTAAATGGAGCGAATGGCACTGGAAGTACATTGTGGGAGGATAAAATCATATCCCACATGCCTATATGTGTGTAAGGCCGTGTAAATACCAAGAGACAAGCATACAGTAGCTAGTAGCTGTCTTTAAATGAAGCTGCTTTTGTTTTCCTGTGTGTGTGCAGTATGCGAGAGGACAGCTCCCGAGTGTATGAGAATGTGGGACTGATGCAGCAGCAGAAGAGTCACAGATGAGACTCTGACTACAGGACTGTCCAACTCACAGGTATCACCCTTCAAACAAATATAAAAACAAAGTGAGCAAATGTATCAGAGGGTGTTTAGGGAAAAAAGGCTGTAAAGTTTCAAAAATGCATGATTGATGGCTGCTACTCACTGTTAGTCTGGCTAAAGGTGGACACTTCAGTAACTTGTTTGCATCGGATAAAATGATTACACATCCTTGCTATTAGTTTTATTTATTTATTTTTTTAAATATAGAAATCGTTGCTAGTGGACAGGTAGGTACAGTAAGCTCTTTTTATTTTTTCTTCTTTCATTCACAACTCTCTGAATCCCATGACCTATTGCTCCACACATTGGATTAATTAGCCAAATAATAAAGCCCTCGAATAGTAACTTTTATTTGCAATGTGAAGTGAAAAGACAGAAGCTGATAACCACCCACTGGCTACCTACCCTTTTTTTTTTTTGGTGTGTGTGAAGACACTTTCTTAGAAAAGCATAATCGCTATGACTGAATCATCACCCCTGCAGGAATTATATCCTCATTTGTGTGCATTACTGCATGTAACTAACTGACTAGTTGGCTGTACATTACTACATTGTTAGCTACCATTTTTAGCTTAGTCAATTGGGTATCCAGGCAACCAATCTCATAGCACTGAGCAGCACATTAAATGCTCTTACTTGCCCCGTGGGGCTACTGGATGAACTCGAACCTCGAGAAAGACCATTCAGACTGAGATTGTATGTTAATTGTAAAATTTTTAAGACCAAATTAACTGACGTTGAACATCGCATCATTATAATTATATAAGCTAACATTGTACAAGTACATTAGTGGATACATCGCACCACAGCTCTGTGGAAAAATGTTTTTAAAAAAAAAACCTGCTGCCTGACATGAAATGTGTAATATATATATATATATATATATATATATATATATATATATATATATATATATATATATATATATATATATTTTTTTTTTAAATTAATTAATTAATTAAAAAAATATTTCTATAACTTTATTGTTTCTGTCTAATGTCAGTGCCTACTCGCTCCTAATCTGACCTCTGGTTTCTATTTCCACAGCAACCATTTTTCCTTATCGCCAGCTGCACCTGAATGCCTGAAATGTGATCATCGCTACACGGAAGGATGAAAATAAAAATGTATGAAAAGGAGTTTTAAGAAAAAAGAGAAAACTGAGACCAGTCTGTGAGGGAGAGATGTGGATGGAGTAAAATTCATTTCTTCTCCCTGCAAAGCAGCCTTTTTTTCCACCCCTCCCCCATGCTAAGAAACCACTGTGAACATCATGAAGCCTTACTCGTGACGAGGGAGAGAGAGAGAGCGAGAGCAAGAGCTCCCCTGCGCAAATGAACTGATCCGCTGTGGAGTTCTCTGCAATTCATTCAGGCTGCAATTAGCAAAATGTAGAAATGAGCTTTTGCTGTCTTGTCTTTGTTTTTCTGTGTCTGTTTTTGTATTTCATTTTTGCTCAATTTTCTTTCTATTACCAAAGCAAGATTTATATTAGAATTATTCAGAGTTATGGTATTCTGTAATGACGTGAAATGGCATGTGCTCGACACACAGCCTTTAATAGTCACCAATAGTCTGTTTGTTCTCACAGAGGTTTAAACGCAAGGTTTAAAGGAAAGGGAAATCAACCTCACACCCCACACACAACCCACTCACCCATCAAAAGGTGTAGCAGTGTCCCACTTCAGTTCACTTGCATATAGTGTACAGGGTTTTTGGGGGGATAAGGGGGTAAAGCCGACTCGTTTGGGAGACTCCATCCAAAATCCAGCACATCTCACTTGTCCCTTGACCCTCGCATTCCTGGTTGTCAAAGTTACTGAATGAAGTTTCTTTCTTTCTTTCTTTCTTTCTTCTTTCTTTCTTTCTTTCTTTCTTTCTTTCTTTCTTTCTTTCTTTCTTTCTTTCTTTCTTTCTTTCTTTCTTTCTTTCTTTCTTTCTTTTCTTTCTTTCTTTCTTTCTTTTCTTTCTTTCTTTCTTTCTTTCTTTCTTTCTTTCTTTCTTTCTTTCTTTCTTTCTTTCTTTCTTTCTTTCTTTCTTTCTTTCTTTCTTTCTTTCTTTCTTTCTTTCTTTCTTTCTTTCTTTTCTTTCTTTCTTTCTTTCTTTCTTTCTTTCTTTCAATTGCCTGCTACCTATGGTATGTGAGCACCATAAGAACTTCATTTTTGAGTCCTTGATGACATGACTGCATGTTCATGAGGATTTTGTGGTCCTCTCTGATGAAAAAATCCACAACTTTTTTTTTATGGGAATTTTACAGTATGAATACATGCTTACAATATGTATTCCTGTGGGTATGTCTTTTTTTTTTTTCGTTTTTTTTTCAATTACAGCAGACTGTTTCCATCATCAGCTAAACCAACCTCTTCTCCGCCCTGTCTGAATTCTGAATTTCTGTCCTGAACAGTGTTTCTTGTTTCCAAATGAGATTGTTATTTAATGTATTATTCCACACATGGTTCAGAACGTTTCTTGCATCCTTCTGCCTCATTTCAAAACTGAAACACATGCCTGCCGAATCGCCCCGCCCCATCCAGCCCTACTCGCAATCCCGCCCCTCACTTTGCTCTCATCTTTTTATATTGTAGACGTGTTCTCTTCAGACACTTAAGAATGTAATTCTGCCATTTGAATTATATTCCTAATTATAATTACAATACTAATCTTTTCTATTAATACCTTTACATGGCCTTATAGGAAGCTAAGTGTTTGATTCTGTTTTCTGGCAGGTGAGGATCGCCCAAATGTGGGGGGGCTCGTAATCAACAAACTGTACGCCATCCATTTATTGTGGGGGGGAATGTGTTACCTGAGAAACTAAGTTTTCAGCTCATTGCTACGTTTTTTTTTTTTGTTTGTTTGTTTTTTTTATTGTTAATTTTAAAACAATTATTTTTCAGGCCCATTTACACTTTTGTGGTCTTTCATTTTGATTTCTTTCATCTGTGCACTTAATAACCTTTTTGGGTCCACACATGTTGAGGTCTTGGCTCTGTATCTAGTTCCAGTCCTTTTTTAGCTTCATCAAAAAAAAAAAAAAAGACTCCTAGCCCCACAACATACTAATGTGAATTTTTGCCATCCTGAAGAGAATAAATGGGAAATTAATTCAATGCAAACAAACTATATTTTTGAACTTGTGTATATTGTACATGAATCTTGTAGAGGAGAATGTACTTACTAAACATATCTAAATGCCAAAAAAAAAATTTAAATATATATATATATATATATATATATATATATATATATATATATATATATATATATATATATATATATATATATAATATAAATAAAAATATACTGTATGTTTAACCCAGCAACATTTCTCTCGGCAGAACGTGAGCCCTGCCGAAGCTAATGGAGGTTATTGTGTTGTCTGGCTGTCAATGCAATTAACCGTTTATCAATTTGTCTATAACAATAAACAACAAGCTCACATCTCTGGGTTTTTTTTTTTTCTTATTTGGGTTTGATTCAATTGGGAGTGGGGTGATGCAGCAGTCTGTGTGGGTTTCCTCTGGGTTCACTGGCTTCTTCCCAAAGCCATAATTTACTAATGTCTGTGTGTCCACAGTGACAGGACATGGATAGATCTAGGGTGTCTTCCTGCCTCAGGATTCAGTAGTTAGCAATACTTTGTGTACTTCCTATTCAGTCCATCCAGGATTTCATGATTTTGCATTCACAAAATCATGCAAACTCCACAATATTCAGAGAAGCTTGCTATTTATTTATTATTATTTACTTATTTTTTAAATTGCTACAGATTTGGGTCAAATCTCTTCAATTCACATGCATTGAAAATGAGTACAGCTATCACAGAAAGTAATAACCTGTCTTCACTGGTAGGAGTTTGAACGAAGAGTCCTGTGCTTGCAGTTTAGCCAATTCAAGTAGTTTTTCTTTGAAAGGCCAATTTTGAAGAAAGCAGCAGCAAAATCAAGCACAATGACCCACAGAATCCTTACTGACTCCTATTAGAATTTCTGTTGGAAGCTACATTGCCTGTCCAAAAAAAAGTCACCACCTGGATTTAACTAAGTAAATAGGTAAGAGCCTCCCTTTGGATAATTACTGCTTGGATGATTGTTTCGGCTGGCGGCGAGTTATTTAACCCTAACTGTTGCAAGGAGTAGCTTCTCATTTCTTAAAAAACCATGTCGGAACTCACATCCTGTGGTCGTGGAAAAGATGTTCATCTGTTTCAGAAGGGTCAAATTACTGGCATGCATCAAGCAAAGAAAATATCTAAGGAGATTGCTGAAACTACTAAAATTGGACTAAGAACTGTGCAATGCATTATTGAAAATTGGAAGGATAGTAGGGAACCATCATCTTCGAGGAAGAAATGTGGTCGAAAAGAAATCCTGATTGTGATCGGCGATCACTTAAACGTTTGGTGAAATCAAATCATAAAAAAACAACAGCAGAACTCACGGCTATGTTTAATAGTGAAAGTAAGAGCATTTCCACACGCACAATGCGAAGGAGCTCAAGGGATTGGGACTAAACAGCTGTGTAGCCTTATATACATCAGTGAAGCTAATGGGGGTGAAAAGGCTTCAATTTGCTAGGGAGCATAAAGATTGGACTCTGGAGCAGTGGAAGAAGGTCATGTGGTCTGATGAGTCCAGATTTACCCTGTTCCAGAGTGATGGGTGCATCAGGGTAAGAAGAGAGGTGGATGAAGTGATGCACCTATCATGCCTAGTGCCTACTGTACAAGCCTGTGGGGGCAGTGCTATGATCTGGGGTTGCTGCAGTTGGTCAGGTCTAGGTTCAACAATGTTATGTGCCCAAAGAATGAGGTCAGCTGACTACCTGAATATACTGAATGACCAGGTTATTCCATCAATGGATTTTTTCTTCCCTGATGGCATGGGCATATTCCAAGATGACAATGCCAGGAATCATTGGTCTCAAATTGTGAAAGAGTGGTTCAGGGAGCATGAGACATCATTTTCACACATGGACTGGCCACCACAGAGTCCAGACCTTAACCCCTTTGAGAATCTTTGGGATGTGCTGGAGAAAACTTTGCGCAGCAGTTCGACTCTCCCAATATCAATACAAGATCTTGGTGAAAAATGAATGCAACTCTGGACGGGAATAAATGTTGTGACGTTGCAGAAGCTTATCAAAAAATATGCCACAGCGAATGCGTGCTGTAATCAAAGCTAAAGGCGGTCCAATGAAATGTTAGAGTGTGTGACTTTTTTTTTTGGGCGGGCGGTGTATAATGAACCCCTTGTGCATTCTTAGAAGTCAGTCTGACGCCTCACAGTCACCTAGTCTCACATTTCCTCTTTGATTTCATGGCTGCTGTAGCAAAAATCATGATTTGGCAGCACTAGAAGAGCTCTCTTTGACTTTCCGTTTCCCAAACAAGCATGTGAAGGTTATTATTTGTCAGACACTCTGAGGGAATAAGTTGCTGTATTGTGTTTTCTAGGAAAAATGCCGTTTTGAATTAATAATGTGTGTCGTGCTCTCCGGCGAGGGTAATCCCTGCATGTGGAACGCCAGGGAATTTATCCAACAAGTCTTCTTGAGCTGCAAACGCATGCTCTAGAATTAAATGAGTGGTTTACCAGTGGAAGTAGCGGAGGAGGAAAGTATTAAGAGAAAACTGCTTATCAGGGTGGTGGGCTGTGTACTATTGCTGTTTGGAATCTCTTTTCTTTTTCAGACACCCGGAAACTTCCCTCTGGTGCAGCTTTGCAAGATGTGAGATCTGGACCAGATGAAAATTCACTTCAATTCAGTGTTATTTGTAGAATTCTTTTAACAATGAACATTGTCACAAAGCAGCTTTACCGAAAGATGCAAATTCAGAATATAAATAAACTTAAAAGTTAAAAGTTTCATTTTATCCCTAATGAGCAAGGCGAGGAAAAACTCCCCAAGATGATACGAAGAAAAATAGCTCAAGGGAATCCGTCCTCATTTGTGTGACACTGTGAGTACTTTTCCTATTATAGTCTGCAAAGTTGTGAGATCAACTGCATTGAGGTTAGACTTAGACTTAAAGGTCATTTTGAGTAACATCTGCAAAATAAATAAATAAATAAATTTCTTCTTGTAAAGAAAAAGAAGCAGTGAGGTGTGTGTGGAGGGGAGGTTGATGTGTTGTGTTGTTTTGTGTTGTGTGACAATTTTGTTCTTTCAGTTCTACAGCTCAGCTGGCTAAGCTCTGTGGGAATGTGTTCAGTGTGTGTGTGTTGGAAGGAAAGCCAGCTGTGCTCTTAAACTGCCTATGGGCTGTAATGAAGTAATAGCACACATGACCTGAACCATCTTAAGACATCTGTGCCATTGTGTTTTTTTCATCCTCTAACACACTTAATTCAACGGATTAGGCTCTTGTTGAGAAGGAACCCGATGGGTGTGGTTCTTCAGGCTGTTAGATGTAAGTGGATCTTACTTGTATGCTCCTAAATAGATTTAATAAGAAGGATATGCTAATTTCACTAAATATAATAAAGCTATTAGCTTTAGAGTACCCAATACATTTTATGTACCATAAACAAACAATTTAAAATAAGAATTTCCTTAAGAAGAATTAACACCTACTTGTTGCTATACACTGACCAGGCATAGCATTATGTTCACCTGCCTAAGCGACCCTCACCCATCATGCACTGTGTATTCTGACACCTTTTTATCAGAAGCAGCATTAACTTCTTCAGCAATTTGAGCAACAGTAGCTCATCTGTTGGATCGGATAACACAGGCCAGCCTTTGCTCCCCATGTGCATCAACGAGCCTTGTCCCATGACCCTGTCGCCAGTTCACCACTGTTCCTTCCTTGGACCACTTTTGATAGATATTGACCACTGCAGACCGGGAACACCCCACAAGAGTTTTGGAGATGCTCTGATCCAGTCGTCTAGCCATCACAATTTGGCCCTTGTCAAACTCGCTCAAATCCTTACACTTGCCCATTTTTCCTGTTTCTAACCATTGACTTTGAGGACAAAATGTTCACTTGCTGCCTAATATATCCCACCCACTAACAGGTGCCATGATGAGGAGATAATCAGTGTTATTCACTTCACCTGTCACTGCTCATAATGTTATGTCTGATCGGTATGGTAACACTGCAGAATAGCTATAAATGCTATAATCTGCTGTGGAATAAGGATCTTTCTAAACACAAACCATTTGACACAGATTATGTAACCACATTCATTTTTCAAAGATTGTTTTTAAAGAGATAAAAACATTACATTGTCCAGATACATTTATGATGGATAATTATGTTCAGAGCACTGACATGATGCACTGACTACCATTTCTGGAGTCCTGACATGGACTGGACTGGTTTCTCTCTACAGGCATGGCATCAATTAAGGCCCAGGTAACTGTAACTGAATACACTTCTGAGAGCACTGAACATCATACAGAAACCTGCTCAGCATTCTTCCTCTCACTGACCCAGTACTATTATAGTATTTCTATAATATATGGCTATGAAGTGAAGTTCTCTTCATTCACTGCCAACTTCTTCAAAGCAAATGCTATGAAAGCTAATAACTCACAAGGACTGTGGTTAAATAGGAGCTTCATGATTCATTCAGTTTTTAGAAATTTGCATTTCACTAACGATTGTGCTTGTGCGCCGATGCTGGTTTCTAGAGATTCATGTTACTGGCCTTTCGTAATGTCTTTGAGAAATATTAGGCTCTCAAAAATAACATCCCCTGCATTATTGTGGGGCTGAGGAAAATAAGACTCTCAGGAGAACCAGTAGTCACCACTGACTGCTGTCTTCCTAAACCGGAAAAGACTAATCCTCCTACAAACACAAGCTTCTAATAATAGAAAGTGGCACTTCAATCTCCTGCCCCATGAACAATCTTATTATGATCTGGGCATCAGTTCACAACCCATTTTAGCAGCAACTACTTTCACAAATCTCAGAGTTCAGAATGAAAGAGAGAGTTCTGATAACTTTGTTTGACAGTTCCTAGGAACGTGAATGGCTGTTATCTTGCTTGTCTTTAAGAGCTGAGTTCAATACTTCTTTCTCCAGAAGGCAGATAAGAGCTCAAGGGTGGATGAGAAGAGGTTGGCACTAAATTTAGACACCATTCTCACTATTTTATGTCACTTCTGGAGGTGCAGGATGAAAAAGTTCATACGTCGTTTACTTTGGTTAACTGCACATCAGAGGTGGTTTGTCTATTAGAGGCAAGTAGAGCATATATCAACCTTTCAAGTTCTTCAGGGGTGATTTACATTTTTTCCCCCGCTATTGGCCTATTGGTTCTGCAGTTTCCAACAGGATTGATAGTGTCTGTTAGTCTGCCACATACCTCTGCCACCAAAATCTTCTTTTATAGCAAATAATGAAATCTAATATAGTTCCACAAAACTAATGCAAAGTGTTTTCACAGGCAGTGTGTCTGTAAGGTACAGAATAATTATATAAAAGATATTTTACAGATGGGGTCGGGGGGGGCCCCGGTGGCTAGGTGGCTTGGTGGTTAGCACGTTTGCCTCACACCTCCAGGGTTGGGGGTTCGATTCCTGCCTCCGGCGTGCGTGCGTGCGTGTGCGTGTGTGCGTGCGTGTGCGTGTGTGCGTGTGTGCGTGTGTGTGGAGTTTGCATGTTCTCCCCGTGCCTCAGGGGTTTCCTCCGGGTACTCCGGTTTGATGCCCAATGACGCCTGAGATGCACAGGTTCCCCGTGACCTGAGAATAGTTCGGGTAAGCGGTAGACAATGAATGAATGAATGAATGAATGAATGAATATTTTACAGAGCTTGGGAGAGTACAATAAAACAAAAATGTAGTGTGTGCAACACAGTGAGCTTTCTTTGCAACATAAAGGCCCAAATCTTTGTGGCAAGCTTCAGATTTTTCTGAAGTTCTGAGAATTAATGTACAGTTGTGCTGGAAATTCTGTTAACAGAAAACACCTGTTTCAACAATCACTCAAGACGAGCTGCTAGACTGTATGCCGGGTGACCGTATGTTGTTGACTCTCAGCTGTCTGTTACGGGGTTTCTCTACAAAGTCACTTGCTAGCTTTGTTAGACTTATAGCGTACGTCAAGTGCAGCTTTCGGACTCGTTTTTGTTGAAGCATTGTTGTTACTAAATTAATCGGATCTAAATCAACGTCCAGTTTTCTGTGACAGTGTCTACTGTTAAATGTGCTACACAAATAAAATTGGATCGGATAAAACCCACAACCCAAATTAACACCATGGTTTTAACCCCATTCTAAATATTCAAATCTCACTTGCCCTTTATGCAGGCCATCGTTCCTGGGCTCCAGAGTCTGGCTAACATCACCCTGCTGGGCATCCCCCATGCCACCACCAGGACCACCCAGCTAATGGGCTACGACATCCCTGAGGTGTTTGACAGTCTGATCTAATTAACGAGCAGGCCTGATGTTTCTGTTTATCGCCCCATGCCGCTTTCTGTTTAGCCTGGCTTTTGTTAGGGGACGAAATCAGTTCTTAATAGAGCACGAAGAATCCAGAGAAACACGATGCTTTAATGGGTAAAATAGTCCTTCAACAGCTGTGCAGTGCTTCTGACACTGTAGGAGGTGCACTTTTTTTTGTACTGACGTTTGCGCTTCCAGGGAAAATAAGATGAATTTGTGAATCCCAAGGACTTCATGGCCTTCTCTGCAGGTAAATCTAGCTTCCTTTAACTGCAACAATGTCAGTTATGGGACTATAGCTACCAAAAGGGGAAACGGATGAGAATTTTATCAATTAAAAAGCAAGGTATAATTAACACGTTTTTCTAATCCAGCTTCCAGCAAGTCTTATCACTTCTTGCTTCTTTTGCATGGTCACTTAGTAGATTCATAGTAGAAAAAAACAACAACAACCCACAACAGCTCTGCAATGCAGAAGCCCCAGCAGGGAGATTGAAGGTCTGTGCTGTAAAATAAATGAAAACTAACTGCAGGGTGCTGGTGGCAGCATGCGTTTGGATGATACCTCAGGTTACATCTTGCACTTCTTCAATCCGGTCACACTCCTCCGGCAATGCCCCTAAACTCAGACTGTTCGAGTCCGTGAGACTTCCACCAAGCATTAAAGTGAGCAGAAAACAGGAAAGGAGCTGAATTTTGAAAATGATTTGAACTCTGAATACTTCATCGTATTAATATTTTAAAACTTTTCATTTGTTCTGAAAATACAACCATAACAAAATCTCACGCTTATCCCTACACAGGGATTTATAGAATGTACAGTACCTCTTGGACACCTCCAGGATTAATTACACCAGGTTTTACTACTCTAATGAACAATTGCCACAAGGTGGCAATAAAGCCGTGGTGCATTATCAGGGCCTCTGACTCCAGTTTGAAATGAGGATACTGGATAGTACATATGTGTGTGTGTGTGTGTGTGTGTGTGTGTGTGTGTGTGTGTGTGTGTGTGTGTGTGTGTGTGTGTGGAAGGGAGCATTTCTGAGTATTTATAGCTACATCTGGTTAATTCCTTGCAAATACACCTGACCCAGCACATTAGGCCATTAGCAAGCCCTGGACTGAATTTGCTGGGATAATTATCTGAACTGTGCTGACATCTTCATACCCATGTAGAGATGCAGAGAAAATTACCAGGGCAGCAAATCCACAGGACTGGAGATAAAATGTCAAACTGATACAGGTGTATAAAGATAAGACGGGTGGCGTCAAGTAAAACTGGGTCACTTTTTCTGGCAGGTTTGATTTGCTATTTACTGTATGTCTCATTCTTCACTTTCTTCTTAAGTGTTTAAACTTGGTGTGAGTCTATTTTATAGATTTTTAGATACCAGAAAGATGAAAACCTTTAACACATGTAACAAAATGGTTGGAAAGTGTATGTGAAGGGAATAATGATATTTCAGAATTTGATATAAATGTCAACTTTTATTCCACTTGCCTCTAAAGATTTTGGCTGTTTTTTTGTGATTCTCTCTGACTGTATTTTCCCCCTTGCTACTCTTTTCTAATGTCTTTGTGTCTCTCTTTCCTCCACTGCAGAATTGCTTGTAATTGTATCCATAAACACTTTATCTTGTTTATTGTATATCCTTCTCCATCTTTGTCTGCTCTCTGCTTTCCTGATGGTGTCTAGTATCGACTCGGCTACTCAGAGCAAAACCGCTTTAGCGTCTGATCCTGACTGAACCTTTCATGGCCTTAACATAGTAAACATTTGTTGACTCTCTTAAGTCCTTAACGAGGCACATATCAGCAGGGATGTGTACGTTTGAGCTTGACGATAAAGATCGTGTGTGACTTTTACTACAATACAGAACACTGTGTTCACTTAATGGCGCATTGGTTGGACATCCATTCCAATATGTCCTCCATATTACAAAAATGAAGTTAAATAGAGATATGGCCAAAAATATGTGGACACCTGAGCGTCACAGTTCTCATTTTTCAACCCAATACTAAGATGCATTTGATCATGTGTGGAAAAAAAAAAAAAACTAAAGGTGTGTTTTATAAAAGAATGTTGGCTGAGTGCTTGAAGCTGTGGGCTACTGATTAAAAGGCTACGAGGTTAAATCCTAGCATTGCCAAGCTGCCACGCTTGGGTCTTTGAGCTAGACCTGTAACTCTTCAAGTGCTTTGCTTGTATCCGGTTTCAAATGTAAGTCAGTCAAATGAGTGAAATGTAACTAAGACATGGGGGTAGGGAGTGCAGTGTGAACGGTACGCATCTATATGCTTTGCGTAAATACACCCATATAAATATTAATACCTACTGTATTTAAGCGGAGTCATAGCAGTGGGGACAAAGAGCAAATTACCTTAGAAACTTTTAACAATAGCAATTAAGAACACTATTATTCATTGTAAGAGAGAAAAAGCCTTTGTGCATGGTAGGTAGGAGCTTTTGTGCTCAGCAACTCTGTGATTTAATGCAGGCGGTTGAGGGAGGGGGTGGAGGTTTCTCTCTCTCTCTCTCTCTCTCTCTCTCTCTCTCTCTCTCTCTCATTCTCATTTTCTCTCTCTCTCTCTCTCTCTCTCGCTCTCTCGCTCTCTCGCTCTCTCTCACTATCTGTGAGCAGCAGTACATTGAGGAGACAGTGTGTGTGCAGGAGACACAGACAGGCATTTAGCTCCATCTCAAACAGGCGGAGTGATCTCTCGCTCCACTCCTCTCCTCTTCTCTCCTCCTCTCTTCTCTCCTGCATCGGAACGGCGTGCTGATCATCAGTCGTGAGGTAAGTTTTCCTTGCAACGTTCACCAAGTTCTGCTGACATCTTCATCCTTTAGTTGAGTTGGAGTGTTTGCAAGACATAATGCAAAAAAATGGAATATGATTTTCTTGAATTTCCTGATTCCTGAATTTAGTTTAGGTTCTAGTTACATAACACTGACACTACAATACTGTACGGAAATGTATGGATGATGTATGATCGAACAGCAGGTCTGACATGATAAACAGCGCTACTTTCCGATCACGTCGAGGCGTGTAGATTAGAAATTAATTACAAAGTGTTTTTAACAAGCATCCATAATCACTGCTCTGCCTGTAGTTATTCATTCGTGATCAAGACTTGTGAGTATTAATTCATTTGTAACGATTATTATGCAAGTAGTTTCTCGTTTGTACCAATTATATCTGCAAGGATTAATTCATTTGTGACAATTATATTTTTGCTGCAGCGTTTTCACAGGATCATAACACTAAATGATTATATGATCTATTCCAAAATTATATACAGTTTATATATTTTATATATTATATATGTTTGAAAATGAATTGTTGAATCGTACCTTCGGGTCTCATTGTTCATTCTCGGAGTGTGACCATAGAGGAGCAGAGCATCTCGACAATAGTAATTTGGAGCAGCACTACAGGGATTTGCACACACCTTCAAGAGACTCATGATCAGTGTATTAAATAAGCAGAGCTGACTCTTCAGAGACTGTGAGCTTTTAGACTGTGAGCCTGATGGTATGAAAAAGCAATAAAAAGTGATTGCTCTCTTACAGACAAGACTCAAAATCTACTATATTATTCATTAGGCTGAAAAATGTTTTTCTTTGTTACACACACTTTACTGGGGTAAATGTGAGAATGTGATGATACGAGTCACAGATTCATCTGTATTTGTACGTATAAAGTTAGTTAAACTCCCACTGGGTGAATTCTTATCTTTAATTGTCAGCTATGATTTTTTATTTATTTATTTGTACATTATTTTTTATAATCAGGCTTGAGAAAGCAGTGTTGCAATTTGCAGGTATACTTTGAAGTCAACAGTAGTATATGTGGCTTGGAGATCGAAAAGGCGCATTAGGCTTCATGCATATTAATGATGTGAAACAGTGGAGAGAGCTAATGCACTAAGAGTTGACAAAAAGTGAACTATAAAAATTTTTGGGAAGGAGCGTCTCCCTAATAGGTCATGTTTCATTTTTTTAAACTCCAACACTTCCAGAAATATCAGAAAATATCTAATATCTGGGGTCTGTCTTAAGTCAGTCATGTGATGCACTGGACTCAAGTGGATATCATTAACCATGCAAGCATTACAGCAGTGCTGAAAGACTTCCGGTCAGTAGATTTTTTTACATTTGATGTCTTGTATAAAAGCATTATAGTCAGAGCAATTTGAGATGAAATGTGGCGTCGTAGTAAACGTGGCAGAGGGAAAACAAAGCACTTAAAGCCTTTTGTCTGTTAATAAGGAGCTGAGACTGAACAGCTGCTTAAACGCTCCTTCTGTAACCCGTGTCTCATCACAAGCATGGGCACATTGTGTCGACGTGTCGTAGGAGGGCTTTCCTCACACCGAGGAAGCCGCAATGAATCAGTAAAACAATGAAATTAACAGACAATTCAAGTTGGAAATGTATCATTATTTTTATTTTTCATTTGCTCAGGACAAATCTGTTTTGTTGCCTGTTGGTGCTGGAGCGACGCCTTCAGCAAATTCCCGCAGGAAATCTCTGGCACAGAAGCATGGCAGCTATGACGTTAATAAACACTCTACAGTCAGAGGTGTGTGTTTCTTCCAGCTCAGGCAGATGGTCAAGCACATGCCTCGCAGTGTGTTATTTTGCATCCTGCAATATAGCCGGTGTAGTAAAAACAGTATTGGGTTTAAAGCACGGCTTAATCTCACGAGAGAGAATAAGTCTTCAGAATGGTGATGAAGGGATGAACTAGCTGAGGTTCTTAATAAGATGGTAAGCTTTTTGCTTCGAGTGAAACTGGGTGGGTGGTTGATCTGCTCTGTGTTAATACAGATATATATATATATATATATATATATATATATATATATATATATATATATATATATATATATATATATATATATATATATATATATATAAGTGTGTGTGTGTAGTGGCATTACAATGCATATTAAACATCAGTGAAATGTTAAGCACCAATGTTGACATGTTTTGAGAATTATTTTGACATTTTTTTTAGATTGTCATCATTCATTAATCATAGTAGGCATAAACCACTGATCTTTCCGAAAATCTTGTCCCTCCAGATGCTTGTTTTGTAGTGGACATGCAGTGTGTAAATAAACATGCATACACCTTGAGCACAGAATAAAGACCCTTCAGCCCAGAGTCATTCCACGCAGCACTGCTTTTTAAAAAAAAAAAAAACCCCTCCTCATGTCAATTTGCCATTCCCTTCCCTGGGCTAGTGACAGTTCACTTGTAACACAACGAGCAGTGGATGCTAAGTGACAAGGGTTTTCTCCCAGCAACACACTGTAGCAGACCACGCATCGCTGTGCTCGGGAGCCTCATACACCAGAAAGATTTTATTCCAGCTATAACAAAATCCCTTGAGCTAATGTTCAGCACTCTAGTGTTTTCCCTGCTTTATGTATTAGAACACGCATATCGCCAAGAATAAAGTGTGCACGCAGAAATTAGTCCACTGTTCTGTGCCAGGAGGAGGAATTGCTACTAAAAGGGATGGAATCCAAGTGAGGGTGTAGTCTTACCTCACACCCAGTGTTCCTGGGATAGTCTCCAGATCCATCAGTATGAAACAGTTACTGAAGATTATGAGGATTTTTAGTATCAGGTCAGTATCAGGTTTGAGCCACGCTTTGATATAGATCTTGTATCGGAAATAGAAGTGGAAATATACAAACATACTCTTAAGGTTAATGGCCTTTTGCTCCTTGGAACTTCCTCAACTTGCAGTAGGATGCTACATTGAACCTGAGATTCCCATGAGAGGCTTAAGAAACTCTTTACTGTTCAAAATTTAGATTTTTTTTCTAACACTGGCTGGAGATCTTTAAACATCTTCATTCTAAGAATAACACATTTTTTGGGGCATTTGTGCTGTTTATGTATGAGTTCTTAGTTCGTCAGTCTCAAATTCCCAGACTGCTTCCATTAGAATTGAAGTGACATTTTGAGCAAGAAAGTGTCCACCCATGCTGATATACATTCACCAGCCACTTTAATAGGAACATGTGTTTATTCATGCAATGATCAGCCCATCAAGAGGCAGCAGCACAATGAAAAAAATTATTCAGACCAGATGAAGAGCTTCAGTTTATATCAGAATGTGATCTCAGTGACTCTGACAGTGACATGGTTGTTGGTGCCAGATGGGCTAGTTTCAGTATTTCTGAAATCTGGGATTTGAAGGCACAACTCTCCTTGTCACAGGAAATAATATCCAGGAGGAAGCAGAACAGTCATAGGAGAAGATAAGAAGTCTATAGTAACTCAAATGGCCACTCTTTACAAATGTGGTAAGCAGAAAATCAAGCAAAGCATCAAACAAAATTTGTGGCCTATTGGATACGACAGCAGAAGGGCAATTGATTTCCACTCCTGTCAGTCAAGAGCAGGAGGCTGCAGTGGGTACAGCCTCACACTAACTTAATAGATTGGAACAACATTGCCTGGACCTTTTTTTCAAATCTTCAACTCTCCAGTGTCAGCGTTCACTGTTTTCGACTGACAGAAGTGGAACTCGATGTGCTCTTCTTCTGCTGTAGCCCAATCCACCTCAAGGTTTGATGTGTTGTGCATTCTGAGATGCTTTTCTGCTCAATACAGTCGTTTATTCATATTTTTCTGTGCATCTCTCATTTAAATAAATGATCACAGATTTTGTTCTCAGAACAAAAGGATGTTCTTAGTAATTGAAGGTTGGGAGGAAATCAGTTTTTGTACAATGGCCTCTTCCAACAGCTCAGCCTTCTCTCATTCCTCTGACTTGTCTGTCTGTCTGGAACAGCTAGCACATCTAATTAGCCACAATCATCCCAGCCATGCCTGATTGAGGATTTCCACAGCTTTCCTTAAAGCTGATCTCCACATCTGCTGCATTCTTTTCTTCATATCCTTGCTTTTTCATTCTCCCTTCATTCAAACTCTGTCCCATGTTCATCATATCCTTTACTTTTTATATCCTCCCATGTTCATTGCTTCATCATCTCTGCCTATTCCTGAGCTTCCTGCTTCTTGTGTCCCATAAAAATAGTGATGATGCTGCAGGCATTGCTCTGGTTCTCTTCTTCCCTCTTATACGACAATCCTGACATCTCAGTATCTTCCATGTATAGGAAGCCCAAGGGCTTTTTAATAGTTTCTTAAACTCTTGTTTTTTTTTTCTCACCTATCACGTTGAATCTTTTTTTTAGCCACATAAATATTCTAGCAAACAGCACTTTATTACTGGCTGGCCTCCCGAATTGTTCCATAGATCTCTACCTGATATGGAGTTGTGGTGCTTTTGTGGTTTCACGAAATCAAGGAGGGGCAGGTGTTGGAGTTACAAGAGACCAGACACTGTCTGGATGCCCCCCAGAGTTTTTTCCCCCCACACATCTTGACATGAGTGTCCTCAATAAAGCCAGACAATAATACAAGTCTACCTGCAACAGCTGTGTGGACAAACACAGATTTGCCAAATGAAATTTCCGAGCCAGATAACCACCGATGCTTCAGTTACAGTTTAGAATTAGGGTGTTATATTATTCTCTATACTGCCCTTTTCTTGTTCTTCTTGCTCTGCTGTACCCATCATCAACTGTATTTACCCATTATTGGTTGCTATGTCAACACCGATCATACCATTTCTCTGCATTATACTGGCAGGGTCTGTGTGTGACTCTTCCAGCTCTTCACTTTCTCCTCATTTCTGGCAACTATTTAATCATTTATTTCACCTTTGCCTCCAGGATTGTCCTTGTCAACGATTTTTGAGACTAAGCCCAGTGACTTTAGCTGGACGTCATCACCTGTGTTTCTTTTTCTTGGCTTTTTTAATGCCTTATGATTACCTCAGGGGGGCACGGTGGCTTAGTGGTTAGCACGTTTGCCTCACACCTCCAGGGTTGGGGGTTCGATTCCCGCCTCCGCCATGTGTGTGTGGAGTTTGCATGTTCTCCCCGTCCCTCGGGGGTTTTCTCCGGGTACTCCGGTTTCCTCCCCCAGTCCAAAGACATGCATGGTAGGTTGATTGGCATCTCTAAAATTGTCCGTAGTGTGTGATTGCGTGAGTGAATGAGAGTGTGTGTGTGTGCCCTGTGATGGGTTGGCACTCCGTCCAGGGTGTATCCTGCCTTGATGCCCAATGATGCCTGAGATAGGCACAGGCTCCCCGTGACCCGAGTGTAGTTCGGATAAGCGGCAGACAATGAATGAATGAATGAATGATTACCTCACATGAGAAATACTGTGTTTACATGCACACCATTAATATGTCTTATTACCAGGAAATTCATCTGGGGCATTGGTGGCTCACTGGTAGGTTTCTCACCTATCATGCAGTAGGCCCGGGTTCGATACCCAGCCACTGGATGCAGTGCTGGTCCCAAGCCTGGAAAAATGGGAGGGTTGCATCGGGAAGGGCATCCGGCGCAAAACATTTGCCAAGTTGTTGTGCGGACCAGTTGGTTGACCCCGGACAGGGAGCAGCTGAAAGCAGCCAGATAATTCATCTGATCATGTAAACAGCATACAACAAGGAAATTGGATTAAAGATGTTACTGTGTTTTAAGAAATCAGACACCTGGATCACCTGCAGCCCAATAATCAAGTTATACAGAACTTGTGTACCTTTAACCTGAGGTCTGCACATGTGTGTGTTAAACAGAAAAGAAAGAAATGTCACAAAATTAATAAAGGCCACAGACTTTTTTAATGCAACACCAAATCTTGGTAAATGGTGACAAAGCAATATTTTTTTTTCAAAGCAAAAGTCCCAAAATAAATATTTGGCAGTAAGATAAAGCTTTTAAAAAGACATTATTGAGAGTAATGCAGTTATTGAATGAGTTCTTGCCACAAGCTGATTTCTTGTGTTAATCAGATTATTGTATTTATGTAAATGTACTTGACTGAGTCTTCAGTGCATCAGCATTACACTCTTCCTTTACTTTCTTTCTTGGCACACCTGGATAACGGTTATCATTTCTTTAGGGTCTTTTTTCTTTCTCCCACCATCTCCACCTTGGGACAATGGTGTCTGATGCCATCTTTCTCTAGATGACCCTTGCCCCCCCACTTGAAAGTTGCCATGGAACCTTTTGGCTCTTCTTTCATCAGGAACAGAATTGCATTACAGTTTTATCATCATGGTATCTCTGCCCCAAGGCTCAGCCCTTCACAGATGCTGTCTCGTTTATTGGTTATAGAGTTCATCTTTCGCTGTCCTGCTGAATTCACTCTCCGTCTCTGCTGACTGTTTATCCCTTTGCTATACTGCATTTCTCTTAATAGAAAAACTGCAGAGCTCACAGGTCTTTAGTGGAAAACTATCACTGACTGGCACGTTACCAAATTCCTGCCCTATACCGTCCCTGCTTAAGTGATGTTAATGTGCAGTGGAAAAAGTCTAGTAATGGTGGCATGGCCACACACACTTATACACGGGTAATGGTGTCACCACATGCTGATTGCAGAATTTTCAAACCATCATCAGAAAAGTAAACTAAATATCTTCGAGTTGCATGACAAAATAACCACATGCAAACTAGAATCGCCAAATGTAATGCTAGAGATGGATTGCATGAGTGATGTAAAGTTATCGTCATTGGACTCTAGAGCTGTGGGAACTTTTTCTGGAGTGATGAGTCACATATCACTGCCTGACAGGAGATGCTAGAAGAACATGACCTATATTGATGCATGCTGGCTTCAATGCCAGCTATATAGTGTGGTGGCAGAAGAATAATGGTCCTGGACAGGTTTTCATGGTACTGATTAGACCACTATCCCCTGAGCAATACCACATACAAGTCTAGACAACACTCTGCTTTCCATTTTATGGCTAGTTTCCTGTCTCAATACAAAAACCAGGTCCTATCAGAATTCATTTGCTGAAGGCAGATTGGAAGAATGTGCCCTGACCTCAAACCCCATCAACAACTTTGGGTGAGCTTGATGGGTCATTTGCAAGCCAAATCTAAAAGCCCAACATTAGTGCCTGACTTCACTAATGCTCTTGTGGCTGAATGGAAACAAATCCCTTCACTGGAAGCTTTCCAAGAAGATTGCAGCAAACTGGGCCACTATTCTTTGTTGACACAAATGAACAGATTTTTTTCAAAACTCTGGCACTCAGCTCTAAAGATGTTTGTTAGGATTCATGCATCTTCCTGTACAATCTGTTAAAAACTCCTTGATTGAATTCCATCCCAACTTTTAAAGCATTGGTCATCCCAGACCAACTGGGCCTATTTATATGTACATAAAAATGTAAATAATCAGAAAAGCTAATCAACTACAACCATTGCATAAGCAGCAGTTCGAAAAGATGTGGTGGGCTAATGTGTTGCAGTGGAAACATGTTCACTTATGACCTCCGCTGATGATAGCCGCCATGCAATAGGCGCAATTTAGCTAGTGGGTGGGAATTGGCAATGAATATGCTGGCATATTTGTTTCATTATTTATTCTCATTCTAATTGTGTTTATATTTAGCATTCAAATCATTAACACCTAATTAGTGAGACTAAGCCATATGTTTGAAGGAATGGCCTTTGAATATACAATGTGAATTAAATGGCTGTATTCCATACAATAATAAATGAATAAATTGCAACAGACATTTTTTTTCTTAATTTGCCTGAGATAAATAATTGGGATTTCAGTAATAAGCAAAATAAAAGTGATTATTCCAGCATGCAGGCAAAATGAGGCAGGACACAAGTGCAGTATATTTTATTAGGGCAATCAGTGAACAGATGAAGGTTAGAACCAGCCAGTACATGGAAACAAGACTCAGATTTTATTTGAACAAAAGCAAGAAAAGACTTAAAAACTAAACAAGGACCAGCAAGTTATTCACAGATACAGTAACTAGAGTAAACACAGAAAGGGTGCACACATTTAGGAAACAAACAAATGACCGAACAGGGGTGGAGACTGGCCTAAAACAGAAACCAGACAAACACAACCATATTGTGTATCACAATTATTATGCCAACCATATAATATGTCTTAATTATATGATTAAGGTGGCATGGCTTAGTGGTTAGCACCTTTAACCTGTACCTCTAGGGATTTTTATGGGATTGATTCCCACCTCTGCCTTCTATGTGTGGAGTTTGCATATTCTCCTCATGCTTTGGGAGTTTTCTCCAGGTACTCCGGTTTCCTCCTCCAGTCCAAAGATGTGCTGTAGGCTGATTGGTGTCTATAAGTTGTCTGTAGTAATGTGAATGGGTGTGCGATTGTGTGCCCCGCGATGGCTTGGCACCCTGTCCAGAGTGTCCCCCTTCTTGTGTCCTGAGTCCTCTGGGATAGAGTCCAAGTTCCTTTTAACCCTGTGTGAGATAAGCAGTTCAGCAAATGGACAGATGGATGAATGGATGGATATACTTAAATTCTGATTCATTCTTTGAGTCATGCATTATTGTCCTCTTCGCCTCTTCTCTCTGTGACTTTGATTTACTTAAATTTGTTTGTGTAAGACGTTATTGAATTCAGAATAGTCTTCATCTTGCCACTTTTCCACTCCCATCCATTGAATAACATTCCAAATTAAATCTCCATGTCTGGCTTTTGATCTATGAATTTCATTAACCTATTTCCCATGTACTCCACACACATTATGTTTTCTGCTAAACTTAGTTAGGTAGAGTTTTGATTTCTCTTTTTTGAGGCTGAGAAATACCAACAGGAGGGGTGGGTTTGGAAGGATGAGAAGAGCAGGTGTTGGAGATAAAGGGGACCAGACACTGTCTAGATGCCCCTGGGGTTTTCCAATACATCGCACCATCAGAGCCCTCAATAAAGTCAAATAACACAGGGCTTGTTGGAACAGCTGAGGATGAGTGTAAAGATTGGTGCTGGAGTCACTCAAGTGTGAACAAACATGTGGATTTGCTAAATGTAGCTTCTGAGACTGAGAATGGAGTTGACTCTATAGCTGTGGTTTAATACTAGAGTAGCATATAATCAGTTTTCCGAGCATATTGTTTTCCTGGTGCTCACAGCACATTGTTTTGGCAGTAAGGTCCTGCTGTGTGAAATCGTCTTGAAATGGGCAGAGTCGTCTCCGATTGTGCAAGGGCTACATTGTGCATGTAAACAAAAGACCTCTAGTGTAGACCACAAGAAACGTTTTTCTCTACTTTACTATTCCTGCGTGTCTAAAGTTGCACTTTATAAATCTCCTAATGAAACCCAATATTTTTCATTACAAACTTGAGCTAAAAATATACATGACCTTACCAATCTTCTCTCACTTATTATGATATATTTCTGTTTTATGTTCATTGAAAATCTGTAATTTTTTCTCCTGCCAGACAGATAATTACTTGAAATTCCACATCTATTGGATGTAACACCGTACACTAACTGTACTAACTCAGATTGATATGTTTGGCATTACATTAATTTTTTCAGCTCATTACTTACGAATAATTAATACATCCGGTCTTTGAATTATGGTGCGGATAATACGCTTCTAATCCAGTGTCCTAAATGTACTTCAATAGTAAATGACATTTAGAGGTTGACTGTAAATTAATGTCCCTTTGGTTAGTACAGATGATCCATAACTAGTGCATGGACTCAGATTCCGTCTCCTGTCTGACAGGGAATTTTAATTGGACAGGAGTGCATGTGCATGATTTAGAAATCTTTTTTATTTTTTATTTAAAAAAAAAATCTTCTGGCATGTTTGTAGGTAATGAGCTCAAATTTGCTAGTGTATTTACAGTGCACTCTCTGCAGATTTTGTGGTATTATGTAAGATCCAGACATACCATATATAGATCTGTGAGTTAGTACAGAACACTTTCTCATATACAGAAGTAATTGTGTGTTCAAATCCAAAAGATGGACACCAAAGAAAAATTTCCAGCATGTTCTACTACACACTGAAGAGAGTAATGTTTCATATATATATATATATATATATATATATATATATATATATATATATATATATATACATACATATAAAACGTTAAGTGATAAAAGTGTCTTTCTTTGCAGTTAGTCTGTTGAATGTCGCCTATTAGCAAGGGCGTAAATCCCAGCTCCTTTTGATTTGCCGCCTCTGAAAAGCGCTGATGAGATGAATAGTGACAATGATGCTGAATGCGGTGCAGTTTCCGTTCATCTGTGTTTTTCTCCCTCTTTACACTCTCGCCGCTTCCCTCCTTTCCCTCTCCTCCCTTCCTTGCCATGCTCCCTCCTGCCTCTCCTTGCCCTCCACCCCCAGACAGCAATCAGTCACGTCTTCTGCTAGGTCGCCCTCACTGTCAGCACTCTCTCCCCGACATTTCAATCAGTGGTTAGCATGCCTCTATGGGGCAAAAGCTGAATCTGACTAAAGCGGTTGAGCTAGAAAGATCAGCACACTGACTCACTGATGATAAGGCATACTGTAATGTCAAAAGGCACACCACAGACATTTTAATTTTATCTCACTGCAGCTGTGTAGGAGAATAAACCGCAGAGGTGGAGATACGTGTCATGATTTTCAAACAATAAAACTGATTTTTATTTTCTTAGCTCCAGGCACATGCTTTTTAGAAAGATTGGCATAATAAGCATGCAAGAATTTATTTCTTTGCGAAGTTAAAAACGTTTGTGAAAACGATTATCACCATCATTGCCTCACAGCTCAAAATCCCACGGTTCTCCTCCAGTCTGAGGAGGTTTCCCCCAGGTTTTCCGGCTTCCTCCCAACACCCAGAAACATACCAGTATTTGGATGGGCTATGCTAAAATGTGTGAATGTATGTGCTAGCCCTGTGATGAACTGGCAAGCAATTAAGTGTGTAATACCACAATGCCCACTGTGACTGAAAATGAATGAAAATCTATCAAGGTCCGCTCTCAAGTTACACATATAATGAAGCATCTATGAATTTGTATTTCACTGTTATTGATGGATCCCATTACACTAATAAAGACTTACACACAGAACAGCAGCTGGACATTACAGGGTAAGTTGCAGGGTGAGTGTAATATAATCCAGTTACATGAGGGTCAGTGAAACACCATTCTGATTTGGAGCGACTTCTCTGGTGTTCGTCCAACACAAAAGAGTAATTCGATCTCATTCTTTACACCTGACCTTAACTACTCAGCCTACGAGCTCAATATACTCCTAACCTAATGACGCACATACAGCCTTGGACATACCCACAGTTCAATAGACCTTAATTAATGAATAAGTTAAAAGGTCTTGGAAAATGGCAAGCATCATGTTATGCACTTAAGTGGTTTAGTGTATTGGAGTAATGATCTGGTTATCTATGATTAAGGACTTAGAGTGGGGTAGGACTCAATCGCTAGACTTGACCAGGCCAATTTTGACTTCAGCATGACCCTTTGATGCTCTTTGCTGGTGGATTTATTAACAGTAAAGTGTCAGTCAATTCTTTCCTCCTCACTGTATTAATTGTTGCAGCTGCTAAGGGAGATGTGTGAGCCATCTGCAAAATACTGTGCTTGTAATTAACAAGCAAATATTAATTATTATAATTAAGTGGTGGTGAAGATTTGTTCTATATTTATTTTATTTGAAATTATGAGTTTGTTCCTTTCATTGACATCATGGTCTATTTTCACTTGGGGTGAACATTACCCACAATTCTATGAGAATGCGGATTATGCTGCATTTGACAAACCTCTGAATTACGCCATTTTCATCCTCTGTGTCGTCAAGCTTCAAAGTGGGGAAACAAATCATGGACATTCTTGTGTTATTTTTTTTAATTAATTAACGTACATTACTCAGCACAGTAAATGAATAAAAGCTAGCTTTTTTTTTTTTCTTACTGACGAGACCATCCTGAATCTGAAGTCGGAATTCTTGTAGGAGTTTGAGTTTGTTTTCTTCTGTTCGTTTCGACATTGCAGCAGTGCTTTAGTCCTTTAATTGTTTGTATTTGTGTGTACACTCTGCTTAAACAGATCTAAAGCGTTTACATTCCTGTTAATGATGATGTTGTCAACACCATCATTCAGCACAACTGTGTAGTATAGCTGCATTGCATTCTGGTAGTTTGAGTCAGGCATTCGTTTTCTCCACCAACCTCTACAATACGCTATTTGTAGATCAATACGCATTAAATTAATTTTCCTCCTTTAAAAACATATTGAGCGTAGCTTTCCACAACAGTTTCTCAGCTTCTCAGAGAAACGGTCATGTTTTCAATTCACGTAGTAACACGGTATGACAAATCAGGTATTTTTTCAGAACACAAGAAGTCTCTGAGGTCTCTTAAATCTTTCTATTTTTCTGGTGACCGGGAGGTGATGAGGCTCATGGGTATTGTAGTAATGTTTCAGTGGGATAGACTGTGCTACAGATACTTTCCATGTGACACCATACCAGGTTACCACAAGAATTACAAGCTGGTTGAAGATGAGAACAAATGAAAGCTTATTTGATGAGCCTGTTTAGTCTAACTGTTTAGTTTCACACGACATGAAAAGCACATTTTTATATGTGAAGTTGGCTATGCTCAATATGTTTAATAAAGAGATAAAAATATTTATTAGATATTTAATCTTCTGGACCTATGCCATGCTTGTGTACAAATCTGGAGGATATGTAGCACCGTATCCGGAGAGCTAGTGACTAATCACTGCAGTGTCCCTCAGTGCACAATTAAATCAAACGCTTGTGAAAAAGAAATGTCTGTATTCTGACTACTTGAAAAACCCAGTGGCAATAAAATGTGGGTCGAGACCCTTTCAGTTTGAACAGACAGATCAAACATCTGTTGTCTGGCCAAATGTTTTTGACATACTAAGAAAATCCTACAGTGTGTGTGGGTAGTAGTTAAAAAAAGGCAGTGATGTGTGGTACGAAGTCAAAAAACAAACCCCAGCAGTGTGTGTGGGACATGCTTTTGCTACAGACCACGACAAAGCAGCTGTTCCTCCTCCAGACAGAGGAGAGGTGGGTGTGGTTGCGTTATACTGGATATAGTGGAACGTGATTTAAAGAGCACTTGAGTGAATGTTTGATACATTGCTTTGCATCACTGGCTTGATGGAAAATGGTGAGGAAGTTTTTAGGAGCTAAAAGTCTACAATGCTTGTTTAATTCTGAGATTTGTGTTTTCTTAATTAATTGTTTTCTTCCTATTAAACACCATTGAGACTGCACCAGCAGTGTTCCCCTGTGAGCATTAACGTCTCATGAGAATAATGAACATCCATCAGCAACTAACAAATTAAGAGCAGAATCACTAAAGCACATCAGAAATCTTTTAATGTAAACATATTTAATATGCTTCAGGGCGCAGTCTCCTTCAGATTCTATCAATATGATGACTCTTATATATGACTCTTAATATGCAGCTATTGGGTTAAAGACACTGAATCTTATTTACAGTGAGTGTAAGGCTCAAGGGACAGTCTGGTTTTGGACAGTTCTGAGGCTTTCTTTCTTTCTTTCTTTCTCTCTCTCTCTCTCTCTCTCTCTCTCTCTCTCTCTCTCTCTCTCTCTCTCTCTCTCTCTCTCTCTTCAGTGACGACTTAAACCATCAGTGAATTTGCAAGGCCACCAGCATTGTGGATTATACTCTATTATTTCTCCATTGAGCATTTTAAGCACTTGCTTTCTGGCTGGTTTGAGGAATCCCATTCACAAGACTTAGCCAACATTTTGGTCCAGAAATTCAAGCTTCAAGATGCATAAAGAGAGCTTTAAGCATCTATATGCAATAACATTCTTGTGTTACAGTTGTATACACAGATACAGTGCATATGTAACCAAATATTACTGTTGTTTACTATTATTTTCAGTGCATGTATCGAAAAGCATTTTATAGCCTTTATGTCATGTTTAAAAACATGCACAGAAATTGTGCAGTTGTTCAAAACCATCAGACTTTCCCACATTAATACAGTGAGCAAGCAGAGCATGCACATTATGCAACTGGAAGCAAAGGCACACAGTCATGTGAAAATTGGTCTCATTCATAAACACCTTTAATGAAGCTGTAGAAGATTTAATGGGAAGTGCTGAAATATGTTTCATCAGCATTTGTTCTCCAAATACTTCTTTGAAGCAAGCGACCTGCTTTTCACAGCGAGTTAAAATCAGAGCTGAAAAATAACCTAAAGTTTCCTCGCTTAAAGAATCGAGAGCAGTGTATCATTAGTCTGTGGTACGGCATCCAAACAGACAAAGCGGAGGGCTCTGAGCACTTGCTGTTTTGACAAGGCTTAACTCCGTGATTTCATCGTTAGCTGTGGAGAGCCTCACTGTCAATTACCCCTCCATCCCGTTTAATGGACTCTTGAGTATCCTGCCATCTGCCAGAATGACCTGAGGCACTCAACCTGCTGACCTTCCAAACACCCAACAGAGCTAAACTGGGCTGAATTTTCCATAAGCATCGTTATTTATTAAATGACCATTAGCATCAAAACATGAACATTCACGCTCACAGTGCAGATGAGATTCACTTTTTACAATGCTTTAGGTGCTGAACTGAGCAATACCTGATCAGAGCAATGAGTTTATTTCTATGGTAACATTAAGTGATCAATAACTCTTGTGACTTTCAACGCAACCAATTTTCTGTAGTCTTCTCTTTGTATTAGAAAGGAATCCTAACAAAGCAACATTTTTTTCTGCCGCAGATGCTTATACTTGAAATGACAATATAGATTTACTTGACTTAGAGTTATTAGGTTTCTAATTCAAGCACATAGGAACACATTAATACGACTGCGACTTGCACATGCTGCAACAATCTGTCATAGCTATAAAAACAACCAAGTCCAGAACCTTCAGCCGGTTTACGAGCCAATAATCTGTTTTAGTGGTCCTATTTGCTTGTTTGACATTCAATCTGTATTGTAGAGTAAACTAGAAATATGTCGTAGCACTCTGGATCATACGTGAAGATGTCTAGCTAAGACAGCTCCCAACATAACCCTGAAATGAACAAAAGTATTAATTAGCTCTTTTAACAACTGCTGAGGGGGGCATGGTGGCTTAGTGGTTAGCACGTTTGCCTTACACCTCTAGGGTTGGGGGTTCGATTCCTGCCTCCGCTGAGTGTGTGGAGTTTGCATGTTCTTCCCGTGCCTCGGGGGTTTCCTCCAGGTACTCCGGTTTCCCCCTCCCGGTCCAAAGACATGCATTGTAGATTGGCATCTCTAAATTGTTCCGTAGTGTGTGAATGAATGAGAGAGTGTGTGTACCCTGCGATGGGTTGGCACCCCTGTCCAGGGTGTATCCTGCCTTGATGCCCAATGATCCCCTGAGGAATAGGCACAGGCTCCCCGTGACCTGAGTATAGATTGGATAAGCGGTGGACAATGAATGAATGAACAACTGCTGAAGTTATTTCATGTCATGTTTTATTATCTACTTGCTTCTGCTTGCCAAAGGTATTAATTGTTAAGTCTATATTCAATAACATTCCTTTCTCAAGACGTTTGGCTCCAAGTGAATGTGTTTGCTGCCGTATTGAGCGTGATTACATGCGCGTGTGCATGTGTGATCCTTCAGCTCTCTCCTTGTGGCTGTAGGACAGGCTGACAGCTGTACACCAACCAGATGGAGTTCACTGGTGCCGAGGAGCTGACGGATGAGGAGAAGGAAATCATCAACAGCGTGCTGGCCCGGGCCGAGCTAATCGAGGCCATGGAGCAGGAGCGGATTGGGTGAGTAGAGTCTGACACTATTTATTTGATTTTATTATTTTTTGGGTTCTTCCTTGTACTAGCAACTGGTAGGATGAGTGTTTAAATTAGAGGTGTGCACTGGTGCCAGGAAAACCACAAAAACCATGTTCATTAAAATGAGAACGTATGTGGTGTTTGCTGATATCAGGGATTGGTAAAACTTTCTGTGAGAACGGACAAGATTGGCCAGAATTCTTCAAGGTGGGATAAAATTATCAGTCCCTGGATGTGCACACCTCTAATTTAAATCTCTTTGAGCTAACGTAAACCTCAGCTAATCCAAAAATGCTGGATCATCACTGAGTCTCTCCTCTGGTCTCGGCTCTGTTGGATAATGGAAAAAGACTGTTTGTTTCATTGGGGATAACCGGAGAAAGAGTAAGTCCACTTCTACTTGATCTAAATGAAAAGAAAGAGAGAAGATGGGGGAAAAATGGACTCATTAAAATCTTTTTGTTAAAGTTTTTTAGAGTGATTCAGCACAAGCAAAAGTGTCTCAGCATTTTTAGGATGCTACTGCATTTTGGCTCCATTACAACCGCTGTGTGAGTCAGAAAGAGCTGGACTGCTCTGCAAGTCATTAATAGTGAATGTTAAACTCCAGCTTTGTATCAATCATTCTACTTAGCCCTTCGTCTCTGTTTGATTTGCTGATGCATTCCACCCAGCCTCCTGACCTCAACACTTCATTTGCAAAATGACTTTTTTGATTCCTTCGATCAGCAAAATTTAAGTGGAGAGTGTTTAATGGCTTAAAGGGGTAGTTGAAGGAGTGTGTAATGAGCTTACTGCTGTTGTGTCCTGCAGGCGTTTGGTCAATCGGCTGGACACTATAAAGAGGACGGCGTGCGGCGACGGCCACTCACAGTGCCTGCTCTGTGGCCAGCAGCTCGGAGTGATGGGCATTAACACGGTCATGTGTGATGAGTGTAAGAAGGTATACAGCAGAGGAGCCTTAGGATCTTTACAGAACAGCTACTATCTATGTGGCCTGTATAGAAATAATAATAATAATTAAAAATAATAATAATAATAATAATAATAATAAATAATAATAATAATAATAGTAATAATAATAATAATAATAATAATAATAAATAATAATAATAATAATAATAGATTTTAATAATAATATAATAATAAATAATAATAATAGTAATAATACATAATTGCTTTGACAAAATTAGAATTAGGATTAGAATTTGTTTTTCTAATCCTTTTTAAAGTTTATATTTTTAAAATGTATGGTAGCTGCCCATTATTAAAAGGTTAATATGAAGTAATTACAAGTCTAGTTAAAAATATCACAGGTGGAAAAAAGTCTTTAATTTAATTAATTACTAATTAAATATGTAGTACCTGTAAGTAATAATTGGTGCAGGTTGGAACTATAAGGAAATAATCATAATAAAAAACTATAATTGTGCTTTTGATTCATATTTAGATCCATTATTCTGGAGCCGTTTACATCCATCTTTATTTGTGTATTTTGGTCAAGTATCTGGATGTGGCAGAACAAATGTGTGGTTTTCACAGTGAGCAGGGTTGAATATATATATAGTTATATACTTATACTATAGTATTGTTTGTCCCCCCGTACACTCTTTCGTGTAGTATCGGAACACTTAGTCCTAATTAAATCTATTTCATTCTCAAGTTGAACACTACCAAATATGGAGAAAATCAAGGCGGTTAATAGTTATGCAATGTAAATCAACAAATAGCCATTTTTCTTTTAGTAAATTCAATTTCATGACACGTTTGTTACCCATACATACCTACATATGTATGTATTCCAATGTTCAAGTACCTACTGAAACCATTTTTTTGTTTCCAAGTATAAAATGCACAAATGTATGAGGCAATTCTCCCCATCCATATTACACACTTGCATATTCATCTTACGCCAAATATTACTTGTAAATGCTACATTATTACTTGCTAAGCTCTGAAGTTATTGCTCGGTGGCACACATTCTATTATACAAGCTGAGTAGTTTATTACACACTGCCACCTCTAATAATGAAAAGTATTTACTATCCATCTATTAAATATTGGGTACTTGCTGTACTGTAAAATATTGTGTTACTTAACAAAGCTTCATTTATATGACACAAGTGCAGCTGCTGCACACATCCTGTTAAAAGTCTGTGATATCAGTGCTAAAGCCCATCGCAAAGATCTCACATGATGTGGAAATGTACTGAAAGCTGATGCTATGTGGCCCAGTAAGTGTGTTTGCACCTGAACAGTCTCCTGAGGCCGATATGTGTGTGTGTGTCTCTGTGTGTGTGTATGTGTGTGTGTGTGTGTGTGTGTGTTTTCTCGCCCACCACAGCACATATGCACCAAGTGTGGCATACGCAGTAACAGTCGCTCCTGCCCTGTGTGGCTGTGCAAGATATGCAGTGAGCACAAAGAGGTCAGAAATCATTCCTCATAATAATAATAATCAGCAAAGCAGAATGTCCATAAGTCCTTGTGCTCAGTGTCCTCGATTTTATAACGTATTTCAGAAAATGTAACAATTTCTTTGACCTACATTAGGCTTTCATAACATATTTACAAGTTTTGCATATATATATATTTATATAAATAAAGCAATTAAATAAAACTGTTATTTCTGTAAGGCTTTTAACAGTAGAACATCCTTGATACTGGAGTGTGAGGTTTTAAATCATTATATTTTCTTCTTAGTGTAGAAACCGGCAGACAGTCATAAGTGTGTGCGCACAGGACAGGATTTATGATTCCAGCAGCAGGTCTGCAGTGTCTGTGTGAGATTATTCACTGAAGAAAGGGTGAGACTTGGGTGGTTTGGGAAAAATATGTTTTTATGATATTCATGTGGGATCATCCACAACAGCAAAACGTGAATCAGGAGAGCAGCAGCTTCAAGCAGAAGTAGAACATGAAAGCAATAATGGAAGTAGGTTTATGTAAAAAGTTTGTTTTAATGAAATATATTACTTTGCCTTGAAAGGTAGAAGAAAAGAAAGTTATGATTATGTGTTGATATATCTTTGAAGTTATTATTCTGGAAATTGTTAGTATGGTTTAGGAGATGTATTTTACTGTATCTTCATATTATAGGAACATGGAAATTAATGCAACTGAAGGGGCTTTGTGTACTAAAATGTTAGAACACTTATAACCTTTATAACAATGTTATACCTTCTATAGTTTTCTGGAAGTGTCATGTATGTGCTCTGAGTAAAAACATTAAAATTGCAGGATAAATGGGAAAAATATCAGTGGCAATCTCAGTCATAATTAACCTATAATTATAACTAAGGCTTCTTCTATGTTATCTCTTCTTTTTTTTTCATGTGTCACATAAACCCTCAAATATTACCTCAAGAGTGTTGATGCAGCATTTTATAAACGTTTTAGTGTAACATGCAGTGAATAGGTTTATGGAGGCATCAGAAAGATCTCATGCAGTAGGAATGTAATACCTGTATTTAAACCCAAGATTGGTTTGGTCTAAACTAGTACGTTATTATATTATTATTAGTACTATATATATAAAATAAGCCCTAACACAATACCCCACTAGGATAAACAGGGCAAAAACAAAAGTTTTTATTTTATCAAATAAATTTTGTTGGTTATGTTTCCAAAAATATAAACAAACTAGTTGCCTATTAGAATTTAAACCACTGTGACTCCAACCAGGCAGTTACTCAGCACGAACATATATGAAATTGTACACTTTTAGGCTTTTTTGTCATGTGACCTTCATAAGTCATCTCTCACTCACTTCCAGTCCTGATCTCCAGACTCACCCACATGCCCTGCAAACAATTCTGGAAAGATAAAGAAACAAAACAAATTGTGTACATTCTATTTACATCTGAGTCATTGGTTTATTTGTTTAACACACCAAGACAGAGAGTGCTGCATATGGTTGTCTTTTCCAGCTTGACAGGTTCAACACCAATGACTTTAGATGGTCTTTCACCATAATGAGATGATTCACACCTTTTGATGAGTCACTGCTGTCACCGAGCAGCATGCAGACCACATCCCATAATACAACCTGATCACACAGACACAATTTCTTGTGTGTGTCCCTAATCTGGTGTAACCTCATTTGCAAATAATACCAAAATCCTGGATTCTTCAGTAATTCAAACTAATGGTCAAACTTACACTTTCCTCTGTGGTTTTTTTTTTTTTTTTTTTTTAAATCTTATGCAAATTGGATTTTGAGCTATGATCGAAATGATTCCCTACTCACTGTTCCCTAAAATGGAAATCCAGGGAACCATACAATAATTTTTGTACATAATTTTGCACTATTTTAATAATATAGTCTCATTCGATCAGATAAACATGCATAAAGCTTAATACTAACTCATTATTAGAATCTAAAACAGTGATGATACAGACTAGCAGTGATACAGAATTATTTAAGGAAGCCTAAACCTTTGTGGAGCTTATTAAAAGGCTCACTTTCAGATCCTTGGATAGTAAACCTGAGGGTAAAAAGTCTCAGGATTGTCAGGATTTTAAAACTTTAAAATATAAATATGTTATTCGTCTAAAGTGCTCACGATTAAAGTGATAACGATTTTGGCCTTTTCTAATTACATTACATTAAGATTGTTCCATTAAAATTAATTTAACATTTCTCAGTTCACTAAAAATAAATGAAACATCAATTTGCTTAAACCTGTTTCTGCGTTAAAGTTAAGAATGAGGTTATTAACAAAAAAAGATACGTATATAGGTTGTTTTAAAAATGTTTAACGGGCAGTGTATGTGACTATAGAGCTCACTCTTTATATAAAAAAAGAGACATTCTGTTCCTTTCAGAGACACTGAGAAAGAAAGTTTGAGGAAATGTCTGAATGAAGCACTGGCGTGATAGCTTTCTGTCTTTCTCACTAAGGAATGCATAGATCAAGCAAACAATGCAGTGCATTATGGGGCTGCTATAAGGAACATATTTACATTACCTAGAGTGGTGCATTGTGAGTTTGAAAGGCTGCTGCTCTTGATATTCTCCACCCTGGGTTTGGCAAGCAGTCTCTGAGAGTCTCTTTTGACTGCAGGCCTTTTCACTCCAGGCTATTCTACTCCAGGCGTATGACACATGTGTCCAGACGTATTATTAAAGGTTAGGCCTTTAACAACCCTGATCTAGGCCACCTGGGTAGTCAGATCCACCGGTAGCCTGTTCCACTCTTCTCCCAGCAGGGGTGTGCTCGATCTTAGTAACATTTCATAAGTATGTTTTCTTTGGAACTTAATACTGTGTGGTTAGTCACTGAGGGTCATATTGTGTGCAGTGTTATATTCAAATATAAGTACAGACTTTCTCGCTCACACAATATCTACTCAAGTGAGGAGCAGTATTAAGTCTGGTGTCTCGGTCTGATAGCTTGATGTCTCCATATTTATATAATTCTAAACATATTTATGTCATTTTAAACTCTGTAAAATGTTATCTGAGGCTAAAATTAAATAGAAACATGTGGCACTATTCATTAATTATTACTATCAAATCTAACTAATTTTTTTCCTCCCACACTGGGGACTTGAGTTACTTGAGTCTTGAGTTACTGGTATTATTAATTTGATATCCTTTTCAGGGAAATTCAGCTGCATATAGATATTTTTTGAATAAAATATAGCTCTCAGTGATATAAAAGATTATACATTTTCTCTCTTGTCCAGAGATTACTCCATTTCACTCATTACACTCAAATGTTTCCTGTAACCACCAAAATGTTAGTTTATGGACTCACAGGCTAATCATATGCATACTTTTTATTCTTTTTCAAGATGTTGAAGCAGTCTGGTGCCTGGTTCTTCAAGGGGTTGCCACAACAGGTCTTGCCTGCACCTTTACCTATTTCAAAGCCAAAACAGTTCAGCACTGATGACACACCTGCACCGTCTGAGCCACCTTCCCAAAAGAGTGCAACTGCTCATTCATATGTCAATACACAGAATGGAGGTGAGCCTCTTAAACTCTTCTTCATTTAGTTTTCTTCAGGTTCTTCGAGTTTAAGATCTTCTCATGTAAGTAGTGGCTAATGTTTAATAAGAAATTTTGAATACATTGCATAGTTGTCTGAATGTATGTTGTTCATAGTAACAAAGTACATTTATTCTATTATTATGTTTTTCCCCAACTTATTGTCATAAAGGCACAGATTCTGCATCAGTATCAGTAAACTGCATAAGATTAAATATTGAGTCTGAAATATATAAAGGCACATAAGAACCTGAAAATTTTAATATCTCTTTCCTGATTGCTCCAACTCAGCAGAAACGAAGCTTCCTGAGCAAGAAGTGCTGCCTGTCAGTGCTCAGATCAGTCAAACTCAATCAGGTGCAGACAGACAGCCTAATCTGACAACATGGAAAAAAGAAGAATCTGTCAAGAGCGCCAGTCCTTTCCAGCCATCTTATCCAAGCTCAGTAATGCAGAAAGGTAAAAAAAAAAAAAAGAACTGCTGAAAGGTAACATTCATATCCTGAGAGGAACTTTGATTCCTTTAATTCCTTTCTCTTTTCTATGCTTTCTGGAGTCAGAGCTGTAGTTAAATGGAATTTACTGTTTTCTGTAACTTTCCTTGAGAAAGGAGTCCATCAGATGGAGAGTAGGATAACACCTACTATGCAGCCTCCAGTTGCAAACAGCACACACACTCCTGCCACTACCGAGGAGGTAGAGGACTACGACTCTGACGATGCCAGTAAGACAGTAACACACACTGCTCATGATAAAACTCTTTACCATGCAGCTCTACAGTCATTTGTCTCCGTCTTAGTTGCACGCCAGTAGCTTTAGTTTGTAGTTTGTAATTTGTTTTCAGGTTCAATTTCCTCTTGCTGCTATTTTTTGCCCTCTCTCAGCCACACTGGGGATGTTGGAGTTTAGTCTGCTCTATGAAGAGGAAAACAACACTCTGCACTGCAATATCATCAGAGGCAAGGTATCATATTTCTATCTGAAGCAGGCTAAAATTGCATTAAGTAAGAAGCTTTTCTAAAGTCCATTTCCGTACGAGACATATACACATATATACACATATGCTCACTGAGCACATTATTAGGAACGCTATACTTTTACTGGGTCCGGCCTCCATTTGGCCTCAAAACAGCGTCAGTTCTTTGTGGCATGGATTCCACAAGATGGTGGGAAAATTCCTTTGAGGTTCTGGTCCATGTTGATGCAGATCCAAGCAGATTTTTTAGGTGTACTTTCATGCTGTGAATCCTGTCATACCACATGCCAAAGGTGTACTGGATTCAGATCTGATGACTAGGAAGCCCATTGTAGAACACTGAACTCATTTTTGTATTCATGAAACCAGACTAAGACGACTTTTGCTTTGTGGATTTGGTGCATTATCATCCTGGAAGTAGCCATTAGAGGATGAGTAAATTGTGGCCATGAAGGGATGCACGTGGTCAGCAACAATACGCAGATAATCTTTGGCATTCAAACGATGACCAGCCTGGACGGTTGACACAAGACAAGTTGGGACCCATGGGTTTATACTGTTGGTGCCAACTTCTGACCCTACCATCTGTGTGCCTCAGCGGAAATCGAGAATCTGTAGACCAGGCTACGTTTTCCAGTCTTAATCTGTCCAGTTTTGATGACTCTGTGCTCTCTGTAGCCCCATCTTTCTGTTCTTGGCTAAAAGAAGTGGAACCTGACATGATCTTCTGCTGTTGTAGTCTATCTGCCTCAAGCCTCGATGTGTTGTGCGTTCTGAGTTCCTATACTGTAGCCTTTTTGTCATCTCTGACCAGACTGTGAATTCTCCACTGACCTCTCTCAACACTCTCAAGTTTCTGTCCTTTAATGCTTTCTGACTAGACTCTAGAGAGTCGAAGAACATTTTTTGTTTATTATTAAGTGGATAATCTTGCCATAGTTAAAGTCACTGAGATTTTCCCTACCTCCGATGAACAATGAACATCACACGCACACACACACACACACACACATATGTATATATATATATATATATATATATATATATATATATATATATATATATATATATATATATATATATATATATAAAATTACAATTTTTCCTCTCGCCTAATTTCTTTTACTGAAGCATGCGTTCAGATGTTCAACTGACACTCTGAGAGCTTGATCTTAAAATGGATCATAAGGTTTTACAGAAACTTGTGGAGTCTGTGCCAGCTCGAGACACACTGTCAAATAAGGGGAAGAGCCAAATACTGAGGAACTCTGAAATTCATTTAAATATTTCAAAGATTCCCTCATGTTGTTGTTAGTAATACAATTTCCAGTGGAAATTTTCATATTAAATTAGAATGCAAAGTAGAGACTATTTTATTATAATAGTGCTCTCAGAACACACACACACACACACACACCTACACTGTTTCTGAAATTGTTTATCATTGTCTCTTTCGTTAAGGGCCTCAAGTCAATGGACTCCAATGGCCTTGCTGATCCATATGTCAAACTGCATTTGCTTCCAGGTGCTAGCAAGGTAAACATTTAGACTAATCTGTCAGTGCTGCATCAGTAAGGGCCATGAAGAAATACTTTTAAGTCATAAATAGAAGGACTTTTTCCCCCCATTTGTTCCCATTTGCTAAATCTGTGTAGACAAAAATCTAGTTGGTGTGTACTCTGTTGGTGTTATGGATTTTAAGTTGAGAAACTTCTAGTAATTGTACTAATGAGACCTATATGTTTATTTAGACTCAATTCTTGTGTGTGTAGTTAACTTTTTTAAAGCTTTTTTTTATGTTATTTGTCAAAATGGTCCAAGAAGGGATTTTATTTTGTAAAAATGGTGTCAGAATACTAAAGGCTTTCATGTGGTTTAAATAATGTATGATTATATTGGCACATCCCTGCTTTTTTATTTACAATGGTTACATCTAGAAAGCTCTCTAGTTTTCTATGCATTGTGCATCTAGTGCCACTTGCACTGTCATGTAGGGCACGTTGTGAACTACATATTCATGAAGCTGAATTTAAAAAAAAAGATTTAGAAGAATTATAAATATCCTGACAATTATATTGACTTTTATAGAAATGTAAACAGTACAAGTGTTTATTTTCTTCTTCTTTTTCTTTCTTTTTTTTTTGCTAGTCTAACAAGCTACGTACAAAGACTCTGCACAACACCTTAAATCCAGCTTGGAATGAGACACTGGTCTACCACGGCATCACCAATGAGGACATGCAGAGAAAAACCCTCAGGTAATGTGATAATTGTGTTATATTTAGGGCTTTGTTCTATACCAAATGTAAAAGTCAAGGTTAATTGTCAAAGAAAGAGAGCAGCATAATATAATCATTAATGTTGCTTAATCAAATAGCAAAGGCCGTGAGCAGATATAATAAGCAAATCAAAAAAAAAAAAAAAAAGAGAGATCGTTACTTGTTTAATCCAAAAATATGTCAAGGACTTGAAATGGTTTGTTCTCATTATCCTCCAAATAGGTCAGTCTTTAAGGAAGTGCTGCATTATATACAGCTTTACACCAGTGATTTAAGCTGGGCGACTTGTGTATTATTCGCTAATCCAAATACAATTAAACATGATTGTGAGACTAGAAAGTAATATTGTCTATAAATGCACAGAAAATTTAAATGAGAAGACATAAGAATATAATATAGTTGATGTAGGAATATGAGATAGCCATTGATATCTTAGTAAGCCTTTTTTCTTAGAATTTCATGCATAAATCAGATCTTGAAGAATCATATTTATCAGCCATTAGTGAACAGATGGCAACTGATCAGATTTGAGGTTGAGGTGCTCCAGGAGTTTGTCACTTGTTGCCTGTGATAATCACTTCCCAAAAATTTCACTTGCCAGTGGTGTTCCAAGGCTCAGCTGATCAAAACAGCCCAATTTTTAGTTTTATAGCAGAATGTAATCTGTACATGTAAGGCAAGAGTTAACATTGTTCTCAATTTGGAAACAGGAATAGAGCTGATGTTTAAAGATATCAGGTTCTTTATAGAGAGCTGCAAATACTGTATCGACTGACATTCGGATACTCATTAGCCAAGCTGTTTCAGTTTCAAAAAAATAATCAGCTTATTCGAGGAAGCAGTCTGATTGTGTATTCATTTCAATTCAGTTCATTACTTCCATTTAATTTTGCGAATACAAGGAATAATATAGATTTGTATGATTCTGAGATTTCATCACTTAATTAAAGGCATGATGTTTGTGAGATTGCTAAGGGTCTTCATCCACATTGTCCGTTGTCAGACTCTCTGTGAGCGATGAAGATAAGTTTGGGCATAATGAGTTCATCGGCGAAACCCGTGTGGTGCTGAAAAAGCTCAAGCCTAGCCAGAAGAAGAACTTCAGTGTGTGTTTGGAGAGAGTTATTCCGGTAAGCTGTATCACTGATACTGATGTATATATACTGATATTATTATATTACAGATATTCTTGTGATATGTGCTCTTGGATTTCACTTGGATGTGCTTTTGGTTCTCCCACATGTAGGTGAAGCGAACAGCTGCTGGAGGTGCAGTACGTGGTATGGCATTGTATGAGGAGGAGGTAACTAAATCATACATAAAGGATATAAAAGGAAAGTAGAATAGCAATAGCAAAGCAGAGGAATGGGAATTATTTAAGCAATATCACATGAGCAAGAGTGCTTTTATACTGATTATTAGCTGATATCCAACATAACCACACAATTGTGAGTATGATATTTAACTTTTTTTTAATATAACTATTCTATAAACAAGAAATATTGAGTAAATGACACATCAGATTCAATATAGACAGATGTTCTGTTTAGATTTGTTCCAGCTAGTGGAAATCTCTCACAATGGTTTTTACGTTCCTGTTAAAGGCGTTTTGGGTAAAATCGCCTTCTTTCTCTTCAGCTGATGAGCTTTCATATTTTCTTTTAAAAATGATGTTCCTGAAAGAAGTTGTTGGCAGTGTTCACTGATGATGTCACTAATATTACTATGGCAACCATTTCAAACTAGTAAGTGGAATTTTACTTGAACACAGATAAGCGGAGTGATCCATACAGCAAAGCCAGTGTGGTTATTAGAAATATGCAAAGTCTTGGAACGCTGCTCAATCAATCTGTATCAATTACTGACCCAGTGCTAAATGATGAAGAATAGAGAATATACAGCATATAGCACATTCAGAAAGACAAACCTTTCAGAAGAAGAAGCCTTTATCATTGCCCTACATTACATTACAGCACAGTGGAATTCTTTTCTTCGCATATCCCAGTTTTTTTTTGGAAGTTGGGGTCAGAGCGCAGATTTGACCATGGCGCGGCTTCCGATTTGAGCCTTGAGCCAACCACTGGCCTAAAATCTGTTTTGTCCATAAATTAATGCACACTTTTTTTAACGCTTATTATTACTTGTGATAATAAAGCAACATCCTTGAAATATTCATTTTTGTTCTATGGTTATGCTTTTGAACTCATTGAAGGTTGGTGATTTAATTCAGAATTCTTTTTTTTGTAATTTTTGGCTTATACTATAAAATATTAGAGCAGAATAAAACATCAGAACAGAACATCAGTTCATGTGACAGACTTTGGAGGAAACATTGACTGGATTCAGAGGAAACATGATGTGCTGCAGGGACTGTATACATTTTTCAAACTCATTTTTTTTTAATCTCTGCCAAAGTCACTGATGATACCTTTAATGTTATAAATATATGATGAATAGAATTTACAGCAGTCCTAACAAACATTGTCTGGTCTGCTGGATTGTGTCTGTAGGTAAACGAGGGTGACGATGCAGAGGAGAGAGGACGCATTCTGGTGTCTCTCACCTACAACAGCCAGCGGAGTCAGCTCATTGTGGGTATTATCCGCTGTGCTCATCTGGCTCCCATGGATGCCAACGGCTACTCTGACCCTTATGTTAAGATGTAGGTATTAAAAAAACTATTACACTGTAAACAGCCTTTAAAACATCAATATCAATCTCCTGTCCTATCAATTATACATTTACATACATGCAGTTGGGCAAAATACACATTTCCAAAGGGTTAAAGCCTTGCCACCATCAGTCCTTATGCAAATGAGGTCATGGTAAATGACATTCATTATTAAGCACATTAGAGCTTATTTGATAGATTATTTTTCCTTAAAGCTAATTAGGCTCTAGTGTAGCTCATAATTGAACTGCACATTGTCATGTTTATTGTCTTCATGCTGCTTTGTAGCTCCCTGAAACCTGACATGGGGAAGAAAGCGAAGAATAAAACGCAGATCAAGAAGAAGACCCTCAACCCTGAATTTAATGAGGTTTGCTCTCGCTGTCTGTCTCGCTAATATCCTTCTGTTTTATTAATAAGCACCACTGACATGACACCTTGAGAGAACATTTTATGAGCTCTGTCAGTTTAAGACAAAGAAGGTGCTTTATTCTGTTCACGTCGCATGAAATGGGTTTTGCCACTGACACGTTTCACACATGGTTGACAGAGTTTCTTTCTTTCTTTTCTTTTTTCATTCCAGGAATTCAGCTATGAGATCAAACACAGTGAACTAGCAAAGAAGACTTTGGATATCTCTGTCTGGGATTATGACATGGGAAAAGCCAATGATTTCATAGGTATAGTGATGATGATAATAATAATAATAATAATAATAATAATAATAATAATAATAATAATAATAATAATAATTGTTACGTATATAGTATACAGTTCCTTATTATTTTAATGTTGTACACTCAAACTGCTGGACATTGTTATGTATTGGAATATGCATGCAATATTCCACAGGCCAAAGTCATGATAATGAAGGCCATGACCTCGATGAATATGGAAAGAAATTCATGTCACATTAAAAATGCAATGATTAGATTAGAAAAATGTCACAGGCAACGTGCACCCTTCACGTTACTTGTGGACAATGTGGTAAAATGGAAAACAGTATTTTTTTTTTTTTTTGCATCACTCTATTTTTGTTCTATTTTTTCTTCTTTACTGAATGTGTGGATTTGCTTTTAAAGAATGAAATAATGAATTTGTGTCAGAACAGACATCTTGATGCGACGTTGTCAAGCTCTTTCAGATTTCATGTTTGAAACATGCCAAAGCTATAACGGAATAATATAATATAATATAATATAATATAATATAATATAATATAATATAATATAATATAATATAATATAATATAATATAATATAATATAATATAATATAATTGTTATGTTTGTTAGGTAGGTTTGCAGACAGAATAAGAAAATCCCTTTCTTGGTAATATCTAATTAGACTATCTATCTATTTCCCAGTTCACTTTCCATTGCAAAATATTTAAACATTTTTATATTCAGCTTTGTAATACCTTGACTTTTCAGTGGCACATCATCAGCCCCAACAAAATTTTTCACCACTTCCCAAATTTGTTATAGGACATCTCATTGGACAGGTATTAGATTTTATACCACATCATATAGAGACTATTTATATAGGGAAGCGCTAGTTCAGTGTTTAAGACTACTGCTTGAAAGGTTATGAGTTCAACTCCCACCACTGCCAAGCTGCTACTTCTGGACCCCCTGAGCAATCCCTCAACTGCTCGGTTGTATAAATGAGTGTCTCCCATATGCCATAACTGTAATTGTAACTATATAATGGCAGCTCTGACAATAGTTCTAGCTGGTTGTAACACATTATTATTTCAATAACAATTTATTCAGGGTGGATAAACCACACAAATTGATTAAAATGTACTTGATGAGAAGGTAAAGTTTTCTTTGGGAAAGTTTTTGGAAGCTTTTTGTTAGAGTCAGAGGTAAAACTATAACACTGTCTGACACAGGAAAGTCTTCAGGGCTGCATTTATTTTGTTTTCATTATCTTTAATAGACAGAAAAAAAGAAGCTGTGAGGAAGCAAATGTTTATCACTGTTACATAAGTGATAACATTACTTGTTTCACCAATGTAGCCATAAATGGATAAAACGTATATGAGTCTTTCATTATTAAAAATTGGAACTGCAGGCAAATTGCTTAAAACTGTTAAATGTTCCTTAGTTATTGTTTCAAATACAATGACGACTTTAACGCCAGGCTTAGTGTTTTGTGCTGGCGTGTTTAAAGGGAAGTGCACAGTCACCTGCGAGTTGCATAAGAGATAAATGCATTTAATTCACTCGCTTCCTTTGAATGCACATCCACACCTTTTTCCAGTAAGAGAACAGGCGTCATGAAAATAACATCAGAAAGATTTTCAATTCGACACATACTTCAGATGTCGATTGCTTTTCAATTTAACATGTAGTTCTCTCCATATGACCCCAGTGCAAGCAGATGAAATATATGAAATATATGTTGTATGAAACACAGGAGGCTGCCAGCTTGGTATCACAGCCAAAGGAGAATGCCTGAAGCATTGGTACGAGTGCCTGAAGAACAAAGACAAGAAGATCGAACGCTGGCATGTGCTGTACAATCAAAACAACATCGAGGCTGATGACTGAAATGTGCTGCTCTCTATATCCTAATAGCTCTTGCTTTGTGACTCTGTACGATCCTGTCTTCCACCATGCACTTTCATCCCTCTCTTAAAACTGCTCCTACTGTGCTAATTAGCCTGACTTCATGTACGATAGTGCACGTCGTGCTTCGTGCTCATACAACGAGCTATTATGTAATTAGTGGTTTAGATCATCTTTAACCGTCTAACTGTATTGAATCTAATCCACTATTGCACAGGATGATGAGAAAAAAACCTGTTACATTAGGTACTAAGAAAGTATACGTGACTTTAAATGTGATGTAATTACAGTATTTTCGAGTATGAGCATCTTCCCCTAAACCATTTTGACATTAATTATGAAACAGAATGACTGCTCTTATAAAATGGATGAAAAATTCTGCACACAGGACGTTATATAGCACATCAAGCTGCATCTTGTATACAGGTTGTTGTATATTGATATTCCCATATATTTTTCAGATCCAAAGTTGTATTTTACACTGTAGAAAAACAACGAAGAAACTGAGTAATAACTGTTGATGTACCTAAGGGTGATACACTCACTGTCCACTTTATTAGGTATACCTCTACACCTGCAAATTCATGCAGCCAATCATGTAGCAGCAGCAAAATAAATACAGACATGCAGATACAGATCAAGATCTTCTGTTAAAGTTTACAACAAACATCAGAATGAGGGAAACTCTTCTCTGTGATGTTAACTGTGATATAGTTGCTGGTACCAGATGACTATTATTGAGTATTTCACTGCTGAGCTCCTGGGATTTTTACACATGTCTCTAGAGTTGGCATGAAAAGCTAAACCGATTCAATTCGTCATTGTGAGTGGAGGCTGAAACACTTTGAAGATAGAGATGAATAGAAAATGATAAGAAAAACTTGGTAAGCAGAAAAGCATCTCAAAAATGCAACCTTGAGGTGGATGAGCTACAACGGCAGAAGACCACATCAGGTTCCACTGTCGTCAAGCAAGAACAAGAATCTGCATGATTTTATGAATTGTGCTTCTGCCACATGCCTGAACATAAAGGTGTTTCTAATAAAGTGGACAGCAAGTGTATATCTATCCAGACTAAATGCTTGCTTATTGAAAAAATGTTATTTGTGCATGGACACTTTCTTAAATATGTTTGCCCTTGTTATATTGTGACAGATATTAAAAGATTATTTAATATATTTGTTTAATATATTCAGTGGATTTTCAGTGTATACACTTGTATGATCCTAAAGTAGCCAATAAAGTCATTACTAATAAACAGCCTCATAAGGACTGATGATCTGTTGTAACCTGGCAGGGATAACACCTCTTGCAATTCCCCGGGTGCCAGTGTTGTGTTTGCACTGCCGTGATTCTGTCCTCACCTTCAGACGTCTCAGAAGATCTGGCACAAAGGTCAAATGACGAGTTTGACAGCGTGTGACTTAATCTCATTTTCCATTGTGGAGGAGGAGGAGGAGGAGGAGGAGGAGGGGGTACTTCTCCTGTCACTCCCATTGTCAGTAGGATGATTTATTTTATTTATTTATTTTTTACTTGTATGTTCACACAATACAAAAATACAGTTCGAGCATACAAATGAATCCAAGTGGCCTCTTGAGTGACCTAATACCTTATAATGTAATATGCACTCATATATGACACCAATCCCATGTACAGTAAAGAAAACTAATATCTACATAATGCATATACAGTTTGATTGACAAATAGAAAGTTCGAGCAGTGAGTCAAGTGAATGTATCAAGAAAGAATTCGTAAAATCTGACCTTAGTGATAATGAACACAGCATGCAAAACCACACAGCACACAAAATAAAACACAAAATAAACAACAAAAAAAAATAAAACACGGGGGCATACTATTGTGATCTGGGGGTTATTGTCTGTAACTGATATTTGATTTGTTACAAAGCACTACGGGACCTTGACATGTCATTATGATCAACCTGAGTGGCATAAAGCATTGTTGACAAAGCAGGATGTGGTATTAGCACATTGTGTAGCTTGGCAGGGGGTTTCAGATATGAGGTTGTCCAGACGTTGCACTTTATTAAAACACTGAATGGAGCAGTTGGGGGGCAGGTTGCGCTTTTAACATAATAGGTGTTAAAAGCAGAAAACTGAACAGTCAATTATGAGGAACAAGATTTGCTTATGTATGCACTGCCTGGATCCTACACGAAATAAAGGTCATGGTTTTTATGAATCACTAAAAATGTGTCTGTATATATATATAAATATATATTAAATATATCTATAGAATTAAATAAAGAAATGAAGAACAAAGGACCCAAAATAAACCTCTTTTTTTTGCATAAGCATATACACCTTATGATATTCAAGATAATATACCCCTTAGATATTAAAGGGATATTAAATATCTAAGATATTTAACCTACCTGGATAGCACTTATATGGAAGCACAGTGTACTAAAGTTCTACATAATACCAATCTAATGATCTTTCATAGATGTAGATATAGCTAGATTTAACCCTTTTTAAGCTCATGTGTCAGTCATTCGGATATGTTCAAGGGGTGTTTTCAAGGATGCTCTGCTAATCATTAACTTGCCTTGAGTGGTGATAGGACAGAAAAGTTGATGTGAAATCAGGTGAGGATTTGACCAGTCTGTGCAGCCAGACACGCAAGAAGAACCAACGTGAACTTTGCATTGCTTTGTAAACTTTGCAGCCTTCCCTAAGAGTGCCAAGCTTCTATCATATCTTTATAGTCCATTTCCAGAATTGCATTACATCATAGATTTAAAATGTAAAGTACTGACTGATTTTTAAAAAATAAAAATTTCTATAGTCAATATTGATGAAAGCATGATGAAAATTTTTATAAACTGCTTTAACTGTAAACTGTCATATACTGAAATAAGTTTGGCTTTACTGATTGCATTCTTAACAGCTGCAACATATGTGTAGTTATTTCCCCTGCAATTAGAATTCTGTCTTGTTGTCATGTTGTTAAAATCACGTCATCCCGGAAGATAACATTATTGTTGTTAATGATAAAAGATGAAAGTTTTGCTGATAAGCCATTATAAAATGGAGGAATAAATGTTTGTTGCCTCATGCCATGTGTGTGTGTGTGTGTGTGTGTGTGTGTGTGTGTATGTATGTGTGTGCTACCAGAACTGTGGTCCAAACATAAAAAACAAAATCCATGTTTATTGACACGCCCTCTGACGTTGGTGTAAGGTCACTACATGAGGAAAGTTATGCTTTCTGACTAAGACATAAACCCCAAGGTCTCATAGCTAGAGTAGATGTGTTCATTCAGACACTCAATAGCTTACTTCTGCAACTTTCTAAATTTCAAGTAGTTTAAAATAACAGCGTTTCCTGATAGAGAATTTTCATGTAAATTCTCACAGACTTTGTAAGTTTATTTTCTGGATTTAAATCTAAAATGAATGGCTGCTGCCTTTCTCTGGTTATAGTGTCACTTGTTTCAGTTTTTCTTCATTTCTCTGCTGCTGGTAATTTTTGGACATCTGGAAGAAGAAGTTATTTTTGCTTCTGGACTAACTATATCTCCAATGGACAGACACATTATATGTTCCTTCACCAGACTACAGTGGGCAAAGAGAGATCTTTTGTCTTATTTGACAGTATCTGGAACAAGGAAAACAGCCTGGTGGAGTGTATTACAAGCAACAAGCATGCTGTTATTAAAAGCTTTTCATCACAGTGCTGGAAAGCTAGAGACAGGCTTTTCTCAGACATTCCAGATGAACGCTTGAACATCAGTGTGTTGACTGAACCTGATGGCCCCTGTGTAGATGTGGGACATTTGACGGAACTGAGAGTGCCTGTGCGCAGGACCAGAGATGTTGAAAATATAGACCGCAAAGCTATTTACAATGGAGAAAGTTTCCAAAAGCTGAAGCGTTCAAAGCGGGCATGGATGATTCCAGGCACTCTGTGGTGTGGCTCTGGGAACAAAGCATCTGATTTTTCAGACTTAGGTTAGACAAATGGATTGATTATGATACTGTGTCAACTTTGTTTGATAGTCGTTGACAGCTTTCTTGTTGTTACCCTTGCTGTCCTCTTGTATTCTAGGTTTGTTTGAGGAGACTGATAAATGCTGTAGGGAGCATGACCACTGTAAACAAACCATTGCGTCCTTTGAGTTTGGTTTTGGCATTTTCAACAGTAACTTCTTCACTTTATCACACTGTGACTGTGATAGCAAGTAAGTCTTATTATATTACTGCATGCAGCTTCTTTGTATGACATGCCAGAATAGTTATTTACTACATATCTTTTGGTAATGTGACAAAAACTCAATTTGTGGGCCACTAAAATTTTTCAATTTTCAATTTACTGTATCCCACTGAGATAACACTATTATGTTATCTTAATGCAATCTGTCACTGCAATTTTGTTTTAGATTTCGCAGCTGCCTTCATAATGCCAAAGACAGAATGTCTGACATGGTAGGCTACGGCTACTTCAATGTCCTCAAGATGCAGTTCAACTGCTCTTCAGATCAGCTCAACTTCAGATCAGTTTCAACTGCTCTTCATTGGCATATAACAGAAATAAATGTGTAAGGCATGTAAAATTAGTGTATGTGATTAATGTATGGATTTTGTACACTTTGCAAAGTGTACAGAATCCACTTACCTTTTAGTGAAGATTTGTATTACTCTACAAAACACTACATTATATTACAAAAACTAATCCTCAGTTTCTTAATCTTTTGTAACAGGTGTAAACACAGTCACATGACTACCTATGCTCTATTGAGGGATGCAACTGATTACAATTCCACAATCCCAATAGTGGAAGATGATAAACTGGATCTAAGCATCCATCACACAGTGTCGTTTGGCGATCTAACAGTTACTAATGACTTGGTAATGTCATCTGACATTGTCACTAAAGATGCCAATGAAAAGCATTCATCAGTGACATTACCACAACTGATATCTGTTACAGTTAATAGATCTCAGCAGTGTGAACTTCATGGGAAAACAGTAAATACACATACAACAGACTTATCCAAAACAGAAAAAACATACTCAGAAGTGACACAAACAGACTCACCAATAACACAAATAACGGATGCCCCAAAACCAGGAACAATATACTCACCAAAAACAGAAACAACAGACTCAACAAACGCAGAAGCAACAACAGACTCAACAAAAACAAAAGGAACAGACTCAACAAAAACAGAAGGAACAGACTCAACAAAAACAGAAGGAACAGACTCAACAAAAACAGAAGGAACAGACTCAACAAAAACAGAAGGAATAGACTCAACAAAAACAGAAGGAACAGACTCAACAAAAACAGAAGGAACAGACTCAAAACCAGGAACAATATACTCACCAAAAACAGAAACAACAGACTCAACAAACGCAGAAGCAACAACAGACTCAACAAAAACAAAAGGAACAGACTCAACAAAAACAGAAGGAACAGACTCAACAAAAACAGAAGGAACAGACTCAACAAAAACAGAAGGAACAGACTCAACAAAAACAGAAGGAACAGACTCAACAAAAACAGAAGGAACAGACTCAACAAAAACAGAAGGAACAGACTCAACAAAAACAGAAGGAATAGACTCAACAAAAACAGAAGGAACAGACTCAACAAAAACAGAAGGAACAGACTCAAAACCAGGAACAATATACTCACCAAAAACAGAAACAACAGACTCAACAAACGCAGAAGCAACAACAGACTCAACAAAAACAAAAGGAATAGACTCAACAAAAACAGAAGGAACAGACTCAAGAAAAACAGAAACAACAGACTCAACAAACGCAGAAGCAACAACAGACTCAACAAAAACAAAAGGAACAGACTCAACAAAAACAGAAGGAACAGACTCAACAAAAACAAAAGGAACAGACTCAACAAAAACAGAAGGAACAGACTCAACAAAAACAGAAGGAACAGACTCAACAAAAACAGAAGGAACAGACTCAACAACAACAGAAGGAACAGACTCAACAAAAACAGAAGGAACAGACTCAACAAAAACAGAAGGAATAGACTCAACAAAAACAGAAGGAACAGACTCAACAAAAACAGAAGGAACAGACTCAACAAAAACAGAAGGAATAGACTCAACAAAAACAGAAGGAACAGACTCAACAAAAACAGAAGGAACAGACTCAAAACCAGGAACAATATACTCACCAAAAACAGAAACAACAGACTCAACAAACACAGAAGCAACAACAGACTCAACAAAAACAAAAGGAACAGACTCAACAAAAACAGAAGGAACAGACTCAACAAAAACAGAAGGAACAGACTCAACAAAAACAGAAGGAACAGACTCAACAAAAACAGAAGGAATAGACTCAACAAAAACAGAAGGAACAGACTCAACAAAAACAGAAGGAACAGACTCAACAAAAACAGAAGGAACAGACTCAAAACCAGGAACAATATACTCACCAAAAACAGAAACAACAGACTCAACAAACGCAGAAGCAACAACAGACTCAACAAAAACAAAAGGAATAGACTCAACAAAAACAGAAGGAACAGACTCAAGAAAAACAGAAACAACAGACTCAACAAACGCAGAAGCAACAACAGACTCAACAAAAACAAAAGGAACAGACTCAACAAAAACAGAAGGAACAGACTCAACAAAAACAAAAGGAACAGACTCAACAAAAACAGAAGGAACAGACTCAACAAAAACAGAAGGAACAGACTCAACAAAAACAGAAGGAACAGACTCAACAAAAACAGAAGGAACAGACTCAACAAAAACAGAAGGAACAGACTCAACAAAAACAAAAGGAACAGACTCAACAAAAACAGAAGGAACAGACTCAACAAGCTCAGAAACAATCAGCTCACCAAAGACACAAACAGACTCATCAAAAACAGAAGCAATAGACTTATCAAACACAGAAACAACAGACTCGCCAAAAACATACACAACAGACTTATCAAACACAGAAACAACAGACTCGCCAAAAACATACACAACAGATTTACTAAAGACCCAAACAAGAGATTTACAATCATCAAAACCTCAAACAACAGTTTCACCAAAGATGCACCACTATCCTCAGATGCACACAAACCAAAAAGGTACAAGAAGTGTCTTTTTAAATACATTTTTTTCTCCTGTGTTTTTGGCATAATATGAGTTAACTCCCATCTTTCTGTTTTATAGGTAAACTGGACACCTGTGAGAGTTATAAAGACCTGGACTCTTGTCGTTATCATATACCTGCACTGGGGGAGAAATTTGGCCTGCGCAATACTGAACACACCACCATGTACCACTGCAACTGTACAGCCAGGTACACTGCATATACACATTATACTGCACCCCCTAGAACTGAAAAGTTGCTGACATAGACAGAAAAACTGAAGCTTGCTGTTTGTGCAATAGACTTGCCAGAGAGCTGGCTGAAGAGGATGAAGCTGACATGGTTCATTTCTGGCTGCTGGACTTTGTGTCCCAGTCCTGCTTCTTATTGCCTCAGAACTGCACTGGGAGTGAAAGGTTAGTTCACTAATTTAAACTAAGCATTTAAATCATTTTTTAATGTAAAATGATTTTTATATATTTATATATTTATTTATTTTTATGATAACATTTTTAATGTAAAATGATTCAACAGCTATGGAAGAAACCATGCCATGTTTTTCTTAAATAGTGCACTATTATGCACTCAAGGCTGAAAGTACAGTTGAATATCCAGTTTACTCATGAAATCTCACATTGCAGGACCAGTGTACATTAGTAGGCAAAGGATAATTATAATGCAATATTCTGTTTGAAGTACACGTCTAGTGAAAAGAGAATGTTTCTTTTTATAATACAGCGCCGTAGAATTTTGAATGTAAATAGCCTAAAGGTGTCGATTAATTCCTGTCGCTAGTGCTGGTTATAATATGTTGTTGTTTCTATAGTAACAGGGAACTTTATAGCCTTATAATCCAAAAACTAGATTTAAAAAATGTGTTTTTTAAACAACAAAACAAATAATTGTTGGTATGGTAATGCATTCTCTAAGGAGACATTTATTTATCATTGATCTATCTATCAAAGAGTCTTGGGTGTCAGTATTTTGTAAGTTCAAGACTTTGAGAAGTGGCTGGTGAGGGAATCACTGTTTATAGCTGCTATAACACAAGCGAAAACAGGAAATGTCTTGGAGATGTTCCTCAACTTTAACTGTAACTACATACTGTTAAAAGCATGATTTGTCGTTTATTAACTAAATAAAATTTGTAATCCCTGCAAGATTGCTGTGGTGTAAGAGAAATAAAATACTTCAGGGCAGAAAATACTTTAGGAAAAACTTTGGGATGTAAACTTCACACCATCCCATAGTTGATTATTTTCCATTTAACAACACATTCTGTCATGTTTAGTTCCTTCCATGTTATTTACATTATGACACAAGGAGAAAAGATGCTAAGCTGGATTGTTATGGTATAATTACTTGTACACGGAGTGATTCCCTTGTATTCCTCTTTTTAATATATTTTTTTTTTTTTACATTTAGTTATGGAGCCGGGGGCACGGTGGCTAGCACGTTTGCCGCACACCTCCAGGGTTGGGGGTTCGATTCCCGCCGTGTGTGTGTGTGTGTGTGTGTGTGTAGTTTGCATGTTCAGTTTGCATGTTCTCCCCGTGCCTCGGGGGTTTCCTCCCCCGGTCCAAAGACATGCATTGTAGGTTGATTGGCATCTCTAAATTGTCTGTAGTGTGTGTGCCCTGCGATGGGTTGGCACTCTGTCCAGGGTGTATCCTGCCTTGATGCCCATTGATGCCCAATGACGCCTGAGATAGAATAGTTCGGATAAGCGGTAGACAATGAATGAATGAGTTATAGAGCCTAGAGGATCTAGGAACCTTAAAAATTCAGAAATGTATTTTTTGACTAATGATGTAAAGCAAGACACCTGAAATCCAAATCCCATTCCCTTAATCACCGTGCTTAATTACAAAGAGCTAATAACCATGAAGAATGACCAGGGTGCCATTTTAAAACTCAGCCCTCTTTCTTCAACAGTTGCTCCGCCTCCTCTTCTAATGACGCTGTCATCGAGCGCTGGAGCAAAGGCGCGGCTGTCTGGCGACATCTAGTGGCTCCGAGGCGCAAAGCCAAGCGACTCAACAACAAACGGTCCAAGAGGAAACACTCTCCAATCAGAATGCACAAAAAGTGTCTGAGGATGCACTCCAAGCTCCATAGAACAAAAACGTTTAAGAGAAAAGACGTGCAGCAACTGTATAGTAAATGAGGTCGCAAGGTCTTCCAGCATGCATTCACTTGCTGTAACTGGACATTATGTAGTAATAATGTGAATTCATTTGAATATCATGCAAACGTGTATTATTGTAAATATTGCATATAAAAACCACATTTATTTAGTCTCTGTGTCGTTTTTGGTTCTTGCACGATTCTGGGTCATGCACAGAGGGAAAAAGTTGTGAGTGTGATGATGATTTCAGCATAAACCTGTGCACTTTTGAGTTTGTAATCAACAGGTCTAACGTGTTGTGATGGAGGAGCATGCACCCGCTACAGTAGGTAACTCAACTCCCGCCTGATGTCACGAATAGTTAATTGAGCCCTCACCGCCGCCGAAACCATGCCATTCTGAACCGCCTCTACCAGGAGGGGAAAAATCCGCAAGAAAAGCGGATTTGACAACATGGCGCACTTTCCCAGGAATAACTTTTTCACTCGGAGTTGCTGACGGTTTCTGCATAAACTCCGCGCTCTGTGTGTGTGTTTTTTTTTTTTCTCCGAAGTTTGTGCTTTTCTTCTTCTTCTTCACTCGGCTGGCTCTGAGCGGCCCTTTTCTCTTCGGCTTGGAGAGAAACCTATCATGGGCTGAAAGTTTCACATTGCTGTTGTTAATGGAAATCTAAGCGGGACAGGATGGAGAAACAAGGAACGAGACGAGAGAAGGTAAAACGGTCAGAGTGTGAAATATGAGTCTCTTTAGTCGTGTCTTGTGACTTTAAGCCGCTACACCGCGTCTCCAGAGCTAACGCTTATCACCATGACGGACGGCGACACTTTTTTATTTTTTATTTTTGGTATTCCTTGCCAGCAGTTTACTTCTGTATTATATGAGAAGACTTCAGGACAACAGCTTAACACCTAGCCAGAAATGACTACTGTTTAGGTTAACTACGACTGTTTTTTTATTTTTTTTTTAATTTTTTTTAAAAATAATAATAAAAAAAGGTTCTCTAGTTGAGGATTGGGTTTGGTTGTTAGCCTGGGAGCTTAATGTTACAACCGCTACAATGTTGGATAGCTAGTCATCTTACTGTAACAAAATGATCCAGAAGAACAGTGTGTTCATGTCAGAGCTCAAATGTTGTGTTTATCTAATCCTAACTACGTGTATGTTTACTGCTTTTGATATGAATGAATATTAGTAAATGCCTCTGTCACAAACAAACAAACAAAAATCCCTCATACTGACACTGTGTGTGTGTGTGTGTGTGTGTGTGTGTGAGAGAGAGAGAAAGAGATAGAGAGATACTGGTAGGCACCATAGGGCCCTTCAAGGATAGTAATATATGTATAGGGGACATTTGTTTGGTCCCCATGAAGATAACTGTACAAAAACCTTAACTTTCATTTTGAACTATAAAGTTTTAACTGTAGTTGTAAGAATAGCAGTAATTAGTGGCAGGAATAATTATGTCAAGACAAACAAACGTGTGCGTGTGTGTTTGTGTTCGAATGGCATAATCACAAATTAATTCCTGACTAGTTTCCATTTACATATTGTACTAAAACCTCCTTTTCCCAAAAGTCCTAGGAAACTGCCTTGCTGAGTTTATTTTAATGTATAGGCTGCCATTTGTAGCCCCGCCCCCTTGTTTGATTGCTTCTTACTTTAGCATTGATTTACCAGTTAAGTAAAATGACTGCCAGTTTGTTATCCTTCTGAAAACCCTTTTCATACTTACTTGTTGTTTTCTATAGCCAGTTAATTTGTTCATATTAGTCCTTTTTTGTTCCTGTGATGCTCCTGTCTTGAGCCAACTGCAACACGACTCCCAAATCAATAAGGAAGGTGCGTCCGCTATGTGTATTGGGTATACAGTGAATATATGAGGAAGGAATTTTTCAAACGTTACTCGCCCTGAGTAGTAGTAAACGTGATTGTTTTCAAAAGCCCCACTCTTTAGTTGTGATAGCTTAGTGGTTAAGGCATTGGACTGTTGATTGATTGTGAGTTCAAATCCCAAGTCCACCAAACGGCCAGTGCTGGCCCCTGAGCAAGGCCCTTAATGCTGTCATGTAAGTTGTCCTTGATAAGGGTGTCTACGAAGTGCCAGAATTTAGAGATTATGTGGAGTGTCTGCACAAGCCCCTGTAACTTAGCTGTTATTCAAGAAAGCAGAAATTAAATTAGAGTGAGTGCATGTAAAACTGTGATTTGCCTAGCAGCCAGCACCACTGTTAAGACATGATATTGTTGGCCACCTGTGTTGGTCATCTAAGTCTATGATACAAGAACTTATTTCAGCTGGGATGCCAGGGTGTGATTGTAAGCAAACAAATGACGATGCATGTTTATGCAAAAGTATCAAGAATGAAGAATGCCAGTGGAGTGCACTGCAAGTTTTTTTCCCTTTAAAACAGTAACCTTTGCAGAAAAAGTGAATAAAAAAGGAAAGGACATTAATATGCCACAGAAAAATTACCCCTAACACTCTCCCAGAATTTCAGCTCTCTTGCACTTTTTGCTGTTGCAGTTCTCCTTCCATGTGCTTCAGCTCTATCTCTCTGCAACAATAAATAAAAGAAATCTTCATCTGACAAGTCATGCCTGTGCTGAAGCAATCCAGGCTTTCCATTACAATGTAATTAGCAAAGTAGTTTGATTGCAATTTTTCCAGTAGTACCTGTGGCTAAAAGGCTGCACCACCAACACACACTCACAACCTAAATGTCTAAAGCGACAGAAGTATTCAGATCTTTAGACCACTGCACCACTGCTATAAGAAAAATAAGTAGGCACATCTAGTTGGAATGTGTCAAAAGTTCAGCGTGTGATTTTGATTCCAATGTCCTTTTAGGTATAATGAGTGGACTTAATGCTATAATCAAACATACTATAGTCCTCCTCAGCAGCCAGCATTACTCTATCGTATAACACCTATCAAACAGAGAGGGTCAGGGCAAACCTGCTTCATCAGAGACACATGATGCCAGCAAAAGCACTTTTCAATTCAATTGAATTTTATTTGTATAGCGCTTTTAACAATGAACATTGTTTCAAAGCAGCTTTACAGAAATATAAAAATTCAGATAAAAAATGACAAAGTTTAAAGTTAAATTCATATTTATCCCTAATGAGCAAGCCTGACACAACAGTGGCAAGGAAAAACTCCCTGAGATGATTTGTGGAAGAAGCTTTAAGAGGAACCAGAGACAAAAGGAAGCCGTCATCTGAGTGACACTTGTATATAGTCAAGTGGAGTTTTGAGGAACTTATAAACCAGCAGAATTTCTAAATTCATTTTAGACGATTCACCATTATAGCACTCTTCACCCTCTTCCGCACACATGAGCCAACAGACACCCACAATTGGCTACCAGTCATCGTGATAGACGGGGAGAGCGAGCGTGCCATCCCTCCTACACAGAGAGGTTTTTAAAATTGCTAACAGTGATTAGAGTAGTGGAATTTAGAGCCCGTCATCATCAGAGTCCATTACCAGAGTTATTAATCAGTGGGAGTGGCTCAAAAACAAGCTGGCCTATCAGTGATGTCAGCTTGATTCTAAGGAGAATTTTGTAATCAATATGAAATGTAAAGCTTAGAAATGAAAAGATATGTGGTTGCAGTAAATAGACAAAATATCATCATAAATGTTTAATATCCTGATTAAATTTAAATATTAAAGAGATGTCTTCTTCTATTAGGTCATGAATATGGTGCATCATAACATACAAAATAACTACGTGCACAGGACTATATTGATTTCACTTAGCATGAAAATTGTTTAGTAGGACAATTGGAGCAGGAAAATCCCCTGAAATCCCGTCTGGATCGGTATCGGACACCTCTGCTTTAGAAGAACCGCCTCAGTGCTCAGTATCAACAGTGTACACTTCAATACTCTAGTGTTCACAAAACAGGTGCTGAAACTGGAGCAGGATTCTGACTGAACAGCTTGTCAGTGCTGTCTGCATGGCTCCTGCTGTGCTTCCACTCTACTGACCTTAACATGTTTTACAGCAGTTGTATGATTTCTCTGAGAGCAACAGATTTACCTGTGTTTTCTTTTACACTCAGGCAAGGAATCTTAAAAGAGTAGTTCTGGCTGGAAGGCAAATCGCAGGCTTATTTTAACACTCACATGTTCGAAGGTTTATATGACCTTTATAACCTTATAATACATTATCATTTCTATAGTAATGACATGTATGGAGGTTTTCTTAAAATTTGTATTAAATTCTTCTAAATTCTTTTAAATTTTCACTTTGTGAAAATGCACTCAGACATAAAGGTTAACTGAATCATATAGTTATGATTCACACTGACATTGACAGAAAATTGTTTATTACACCAAGTAAGATATGGAGGAATAGACTTTGGATGGACAGAAGGATTCAAGAGGTGCAGGAAAGAAAGCTGAAACATTGAAACAGAATTCTTAACATATATGGAAAAGGTCAGTTTTTGTGAGTGAGTTGGAAGTATGTTGAATGTAACAATAATTTATTTCACTGGAAAAAAGAGTGCACCTTTGGTCAAACAGTTGGCTAGCTACAGTCCTTACCTTTGGATTAGTAGGGCTGCAGTGGAGCAGAGTGTATTGTGTTTCATTTGGCACAGCCATTCTGTACAGCTGTAAGTAAAATAAGATTTTCATAATCGTGTCACAATCCCTCATCGTCATTAACCGATAATAGTTGTTCATCGAAAACAATACACTGGGTAAATCTGTATAGATTATCTACAGATTATTGAGTGTTGTCTGTAAACATTTGTTCCGGCCTAGCCAGTGTTTGCTGTAGTTTGCAGTTGGATCTTTATGATAACATGGCATTATAAGCTGATTAAAGCCGGTCCTGAAGCCATTTTTCAGATTTTGTTTCTCTCAAGCTTGATTCTCAAGTGTCCCTCCTCCCAAAAGAACCAGGCAAACTGCAAACACAGTTAACTCCTAATGAAACTATTCCACTTATGTGGTATCCTGACAACTCGTAAATATCTAAGATATACTCTTCATTTGTGCTGTTTGGCCTCTCTTAAAAGGAAACCGGCTCAGATCTTCTCCATGTTTTGGGATTTTGGCTGCTGGGCAGCCAGAGGAGCAGCTGTTCCACATCAACATCGTGCCATGCTGAGGCTAAATCTCTACATCTTCCAATGAAATTGGGCATCCACTTCTCCTTCAGCTACTTGCCAACAGAGAGACCTGTTTTTTTTCCCCCCAGGAATGTGTTTTGGCCCCGTGACCTGAGCGAAGAAGCAGAAATAAAGCCCACTGCCAGAGGCTGGGCAATACAGGTGGAGGTACTGCAGACTTAGAAATGCAAGTTTCCGTGTTTTGACTGTTTCGTGTTGAGTGGGTCTTGACCGAAACAGCAAGTGCGTCGGGACTTTGTTTGTTCTGCTGAGCCGGGGCCCAAGAAGCAGGTTGAAAATTCCTTCTTTATGAGCTGAGGCCCGGAGTATTATTGGAAAGAGTCTGCAGTTTGACTTAGTGCCTCACATAGCTATTTGATTTGAGGAAGAACTGCAAAAAAGGGAAAAAAGAAACAGTGTCTCCACCATGCTGTAACAGAAATGTCACTGCTCCAATATCCAAGATATGGGAAGGAAAAAAACTATATCTGATCAAGTGAACATGCTTTTATAAGCTATTAAGTAAAAAATGCATATTAATGTAATTGCAGTTGTCATGAATAAGACTCTAGAATGCAGCTTTTATTATTATTATTATTATTATTATTATTATTATTATTATTATTTGTTTATTTGGAAAAAAAAAGTTATAACTATGAAATTTTAGGTTTAGGTTTATTTTTAGGTGGCCATATTCACTGAAGGTTTTCACTTAAAAAAACTTAAATAAAAACTTAAATATGTTTCTGTATTGCTTTTGAAAAGAAAAATATGATAATGGTGCTGTCTCTTCTGTTAGATCATCCAATCTGAAGTTGTGCAGGATAGCAAAAATATTTATGACATGATTTATAGAAGGCCGCCTAACAGATTGTTGTATGAAGTAAAGGATCTCTGTAAAACTGCCTAAGTATCTACAAGCGATTTTAATTGGCCTATATTTCATCTGTTAGTTGTTGTGTCTGTGGAAAGTTTACAGCCGTTATGTTTGGACTGTTGAATGCTTTGGGTTCTACAAGTGTGGCATGTTTGTGCATGTGGTGGGTCTTGTGGGTCTGTACACACCCACTGCGATGTACATTTACGTGCGGCCGGTGTCTGTCTGTCTGTCTGCCTGCCTGTGGGTATGGTTTTCAATCATGGTGGGGATGAAATAATCCCCACGAGGATAGGAATATCTGACCGTTTTGACCTTGTGGGGACATTTAGCTGTTTTTACCAAAACTGCAGCTTTTAAATAAAAAATAAAAGATTAAAAGCTTTCCTTTTGACTACTGAGGTTAAAATTAGGTTTATATTTAGGTGTAGGGATAGCATTAATTAGCTGCCTTAATATTTTAATAAAGGATTGTAAGACAAATGTGTGTCTTCTTATGCAAAAATTATGTGTCTTATAAGTTCTGCACTTTGTTGCTTCAGCTGAAGGTTGAGTCTCGCTCCCTGAAATCCCTGAATCGGTGGTACCCAAATTTGTCTGTGCAGAATTACCACCACCAAGGCTTTCATTAAGTCCCATTGCGTGTCCATGTGGTCAACAGCCAACATAAACACACCCAACACTGTTATCTGTGTCTGGCCTGGATAATACTCTCTACAGTCTTTCTCTAAAGCAGACTGTCTGTACACACAGAACGGTTTAGACCTCACTCGAACTCACTTGCCTGAGGAGATAAACTATTTGGCATAATCACTTGCAGGTAGGCATGTATTTCTTGGTTTGTATATTTAAAAAACTAAAAACTCAAGAGCAGTACAATATATTAATATATGATTTGCCTTCCAGTTTTTTTCTTGCTTTTTTTTTTATTTAAAAGAGAGGTGGTAATTGTGTTGTCTTGGTCTTTTAATTCTCTGCGTGACCTCAGTTTCAGACTGTCTTTCTCCTCCTCCTCTTTCTCTCCCTCCATTGCCTTGACAGTCCTCTTTCCCCAACATCCTGTTGCATTCACCTTTATTCTTATGCTCCTCTGTTTCACACAGTAACCCAGACTTTGTCCTCAGAATGCCCTTATCCTGTCACTTAAAAAAAACAAGGTTTACAAACGTTCTGCTTGCTTTATTTTTTTCGACTCTTCAATCCCCTCCAGTGTGTTTTTACTTTTTCTTAGTCGTCCTGTAGCCGTAGCTTTTGCCTCCTGTGACCTTCCTCTTTTTCTTCTCTCTCTGGAAGTAATTACTGCGCTATCCCAGAGTTCCGTTAGAGGAGAGGTGTGGCCTGTGCCAGAGATCCCTGCTTCTGCCCTCCTTCTCTCTCGCCAGGCGTCCTCGGTCTCCCCCTTTGTCCGTCCCTCCTTGCTCTTGGGGATACTCCAGATGTGAAGCTCAGAGGTGGCTAGCTATAAATTTCTTGCATACTCTTAAGTCAGCAGCAGCCACCACTGTGTTCCCTGCAGCCAAAAGCGTAGATCAGAGCCTTCTAGCTGCATTGTCCATGTTTTTCCTTCTTCCTGCAGCTGCTCCCTTATCTTTCCGTGTAGCAAAATAACTCACAATAGTCCACCACACACAGAAGTCCCAACTGCTACAATAGTCTACTGCAGTAACTAAAATAGATGGCTACAGAGCCCTGTTCTATGGGTTCATTACAATGCAGTATATGCTTACAGCTTTTGAAAAAGGATGCCATTAGACAAAAACTGCAGGGATCAATTGTTTGGTTTGGGAAATTGATAGAATATTTTAGTGGGTTTAAGAGGTTCTTACAGCAGATTTATATTTCTCTAAAGATGCACATAAATGTATTTGTGCTAAGATGCATTGTGGAAATCTTCAGTATATTCAGTAGCACTGGGATTGGGATGGACAATGTGTTGATGTGAGCTCTGTACTTGGGTCATGCCCGAGATACCTAAATTGCTAGGCCTAGACATTTACAGATCCATGTACCATCTCCTTTTAAACTTTCTGCCACAGGCTTAAATATTCCCAGCCATGTACATTGTAAATTCTTCATTATCATGTTGAATACTTTTGCTTCTTTTTATCCATTATTGTAAAAAACAAAACTTTCTTCTTTTGTTGTTTTCTTTTTCTGGCTTGGTACATGCAACTCTGCCCCCTAGTGCACACGTTCGCACGATTATACATGTTTGCAGTACTTTTCACGTATTGTCATACCAATAACCATATAAGTTCTATCAAAACATTTGTTCAAGCTTAAATCTTGCCTATTCAAAGCAGCAAAATCAACACCAGGCAACACTCAATCTCATATGTTTGCAGATTACAGGAGCTGGATCTCGGGCACTGGGCAGGACAGCACCCACTGGGGCTGATGCGCCAGTCATGAGCAAAGCTGAGTTCATGGAGAAGGTTCGGCGCAGTAATGAGGCGTGCCAGCTAGGTGACTTCACTATGGCTGTGGAGCTGTACAGTGAGGCTTTGTGTGCCGACCCACAGAACTGCATTCTTTATAGCAACCGCTCAGCCGCCCGCCTCAAGCTTGGCCAGTACCACGCAGCACTAGATGATGCAGTCAAGGCTCGTCTGCTCAACCCCAAGTGGCCTAAGGTATGTGGGATTGGTTAGATTAGATAGATTGATAGAATGGTTGTCAATGAATGTATTCTATGTTGATTATTGGTCAAACAAGATTTTATCAAGTTATTATTTCTGCCTTTTGTACACAATAAATAATTAGCTCCATGAATCACCACATTTATCCAATATGGCCAAAAGTATGTGGACACCAAGCACTGAACATCTCATTTCAAAAACATGGGCATTAACAATTAGTTGTTCTTCCTTTGTTGCTGTAGCAGAATCCAATCTACTGGCAAGGCTGTCCAGTAAATGTTGAAATGTCACTGGGGGATTTGTGCCCATTTAGCCACTAGAGCAATAGAGGTTGGGCACTGATGTTGGGCCTGGCATGAATTTGGCTTTCCAATTCACCCTTGAGGTGTTCGTTGAGGTTAAGGTCAAGGTTCAGTGCAGGCCACTTAAGTTCTTCCATACCAACCTGGGTAAATCATGTCTTTATTGACCTCACTTCGTGCACAGGGGCATTGTCATGATAGAACATGTTTGGGCCCTTAGTTCCAATAAAGGAGAATCTTGGTGATACATATGCCCTGTATGTATTTAATACTAATGTATTTAAGTACATTTAGTAATATTTGCATTTAAGTACTTACTTAAACTGTATTTTTATTTCATGCCTCCTGCCAGAGGTGGTGAGAGTTACCTGGATACTTTTTTTGTCTGTTTAGATTTTTTCTAAGCTAATAATGAGCTAGCAGTTGAGCCCCCATGGAGCTCTGGCCTCAGCAACATCTGAAAATGCGTCTGGCTTGGTCCTTGCTGTAAACCTGTCAATGTTGCCATTTATAAAATGGAAATACCCTGAGCAGAATTGGACAGTGCTATCTAATTTACAGCGCTGGGTGCCTCCTTTTGTACTACACAATACTATGCCACAGTGATGGTATTTTACTAAGAGCTTTACTGGCATGATTTGGACACATAATAAGTAAGACACCTTGTCTTTCCTGGTGGCCAGGCATTTTAGAACATGTTCATGCTCCTGTTGCACATTATGGCATTCAGCATCATGGTGATCTCAGCAAAGAGCTACCTAACATCAAAGCAGGCAACAGAATGCTAGCTGCTCTGTCATGGCAACATGGGAGAGACATTATTATGCCAGTATGTTAAGCATGCTAGGACTGATATTGGTCACAACACTGCCAACTTCCCTAGGGTTGCTGGAAGAAACTTTTAGAAATGGATGTGATCTATGACTGGACCACAAGCACCTGAGCATCTACTTTATGCTTTTCCTCTACCTTGGACCAAACCTATGTTACACAAAATTCAGCATCTAGGCCAGTTGTGCTTTTGGCTTCGAGATACCCAACAAGATGTTAGTTTCCACTACTTTTTTTGCTGGTGGGCAGAATATCCTCATGGGTTCCATTCATTGCAGATCTGTTGTACCAAATGCATGGAGCAATTTGACACCTTCAGTCACTGTCTGAATAAATTCTCAGAATAAATCCTCAGTTAATCACTGTGACCCAACAGTCCAGAAAACACGATCCTGGAGGAAAGAGCTCGTAGTACCTAGGTTATATATGCCCTATGGCGGCATGGTAAAGGAGTGCGGCATCCATTGTAATGTAGAGTAGCACCATTTATGATATCTCTCTTTTTTAGAGTTCCTTTAGGCCTGTGCAAGTCTCAAATTGATTTGTATGCCATTGAAAAGCAGTTCATCAATTAAAAGTGGGAGAACTTCATGCTCTGGCTCTATGCATGTATTAATGGCTAGACTACTGTGTGGTGACCTTGTGGTTGAATGTGGGGATTTTTGCCCACGGTCTAATCACCTACTTTTGTACATAAGGTGAATGACCTGCACAGCGTTCCTTGCTGTACCTGTTACATACAGTATGTGCCATATGTTTCTAATAAGCCTTTGCACTGGGCATCTGATCCTCAGGCCAACTGTTTGTCTTTCAAAAAAAGACTTTCTTTTCAAATCGGTCAGTCGGATGGTGGAAATCATCACCACAGCATATAGACAGGTAGGTTGGATGCTTTTTCCAGCTTATACAAAGTAACTGCCAATGGTCAAGCATAGTAGTCATGTCTGAAAATCTTTCCACATATTCCTCACACGACATTGTCGATTATCCAGGTGATTCTCACTGCTGTTAGCTGGGGTGAAATACAACGCTATTGCATGTGCAATTATAATTTTAGAAACCCCTGATAACCATAAGGGTTGTCATTCAGAGCTGGCAATAACTTTGTAACCAGCTTCATTCAGAGCTGGCTCTGATCTATTGGGAACCCTGTAAGAAGGTCACAGAAAATGACATTTATGATTTTCTTTTTAATACTGCAAAATATGTCACATATGCACAATGTGGCATCAAGGTTACATACTGTTTGTAACTATTGATAGTCAATATAAAACATTAACATAGTTCTAAACACACTATTTAAAACACACACACATGCACACACACACACACACACACACACACACACACACACACACACACACACAAAACATTGTTTTCATACATAAACTTGTTTTAAGCCAATCACAGTCTCATAGACACTGGAAAATATACTCAGTACATGTTTTTGCAATATATTTTTCAAATTTCTGGTGTTTTCCTTCTGTATTTTTACTCACAGATTCCAAATTTGCAAATAACCAAATAGAAATCCTGTTTGTAATGAGTTTATAGTCACATAGAAGCAGTTTATGATTTCTCAGAAATGACCCTTGAAATGACTGGTAAGCGCTGGCACTGTCTGGTAATAGTTTGTGTTCCCTTATTAGCTGAACATTGATCTGGTTTATGCCTGCATAGAGTCACATTTTGACAGGGAAAATGATGACACTGACACACTACCATGCAGTGGCCTTATACAACCATCCTGAAACTCACGAGCACAGCCATTTCATTTGCTCTTTGATTCTACCCCGCCACGTCTTTGGAACAATGTGTTTTATATGTATTTAGACCAATATATCTTCAATTTCTGCCTCCAAATCTTGTCTGACTTGATAAATTGATAGGTATGCTTAGAATTCAATTGAATTATTCCTGTAGTTCATCAGAAGACGCTGATTTGTCCAGAAAAAAATGTGTTATAGTTGCATGGTCATGCAGTAACTAGACATTAAACCAAAGTAAAATGTCTCGTGAAAGTACAAGATTAAGTACAGTGAAACCACTCATATTTTTGCATTCTAAAGAATGGCCATTTTCAGCAGTCTCTGCCAACAAACAAACTAAACAGGGTCATATAAAACTCACAATCGTAAAAGAAAAGGGCACTAATCACATGGTAGTACTGGATTATCGAATGAAATGGGTTTGTGGTTTGTGGCAACTTAATTGTACACAACATCTGTTTTGTGCGGCTGTGGTTCGGCTTTGTTCCACTTAATGTTGATTTAATATGTTGCCAAGTGTGTAAACATCTGTGTGCATAGATACCAAAGATCTTAATTTACATGTAGGTTCAATGAATTCGAAGACTTTCACCCCTAGCAGCTGGCCTAAGACATCATTTTTATTTACCTTAACTTCCAGGTTATATTGTGCTCAGAATAGCAAAGTGAGATGAAAGTCACCTTTAACACTTAAGACAGACAGATAACATGACTCCTACTTCTTTATTTGCATTCACCACACTTCAATGAAGATTTAAAAGGAAATTTCAATTCATGACTGTAAAGCTGGGGCCATTTGCCAATTCAGTGCTTTGGCAACACTGTAACTACCAATAAAACAAACTGACATGACTTGAATAGAATCGAATTGAACTTTATAGCGAACAAAACAGCAGTAATAGGACCTACAGTAAGCTATGTCACAGCCAGCATGGAGTCTGTTTCCAGTATCGGACTTCCTCTTAAAGTAGAATAGTAGGAAGTTGGTGGGTGTGGGGCAGCTACTTCAATGTTGTTGTCCAAAAACTGGACAAGCTTTCCAGCAAACTAGCACAAGAACAATAACAGGAGAACATTCCTATGCTTTTTACTGCCTTTTAAGAGACAGATGGGGTTTGTGTTCTTGCTCAACACAACACATTTCACAAAGTGTCCTTCTGTGAGATTTCTACTCTTCAAGTTAAATGTTTTCAGTGGAATGTTTCAGAAGTCTTGAAATATCATCCTTGAACATCATGGTTATTTATAAGCACTTAACAGTATAAACATTGCAGTAGGTAGCCACGTATTATATATTATGTTTGTTTAAAATGTTTTTTTTTTTTTTAATGTTTCTTTCTTTCTCAGGAGTGTAGAGACTAGACTAGATGACAGCACAGAAAAGCTGTGTCCTTGCATTTTCTTGCTTTGTTGCTGTTTCTTGCCTCTCGGTCACTCATGCAGACACTTTTCAGGCTTTCAAAAGAGAGGTTATGTGGAGTGGCGGATGCGGAAAGGGTGCAAATCAGTATGCATTCAGACAAGTTTGAGTTCATCAGCATGCACACATTAGCTTAAGGCTTTGTGTGTGTGTGTGTGTGTGGCATTTGGGTATTGACACAGTGACCGAAAGCACTTGCAAAACAGTATCATTTTTATAAATCCCATGAAAAACTGTTATTTCAGTCATTTTTGTGCAGTCCCTGTCAATAATGGTTTTAGATTCATAAATGATGTCAAGCAGACAGAACTATTGTGGGAGCAGCCAGGATGAATAATGCAGTTTGTTTGGCATGGCTGCACAATTCGTAGACAATAAAATGCAGACTGGACAGATAATTCACAGAGCCGAATGAGGCACCCCTGTTCTCCAACTAATTATATAATCATAGATAGCTATACATAAAGCAAGATTGAATCTGATTCAAGCGTCCTATTATGTTTCTCTTACTATGTTAGCTTTTACTGCTAAATGTTTATAGCCAGTTTGAAAACTGTAAACATGATCTGCTTTTCCAAAATAATGTGAAAGGGTTTGAAATAAATCTGACTTACTGCTGGTAGAAAGAACTAGCAAATGCTAGTAGATATTTGGGGTGTAAATGATACACATAAGGGCTTTTCACACTTGAATTGTTAACTGGGTCATCCTAAACCCCGGATAAACTGAACCCTGGGTTATCTATAATCATGTTTCACACTGCTCATACGATACCCTTGGTTAACTGTTAATCCTGGGTATTCATTAACTGACGTTTCACACTGTACATTCCTAAACCCCGGGTTAACGTTCTTATTTGCATATTTGCGGTGTCTCTATCACTGATTGAACGAACAGCAGGCAACATGATTACACGGCTTTTCCCGTGTCTTGCCAGTTATTTAAAAAAATGCTGTAAGAATAATACCGTCTCCTCATCACTCCAGTTCATACGCTTTCCGTCCATTTTTTTTTACTTTTCTCTCAACGGCTGCTGTCAGTGTTGCCAGATTAGACTGAAGATTTTCAGTCCAACTGAAGCTTAAAACCATATAATTAAAACATCAACATTACATATTATACTTTATTGTAAAGTTTGTTTGAATGGAAAATTAACAAAATATCATGTTTATAGTCAAAAATAAAAACCCGCCAGTATCATCAAAAACCATCCCAAATTTTATCAACCCGCCCAATGCATTTTTTCCAATTAGACGTAACCAAAAGGAGCCCAATTGGGCGGGAACTCGCACAACCTGGCAACACTGGCTGCTGGCATTTCCTGTTACTGACATGACATGAGCCTCCCTGCTCAATTTCTGATCGGTTGTCTGTTGCCAAGCATCCAGCAGCAACAAGCAAACACAAACAAAAACAAGCTCTGTTTCACACTGAACAAACTTAGGGGTTTAAAACTTGGGGTTAAAAGCGGTGTTTAGAACGAAGATAACCCGGGATTAAGCGCAGTGTGAGAAGCCCTAAAATGTGTTAGTGTCACAATGTTTTTTTTATAGAACAAACAGTGATCACCTGTTTATAGAAACAGTCACAGTTATTTGAAATGTATGCAATGAAAAAGGTGGTAAATAAATGGTATTTTTATGAATAGGCTACTTTATTATGCAGTCTGTTGACTGTATTGTTCCATATGCAGACACACGGACTTGAGGGCCTTGTAGCAAATGAAATGATACAGCACTATACACCATGTTGCTACCTAGCAAATATGATGGATTAGTAGCAAGCAGTGATCCCTTTTCAGACTGTATAGATCATATAATAGTATTTTAATATTTCTTTTAGTTCCCTGTGTTTTCTTTCCTTGTTTATAGTTTTATGGAAAAGATGATTGCCTCATCCAAAATCATCTAATGATTCCAGTGAGGGAGAACTAACAAAGTACAAAAGTGTATAAGCTAAAATGTATTAGAGGGTTGTAGCAGTATTTTAATTTTACACTTTTCATTTTATGTAGATAATCCTTTTATGAATATGAGACTTGAAAGTGTAAATGGGGTCTGCCAGTTTAGTGTGTCAGCAATATGTAATTCCAAAATGTCCATTAAATTCAGAGTTTTCCCCCTCATAGTGCAATTGATTAAAGCTTATGTGTCCGTAGGAGGCTATGAACGGTTAGTCAAGTGTAGCGGAGTGACAGGCCAGGCTGGCTGGTGTCATAGCAGTGACCTGCTGCTCCATTACTGTGGGGTCACTGGCCAAGTTCAAATCTAATTAAGTCCCAAATGAGAGAGTACACTGTGAGCAGGCCATTTACTTCTGCTTGGGTTACCAAATCAGCTGGGGAACCTCATGCTTCCCTCCACTTTATTGCTCCCTCTCCTCAAACTCTGGTGTTGGCACAACAGCCTCTTCAGAAGAATGGAAAAGAAGGAATTTCTCTCTCTCTCTCTCTCTCTCTCTCTCTCTCTCTCTCTCTCTCTCTCTGAGTGTGTGTGTGTGTGTGTGTGTGTGTGTGTGTGTGTGTGTGTTGTGTTTTTAAGCATTTTTTAAAAGGGGAGTTTTCCTTCCTTGTCCTTTCCATGCCAGTCTACTAAGACACAAGAGCTGTTTCTTATTCAGATCAAGCATTTCATGGGTGAAAGACATTGGGTGCATGTGTCTATCATCTATATTCTTTGGTCTCTCTCTTTTTTCTCTCCCTGCTTTCTTTATATTGCATGTCTAAAAAGGGAGTCACAACTATTGCCATTCTCTAGCTCTTACGGAGTCCACACGGTTGCTAGGTTATAGTTGTCAAGCCCACTGGATTGCAGGTGGGGTGCACAGAGATTGTGGAAAGGTTTTCCTTATACGTTCTTTAAAGAGACACTGCACATCAAAGTGCTTCTGTGTCCTATCAAACATTTATCTTGAATTGCAGTTTCATGAATAAATAAGGTCTCGTTCCTTTATTAGGTGTTTATGTGAGTATCGAAATGACTTGAATATAGATTAAAAATATCAGCCACATCTAAGACATATGGATGAATTTAGATGTAAATATAATCCACTTCAGATGAACTAAGATACTTTGTACTAGACATTACATGAGTGTGAATACAGCCATCCACCCAAGGCACATTCTGCAATCAAAACCCCTCGCAATGCCTTAACATAATAACTGGCTTATTGAGCATTCAGAAAGGTTTCTGGACATATGTCTGTTAATTAAGTTACTGGAGGACATCTGCAATAATTATGCACTAATCACATTCGATAAGTGATTTCTTTATAAATCACAAAGATGGGACTGTCTTCATGATGTATGCATACACTCCGCATACACCTCATTTTAATACAAACTGATTTTGTCTGTTATTACAATTTCTTGTATGTAGGCTTTACATGAGCTCAGTAATTCATTCAACCCCCTGTAAGCGTCGCTTTACAGGCACATTCTTTCAAACATTGTGTATATTTCATTGTTGCATAAACTTGGCAAGTGCCTGTGTTTGCTTTCGGTTTGTCAGGATATCACAGAATACATTGTCTGGAGTGTCTCCAGCCAGAAGAAAAAGCCCAGAAACCCCAGAAATTTTCAAATTGGGATTGAATTTATATTTTATATATATTGAGGTTATTTCTACTGATCATTTTATAGAAATGAAAGAAATATGGTGGCTTCTTTTCACGGGCATGTATGATTCAGGCAAGACTAAAATACCTGAGATACTCACTCCCATAATAACTATATCAGCCTACATTCCCATCTAAAACAACTAAAATCTAAAGAGTAACATAGCTTCTCGGGTTTAAGGACATGCCCGTTAAATAAAACAAATAGAAACAGGATTGCTTGTCATGTGCAACAAGCTGAGCTATGCATTACATATTAGCTTTTGGTTTAGCAAACTGTATCTCATTTGATTCCAAGTGTTATTGCAGCTGCTTAAAACCAGATCGCACTTGAGATACAAGACATAAAACACAAAGGTATAAATGCAGGTGGAGACCTGACAGGGACAGAGACATTTGTTAAGTGTCTATTAATTGTTTTGTTGTAATTTGACAGGAATATGAGTTGGCAAATAGGTAAAAGTAAAATAGATAAAATGCCATGACTTTACAGAAGTAGGCTGCGCGCTGCTGCAACTAATGCCTCCACATATACAGCCTGGAGATACATGAGATTACTGTGGATGGTTCCACTTAGATACCATCAAGATGGCTTTGGACTGCAATTGTAATGAACATTTTGCACTCGAGCCTCCATAAAATAGAATGAATTTCACACTTGCACTTTTAGAGCATATAATACACAGTTATAGAAGGGAAATGATTTATAATCACACTATATCCGCTAATATTCTGAATATTATCTCGGGGAGTTTTCCTTGCCACTGTGACCTCTGGCTTGCTCATTAGAGATGCATTTAATATCTATCATTTATACTCATTTATACCCTGTAAAGCTGCATTGTGAAAATGTCTATTGTTTAAAGTGCTATACAAAAAAATAGATTATAAAAAAGTATATAAAGATAGCTCTACTGGCCTTAAAAAAACCTGGGACACCTTCTATATTAAGGAAAAGACAGTGAGTAGTGTATTAAAAGAGCTGTGTCATTTTTTGTGTTCTTTTGTCTATGAGAGGATGACTCATGGTAATCTCTGGTGTAACAATAGTCTGGAAAGATTCTTAGTCTGCATCCTCTCTATATGGCAAAGCATTGTCCCACAAGGCTCTTTTCCCGTGATGCACAGGGGCCATAGCTACTTGCTGCTCCTCACCATCTAAGACACCCTGCTCCAAGGCAGTAATCCAGCCACAACATGCTCTTTTACAAAGGGAGATATGATGCGAAGAGGTTCAGCATGAATGTCTGCGTCATGACTCACCACGAGTGGACTCTGAGAACTTTTTGGTTTAAAATGTTCGAAATTCGAGGTAGATAAACTTTATTTCAGCTTAGAAATAACCTCAATAACCTCATCATATGCATGTCCAGATGTTTATTTTGGTGAACACAAACACCTGAAAAAATATTATTTAATCAAATTCTACTGGGCTTTTTTGTTGATAAAACCTCAGCCCAGGAATATAATTTGAAAATAATATTCAGATGGAAGACAAATAATTGTGTATAACCTCTGTTACAGCATGCAGATAATCTCATTCTGGCATGTTTAGACATAGGTTGTTAGTGCAGATGGTACAGATGAAGCAGTTTGTAGCACATCGTAACTTCCCCATGCACTGGACTGAACAGAAAGAAAAAAGCTAAAACAAGACTTTATATTATAGACACAACACTTTCTCTTGCCCACTTTTATGTAAATCTGTTGGTATTGACATGCATGGTCACACCACAGAACCAAAGCCCTTCTAGTCCTGGCAGCTTGCATGATGCTCGACACCGTGGCCTCGCTGTGCACAAATCTCTTGGCCGCCTGCTTCCTGCCAGCAGCCCCTCATCCTATCAGCTCAGGGGAGAAAACTTCCTGGAAGCTTTGGAGAGAAAGCCATATTTACTGTTGAAAATATGTTGACTTGTGCTCCTGGCAGAGTTTGCAGGTCTTACTCCGTATAATGTTTCTGAGAAAGGCGCAAGTGAATATACCAATACTAAAGCTGAAAGCTTTAGAGATAAAGTCAAGCTTTATGCTGAGAATACAGAAGACATAAAAAATGCCTATACACACATGTTATGCTGGCAGGTTTTTATGATGTTCAACCAAGATAAGTCCTTACAGGTCTTTCTCCACCTTTAATGTGATAAACCAGCCAACAGAATTTAAGCAAATAACAAACAGGATTTTTTTTTTAGGAAAAAAACAAACAAAACAAAAACCTTGCTGCATAATTCTGTGCACCATTTTAGAATGGTGCATAGGATTGTACTCAGAATGAATCAGTCACATTTAATCACATGTGCAAAAGTGATTATCATACAGATGTTATAAATGAAGTGATTCTGATTAATGTTTCTCTAGGATTTCTTAATATCAACTTGGTTTTATCCAGCGCCTGTAGCAATCATTCCAAAGAGCAAACAAAGCATGTACAGGATATCAGTGTTGAAAGATAGAGACAGGGGTGCAAAAGAATTTCCATAACATTAGATCATTAGCATTAGACACTTCATCAACAAGTGGAGACAATGGAGAAACAGGACATCCTTCCACAATTGATGAAAGGACTAGATGAAAACTTACATGTTACATAACTGCTAATCCAAGCCAGGGTCACAGATTTAATTGACACTGGAAAATATTCATAGGAAATATTTTGTACATTTCTTTGAAAATATCATTTGGCAGGTCCAAACAAAAAACATAACTGTGGGAGTGTCTGAGATTGGTCAGAATTCCTTTGGAAGTGGGTGAGAATGTGATTAAAAACCAGTCCCACGCACACCTAACACGCAGCTTGTGCAAAGACACTTGGATGTCATTACACATTTTTTGAGGTTAATTATATAGTTTCATGTCATTGCAAAAACATGTCAGATGTAATTTTATTTATCTTGGTAGTCTGCTTTCCATTTTTGTTCTTTCAGCATTTAGTTATATGAAATATGATTGGAACATACATCTGGAAAGAATTATATCGATAAATAAATCTTTAATTACATTTTACATTAGTGAAATCAACATTATACACTCCATAACTCACCATTTTTCTTCTTCATTTTACTTCTTTCTTTGGATCTTCCTTGCACCTTGATAGCTCGCTAAATACGTTCATTTTACTGGCTCACTATCACAACACCTGTATAAATTAGGCTGTTTCGCATAAAATGTGATGTATCTGATGGTAAATTTTGGCTTGCTGTATGTATATGGCATGTATGAATAAGATAAAAGTGAGACACAGCTGAGATTCATTAGTTGTGCTCAAATCACTGCATGTTTACATGTTTTATCTAGTCACATGCAGGGTTGTTCATGCCATCTCATGCTGTCTAATCTGTGCACGGAGTGAGCTCTGAAGAGCGGGTGATGTGGGGATCACGTTACGCATCACAGCATACATATGCAGAGAGAAAGTCTGCCTCATGTGTTGAACGGATACTGAACGATCACATTGTGAAGATGAGCTTTTATCCATACAGCAGAAACGGCAAGTCCAGATCAGTCAAAGTGTGTCAGGATCTGGCTCCAGCATCACAGCATAAGAGCATGTAATGCTGTGTGAAGGTGTGCAATATCTCATGCTCACAGTGTTGAAATGTGAACACTAATATAATTTCTCTTTGAGCTTGCTGCTCTATTGAAGTTCTTTTTGTGATGTTTAAAGTTATCTTAAGGAAAGATGATTCTCAGAGCTCTAAAGCTACCATGGGATTCTGTTTTATGCACACAGGCTTGATTTTAATTAAAAAAATGTGTTCGCTTTAAGGAGCGGTACAGTAGGCTATGCCTTCTTCACCGGGACTGACACACCCTTTAATGAGACTTACAGGCGCAGTTAAGCATAGAGGGAGAGAGAGAATGATAGGCCGAGAGAAAAATGCAAGAAATTCATCTGATAATGTTTCTTTCATATATGAACCTTATCATTATCAGATGACTTAGCGGTATATTGAATTAGTTTTCAGGAAGTATTTAAACTGTCCTCTCATCCAGGGTGTGCTCCTACCTTGTACCTTGAGTACTCCTGATAGGGACAAGCCAATTAATAAAGATGAAAGCATTTATTCGTTAAATTTAAAGTGGTGCGTCAAAATTTTCATACCCTTAGCTGCCACTTAAAAAACAACAACAAAATAACAAAACCCTGATGCTGTACTACACAAGCCCAACACCAGGGGGAACCATTGAATCATCCTTTAATATCTGTGTCTGCTTGTAAATGAGGGGAAACACTAAAAAATTGAAGACCATTGACTGCTGTGTATGAGAATGAGATAACATCCAGAAAATGAATTCTTTATTGTTCTAGTACTGATCTCAGTATTGCTGTCTTTCTGACAGCAATCCCATCATCTCCCTGTAGTCTCTCTCCCTTTTCCCACCTTTCTTTCTTTCTTTCTTTCTTTCTTTCTTTCTTTCCTTCTCTCTCTCTCTCTCTCTCTCTCTCTCTCTCTCTCTCTCTCTCTCTCTCTCTCTCTTCTCTCTCTCTCTCTTTTCTTTTGCTTTTCCACTTCAAACGCATAGTCACATGCACACTCACCCACACGTGCTTCTGTTAATAATTAAGTGTCAGGTTGCTTTAAAGCAGACCGCTAATCACCTTTCACATGTTGTGCTAGTATAAATTTTACATTAAACCATCTATACCATTTTGCTAATTGGACAATAAAGTCCTAACCACATTAATGACAGATAAGTGTAAAGCTTTGAAAGATTTAGCTTGCCTTATATACACTTCACAGCACTGTTTAGTCTTAACAAAAAAGATCAAACGTCTTTGTCAGAGCTGACCCAGAATGTCCTGTCACTGTACAGTTCTCTTAAGAAGTACCAGGGTAGGAGGGCAGCTTATCTTAGATCTGGTCACATGAAATTAAAGTATTTTTTAAGCACCAGCTGCATCACATGGGGATTTGTTTCTCTGCTTTTCCTCAGAAATGAACACATATACACATGGCCAAACAACTCGTCCCCAGGAGCTAAATCCACAGTTTAAGTCTTTTTTTTTGTATTCAAATAGTGTCAAATCTCCAAAGGTCACAGTTCACTATTATTCGGATGGCGAGGTTTGTTGCATGCCACAGGTTGAAAGTGAAGCCCAAGTGACTGCTGTAACAGTGAGGAATGAAAAGCAGTTTGCACGCATTTGACTGGCGGAGTCATATTACCGAGGTCGTGAATTTCATCAGCTGCAACACTGCTTAAACACCTTTGGAGTAAACGATCTAATCTGTCTCTGACAGCTAGATGAAAAATTGATGGATCCTCTTTTGGCAGAGTGCTTCTTATCAATAGCCTCTTTTGTGTTTTGACATGTATATGGCATTAGAAAGCATCGCCTCTTCTCCAGGGTGAAGGGTCAGGATGCAAATTCTGTTTTGACAGACAAGGGCAGCACATATCTTACAATTCTGAAACATTTGGACTAAACATGCCAATCTCCCTTGTATGAATCAATCACTCAGTGATAACTGAAGGACAAACAAACGAGTCTAATAACCGTTTACATGGAACAAGTATCCTAATATCAGTTCACTGTTTTCTTCAAGCTTTACATAGTTGTGTGTACTCTTTTTTTTTTTTAAAAGGAACATTGATATGATTTTTTTCATCTGATCACACCTCTGCTTGTCTGTTTTCATCTTTTAATTGACTCAACTCCGTCTGGCATCGAAGCAGCCTTAATTGGTTTGAGGTGAGAGGTGCGCGTTAACTGTGGAGATGAGCACAGAAACGCACGAGGTTACGTGTGTATTCATGTGCATATTGGTGTGTAGGAGGGTGGAAGCAGTGCAGCTGCTTATGCTATACACTGGAACATCTGTTCTGATCCAGATTACAGTGTCGCCACAGCAGTGGAGCGGCGTAGGAACATCTCATCCTCTCCACTCCAGCAAAGGTGACTAAAATCCCACTGCAGCATCTCACCAGTGCCACACACTCCCCTGCTCACCCCCTGCTGCTTAGTGTTTCAGTGTTTCAATGTTTAGATGAATTTTGTTATTATATGTTCGAATCAGAATTATTAACTTTTATTAAAATATTACCAGTCTCGTTATAAGCTGCGTTTTAAATTATTAAGCATTATTGAATCTGTGCATTGCACTGTGCAACTAGCATTAACTAACATTTATATTTAGAGATCAACCTTTCTGTGTTGAGACTGACATTTTGTTTTCTCAGTTTCAATCAATAAATAAAAACATTTAGGCTTACGTTTTGTACCAGGAAGTTGTTGTTGTTGATGATGCCATGGCGATGAGAGCACAAGATCCTGTACCAGAAAGTAAGTTGACTAAAATAGGTAGTGAAACTTGATATTAGTGTTTTGATTTGAATTACAGCTGGCACGACTATAATAACTGGTGTTATAGAGAACTATTCAACACCAACACTTCTGACCAATCAGATGCGAGAATTCAACAGTGGGATTACTGTGCTATAACTTAATTGCACACTAGAGTGGCAGGTCTGCCTGCTGTGTCTTTCAAACTGTTAGTCTACTCTCAACTGGTGATAAAGTTCATGCAATTACCTTTGCCAGGAAGAATGTACGAGATACTCTTCGAATTTTACGAAAGGAGGGAACTTTTAGAAATGATCATATAGCTGTTTTTATACAATGTCTAATGAACACTATTGCTGTGCAGGACACAAAACCTGACTCAAGAGTGACAGTTGCTGTAGGAAGTCACTCATTTAGGTGACAGCAGCTTGATGTATACAAACGGTCACACTGAATGTGATGGCAAGCAAGCAAGTGAAAGCTATTGAGTTACTCAAGCATCCCTGTGTGTAGAGGTGTGAGGCAGTTGTGGCCATGCCGGAGGCAGGCGAGGGAACTGCAGCTGTAGTCAAGGCCAAGTGCAGTTTGAGCAGCACCCTGACTTTATTGTGGTCAAACATTAGAGCAGCAAGGTGTCCTGTGTGACGCCTGAGAAAACTAATCTAGGCGCTTCGCCTTCTTTATTGCTGTGTTTATTGAAGTAAAAATGATCCGCAGATTCGCTATGTTTTTCAGGGAGGTTTTACACATGATCTCCCTATCTCTCTCTCTCTCTCTCTCTCTCTCTCTCTCTCTCTCTCTCTCTCTCTCTCTCTCTGTCTCTCGCTCTCTCTCTCACTGTCTCTCTCTCCCACTCTCTCTTTCTGTCTCTCACACATGGCCCTGTTCTGGAGACACTTGAGACGCTCCTTCTGAAGTGTCTCCAAAACCCAGCCCTTTCTCTTTGTTCCTCCACTTGATCCTAATGCCTGTTGACAGGGCTTCTGAGATCAAGTTTACTGGGAGTTTCCCAGTGCTTGGAAGTGCTCTACTGGTTTGGAGAAATTCTGGATGCTCTTAAGGCCGTAATAGGGAATACCCATCAGTGGGTAGGTCTTAGTGTATCCGAATACCTCTGGACCTCAGGGTTATTTTTGGAGGCGTAGGGATGAAGAATGGCTGCAGAATTGGCTTGCTGAAAGAAAGGCAGAAGGAGAGTGAGAAGGTTTGATGTCCTATCACTCTCTCTCTCTCTCTCTCTCTCTCTCTCTCTCTCTCTCTCACTCTTTTATTTCTTCTTGCATCTGTTTTGCAGTGATATTCAAAGCAAGCCTATGTACCATCATATCATGTTAGCGAGAATAATAATTATCAGGAATAATGTGGTAATAATAGTGGGCCTTGCCTTGCCAGTACTGACATAATTTCCTTTCTGATCGGTGGTAAGTTTCTTTCTCCCATTTTTTTCTGTCTGTGCTACTGCCAGGGCAACCATTAAAGCAAAGTCGCCGCCATCTAGCCGCCCTGTCATCTCACGGGCCGTCGTATTTTTTCTTCTTTTCTTTTTTTTCTTTGCAGAGGCACATATTCGGAGGGGAAAACACAGACACACACAGGAGGGGAAATGTCTGGAACCACTAATAATGGGGTGTGCGTCGCAATTTCCAGAGGAGGGTTCAACTTAATGAACAATCAAATAAAGGATTTGTAATTACAGGCTACTGAGAGGGAAGGAATCTGAGGTTGCCTTTGGTTGTGAGAAAAAGAGCCATGGAATTATCTGTCTTTCATAGAGGTGGCCTGCAAATCCTGAGGCCCTCATGCAGGGAGGTTGTGAGAGCGTATGTGTGTAGGTGTGTGAGTGTGTGTGTGTGTGAGTTGCTCTTTTCCGCAGACATTTCCCTTTCTGTACATGTCCAGGCCTATGGCCATCCCCTTTCCTGCTGTGCTGTGAGCATTTCACTTTCCTTTAAGTCAAATGCTTACTTTAAGTAATTAGTCTGGAGTTCAGGCTCACTTGATCTTCAGTCCTTTGCTGTAGTGACTCAATAATTGATCGCTTGAAGGGGTTCAGAAGAGGAATTTCAGTCTAAAGAACTTTCAATTTATTCAAGGCTGAAATCAAGCCTGCTTTTTAACTGCTTTGTTTTATTGGGGGATGCTAGTCATGTTATGTTAGCTGTTATGCATTAGCCTGCACATTAATTGCTTCATGATGCTTTATTTTACAGTCGTATTGGTGTTGACATACAGTATCAAGCTTTTAAAGGGAAATGTGGACATTATTTTTCTTGTAGCTTTGTTTGAGAATAGGACCATGTTTATCACAGCACCATTTGCCATGTGAATCTGGCAGTGGCATTATGGCAGCTGACCTGCTGGCCCCTCCAACCTTTGATGAGTGTGAAAGCAGAAGCCGTCTTGGCCGCAGCAAAGACCCTTATCTCCTTATTGCTACAGGGGCTACCTTTTCCCCCCGTTTTGCTGCCTGAGGGCTTTGGAAATCCTCTCCTCCTCTTGCATTTCTGCTTTTCCACTCTCCAGTCTTGCTGATGACATTCGCATAAGTTCTTGCTGCAGTTGCTCCTGTTGGTGGTGGAAACCGTGTCTGTGTTAAAAACATAGTTAAACCCACCCATGCTAATATGGCTAACCATGACTGTAATCCAGTGCCTACAGCAAAAGACGATGTAGATTCATTGGTAGCGTTATCATAGTGTTATTTAAATTGGTTAAATTGCCATTGAAATTGATTCAAAACACCTTTTAATGTTATTATAATATCTAGGGTGCTGCAGTAGCACTGGTATGCTGCCTCTCTTCTGAAACCTGGATATGAGGTTATGAGGTTTTATCCTTCTGTTCTGCTGCCTGCCGTGCTCCCTCCAACCAAATCATCTTCTATTAGACTTATATTGATGTAGGCTTGTATTAAGTCCTTAGAAAGAACAGAGGATGAGGTCTATGGGATAGGATATGACTGAAAGATGAGGAATTTAGATTATCTTTCAAATGAAGTACATAGTGAGAGGATCAGAAGACTAATCAGTAAAGAAATTCATTCAGGACTGCTTTTTCAATTTTTCGTAACTGTCAGTATTTCTACATTCACCTTTCACATGGCTTTTTTGTGCCGGTTTCTTATTCAGCCATTATTTTCATTCATATCCTGGGGCAAAAAGGAGTTGTATTGGCATTACATTACATTCTGAAAACTCTCCTTTACCTTTACAGTATCTGTGCTTGTCAATGGTCAGGGATGCACTGCTGTGTTTGAACATCTGAAAGAGTGCTTGCCTGGAAGCAAAGCTTTACTCTTTTGGTTGTAGTAGCTTTGCCTGTCACCTTCCACTGATGAAAGCCCGGATCTGCTGCCCTTCACCCACAGCTTTCAGATCTAATAAGAAGTCGAGAAAATTTATTGCACCTCTCGCAGGCGTTATTTTCCAGCTATCGATCAAAACCCTGTTTAACGACCAGGTGATTTTCAGAAGGACTCAAGAAAAAAAAGGTTTTAGCACTTTTTGTTGGACCTGTGGTTCTCAGGAACTTTGACGGCTTCCAGTGTGAAAAATAAGTCTTTCAGATAAGATGTCGGAATCATAGTTTTATACAGATCTTAGTTATGCCTGATTAATCTTCATAAAATTGATCTTGCTGTTGGTAGGCGGATCTACTTCTGCTGAGCTGGTGGAATTTCAGATCCTAAACTACATGGTTCTGAGTGTGTGTGTGTGTGTGTGTGTGTGTGTGTGTGTGTGAGTGTGTGGGGAGAGAGAGAGAGAGAGAGAGAGAGAGAGAGAGAGAGAGACCGTCTTTTTATTGGACTGTTATTGATTCAAGATTCATTAGAAAATCAGACTGTTTACTAGCATACTCTGTTTCTCCTGTTTAATCTGCTTTCATCTGTTTGCTCAAGGTCTGCTTCTATGAAGCTTCTAATGACATATGGCACAGACGCTGGTTGTTCCTGTTCTCTCTAGTGTGTGTTGCTGAGCTCAACAAATGAACATAAAAATCAAGTTCATCCAACCAGGATTGTGGGACGTGTTCTATGTTTTTATACATCACCTGTGGGTCAAAATGTTTGAAACCCCAGGTATAAACAGCAATGAGAGGAGAAAACAAGCTGACTTTATCTCTTTTGGGATAGTGCTGCATACTGCCTTCCACTCTGTCTTCAAGCTGTGCATCTGTTTACCCACCCTATTCTGCTCTTTTCAGCTTCCCATAAGTCCTAAGAATGGGTTTGGAGAGAGCGCCATATTGGAATCAATGCTGTTTTTGTCAATATTGCCAAGAAGCTTCTAACTCCCACACTTTCTCCCTTACAGTCTCATCAATACAGGTCATGGGGGTCACCCAGGGATGCTGACTGTGAGGTCAAGAGGCCACTCTGGTATTAATCAGTGGATACCGTTCTGACAATCACAATTGTTTCCTGTTCTCTGTCCACCCGGTGTCTTCACTTAACAGACAGATAACGTTTGACTGTTTGGATTCGGTTGAACTCACTGCACCACTTTATATGGGTCAACCAATGAATAACACTGCTCAAAGTTTAAAGCAGCAGATATTCCACTCTGAAATGGTGGTATGTGAACAGCCTTTGGCCCCAGACACAAGGCCCACGGAATGTTTAGATTAAAGTGCCGAGAATTTATCCGGCATCTTTGCAAGGCATGCAGGCTTCAGTCCAACTAATTACTTAACCTACATGCAGATATTAGTCTGGGTCGTGTCCTAGTTTCCTTGAAGACCAAAGCACCCCCCCCAAAAAAAAAAAAAAAAAAAAAAAAAGAAAAAAGAAATAGAAAGGGGGAGTACAGCACGCAGAGGAAATGCCTGATACTGTAGTTCACTCACAGTTGAGGTTATAAAGGGACAGTTATATACGACGCATGGCTACACCACTGTGTGCACTCGACTCTTGTTCACCCAAAACCACTTCTTGGTCTCCTGTTGACCTTCAGCAAACCGCACATGGCATTCGAAAAATGTAATGTTTAGTGTTTTTCCATTTGCAGATTAAGTCTAGCAGGTCATTTGCACAGCGGGTTGCATGTGTTTCTCTCAATCTTTTTTTTAAACTCCAGAATGAGACTAAATATGTGAACAGTGTTAATTGCGCTTACATAATTGGCTTCCATATGATATTAATATGTGTTCTCACATCTGACAGTTCTGCTGAGTGATACTCCCAGAGTGAGAGGTGTTTTAGTAGCTGTAGAGCAGAATGCTGATGTGGCAGATGTTCTGGGTTGTGTTGATGCTCACAGAGCTACAGCACTCCCTCTTCCAGCTGGCGTCTCTATCGATTGATGCTCCTCTTCACACATTTGCCCATTTCTATGACTGCATCCTTCTCCTGGATTTGAAAACCATGAGAGAGAACGTCATCCATTCTCAGGTGTTGTGGATATTTCTGTAATGGCTTCCTTGCCAAGCATTTTCCACTGCTGAATCACTATTTCTTTTTTTATTATTATTTATAACATATTCTGAAAAATGCAGAAGTTGAATAGAATTAATTGAACATTTTAGTTTATATGGCTGGTCTCTCTGCACATAGTGCTGTCTCATGTGTCTGTCATTTCCTTTACAATTGGCTTCCTGCAAAACCTAAAACACTCATTTCTGACTGTCATCATCATCATCATCGTCGTCATCTTGAACATCACCATGATCATCATTGTTGCAATCGCCACCACCACCATCACCACACCATTACAGGCCTCTCTATCATTAGTACTGTCAAAACATCATTGCTGTATCACGTTGGTAGCCCAGAGGTGCAAATCAGCCAGTGAAGTAAAATTATTCTCCTTCGCCTTATTCCTCTCAGAACCATTCCACTAAAAAAAAAAGACATAAAAAAGGAATAGAGAGATGCATAATCGTGAACCATCCCACAGGCAGATAGCACAAAAACGAAGAACTGATGGACTGTTCTTATCACCATGCAAGATGACTACACAGGCAGATTTGTCTCCTTCAGAATTAATATACTGTTCAATACATGAAACTTGACTTGACAAGCGAAGACCAAGGTGCCTGTGCGGATCTCTGACAAAGTCGTGATTATTTCACAGAGCAGCCATTATTCTGACAGTCGCTGGTGCAGAAGGCTGACAGCCTTTTGGGCTCTCGCTCCTGAAAGACCGGTCAGATGGAACCATGAGATATAGCTTTACAAGTCAAAGTCATAAACGCAGCAGTGGTATATGTTCTTGCATGGTCTGTTGCTTAAATAATGACTCCAGAGATGAGGATTTTCTTGTTGCACTTGTAATGATCTGATAAAAAGTCACTTTATGGGCTTCATCAGTGCTGGAACTGAGCTCCAGATATAGATATTATATAATATCTATATCTACATACATAAAAAATGGTACTTTAATAAGGCCTCTCAGCAAGCAGACTGCCATTATACAGGTGTGTGTTGGCTCTGGTCAGATTACCCTGCTTGCACACGTTTCGTCTGGAGTCAGATGTTTTTCTGTCTGACTACTTTTACCATCGTGCACAAAATACTAAGCCCCCTAAACCGTTACGGCTGGGGAGCTGAACAAAAAAACAGATAATGATGTGTGGAGGTGTATATGTAGGCATGCATGTGTGTAAGAGGAATTAAGCTCGTCAGTGTTGTGGTCGAGCTGCGGGTGATAAGCCCAAGTCAATGGCACCATGTTATCAACCTCCAGCTGATATTGATTCCTCTCCCCCCAGGCGATCTACTGCTGTCTACAGTATCAGACCTCATTGTCCGTCTGTAGCACATCATTGGAACTGAGCCACTGCTGCTAGCTGATAATCCTTTTGGATATTAGGGATGTGTGTCTATAGAGCCATTCAGTCCCAACACTACTCTTAACCTAAGGTACCAGCGAGGGCTTATATCTTTGGCTCTGTCATAGTTTTTACCATTTTTTCCCCGTCGGATGGTTATAGAAGGTCTTATTATTTCTGCTGCAGAGTGTGAAATGTGTAAAGGGTCAGCATCAGGCCAGACATTTGGGCTAGTGCAATTCCCAACGATATTACACATCTGATTTAAAAAGCTCATAGTGGCTGGGAAAATCTGTAAGAGTCAAAACCCACTGAAACGTGATCAAAATCAAAACTGTGTGATTACACTCCCTGTGTTTGGTTCTGATTTACATGTTTTAAAACCAAGCCCTTCAGTCATGTGGTCAAATAATGCTTTGCGTACACGCATGCACACACACACACACACACACCCACACCCACACACACACACACACACACACACTCATTCAAGGGAGATGAATATTTTGTTCCATATCCATTGCACTTATGGCAAAATAGATATTACAATTCTAGAAAGAAAGAATAATTAGATTTGGCCAAGCCTACCAGCAAAGTTGAATTAAATGGCTTTCCTCTCACTTTTGTTTGACACTTTTGTGGCAAGCATATTAGGTAAATATGCAAAGCCCCCTTCACAGAGGAGCCAGGGGAACATCTGAAGGTCATACACACTGCTCTGCCTATTTCAGCAGTGATCCAGATGCTGCAGTATTGCTGGGTGAGAGCAGTGTTAGGAGGTCAATGTCATGCACTATAATGCTGATTATGCCATGTATAATGAAATTTCATAATAGCTTCAAGAGCAGTGAAGTTACTGATTGTACTTTTACCCTGTTGCTTCTCTGACGGCTTTCAGTTAGTCATCAGAAAAGTGTATTATCGCCTAGTAATTATTTGTCACTGTGCTGTATATGACTATGCTATCTACTGGTGCTAAGCTTATTTAAACAGAATAATAAGACACGACTATCTAGCAAGAGGAAACAAATTAGATTTCTTATGTTTACCTTTTATTTAGCTGTTTTACAACATGCTTTTGGTGCACTTATGTATATGAATACAAGAAAACCCTGATAATGATTTGATTTTTCGATCATTTGAATTTTAATTGAATGCCTAACAAATATTTTTCATCCATGTACACATACCCAATCTGGATGGCCTTTGCACGCATTAATAATTCAAATAACAGGTGTCAATAATGATTTCTTGGCTTCAGTTTCCAGAAAGGCAGCATTCTTGGATATGGATGATGCCCCACGGAAGCACACAGAACAGATGCCTTCAGCAAGCCCACTCTACCCCAGCAGCTGGCTCTGGGAGCTAGCGTCCGCTAACCAACTGTGCACAGCTCGCCACTTTCTCTGTCACACAGTATACACACACACACACACACACACACACACACACACACACACACACACACACACACACACACCCTGTGACAGTGATGAACACACATGCTCAATGAGATAAAAGTGCGACGCTGGACTCCACTATGAAGGTCAGCTACTCAGATGTAAAGTGCACTAACTTGTCCATGCTTGACAAGTTCTTATGAATACAACTCCTTCCCCCACTGCTAGACACTCCCTAACTGGCTGTTGACATTTCCTACATTAGTCCAAAAGATTGGCTCTGATACGGTCAAATGTGATATTCAAACGTTATCTACAATAGCGTATTGCTTCAGGATTGTTTGTTAAGGGGAATGTCAGAAGCTTCTAACTCCAGCTTTTCAGCCTTCTATCTACTCCACCACTACAATCATGTGCTTAATTAGTACTAAAGTCATAAATGGGCGTTTTTTTTTGGTTTGTTTGTTTGATGCTACATTTGGCAACGAGTGGCTATTAAACTGGCGCAGATGGAGTGTCCGCCGGGATCACACACCATTTTGATAAATTCAAGCGCGGCACATTATTTGTTTATTCTGTATCTCATTACTCACACTATGTAAATTAGCTGTGTGGCATATACATAAAATGTATTAAATGGACCTGTAGAGCCTCTTTTCTCTGATGCGTAATGTCCTAATGACTACGACACTAGCATTTTGTTTTCCAGGCTGCTTGCTGGAGTGAGATTTATTGTTTATGGATATGAAATCACAGCTTGGTTTTGTCTCAGTAAAAAATAAGATAATTCAGAACTGTATATAAAAAGTTCAGTGGCCATCGAATGTCACTGTCTCTAGGTCTAAATCTCCAAACTCTCTTTCTCTCTCTCTCTCTCTCTCTCTCTCTCTCTCTCTCTATCTCTTTCTCTCTCTCTCTCTCTCTCTCTCTCTTCTCTTTCTCTCTCTCTCTCTCTCTCTCTCTCTCTCTCTCTCTCTCTCTCTATCTCTCTCTCGCTCTTTCTCTTTCTCTAGCAGATACATACACTGATCACCCTTAACATTAAAACCACCTGCCTAATATTGTGTAGGTTCCCCTTGGCCCACCAAAACAGCTCCATTTTGGAAGTGGACATGGTTTCAGCATGGGCACTCTGACCAGTCTGTGACTACATATTCAGCAAGCTGCAGTGCATTATATGTTCTGTTCTGTTGCTCCGACCCAGTCACCTAGGCATCACAATCTGTTCCTTGTTGAAGATACTCAGATCCTTATGCTTGCCCAAAATTCAGGCAACTGTATTAATAGAGCCATTAAAATCCCTAAAGTGAAGTCTTTGCCTATCCGTTGTGTTGCCGTAGGACTGAGATCAGCTTTAGATCAGCAAACCAAGATAGGATCAGCTGATCATTTTGTCCAGCAATGGTGTACAAGTACAACTAAACCCGAGTCACCCTGTCAATTTGTCAGCATCACTGATGTGTTGAGAATAGTTCTTTATTCATAAAACATCTGGTCAAGGGTGGTCCTTAGTTACACTGATTGATGGGGTATGGGGGTGCTGACAATTTATACAGAGCAACAGAAGGGACACAGTCAGTAATTGTATACTGACAGTGTTACCTGATTTACCTGATAATTTGACTCATATGTATAGATCCACAATAGATGAACTCCTGAGCGTATAAGCACTCCGATACGTATTTGTTATATGTTATACGTATAGAGACATCATGTGTTTCAAACAAGTCATGTACAGGCTTTGTTTCAGTTGCAGGCACATTTGTATACATCCTGAACCCATTGTCTGCTGTGCTTTGATAAATCCCAGGATGAAACCTTTGTGCAAGTGTTTAGGTTTGTTTGCCTCCGCCTCTTGAGTTTTCCCTGCAAATGAGATCATTCGTCTTGGCGCTGATGCTATAGCACACGCCCAGTGGAAAATTAATTAACGCAGTTTGTCTCTTTCTCCTCGCTTTTGTTTCTGGATCCTTTCCCCTCGTTCCCACTTTGACTCAGGGCCCATTGATTTGTGTCTGCTGCTATTGTTTTGGCTGACAGCTCTTAGTTGGTGGTGCACAAAGCCAGTCATTTTCAAGGAGTGTTTTCCATGCATTACGGACTATGTATGTCGTGACTCTGCAGTCACTGCGGCAGGAAAAGACCGGACCTTTTTAACAGCCTGGGTAGCAACGGAACGATACTATCCTAACTGCATGTGCGTTAGACCTGCTATGATGGATTGTGCTGGCAAAACACAATGAGGGCTCTTTATGGGAAGGGGAGGGTGAAGGGCATTAGTGGGTAATGGCAGCTCTGTGCTTCCGCTGTGCTCTATGCCATGACACCTTCCCCGTGAGGTAAAGTGAAGTGGTGGATGAGCTAAATATATATCACATCACTGATATCATTGCCTGGTATTTCTGTATCGATGTTAATAGTCGTTGCAGGCTGCTTAGCGGCTTTTATTTATTTGTCCTCAAGAGGACATTTTGATGTTCAATTCTTCATCCAAGCCTGATTTTATAGATATCTCCACTAAGAAACCTTAATTATCACTAACGTGGAGCATCCACAATACTGATGCTTGTTAAGATAATCACCATCAGGGTGCACAAATAAATAATTTTTATTCAATATATTAGCTAACCCACTGGGCAAGTAACAGCTCTAATCTGCTGCCCAGTCCCATGTTTTGGTAGATAACATACAGCGGCTAGTTAAGTGCATCAATACAGACCCAAATGGGTATATATAAATTCCTGGCAACTATAGGCGCTAGTAATTATCCCTTTCTAAGAAAGTGGCTGATGCAGCACATTGTCAAAACATCCTTGACAAAAAAGATAATTAAATAAATCCTGCTTTCTAGCTTGCTATAATTAATTTGGCAATGTCTGTTTTTAAACTAAACTGTCAAATGACTCATCACACCAAAGAGTAGTTTGCTAGAATTGGCAGAGGTTATGGGAAAATTTTTTTTATTTGAGTGTAAACAAGATTAGAATAAATGATAAATAGTCTATGTAAAAAATTAGTTGAAACACCCAACAAACAATAGCAGTCTTTTAGTTTCTTAGACATCAAGACACATGGACTGATACATAGCATCTACATGCAGACAGGAAAGCTGTCAGAATTTCTGTATTTCATATGATGTCATATTACAGTAAAGTTAAAAGTTGAGTGGTGCTCTGTTGTCTGAGAGTTGTACTGTGAGACACTGAAGCAGTGAGTGAGAACAACTGGGTGAAATCATAAATATATGAAGAATCTTTTTAATATGATAGCTTCCAATCACAGTGCATGTGGGGAATGGAAGATTAATTCCGTTAATCTTTGCCCAAATAAATAGAGAAATAAAAGGATCAGCATAGTATAGTTTTGCATCGGCATATTGGTATGATGAAATGTACGTTAGCAGAATAGTAGTTGGGAATTTGTTGTCAAAGAAGGGATTTTTTTACAGCTTTAAAATATTCTATAGAGAACCAGAAACAAATAAACAAACAAATAAATAAATAATTCGTAATGCCCTAACTACATGTCCTAAAAGATTTTTTGTGTCTGTTGGTGAACCCAAGCGTCACCATGGCGCATTGCCACCACACTGGTCTGATTCCTTCCTTAATAAAATTGGACTGACTGGTGACCTTCGCTAACACATGGCCATGCAGACGGAACAGATGACCCTGTTTAATAGTTCCACCTGTCCAGGATGGCTTGTCTGGGTCAGAAAGGTAAATCCCAGAAACCCGGTCCATGGGGCAGGGCTGGCTCTGGATTCGCATAAGCTCCTTTGGCCCGTTGGGTGGTACAGTGGATGGCTGGGACGGCTGTCAAAACGAGAGCGTAACGTCTCTCTGACAGGGGATCCATCTGTTGGCAGGATCACCCCCCAGGTGCGTTACAAATGGAACCCCAGATGGAGGTTTCCTCTCCATGTGTGTTTCAACATCCTGGTCCCTCGCCTCTTCACAGCCTCTTCAGTGGCGACTCCTCGTTTTCTTTATTGTGTTGGGTTCATTGAAATTCATAATTGTGTCTGAAAGCTAATTACTTAATGTTTTCCGATGGGAGCTATGGGCTGCTGCCTACGTCTTCATGTTGGTGTATTTTTCCTGCGCCAAACAGTTTGCCCCATGCTTGCATTGAACGTGAATAGCAGGTAGCCATACCTAAATAAGCAACACTGTGTTTCTCTGATGGCTTTTGTGTTTGTGGTTTAACCATGCCCGTGTGATTGCATAGGGTATGTGAGATTTCAGGGCCGCACCGGGGTGTGATTTGTTGCTGCGGAAAGGAGCTAGCTGGCAATAAGGTAGCAGTTCATCACACAGCCCTGCAGGGTCTCTGTCACAAATATGGCGATATGTCAGCAAATATGACTATGTTGGGGATTGGAAATATCTCAGCGCACATACCTCACTGTGCTCCAAGAAATGCTGTAAAATGATTGGAAAATGACTTAACCATTTTGATATTTGCAACAAGTTTTTTTCCCCCGTATATTAATGCTTGTCAAGTTTTTGTTCAAAGTGTGGCAAGCAGAATCCCATGTTTTGTGTCAGAACACATTTTAATAGAGACTTTACCACTGAGTGATATGTAAAGAATATCATTTTAAATGAGATATTTATTTATAGTTTTTCAGGAGATCATTAAAAACCATCATAGCACCTCTGATACAATTTCCTTTCAATCTTTTAAAAATTCTTATGCCCAGCTTACTTGACACGTAGCTTGACTATCGAGCGCTACAGGAACATAATCTCCAGCTTTCATCTCATTAATAAAGATGGGCATGCAATCACACGTTCACAGTGGAGCTGGCAGTTGATTTAGGGTAGTCGGTTTGTGTGGCACGGCTCTTGGCTGTTGTATTAAATAACACGGAGAACGTGTTTTATGCAGGCAGCCACCTCAGGAGAGAGAGTCTCGCCCATGTGGGCCTTGCACACACTCATAAAGGAACGCAGTTAATAATTTAAACCAATATAGTACTGAGAATGGGAGGGGGTTAGCTAAATGAAGAGGAACCCAACAAATTCCCACCATCATTTCTTTTCTATGGAGCAATATATTTAGACTTAATGCAGACCCATAATGAGGTCATTGATTCAAGGGCCGGCTATTCCTCTTCCTCTGGTGTCGCCTAGGAATGGGAATCTTGCACTGAGGCACTTTAATTTACCAATACATAGAGAAATGCTTGTTTTTATAGACCTCAGAGAGATCGAGGTGGGAGAGAAAAGAGGGAGAAAGGGGAGAGAGAGAAAGAGAGAGAGCATTTCCCTGGCTTGCTTATTAAATTTCTAATCAGACTGTGGCAGTGTGATGGCAAGCATAAAACACAAATTCCCTGTGTTACAATCCAAGCGAAATAAGGAGCCGTGGAAATAGAGTATTACTTGGCACTGATCGACACTGAAATAGGAAGAAACGGCAGCAGGAAGAAAGCAGCATGTGGAAGTGCGGGGGTACTTGAAGTGTTAAATTTAGAGAATAGCGAATAGGAAAAGTGCCTTCAACTCAGCTTTGTGCTGTGAACCTTTTATGAGGCTGTGTGTATGTGTGTGTGTGTGTGTGTGTGTGTGTGTGTGTGTGTGTGTGTGTGAGTGCACTCTGCAATCAGCGTGCAGAGAGGGGTGCTGGGAGCCCAGTATGCAATGTCCTGTCTTCACTTCCCCGCATCACCCCCCCGATTAAAGCCCTTAATTGCTCTAATCGGGCCACCAGATGGATTTTTTAAAGGGCTAAGAAAAAAATCTAAATGATTTGCTGCAGTTTTTTTAATATCCAGGAAGAAACACATTCTAAGTGTCAAACGGGGACAGAATGAACCAACAGAAGACACGACAGCATATAGTCAGTTTTGAAAAAGACAGCCTATAACAGCCACTCAGTCTGCAGTTTCGCTGAAGGCTGCAGTTATGAATTATCATCATGAGGAATATTTCTCATCATGTTTGCCTGCTGTATCTAAATCAGTCTCGTAGATTTGATTACTTTCTGTAAATGTTGGTCCTACATCCATTTGCAGCTAGGACACGAAGGGTCTGAGAGTAAATGTTATCACACTGCACACCTTATCGAGTACATTTCCAGCAGCGTTCCATGCAAAAGTCATTTAATAACCTGAAGCTCCGGACCACATCAAACCTTCCCTCCCATCCTAGATGAATGTCCTTCACACTGCGTGTCTGCCATTCACATCTCACAGCATACATTTCAAAGCTAGAGTCTCGCTCTCATAACTGTCATATCCATCACGCCTGTGTCTCCAGCAGTAGGCAGATTTTACAAACCCAAGCAATGGTGTGAGGTTTCTGTTAGAGAGAAAATTTGACTTACAACCCAGTATTTTCCAAAAAATAGTGGACCCCAAATGCATTTATTTGTTCTTTGTTTATTGCCAAAAACAGCTGGTCTCATATACTCGTAGATGACCTTATTATCTAAAGGCATAGCCACCTTTAGGTAATGAAAGAAAAAGCACTCAGCTGAATAAAAAACAAAACAAAAAACGATCTCCTATCTAGTGAATTGACATTGAATGTAAAGTGGCTTTACACTATTTATTAAATCACTGTTAGGTGGCTAGTTTCATGCAGCAGATAAAATGATCATAAAATAAAATACAGAGAAAACAACAAATGCAGTAGAAAATCCACCACAGACTGGCATTTTCAACGATTCATTTAAGCAAAATGTTGATTTCTTCAACTAACAAGGTTCCTTATAGTTAAAAAATACCAACTACTGACTAACCACTATCTGGATATATTCTTCTACACCTGTAGTGACTTACACCCATCAGCCATTACATTAACTTTCCTGACAGGTGACATGCATATCAGTGATTATCTCATTACAATGGTGCCTGTCTGGGGATCGCAAATATTAGGCAGCAAGTGAACATTCAGTTCTTGAAGTTAATGTGTTGGAAGCAGAAAAAATAGGCAAGCGTAAAGATCTGATGGTAGATGACTGGGTCAGAGCACCTCCAAAATGGTCAGTCTTGTGGGAATTTTGAATAGCAGTGGTAAGTACATACCAAAACTGGTCCAAGGAAGGGCTACCAGTGAACAGCTGACAGGGTCATGGGCTCCCAAGACTCATTGAAGGAGTGGGGAATTTAGGTTAGCCCGTCTGGTTTGATTTTACAGTAGAGCTACTGTAGCACAAATTGTGGAAAAAGTTCATTCTGGCTTTAATAGAAAGGTGTCAGAACATGCATTGCATATTGCAGCGTTCAGGGCCACCTACAAAGGGTGTGTGAGCATCAGAACTGGACCATAGAGAAACAGAAGAAAGGTGACCTGGTCTGATGAATCACGTTTTGTTTTATACTGTCTGTATGAAATTTGGGTTAGGGTTATACATTGTTGCAGACCGAGTACACCCTAATGGCAGTGGCCTCTTTCAGCAGGATAATGCACTCTGCCACACCGCAAGTACTGTTCAGGAATGGTTTGTGGAACATGACAAAATGTTGACTTCGAGGTACCTTTAAATTCCCCAGATTTCAATCCGATGGAGCATCTGCTGCTATCATCTTGGTGCCAGATACCAAAGCACACCTTCAGAGGTCTTGTAAAGTTTATGCTTTGATGGTTCAGTGCTGTTTTGGTGGCACAAGGGGAACCTACACAATATTAGCCAGGTGCTTATAATATTACGGCTGATCAGTGTATAATCTCACTATCCCAGTGTCACTCACAACACAGTTCTTTCCTAGCAGGTGGCACCATTCTCAGTCTTCAGTGAATTGATATTTATTTGCTTTTTCAGTATTAAGGCTTATTTTCCAGCTGGCAGGCTTTGTTGCTCAGGGATGATTAGGTTGTGACCTCCCAAAAATACATTGTTTCACCATGAATGTCATTGGGATGCATTGTAATATATAGGTGTGTGAACCATTATGATTCACTTCAACACTATTAAGATTCTTCTTCTGCTTTATGTTGCCTGAGTTTTGGTTCTGCATTAACTATCTGTACTAGACTGATTCTCTCCCCAAATCTTGTTTTTCCATAAAGCATGGGGATGTGTGCTTTACTAAAAAAGTTGCAGACTCTATATCTGGATTCCAGTGTAGCTACCATGTGTCTGAATCCAACAAGTGTAAACTGATATGATTTTGAGTGATAAATTACACTTAGCCCTAAATTTCGACATTAATACCAGTTGGCCAGTTTTAATACTTAAGGATTCCCCTTTAGAGTGTTCAATTTAGCCATGGTTTTGGTTTGTATTTTGGGGGTAAGTGGACAAAGGGCATGAGATTAAAATCTCCAAAATATAGGGCTTGTCAATGTATCTAATACTTTGTATCTAGTAGGAATAAACACCACTGCTGTTATTTTCACACTTTTTTGTCCTATTTCAGCTGACTTTCGAACAAGATGAAATCGCATACAACCTTAGAGCTGTAGTTAAGTTCATGGTGTTATAGTAGTAGTTTGTGAGATTTAATTGGGTGTCAGCTTGTCATTCACACCAGTAACTCAAATAGTTTTTCACATTGGCAAACAGCAATTTTCACTCACAGATGTGTGAAATACTCAAGTCCTGGTTTAAAAGCCTGATAGCTTGATGTTACAAACCCGCTCTTTCTATGCTGATGCTTTTCTGGTCCAGATGCTTTTCTGCATTTTTCTGGCTGGCGACAAACTGAAGAGGTGTTAGCTGTGCCATTTCATGTACATGTAGGATATGAGGGGGAAAATAGCTGATGTCCTGGGCCAGATTCACCTCCCTCTGGTGGGTTTTCTAGTCTGATATGTTGTAGACTGGTACTGATGGCAGAATACTTTCTGTAGTGTACTTATAAAAGCAGTGGAGGGTTGTGGCAGACACTGAAACAGTGTTTGTGAGCGAGGTCAGAGGTCAGTAAATCTCCACCTACTTGAAGCTGCTCTGTTATGTGTCTTGTGGATGATTTGATATGTGGCTATAGTTTGGATTCCCAGTGTCACTGTAAAGATCAAGGACCTTCAGTTGGGTTGCAGATATGATAAAAAGTCCAGTTTGTTCCTGGTTGTGTAGAAAGGTAACAAACTATCTTAAATTGAAATAGTTACAACAAAGCAAAGATTGAATGGATTTGAACTGAAGATGATATTAGTCTGGGTGGCATGGGGGCTCAGGTGGTGGTGTTATTGCTTCATAACTCCAGGGTCCTGGATTTGATCCTGATGATCAAGTGAAACATGTGTGGAGTTTAACATATTCTCATATGTACTGTGTTACTTTTCACTGTCCAAAAACATTCCAGTCAGTAGATTGGCTACTCTGTATTGCCCGTAGGTGTTAATAAGTGTGCAAATATGTGTGTGTGTGTGTGTGTGTGTGTGTGTGTGTGTGTGTGTGTGTGTGTGAGAGAGAGAGAGAGAGAGAGAGAGAGAGAGAGAGAGAGAGAGAGAGAGTGAGCGAGCGAGCGAGCACGAGAGAAGTATCTCTGTCTCCTGAGGCTCCAGAACCAGTGCACCCCTGACCAGGATAAATGATTACTGAAGATGAATGAATGAATGCAGTCAATTTTTTACAGGGCACATTGGATTAATTTAATTCAGTAAAATTAATTCTGCCATTTTTGTAGTCAGGGTTGCATTCAGCAGCATACTCAGGGCTTCTGATTTCTGTAGCTGGTCAATATGTGGAGGCTTCCTTAGGAGGATATACTCAGTGGAGCTAAGGATGGCCAGTCAGATCCTGGTTTGGGGTTTCAGAGTGTTCTCCCTGAAGTCCCTGAAGATCATTTCTTCCATAATTCCAGATGACTGGTTTATCTTTATTTAGGGGCTTGTAGATGGGGTCATCATCTGGGTGGCATTTCAGTTGAAAGTCTTTATTTGCTGTCAATAAATAAAAATGCAACAGCATAGCAGAGGACAGGCGTTTTCCTCTGCAAGGGCTTCATCCCTGTCAAGGCATTAAAGGTGTATCGATCAAGCTTAATTGCTTGCTACAGAATAACAAAATATGCCATTTGTATATGTAATCTATTAAAAATCATTGCTAAGGAAAAGTTTTTTTCTGGATTTAAGTTTGCATGTACAATATTTGCTTCCATTATATTTGTATGGAATTCAGTTTAGATTTGCTATGGGTTATATGACAGGGTGTTTATTACATTTGTTATTAGATTAGTTTGCTACATGGCTCATGATGCATGAGAAAAAATTGCTTAGCTCCTTTGCATACATTAATGTGAGCAGGGAAATAAATTGTGGGAAAAGGGCTTTATGGGACTGCATGGAGAGCATATAGAGGCAAAGGATCTATGAACAGTTACATATAGGCGCACACAAGCGCATACACGCACACACACACCCGCACACCTGCCACCGGGCATCCAATCCATCACTGTCTTGGTGTTAAACAACCTTGCTGCCAATAAGCATTCAATCACAATGCATGTTATCCCTGATATGGTGAAATGGAGAATAATGATGTCAGGCCTCTGGCGGCATGGACCAGGCTGATGGGGAGTAAATGGAGACGTGACCAGGGTGACCCTTAGCTTTCGAAGATAAATAGGCAGGTGTATATGTGGAGCCACACATGGTTTAAGCTTCATATTGGCTTGGTATCTCGAAACAGTCTAATCACAAGATCCACTAAAACCACATTAAATAATGTTTAAGTTTTTTATATTGGACAGCTAAGGATAACAATTTAGGTAAAGAAATTGAGAACAATTTAAAATTAATTTGGGATAAATTACTTGAATAGTAGTGCTCCTGCCACTTTAATAGGAACATCCTCACCCCTACACATTCAGGCAGTCATGTGGCAGCATTTGGCAACAATGCATGAAGTCATGCATGTACAGGTCAAGAGTTACAATTAATGTTCACATCAATCTTTTAGAATGGGGAAAAATGGGCGATCTCATTGACTCTGACTGTGACGTGATTGTTGGTGCAACCAGGCAAGCTGGTTTGGGTGTTTCAGAAACTGCTGATCTTCTGGAATTTGTAATAAACAACAGTCTCTAAAGTTTGTAGAAGTGAAGTGAAAAACAAAAAAACATCCAATAAGTGGCAGTTCTGTGGGCCTTGGTTTATTAAAGAGGTTAAAAACTGGCTTGTTTAACCTGACAGGATGACTGTGGTACCACATATAAGCACTCTTTACACCTGTGTTGAGCAGAATAGCATCTCAGAACACACCAACATGCCAAACCTTGACCACATCACATTTTACTCCTGTCAGGCAAGAACAGCAACCAGAAGCTACAGTGAGGCTATTTACTGAAGCTAGCCAGTTGCTTGCTATTTTTACAGTCTCATCAACAGTCTCTCCTCCTTTACAGCTCAGTCTGGAGGGTTTCCCCTCATGTGTGGGTGTAGAACAAAAAAAAAAACAAAAACAAAACAAAAAAATTGTTCTGTGCATACCTGTACAAGTTATACAAACTGTAATGTACCATTAAAGCTGGTCATTAATAGTTTGACAAACATTTGTAAAGACTTTATCCACCGTAGTCTTATACAATGTGTAGTTGACAGTAGAACTGAATTCATCAAATCTGAAATATGTTTCGTCTAATAAAGTTTGTTTTACTGTCTGCCTGCATCTCATTACTATCTGCCTCTGTTTTTCTGGTGTTTCTTTTCATTAACCCAGCTAGTCGACACTTCCCACAGCAATGTCTAGTTAATGTATTAGTCAGCTAGTCTACTAGTCCATGCAACCTCTGCTGCCTTGACCTTGTGAACTGAATTATAAGACTTCTGAATTCTAACCTCAACCAGTCTCCACTTTACTTCTGGCTAACCCCTTGACCCAAATGAAACACTACAGTCAGTTTTTTTTTTCCTGTTTGTTGTATAAGATGAAAGCACAGAGGTGCAGGAACCACTCAATTTTTCTCAAAAAGAAACAATCTATTGCTTTTTGGAGTGGAACAGACGGAATTGTCAATCAGGCATTCAGCTCACACTCAGCTCTTTGTGCCACTTCTTGTCCGAACTCTCTCTCTCTCTCTCTCTCTCTCTCTCTCTCTCCCTCCCTCCCTCCGTATGCACTTCCAGACTTTCTTCATTCGCATTTTTCATGCCTCAATGTTGGTGGTGTGCTTATTTGCAATAAATATGCAGTTAACAGCCTTTATGAAAAAACAATGAAGTAGCAGCAGCCACGAGCATAAACAAATAACCTCGCTGCTGCATTATTAATGGACGGGCATGGGGTGGGGTGGCATGGAATGTGGGCTGATATGCAGTTTGTGCTACCATTTAACTCTAACATCATGCATCATTTCTCTGTGAATTTTGTGATATCATCGACTAAAGGTTCTTCCTTGACCTTATCTATGCAGCTGGGAAATGCAGTCGACAGCTACTAGTCACCTGGTTGGGTCTGTTGTCTCTTCTATCAAGCAGTTCATATCCTTGTTTATTAGTCAGTTCCTCAGGTAATTATATGGGTCTCTGTTACAAGACAAAAGCAGAGTTGCATCTGGATTAAACAACATTCACTCAGTGACATGATTGTCAAAGGCAGGCGTGAGATTTCACAAAGATCTTCTGAAAGTCTGGGTCATTTAATGAATGTATGTAATTGTGAACTCATTAAAGGTCTAGAGGGCAGGTACAGTGGTGTGAAAAAGTGATTTCTTACTTTCCTGATTTCTTCTTTTTTTGCATGTTTGTCACACTTTAATGTTTCAGATAATCAAACACATTTAAATATTAGTCAGTGATAACACAAGTAAACACATCATGCAGTTTTTAAATGAAGGTTTTTATTATTAAGGGAAAACAAAATCCAACACTACATGGCCCTGTGTGAAAAAGTATTTGCCCCCTAAGCCTAATAACTGGTTGGGCCACCCTTAGCAGCAACAACTGCAATCAAGCGTTTTCCATAACTTGCAATGAGTCTGTTACAGCGGATAAACGGCATTGTTTGCAAAGATTGGTGAAGTTCAACGCTGTGCACTTGTATTAACCACAAAGTTAGAGAACTGTTTTTATTTTACCACAAACTATTATTTTAGGTTTGTTTTTTTGCGCATAATTCTGTATCTATACAGATACATCTGTATCTGTATCTATCTATCTATCTATCTATCTATCTACAGATGTACAGATGTGCTAACCACTAAGCCACCGTGCCCCCTATATATATATATCTATATATAGGGGGATATCTATCTATCTATCTAGATAGATAGATATATATCCCCATATGTGTGTGTGTGTATATATATATATATATATATATATAAAATAGGGGGGCACGGTGGCTTAGTGGTTAGCACGTTTGCCTCACACCTCCAGGGTTGGGGTTCGATTCCCGCCTCTGCCGTGTGTGTGTGTGTGTGTGTTCCCCGTGCCTGTGTGTGTTCCCCATGCCTGTGTGTGTTCCCCATGCCTCGGGGGTTTCCTCCGGGTACTCCGGTTTCCTTCCCTGGTCCAAAGACATGCATTGTAGGTTGATTGGCATCTCTAAATTGTCCGTAGTGTGTGTGAGTGAATGAGAGAGTGTGTGTACCCTGTGATGGGTTGGCACTCCGTCCAGGGTGTATCCTGCCTTGATGCCCAATGATGCCTGAGATAGGCACAGGCTCCCCGTGACCCGAGAATAGATCGGATAAGCAGTAGACAATGAATGAATATATATATATTGCATTTCTTAGACCGCCTAGTCTTTTGTACAACTCTCTATTCAGTATTTATGCTCATTTTCTTTCACATAATAGGATGCACAACCGATACAATGCTGTTAGTGTTAGTGTTGTAACTGTTTTTTTAAAACAATAACCTGTGTTCATATAGTCCTTATTAAAGCAAAGTTTATAAAATGCATTATAGAGAGTAAGATAACAAATAAAATGAAAACAGGGAGAGTACAATAAAATTAAGTCAGGACATATAGTACATAGACAAAAGAAGAAGAAAATGTTAAGTAACTTAGCGTAATGAAACTACCACAAGGAAAATGAATAAGCAGACTGTAAATTAATAAAAATCTAAAGTCTTTCTTTAAATGTAAAAATAACTCTCAGGATTAACCTGTTTTCTACAAACGTGTTTTTAGACGAAATATTTTGAAAAACAGGCCTATTCTACATGTTAATGGATCCCTTGGGCCACATGTCAGTGATCCCCTGTGCTCAGCTAGTCGTCTGACTGCAGGGTTGAACCACAGGGTTGAAGCAGAGCTATTTGTAATAGAAGTTTTAAGTTTTAGAAGGAATAAAAATTGGAATAAAAATAATTCTTTGGAAGTTGAAATAAAAATAATGTTACAGTGATTCAGCTGAGAGGGGGGCACGGTGGCTGAGAGGGGGGCACGGTGGCTGAGAGGGGGGCACGGTGGCTGAGAGGGGGGCACGGTGGCTTAGTGGTTAGCACGTTTGCCTCACACCTCCAGGGTTGGGGGTTCGATTCCCGCCTCCGCCATGTGTGTGTGTGGAGTTTGCATGTTCTCCCCGTGCCTCGGGGGTTTCCTCCGGGTGCTCCGGTTTCCTCCCCCAGTCCAAAGACATGCATGGTAGGTTGATTGGCATCTCTAAATTGTCCGTAGTGTGAGTGTGAGTGAATGAGAGTGTGTGTGTGCGCCCTGTGATGGGTTGGCACTCCGTCCAGGGTGTATCCTGCCTTGATGCCCTATGACGCCTGAGATAGGCACAGGCTCCCCGTGACCCAAGTGTAGTTCGGATAAGCGGCAGACAATGAATGAATGATTCAGATGAGCTGACATTAAAAAAAAAGTATGCAGAGCTTTAGCCTCCACTGATAGAGAGTATGTCAGTTCTCTGCTCTGCATTCCCCATAGGAAGGATTTCTGTTTTAACATTGTTTAGCCACAGAAAATTATGACACATCCAGATCTTTATGTTCCTGTATTGATTATCTAGGCTATTGGGAAACTTAGGGCATTCCACATGATAAATGATCAGACATGGACAAACAAGTACCAAGTGAAACATCATTCATGGACGTTTAAGTAGGATCAAAACCAGTCTATGACAGAGCCAAAAACCCAGTTTTGTAGCTGAGTAAATATCTTGTATTCATCTATGTCAAAAGCCACACTGAGATCTAGAAGAGTCTATAGTCATGGGGCAAAGAATCTACAACCTTCTTTCATTTCTTTGTTTTTATGTCTAAATGACTAAAAGAATAATAGTGTGGTCCTTAACGACTCCTACATTTCCCCCAGAACGAAGTACATTCAGAAACAAGGTGGGAAAATATAAGTATAAGCACTCTTCCTACTGCTAGCTCAGATACATGCATCTTGATTAACTTTGAGATCGTCTAAGACTTTCTTGAATTCTGTGCTGTGCTGAACCCAATAACTCAGACTCCTTCATTCAGAAAGATGGAATTGAGATCATGTTATATGTTGTTATAACAACAAAAAGAACATTTTCTTCAAATATGTAACCCAGTGTAGTTTTGCTGATGCATTAGAAACATGCATCAATAGGAATCATTAATTGTTGTCAACAAAGCAAACACGATCATTCTGAACAATCTTATGTTACATTCATAGCCGTTAAATTCATGGCCAGTTTCGGTGAAGTATTTGTTTCGCCATACGAGACACATATGCTGTTATTTCAATTATACTCAAAAGAGAGTGTTGGAAGAATACATTGTCCTCTGAAAGTCTCGCTCCTACAGAAAAGAACTCCATCATAGCTCATTGTAGAAAGTTCAAAGTATTTTACGGCACAGAGACTTCAGTAAATGGAGCACTCACCAAGTTTGTCCTACTTATCAACTTGTTCTCCTCTATTCTCCAGCCACTTAATGATCCTCCTGTATCTTTGATCGATCCACTTTTTTTTTTCAATCATGTCTCACTATTTTCTTGGTCGTTGTTGTTCAGGGGATCAAATCTCTGCCAATGTGTCCCTCTGTGTGAATGCAGTCAGTGCGACATGGCTATCAAAATGCAGTTTGAATGAAAATGAAGAGAAATAAGTATTTAGACTTGCTGTATTTGGACACCACTAATGACCAGCATTAGTAATTTGAAAAAGCAAAGTACTTTACAAAGCTGTTATCAGGAGCTTTGAGACGTCTAATGGTAAGAAGTTCAATTTTGTGTTCAAAGTTTTGCCCATGTCTGCCTGTCAGTTGTGTTGTATTCAATTGCATCAAGGTTATGGAAGGTCCATAAGGTCCATCTGATGGACTCAAGTAATCAAATCAGGAGATCACCTTCATCTTCTAGGTCAGACCAGCACCTATAATATATATATATATATATATTTGCTTGTTTATTTTTTTGTTTATTTATTTGTTTGTTTATTTATTAAGAAACCTGTCTTGAGGTATTTTGGCTGCATGTTTGGGGTTTGTTATCTTCTTGAAACTCTTTTCCATCTGTCTTGGCTGATGAGATTAAAGTCTTCCCTAATATGTCCCAGTACATCGGCACATTCATGTTTGTAATGCCCCAGTACTGGTTGCAGCCATATATCATGAAGCTTTGGGAACTGAATTACTGCCAGGAAGTTCTGTTACCTTTTTTTTTTTAATGTCTTTTGTTACGAAAAGAGTTCTGCTTTGTCTCACTGACGTTCTGTATTATCGACACTTACATTCCTTATTCTTATAGTCTGAGAGCGTGGTGTGAGATCGCACATGCTGCACCTGTCCAAGGACGATTAGTTGCAGGTCTGTGAACTTTCCACTTGTATATTATAGAATGAATTTTTACTGACAGGGATGTTTTAGGTCTTTTTAATGGCTCTGTAGCTTTTTTTGCTCGAGTGTTGTTTAATATTGCTGCCATTAGGAAGCTCCAGGTGCAATTTGCATGAGAGATTTTGTTTTGTAGCATTAATATCTTAAACTTGATTTACTTTTATGAAACCATTACACACACACACACACACACACACACACACACCTGCACTTTTCCCCCAAATCTATTTCATTTGTATTTTTATGTGCATTATGTTTTCAAGTTGTCTGTGCACCCATGCAAGTTTCTTCTCATTTGAAACACAAACAAATGAAACACATTTTTTGCAACCAATAGATAAACTGATCTGGGTCAAGGACACTGGGAGGATATTTGTCTGAAATCATTTTTCTTCAATAGCCCCCTTTATTTTCGAAGTATATTTTAAGGGTATTTCTGTTATAAAAATAGTTACAAGAAGTCAAAAGACTTAAATACCAAAATTAGTGTCTGAATAATTATTTCCCCTGATTGTATTCTTTCATTACACTGGGGTCGAATTGCAGCACTGCTCTCTGTCATATCTGATCCAAAAAAAGAGCAAGAAAGAAATTCTAGAATGCAAATGCTTTTCTACACCATTCCTATGCCACAACATGCCACCGGTATGATTAGAAACTGATGTAACAGATGGCCAGATGGCATACATCCAGATTTACTACAAAACTAACAGTCTAATGAACATTTAATAGCTTCAGAGACTGGGGTTATTCTAGTGCTTTAGCGTCTGTCCTTGCAGAACAGCTCTTAACCTGATGAGTCACACTGAGTCACTTCAGCTCACATGTTGAGTGTTGGTTGAGACACTGTATTATAACCAATGCCGATATAGTCCACTCAGTCTTTGAGAAACGTGTGTTTGTGTGTACTTGCTATCACTAGAGTGTTTCAGTACACTGTTTTCAGACTCGAGCTTGTAGCTGTACAGTTTAATGACTTTCCCGGGCTGCACAGTTATTTCTTTTCACATCTTTCATTTCGTTCTGCTTTTTCATTTTCAATTTTATCACACCGTGACAAAAAAATCTATTTTCTTTAAATGAAATATTTTCTCATTAAGCTTTTTTTTTTCCCCTCCCCTAAAAAGTTCTCACCCTTACAGGTTTAATAGAGTTTTTTGGGATGGGATGCATGTTATTCAGATTTGTGGACTATATATTAACACGATTTTTTTTTTTATTTTTTAGAAGCTTTGTTGTTGTAACTGCCTTAAAGATCTCTTAAAGTGTATGAGTGTCTATTTAAAGGCTAAAGCACTTAATAAGCATTGAACCTGTGTTAAAGCCTACTAAATCATAACAGAACATTTTAGAGAAAAGTGAGGAGTAGTAACGCTATGAAGCCAAACACTATAGTATGCTGTAGGATATGATACTATAAAATACTTACTGAGAGATTTGCAAGGTAGTGGATCTTGAGTTTTTTTTTTTTTTTTTGAACTTTTAAGTTGTTTGCAAATATTTACAAACCTAAATGTTCACATTTTTAGTATTTTCCACCAACATGGGACCTCATTAATCAATCTCTTTGGAAAGTTGTGTGTAAATGTTTTCATAGGCCAAAGCAAGATAAAAAATTCCCACCAGATTTACAAGTTTCACTAACACCCAGTTTATTTGTGCGCGTGTTGATGAATGCCAATCGGCCGTAAATTAGCAAGCGTGTTCACAGCACAGCTGAGTTGCATTTAGTGATAGCCACATCAAAAGCAAAACACAGAGCGAGATGAAAATGACAAAATGACAACTAAACAGTGAAAGCGTGGCTCTTAAACACAGCCCCAAAACCACTTTCTTGCCCTTTTGAAAACGATGTGGAATGCACTGTGCAAACATTAACTGCCTCATGCAATAAAAAAAATTGCTAAAACATGGAATCTGTGTTCCAGATTAGGTGTTTTTGTGAAAGTAGTGAATACAAAAATGTATTCATACATTGGAATTATTTCTTCATTTTTTGTATATTAGTATGCATTTCTGTATAGCTTTCCCTAGATTTATTTGCATTGTATACACTGTCAATAAATTACTGTATGTATATTATATTTCTATACTGTCTGTACATAAACGATGTCCTGATTTTGTTGACTTTGTTTTACTAAATAAAAGAAATCTTCCCGCAGTGCAGCTCCAACATAGCCTCTTCTTAAATCTTCCTCCTTTACTACAGTGCTTTTCTTTTGACTTACTTGAATGACTAGTCTTATTTGTCTGCGGTTAATTGTTGTTAATGGGATACGACTGAGCCCAACATTCTCATTACATTGTGCAATTGAAATAATTAAGCAATCTTCATGACCTAATTCGTATATATATAAAATTGCAGTAACCGATTCATCCATAATTATAGGCTATGAAGCCGATCAGTCGAGGTTGACATTCTGCTTAACCTTATGCTTAAATTTACAAACTTTTTCTCTTAACCAACTGGATTTTAATGACTGCCACATTTCTATTCTTTTACATGTTCTTGAGAACAGTTTACAAAATATGTCATTTGTCTTTTTATTTAGTAGACTGTATGCAAGCTGTAGTATGGATTGTCAGATAATGTGATTTGGCGTATGATGCTGTATTTTTTGAGACTTTCTCCATAATCTCCACTAAAAAAAAGAATGGCTGTTTTATACAATACAGACTGGTGTCTGTCAGATTTGTCAAGAACAAAAATGTTTTGCTCATTTGAAAAATATTGAGGGTTGCTATGTATGAACTGACCAACTAATGTCATAAGCATATGTATATCATATAATGTCTCAACATATTCTGATCAGATTATAGGAAATATTTAGTGACGGTAAAAACATTAATTATTCTACAGAGAATTTTCCACCAGTTTGTACACTTTGTGCTACAAACTAGCTCTCCCTGATCATACAACATAGGATAGCTAACACCTGGTGATGGTTAACGCATTCTATGTCCAAGACATTTGAAGCTAGACAAACCTCAACTTTTTGAACTGCTGTGTCAAAGGGAAGCATAACACACTCAGAGGAAAGCACTGTCTGCCCTCTTCCACATACATGAGCTCATGAGTGTCAGTCTCTTCACTTTAGACCATGGATGGCTGTGGCATCAGCACAATTCACACTTGATCCCTTGATGTTCAAATAGAACGCTTTTCTGTTGTGCCACTTGAGAACCAGTTCTTTCACTTGCTTTCTTATAGTAGTGAGTGCTGCAGAAAAGCATCACTGTGACTCAGTGCTACATAAAATTTAAAAACAACATGGAGAGCTTTACGCACAAAAATCTCATTGATGTTTCATTTATATAGGTTCTGGTGTTCATTCCATGCTAATGTAAGACAGTACCCCCAGCTAATACCCTGAATATATGCCGTTTGCCTGATTAACATTTCTGCCAAAATGTAATAATATAAACAAACAAACAAAAAAAATATTGATTTTAATACTCATGTAGTTTAGTAAATGCTAATGTGCTGTTAGTGTGTGTCTCTGCATGTCTATCACATTATAGATCACTTGCAAACGTATAAATACTGCACACAGCATATCTGCAGACGCACAATAGAACTGAAATGCAACGAAGCTAACATTGGCTTTGCATCATTTAAATTGACATTTAAACTCAAAATGTTTTTCTGTCCAATTTTTTATACGCCAGGCTCTTATCTTGTGCTGAGCATAAAGTAATATCAGAAATCACTCCACAATTAAAGAAAGGTTCAAGAGTCTTGTGCCAGTACTCCCCTAGCCAAGGCTGTGGATGATAGGCCTGAGTGTTGCCATGGCAACGTGATATGACTCCCCCTCTCCTTTCTGTAATGCGATATGTCTTATCGGTTTGGTTAAAAAAATGTTGTCTCTGCTATTTTATTTTGTGCATCGTTAACCACTGTTGACCCCCCTTTTTTCATCTTTGTCGCAGAGAGAGCCCATTCTGGTTTCCCACAAACACCTCACACTTGCATTAAACAGAGCAAGAGCAGCCGCATGGATTTAATCAAGTATTTTGTTGTTTTCTCTTTCTTTTGCATTAGTCCCATCTCAGCAGTTTCATTTAGCAAAAAATTAAACCGACCAAAAAAGCCTCTTTCCATAGAGCTGGTCTGGGTGTATTTCAATCCAATTTCAATCTTGCCAGGTTACATATCTTCTGTTTCAACAAATATTATTAGTATGGATACTGTACTTTCCTCCCAAGGAACGACCAGTGATGGACAGCCCAGATTTACTTGTCAGAATTTTTTAACACCCAAGCTGTCATGCAGCTGCCCCTGTTGCCCTTTATGTCTCTGTGGCTAGCCCCGAGATATGACAGTTCAGCCATGTTTCTTACGTTGGCTGTAGATGTTCTTTTTTTTTTTGCACAGAAACTGCTATATTGCTTCTCTTGTTGATCTGTGTTTCTCACAGTCACTGTACCATTGAGGGTTGTATCAAGGATGAGGCTTGTGGCTAGAGGTCTGGGCACAACTCAGTTCCCCTGGTCAAAGATGCAGCCACGTGCTTTTGCCCCTTAAGTCTAAGCAGACACACAATCAATACTAGAAATGATGGCTTCTATGGCAAACACTGCTCTATCAGCTTAGCTCAGAAAGGGCTTAGCTCCTCAATGGGCAAGCAGTTCTGCCCAATCGAGCCACAATGCTGAAGATCAAGCGTGCAAGAGAGGGCGCTGTCGGAAGGCCAGATGTTAAGCCTGTGAGCTTGATCCATAAAGGACTTTGCCAGCGTAGATGGGTGGCCTTATCTGTCCAATTAGAGCCCAGTGGTAGAGACTCACTGTCTTCTGTGAGCTGTTATTTTAATAGACTACATTGCATACACTTCTTTTTCACACATGCCAGTTAATAGATAAGTGAAGCTTTGTGAATGCACTGCAAACTCATTTCTCTAGATATCTGTAAAGAGAAGATTGTCTACACTGAATTCCAGAGAATCTGGGCAAGCACTACTGTAGTCCAAAAGTCTAAGGCAACTGGTTAAAATGCAGTAACGACTTAAGTAAAAAGTCGAATATTGTATGAATTTCAGAATGTTTTCGGTATTTGGTATGCCCAACTTTTGCGTGCCCTCGAGCTGAAATAGACTCCACAAGTTAGTGTAAAACCTGATCAAATCCATTGGAGTGTCACCTAAACATGTGCTTTAATGGAAGGGATAATATTAGAAATATAAATAAATCAGAACGCTCTTACAAAGGAATTTATGGTCTAAGTTAAATGTGCTTCAACTTAAATAGTGTCCTAGAAACAATGTAGAATCTTAAATATTTCCTTTCTTTGTAAAACATTCTTGTTTATTTTAGAAAGATTTTCACTGTTTTGGGCCCCACTGTTTATACAGCTCTGGATTTTCCTGTTTTTCAGCTCACATTTGGAAACTGCAAGTTCAAAGACATGTTCTTATGATATAGAGGAAGGAAAATGTAGGCATTTGAAGACATGGGGCTACAACCCAAGGAATAGAAAGTAACAGAGCTACGATAGTGTTGTTTGTGCTCCACAAAACCTGGAAGCACTTGTCTTGGCAGATGGCTCTAATCCATCAGTAGGGCCTCTGGAGGACCATACAGAGAGTGTGGAGGAAAAAAAGGAGAAAGATCAGCAAATCTTTAATTTGACCTAAATCCTGGTGTAACTGAGAACGTACTGTGTCTTGCCCTAGGATGGCAACCAGGGGAATGCTATATGGAAGCATGGAGTTCTTATATCAAATAATAAGATGATGGGCTGCATCATTCCTTCTTTGTGTGCTATAAAGGCAGAAGGGCATGATGTCATTAGGCTTTTCTAAGAATTCCTTTTTCTCTCTCAAGTGTGCTGAGACTTCTATGCCAATCTAGAGGTGTAAAGCTGAAAGCCAGCTCCACAGATCCTCCCTGCTGCCTTGCTTTTAAGTGTGAGGAATCTACTGATAATAGTACAGCAGATCTCATTTGGGCAATTTATGGCACACATCTACACCCTGTTGCATTCGTGAGCTTCATCTCACAATGCAGTTGAGAGCAATTAGTTCCTGACCCTTTCAGTCAACAAATTCTCCCGAGCAAAGGAAATATTTCTTGAGATATAACACACAGATTTCGTAGGTTTAAAATCTTTCCATGAACTGTTATTGCACTTGAATTCCATAAATTTGCCAAAGCTGTTTCCAGAATGTTCTACCAAATGTGTACAGCAATGGGTATGTATATTACTATCTAAGGTATAGGTACAGATGTGTGTGTGTGTGTTTGTGTGTATGTGTGTGTGTGTGTGTGTGTATGTGTGTCATGTGCATACTTGCATGTGTTTGATGAAAGAGCTGCATGGCACAGCAACACTGATTGATGCTGATCATTGACTTCACAGCTGTGCTTTCTCCCCTTGGGCTCCATCTCAGGAGAAGCAGGAGTGTGTGAGTGTGTGTACGTGTATGCTGTGGCAGCACACTTCAAACAGTGTAGAAGACCCTCCTTTCATCCTCTTCTTCTGCTCTATGTTTTGTTTTACATCAGTGTTACATCACAGCAAGCTGCTTTTGAACTCGAATTATGCTGATAATTGGTTATGCAGTACAGTCTGTGATGTGTTTAGCGAATCTGGTGTTACTTTGTTGCTTGATGCTCTTTTTTTGAATCATTCTCACCAGTGCAGTTGCAAATGTTTAATAGTGTCTTTTTCTCACTCACTATTTTTTTCCAGCGGTGTTCACTATTCTATTAATGAGAAGCATAGTGGAATAGCAGAATTCAGCTATACCATAATGGTTGTGCTGGCTAATTAGACTAAATCTACAAAGATGACAAGTACGATGGTGTTGATGGCAGTATTAGCATGAATGTTGAAACTGTTAAAGCTGATCTGTTTGAGCAGAGTGTACAGACGAGATAGGTGAAAGAGATGAGCAGTCGTATGGACTGATGCTTTGTTCTCTTTAGGTTGAGATTAAGCAAGTGGTGGTGGTGTCACTATCAGTTGGTAGTTGAATAGTATTGTTAGTAATGTAAAATCTTCTTCTTCTTCTTTCGGCTTTTCCCTTCAGGGGTCGCCACAGCGAATCATCTCTCTCCACCTATCCCTATCTTCTGCATCCTCAACACTTGCACCCACTAGCTTCATATCTTCATTAATTCCATCCATATACCTCCTCTTTGGTCTTCGTCTTTGCCTCCTGCCTGGCAGCTCCATGTCCAACATTCTCCTACCAATATACTCACTCTCCCTCCTCTGAACATGTCCAAACCATCTTAATCTGGCCTCCCTAACTTTGTCCCCCAAACGTCCAACATGAGCTGTCCCTCAGATGTACTCGTTCCTAATCTTGTCCAATCTTGTCACTCCCAAAGAGAACCTCAACATCTTCAGCTCTGCTACCTCTAGCTCTGACTCCTGTCTCTTCCTCAGTGACACTGTCTCTAAACCATACAGCATGGCCGGTCTCACCACTGTCCTGTACACCTTCCCCTTGATTCTCGCTGATATTTTCCTATTACACAGAACTCCTGACACCTTTCTCCACCCATTCCAACCTGCCTGCACTCGCTTCTTTACCTCTTTCCCACACTCTCCATTACTCTGGACTGTTGACCCCAAGTACTTAAACTCCTGTACCTTCTTCACCTCTTCACCCTGTAACCTTACTGTTCCACTTCCCTCCCTTTCATTCACACACATGTACTCAGTCTTACTACGACTGACTTTCATTCCTCTTCTCTCCAGCGCAAACTTCCACCTCTCCAGGTTTTCCTCCACCTGCTCCCTGCTCTCACTACAGATCACAATGTCATCTGCAAACATCATTGTCCAAGGAGACTCTTGTCTGACCTCCTCTGACAACTGGTCCATCACTATAGCAAACAGGAAGGGGCTCAGAGCCGATCCCTGATGCAGTCCCACCTCCACTTTGAACTCCTCTGTCTGACCTACAGCACACCTCACCACTGTCCTGCTCCTCTCATACATGTCCTGCTCCACTCTGACATACTTCTCTGCTACTCCTGACTTCCTCATACAGTACCACAGCTCTTCTCTTGGCACCCTGTCATACGCTTTCTCCAAGTGTACAAACACACAGTGCAACTCCTTCTGACCATCCCTATACTTCTCCATCAAAATTCTCAGAGCAAAACTTGCATCTGTTGTGCTCGTTCTGGGCATGAAGCCATACTGCTGCTCACAAATTTCCACTACCTTCCTTAACCTAGCTTCCACTACTCTTTCCCATAGCTTCATTGTATGGCTCATCAACTTTATCCCCCTATAGTTGCTGCAACTCTGCACGTCACCCTTATTCTTAAAGATCGGCACTAACACACTTCTTCTCCATTCCTCAGGCATCCTCTCACTCTCTAAAACCCTGTTGATCAAACTAGTTAAAAAATTCCACTGCTGACTCTCCTGGACACTTCCAGACCTCCACCTCCGGATGTCGTCAGGACCAACTGCCTTTCCACTTTTCATCCTCTTCAAAGCCTTCCTGACTTCATCCTTTCTAATCTTATCTACTTTCTGTTCCACAGAGTTCACCCCTTCTACTCTTTTTTCCCTCTCATTTTCCTCATTCATCAGCTCCTCAAAGTACTCCTTCCATCTCCTCTGTACACTCTCCTCACTTGTGAGCACCCTTCCATCTCTATCCTTAATAACTCTAACTTGCTGCACATCCTTCCCATCTCGATCCCTCTGCCTAGCTAACCTGTACAAGTCCTTCTCTCCTTCTCTAGTGTCTAACCTAGTGTACAACTCATCATATGCCTTCTGCTTGGCCTTAGACACCTCCCTCTTCACTCTGCGCTGTAACTCCTTGTATTCCTGTCTATTCTCTTCAGTCCTGTCCATGTCCCACTTCTTCTTGGCTAACCTCTTCCTCTGGATACTATCCTGAACTTCCTCATTCCACCACCAAGTCTCCTTATCTTCTTTCCTCCTTCCAGATGACACACCCAGCACCTTTCTCCCTGTCTCCCTGATAACTTCTGCTGTAGTTTCCCAGTCATCTGGCAGCACTACCTGACCACCCAGAGCCTGCCTCAACTTCTGTCTAAATTCCTCACAACATTCCTCCTTTTTCAGCTTCCACCACTTGGTTTTCTTCTCTATCTCTATCTTTGACCTCTTCTTCTTACAGACCATCAAAGTCATCCTACACACCACCATCCTATGCTGCCTGGCTACACTCTCTCCCACTACCACTTTACAGTCACTAATCTCTTTCAGATTGCCTCTTCTATGTTAGTAATGTAAAATGAAGTAAATAAGGTAAAGACACTCATGATTTAATTTCAAATAAATGCTGGATACAGCTGAATAACACATATTCATTATAATAAATTGTTTCTATCGTTAAACTTTAAATGATTCATTGAAATATATACACTATATGACCAAAGGTTTGTGGACACCTAAGCAACATACCACAAAGCTGGAAGCCCACAATAGTATATAAAGTATATGTATGCTGTAGCATTACAGTTTCCCTTCACTGGAAGCTCAAACCTGTTCCAGTATGACAGTGCCCCTGTGTACAAAGCAAGGTTTATAAAGATATGTTTGCTAAGGTTGTAGTGGAAGATCTAGCAGATTCCTGACCTCAACCCCTCTGAACACCTTTGGGAGGAACTGGAATGCTGACTGTGCTCCAATGTCTCTTCACTCAACATCAATGCCTGACCTCACTAATTCTCTTGTAGCTGAATGAGCACAAATCTCCACAGCTATGCTTCAAAATGTAGTGGAAAACGTTCCCAGATGAGGAAGGTTATTATAACTAAATATCAAGTACCTTAACATGTTTCATAAATATCAAGTACATTCATGGGCAGTCATGGGCAGGTGTCCACATATTTCTGGTCCTATATTGTATGTGCAAATGTGAAAATGTAAATTAAAAGCTGACAAATATGCATTCTTGAAAAACTTTAATTATTTTTCCATTTGGTCTCTATTGTTGCATTTGATCATTACCCTGGGGTATGAATATGAGCTTTCACACATGTAAAATCACTTATTACCATGAGGAAGAAGACCTTTTAAGACAAGACACAGGTGGTTGTTAACCTACACAAATCAGCTAATGGAAAATAAAATAAAATAAAATAAAAAATATCTAAATAGTTAAAAATACAATTATACACAAAATACTTATGTGCCATAGCTGGACATTTGCCAAGAGTGTGACCCATTGAGCACACTGCTGTCTCAGTTACAGTGATTAAAGAGGTGCAAAAGAGAAAAAAACACCCCAAGATGAGTTTTAGAGTTGCAAAGTGTCGTTCATTCTTGTAGTCACGTTTGGAAATCTACTGTCAAACACCACTTACATAACAACCAGCTGTGTGAAAGCTCTACCTGAGAACATGGTATAAAACACAGCACCTGATCTACACCAGGTGTCATTAGAACTACAGTTGGCATTATAGTGTGTCATTGGAAAAATCAGCTGAGAGCCACTTTATAAGATATATTCCATTGTAAAAGCCTCATTGATGAATTAGGGCTATTTTGTGGCTGGTCCTTTAGAGGCTCTTGTGAAGATGATGATGTCATGAATTCTGCTAAGTACCAGGATATTTCAGCCCGAATCCTGGAACCATGCATGTCTTTGGACTGGGGGAGGAAACCGGAGTACCCGGAGGAAACCCCCGAGGCACGGGGAGAACATGCAAACTCCACACACAAGCCATGAATTTTACAATTATAAAAATATATTTAATAAAGACAATTCACAGTATTACTGTGCAGATTTACCATGGTTTCATTATTTTGGAATACTCTTACATTTTACCCCCTGAAAGGTATGACTTGTTAGTGTTTCGTTTCTATTGCACTTGTAATTCATCTCGATGGCAGCAGAAGGTTCTAAAAATGACAGACTGCTGCTTTAAAATTCTGCCTAACGAGAACAGATACTGGTATAACATTTGTGATAAAGTGTTCAGCATAAATTTTTAATATGAATATTTAATATTTAGAATGTGGACCCTGCTAAGTGTGAAAAAAAAAAGAATGAGCTAAATGATACTGTGATTGTGTAGCTGGTCTTGATTCTTGCTATCCAGAAGCCCTGGTGTGATTGATGGTCAGACGGCAAATCTTGGAGGAGAACAGGCAAAACGGCCAGGAACTGAAAGCGATTGAGAAGCTTTTCCATTTTTACAGTGACCTTTATTTCTGGCGCTGGGGAATCCACTGATCATATTCATGAGGGAAAGCGCATATTGAAAGACGTCTAGCAAACTGGAAATAATCCTTTTGATACATTTTCTTATATAAAGCTGCTTATATGGCTTGGCTTGAGGTGCTACATATAATTTTTAATCACAGAAACTGGCACCAGTTCTTAGACGGGATTGGTTGTCAAAGCAGTGATTTCTGATCCAGCATTAACTGAGATGTTAACTGCAGATTTGATCATGTGGTGTATAAAATACACAGCAGTATGACAACACAGGTTTGTTTAATCCTTTATAGGCACTAGACATAACCAGTGATAATGAAGGAAATTTTCACCTGTAGTTTTGAATGAGATAGTCTGCCCCAGTTTATGATTATTTTCGAGTAAATATACGACCAATACTAAATATGAGTATTGCTAACATGTTGTGCATGCATTCTTTATCTAAACCCTCATCACAGTTTTGTACTGTTTTTCTTTGACTTTCTCAGATGGCAGCTTCATATTTAGATCCCACCGAGAGTTTTTGGTTCTGGGAGTTTTCATGTTCACTCCCACCCTACCAGAGTTTGCCAGGGGCTTGCTTAATGCATCATCAGCTCCAATAGGAGTTCCCCATGTCTCCTAATTAGGCACAACCTTGGGGTGGACAGTTTAGGGAGCTAAAACAGGTGGGACTTCATCTGGAAGCCTTGACCTCTGTCTGAGCCGTATTATAAAGGTCTTCTCTGTGCGAAGCTGAAAGTACAAGTAATGGTAAAAGAAAAGAAAAAGGTATACTCTGGGGGAATGAATCAGCTTAGCTCAAATTCAGAGACGTTATTGAAAACAAGTTTGTTAATATCGAAAAAGCAGATGATAAGTGTACAGAGAGAGTGCATTCTGTTTCTGTGTTGACAGCTTGTGAGCTTGCATGGCTGGAAGTGAACTCACCAGGTTGAGATGGATGCAGTAAGAAGGTGACGTAAAAGGAAGTTGCTACGCAGCACACTGGCGTAGATGCAAATGCTAGATTACACATGACTGGACATCTTAGCAGCTCTAAACACACCCTGAGCCCCAAAAGCTGAATAAAAACTAGAGCTGTAGAAAGCTCATAAAGGCTCTGTAGCCGTTTAACTCCAAGCAAGCCTGCAGTTAACGACCGTCTCCAGGAATTTCTGGTAATGGCTCTTTATGGCCATTGAAGACACTATAGATAATTTGGTGTTGTCCAACCAGGTGCTCCCCAGTCGAGAGCAGCCACTTGCTTGGAGAGTTAATCCTTTCATCGCCTGTATGACCCCACTCCCTTTTCATCACCTATGCCATTTTCATTATTGATAAGAGCGTTATTTAAAAAAATGGTTTTCCAAAACCAGGAAATCTTTTGTAGCTGCATTCTCAAACTGCTGACTCCGACAGTAAAGAGCAACGGACGGATTAATTTGGGAAGATGATAGAGTCGAAGCAGCGTGAATCAGGCCATAATGAGCATGCATTCCTTTGACTCTAGTACCGAAGAATCAGCACGTGCCTCGCTCTAATAAGCGCCTTTCAAGATGCTTTCACTCATACCGCCATCTCTTAGTTATGAAATATGCATGGTGCAAAGCCTCCACTCAGCTCCCACTGGACCAGCACAAGATAACTTCTTCCACCTGATCAATGCCCATGCAGTTGTAATATGCCGGTTCTGGAGGTGAGAGAGATAGTAATTAGATTATAGGGCTAGATGTGAACTTTTCCCAAGCTACGCCTTTAGCGGCAAAGCTATTTGTTTAATAAATTCCCTCATGTTGTCTAGGGACTCCCAATCATTCTGCTCCTTGTGTACAACTGCTGTAGTTAAAGCACCAAATTACCATCTTATACTCAAAGACAGATTATACACAAAGACAAGCACTGGCTTAACAAATTTCCATTATTCTCCTTGATTAATAGGAGTATATCATGCTATTAGTTTTAAATGTCACATTATAGCGTTATGCTCTATTGCATTTGTCGCATGCAACTCACAGTGCACCCTACTGTTTCCGACTTTGGAAATCCTGGTTTGCTGAAGCTCACAATAATGGCAATGTGTGAGTGTAATTTTTTTTTTAAGGAAATTGGTCCATTAAAGCAAGCCATTTTATGGCTTTTTCACATTATGGGTAACCTAACAGTCTTTTCTGTCTTATTATTGCTGTATTTTCTGACAGTACGCTCTCTCTTTTCACACAGGTTCTAGTTTATTGCCTCTTTACAGACCAATTAGTTCAACAAAACGCAATCCAAAGCGTTTCTTTTCCAGAGTTTTCATCCGCAGGATCTACGCCACTCATTAATCTCTGTGTTGTTCTTTCTTATACCCCTTTGTCCTTTTCCAGGAGACAGGGGAGGTTATGGAGTCCCAAAAACTTTTTCATTTTCTTTTCCTCCCTTACGCTTATCTCTTCTTCGCTCTTTTGCCAACCATAAATAAGCCCAAATTTTAGTACTACACCCTTTTCTTTCCCTCCCTTTTCTTGTCTTTGAACTTCAGAGCTATTTAGACATAGAGAGCAGCTTCTACCTCAACTGGCATGCTTTTTAATGTCCTAATACATAGCAGGCATGTAGAGATATACTCTATGCATGCAGGCTGAAAGGACAGTAATGGACTTAAACAAGGCCTGAGGTGCATCTTAAATTCTTCGACCTAATGTAAATACCCCTTTCGCATGCCTCTGAGAAAATCAGCTCTCACACAGACACTATTTGTTATACACATGATTTTTTTCTGTTTCTCACCCAATTTTTTTTTTTGGGGGGAAAATACAACAGCAGGATATAATGCCACTCTGCAAGAACGCTCCTTCTGTCAGCTGCTGTAAAGATCCTAATATGCAAAACAGGAATAAAACGCTGTGTAAATATCCAGCAGCCTCATTAATTTTAACTGCAACCTGTTTCGGTGTACCCGAATATCTACTCCTCTCACTGATGGCAATTTCCTTCGCCCGTAAAGGCACTTTAAAACAAATTTCACACCTCCAGTAAAAAAAACAAAACGACACACTCCTGAAATCGACACCTTTTATATTTAGCACTAGGTATCAGGTGTTAGATTAGTTGGTGAAATGTCTCTCCCTGTCCTATAGCAGACAGCTTTCAATACTTTTTTACAAGCACTGTCAGGAATCATTTGTGGATTTAAGTAGTGGTGTCTGTGCTTGATAAGTGTACATACTTTCTCACACATACACCTGAGATCTTCAAATTCTGAGCGACGAGTGATTTATTTGTGGAGTTTTGGCTCGGGAGGCATTCACGGGCGGCATCACCACGGTCAGCTGAAAGTACAGCTGGAATCAAGTTCACGTCCAGAGAACCAACAGTTGTGTCCGCACAATTTATTTGTCTGTTAGCATGAAGATCAAGCGCTGCCTCTTTTGAGTCTCCTCTTTTTAGCTTCTCAATTATTTAGAGCTGAAAACTAACATATACATCATACATGTACTATAAAGCCAACCTAACCATCACATCCATGTGTGCTTTTTAAAAATCCCATTCCAGACTTCATCTCTCTTTTATAATAACCTGCATAGTTCTGGGAAGGGTTGCTGCAAGATTTTGGAGAGTGGCTGTTTTTTTCAGTGGGGTTAAGATCAGGGCTCTGTGTGGGACTTTGCAAATCATGGACCTTCTTTGTGCGCAGGAGCATTGTCATGCCAGATCGGGTTCGGGCTCTTTAGTTCCAGTGAAGGGAAACTATATTGTTACAGCATACAAAGACCTTTGTGTGCTTACAGATTTATGCCAACAGAAGACTCACGTATGGCTGTGATGGTCAAGTGTTTGCATACTTTTGGCCATGTAGTGTACTACATAAGAAATAAAAACACTGTGGGACATGCTATTATAGGAAAATAACATTCGATGGGGTTATGGGTGGTGTGCTACCAGATGCCAGTCACTGTTACCATCCTGAATTTTTTATTTTCAAATAACAGCACATCAAACATCATGGTTTTTATTCCTCTTTTTATTTATTTATTTTTAAATGACAGTTAATATAAAATGATAAGGTTTTTTATGCATTTATATTTACATACATGCTTCCACATGCTGTGGATGGTTTGCTAAACAAGTTATCACATCCAATATGAAATACATTATAGTAGCTATAAACAGTGTCATCACGTCATGGAGACTTCATATATTTACATAATTAAATTTCACTCATTCATTCATCCATCCATCCATCCATCCATCTATCTATTTAAACTGATTTCTGTGGCAATATATCACCTTTAGGAGTAATTTGTTGCAATAGAAACGATAACGTATTAGAATGAGTAGATCCATATAATTACATTTCCCTTGTACCCGGCATAATTGTCAAGGCTGCTGTGATGAAAGCGAATCCACACCTTCTGACCAATCAGAATCGAGAATTCAACAGCGCTGTGACGTAATACATCCTCATACACAGATATTTACCACTTACCAAAGAGTCGTTATCTGTGCTAACACCAGGGGGACCACACAGCTCTTTCTCCCCCCTCCCCCCAACACTCTGCCTCTCTCTCTCTCTCTCTCTCTCTCTCTCTCTCTCTCTCTCTCTCTCTCTCTCTCTCTCTCTCTCTCTCTCTCTCTCTCTATGTTTCTGTATTGTGTACTGTGGCTCCCTTGTGCTGTGCTATTATTGATCTGGGTACAGATGAAACCTGACTGCTTTTTAACAGCCACGTTGATTCAAACAGCATGTTAGGCTCCGTTCCATCGATATCCAGTGCAGATGAATGATTAAACACAGCTTTAGCAGCCTTGGCGCCTTCTTAAATAAAGCGTTTTCATATAAGTAGCGACGCTTTGTAGATAAACAGACCCGCGTACATTGCAGTAATTGGGGCCACTGGTTGTTAGGGGAAGCAATGGAAAGGATTTAATCAAACTTCCCTATCATGGCTGCGGAAAGTTAGAATGACAGAACGAATGCCTGACGTTAGATTCAATTTGATTTTGCAACCAGGAGGTTTCATTCCCACGAGCGCAGTGTTAGAGTAAGCCTCAGGAAAAGGCTATCGCTTTCCGAGTTTTCTTTGAACAGAAGAAGGTGCCATGTTTATAGAATTAGCTTTCTCTTTCATCAGACTGATTTCAGTAAACGATGAGATCACAGCTTAATGACACTACTTCATTCGCTAACTTTGTTAGTGCCGACTGGAAGACGCAGCATTCATCAAAGACGTGCAGGGTGTTTGTCATTTCATGAATTATTGATTTAACTGTTGAATTTTAAACGATGGGCTGTGGCATGCTGTAGCATCCATCTTTCATCTAAGCGCCTTATTATGCAGAATATGTGAACAGAAGAATGTGAAAAGCATGCCATTAAGAAAAATAAGCTTTATATGTTTGATTATGTGAATCTTATATACCTGTGAAATGACAGAAACAATAAGTAATCTCATCTATATGTTTATCTATATGTATATCTACATATCTGTGTGTGTGTGTGTGTGCATGCACAAGATTCCTGGAAGCTGTAATGTCATATGTGGTCAGTGGAAGTTCACTGCTCAGTTTGCACACCTCTGATTGTGCTGTTTAGACGGTTCTTGTCCTCCGGCTAAAATCAGGCAGGGTGACAAACCAGCATGTATACTCAGGCAGCTCTTATTAAGTTAGTAGGATATTCCGGGGGTGAAGGCGCTGTAGAACAAAGCCTAATGCTTTGCTAAATCCAATTGCCTGGAGGTCATTTGCGGGCCCTGCGGCTAGCGCTAGTGATCTCTGTGTAAGGTCATTGTATATCTAATAACGGGAGACAGTTGCGTAGTGCTTTTATACACCGACTCCATCCCTTGTGGCCCATTCAACCAAGAGTATATCTTCTCCTGCTTGACCAGACCCCGCACATCCAGGAACGGACCCTATTCCCTTCAGGCCTGCCCCGAAAGGATTTCCTGACCCATAGCTGGGAGCGTACTGCCCATCTGACCCTTTCAATCCTCATGAGGGATTTCCCCGTGAAGCAATGGGGTATCCAAAATGTCAATCCATCTTCATCAGAAAGAGAGAATTCAATAGTAAGCCATTTTGGGTGTAAAGAGAGAAAAGGTATAGCAGATGTGTCTTCTTAGAAAGGGACAGGAGTGACTGCGAGACTGGTGAGAGGATGGTGCTCAGTGTAGATAGAGCAAATGTGGCTTAGAGATAGAGGCAATATTAATTAACAACCCTGATTATAGCCCATAGGGTGTAGTATTAACTCACACTGATACATGGATGCCCTTAAATTTAAGATAATTCATCTCTCTCTCTCTCTCTCTCTCTCTCTCTCTCGCTCTCTCGCTCTCTCTCGCTCTCTCTCTCGCTCTCTCTCTCGCTCTCTCTCTGTATATACTGCAAACACTTCTACAGAACTATTTTCTGTCACACTGAAATCTTCTTGTAAGCTATGTATTAAATTCTTTCTTTGGCACTCCACAAAAAAATGTCTCAATCTCAGCATTGTCAATATTCAGCTACTTCTGTAACGAGGAGCGACTGATTTCTCTAACATCATCACATAACGTTACTCTGCACCTTTATTACACCCCAGATTTCACCTCCGTCAGTGTTTTTTTCCTTGCTCGCTCCGACATTGCCCTCTTAAACGATGAAGACGCTTCAAGTGCTTTCATCGCCAAAAAAAGAAACGCAGATGCAGTATGTGGCTGGTAAATCAACAGAGACACTAAAAAAAAAGGCAGCTGTGCTGATTTCCTGTATGCTCCTGATTGTGAAAGCAGGCCTGGGCTAGAGCTTCTTGGCAGCAGATGGATGTGTTGCTCAGGAGCAGTGATATTCAGAAAGCTCGATTTAGCATCTCCAGTTTAAGATGATGTGTCTTGTCTGAGTATGTACACAAATAGAATTTGTACTGTTAAATACTTATATAACAAACACACAGTGTCTGATTCATTAGGCTGTTAAAGTTATTATGTATATTAAAAACAAACAAACAAACAAAAAACCTGGGGATATGTTATTATAGGAAAATAATCAATAGTGGTGTACTGTCCCACATTTTAACAATTACACGTTTTATTATTCATATTTTATGTGGCTTTAGTCAAGTGATTACAATGCATCCTAGCCCTTCTGACCAATCAGATTTGAGAATATGAGCCATGGCATAGAAGTGAATTTAAACACTCTGCTAAAATCACTGCAAGTTTTTGAAATTAAGTCTGTTTAGTAATCTACTGACTCAAAAAGCATAAAATCAGGAATATCCCTGTTAAGGTGGGGACATGTCCACAGACCACTCAAAACATGCCTGTCAGTCAAAATGAACCCTTCTTTGGACACTAGTTATATTATATTAATGCAGAGGTCTTCCCTTGAACTTGTAGAAGCATGTTGTTGGACATTAGGTCATTTGCACAGCTGACATATTATACTCGACAGGCACAATTAAAGCCGTATATAGATTAATACCACACTAAACTGAACAATTTTCCACCATGGCCATTTTTGTCTCTTAATAGCAAAATCTAATTAAGGACTAGTGCAAAAGGTGAAGTTGAACATCTGTGCATCCAGTGCACATGATCACCAATTCAGGGTCATTTGTATCAATCGGGGCTCATTGTGTTGTGAGTGAGACACTTGAGCATTATTATTCACAGGGCAAGTGGTGTCCTGCCCCCTGTTCCTCCTTCACTGCGAACACGTGCAGCTTGTGTGTGTGTGTGTGTGTGCGTCATGGTGCCTGAAAAGTGTTAACAAAGCATGAAGGACCTTTTGTGACTCATTTCTAATAACAACGTGGGATAAATAATCTGTGGTCTAAATTACTATATACATTCCTCATTTTCAAAAAGAAATAAGTGTGCATGGTGAACCAATCCAAAAGCATTGAAGTTAAATAAAAGGATACCTTTCATTTATCTATCGCCACTAAGGGTGGCATTCGTGCCTTTTGAAATCAAAGCCCATGGTATTATCATTGAGGGATTAAGCCAGATTTCCAAAGGAGACACATTTGGACCGGTTGCTAAAGCAAAGTAAACAACCACGGAGATCACTCTTTAAAGCCGAGCCAAAAAAAACGGTGTCACATTACCTGGGGTTGTTATTGACACAGACTGAAGACGGCAGCATGGTGTTGGATACAATTTGTGGGTGACGGGGTGATGGGCTGCTTCCAGCAGAAGGCCACAAGCACGTCAGCTTCAGTCTGGCGTTACAGAGTTACAACAGAAGAACAGCGTACTCATAAACCGCACTCCGTTCTGGACACTCTTTCAGTTGGAATGCATCGAAACCGAGGCAGTTCATGCTTCTAAAATTATGCTCTTGGTATGAGGGCCTGTGTACTTGAAAATGATCGAGGAGGTTCCTTGGCTGAACTACCACCCCAATACACAATTTAAGTGGGTTTATATCCAAATATATAATATTATGATGGAAGCTGGAAAAAACGCTGAAGTTGTGCACTAAAGTTTATACAGAAACATTTTTTTCTTTTTCTCAGCTAAGCATGCTTCATTCATGCTTGCATACAAAACATTTTGTTTTTCTAGAAAATGGGTTGCATTGCTTCTGACCGGCAGATGAATAAAAATATGCAAGAAAACATAGCCTCTCACAAAATTCAAACATAATACGTGATAAAGAATTAATTATCATTTGATTATTTTAGCTAGGATTGTATTTTTTGTGGATAACTTAATAAATAATAAAATAATAAAATAAATTCACTTATGGGGCAGCAGCCTACCTAGGCAGCGTTTGCTCTAAATGAATGGCCGTCCTTCTTGAAATGCCACATAACACATTTGTCTCCTGAGATTTGAAGGCAGCATCACATATATCATTTGATGTGGCTAAAAGAACTGTCGCTATAAATTCTGAAACCTAAAGGAATCGTAGCCAGTTTAGCTGCAAACATTTGAGTGTTCAGGTTTGTTTATTACTTCCTGGATTTCTTGACTTCCTTGGTGTTCTTGAGAGCGTTTCATTTTGCTCTTGAGCCTTTACATCAATATATGGAAATGTGAGCAGCAGCTAAATTTGCATGTAGCCCTTAAATATCTGGCATATTTAGCCAGTTCATGTATATCTAATGAAGTCAGTATAAATCCTACTGTTGTTGGTTGCAGATAAACACACATACACATAAAGCTTATTTACTGAGTTAGTACATTATCAGCTATGGATCTATAGACCACATAAAGCTGGAATTTTCCCAGCCGTTTGGCAAAGCCTTCCGTGCATTGTGCTTCGTACAAAAAAAACGGTCCAGGCTGAAATGTGCTGAACAAACCGTTACGCTCGGAGCTGAAATCCTGAGGGACCCGGGGGAAAAAAAAAAATAAACTTCAGCAAAGATACATTTGCTTCTCGACAGCCAGGAACAGCACAATGTTTAGCGATTTCCCCCTACACCTTCTGCTCCAGTGGCTATGTACCGCAGTAACTGCACTCCTATACTCACTATACTGCAACACAACCAAGCAGGTCAAGCTGATGACCAGGTGATCGTATGTGTACATGAGTGACATCATAACCGATTCCAGTAAAGGGATGTCTGTGTAGCTTTGTGTCCTTAAATGGATTTGGAAGGGTGTGATACATTTTGAAAATTTAACAGTGTTTACACAGTACATAAAAGTGTGTGTGTTTGTGTGTGCATGTGTGTGTTTTTAAACCAAGGATATTTTTCTTTCCTCAAGCACCCTTTAAGCACTAGACCGAGCAGACATTCACCTCTAATTTATTTGCAACAGGACAAAGTTAAAGAGATAACTAACCCACCCAGTGTTTGTCAACAATTCATCACATTAAACCATGAGTGATTTGAACAGCCTCCATTTGTTTTCTTTTTCTTCATGCTTTCATAATTTACGATGTAACTAAATCCTTCAGGTAAACAGTGTACAAGGCTGCTTTCTTGTAACTATTTTCCAGTGAAGTAAACCAGCCTACTCTTCAGGCAGTTGGGTGATGAAACTGAAGATGCCCTCAGAGTATCTACCGCTGTGCCCAGGGTGCTGTATTTTTGTGTGTTATTTGTGTGTGCCAGTGTGGTGTGTAAGGTTGTTAGATGTGGATGAGAGCAACAATGAATAAATATTAAAGCTTTACAACCCTTTCTATTAAAGGGTTACAACTTATATGAAATCAAACATAAAATAACGGACTGTTGATGACCTAATTACATGCATAGCCTACATTGTTCGATAAGTAGCTGATTTGCCACGGAACGTCATGCGTTAGCTATTTGTCAGCGTAATCCAATGCAATTTATTTAAATGATGCAGAACTTTAGTCGTATCCAAACGGAAAATGGCAAAAGCTTGACTCACAGCAGTCGAGTGAGTAATTTAGCATTTATACTTACATATTTTCCTGATACTTTTATCTTAAGCACTTTACCATTGAGGCAGGATCCAGCCAAGAAGTGAAGGTTTTAGGCGTTCTCAAAAAGGTGCTCAAGGGCACAGCACAGGCTCAAGGCCCAGAATCAGTAGCCCAGAGGCTTAACCACTGAGCCACCACTTCCCTCTGTAATGACAGTGTGAGTTTTGGCCTCTGCCACAGGAATCACTGAGCCATTGTCAAAGCTCCAAGCTGAACACCACAATAGGCAACATCTTGGAAGTCATGGGACTTGAGGCTTGTCCCACATTCTCCCATTCAAGACCTCGTGTACCATAGCTTCACACCTGGACAATGAGTCTTATTTATCAAGCAAACAGAGCATTTACTCAAGAATTGTAGTATTCATGATGATCCTGTGAGTTTGGAAACACTGTTGTATCATAAGAGAACTCCTGTACTGGGGATTTACTAATGAAAACCTTTAATAATCGGCTTTGAACTGGTGGGAGTTACTGTAGCAGTAAATTTACTCATATCCAGACTGATAAACAGGGCACCACAGTGCAGACTTTTTGCTAGACTTGGTAGAGGACCACAGAGATTAGGGCACTATTTGAGACAGAGCCATAGAGAACACAACTTTAATTTCACTCATTTTAATCATTTTGTTTTTCATTAGTTGCACCTGAGTGTTTTCAGGTTGTCCATCCGTCTGTCCAAGATTCTCGTTAGAGCATTAATTGGTGCGAGTTACTGGTTATTTTATCTACCAGTTATGTCGTCAGGTTTAGCTTATTTATATCAGTTGTACATGAAACTAGCCACTCAAGAACAAAAAAAAAAGAAACAGAGCCCTATGAAGAGTTCTCTGTGGTAGCTGACACATTCAACATTGAATGGACACCATGATTAGTCATCAGTGGTCATTTTGTCGATTTCAGCACTCTTTGAGCTTTGCCTTTTATGGAGTTTTGTGGACATTACTAAATGAAAATCAGATGTGTTGTAAATGTGATCTGACTGGATATTTTTTTAATTTAGTTTGTCTCACAAATACATTTACACACAGTGAAGCTCATCATTTTTTTAGTAAAGTTGTATGAATTTTTCTACTAATTCAACCCAAACTAGAAATTTCCCCTGATTTTTCTAAGTACTTGTGTGTGTATGTTGCTGAATGGCAATCAGTCGTAAATTACCAGGCTCATGCACTGAACAGCTGATTTGCATTTGGTGACGTCTACAAAACTCATGAAGCTCAAACAGCTGAAATGCCAAGTAAATGGCAAAAAAAGAGGAAGAATTGACAGCTTTTTGAAAGCATCTAATGCAAAGAAAATATTTATTATTTAACAGTATAATAATCTCTTGAAAAAAGACCAATATCTGAAGCTGAATTACAGATAAGGTGAATTAGATGTGAATTAAGTATATAAGTAAATACAGTATATATAGTATGACACCAAGCACATTACGCAGGGAAACGGTGTCGCACGCATCCTGATACCATGTTGGAGGAGTATTGCGACACAGCTCTGATAAATTCCTCCTTTTACACAGCTGTATTAGGCTTCATTCTTAATTTAATGACAGGACTTATTTGTCTTAATTTATGAATTTATGTTAGCTCCTTTTTTTTATTTAATTTAATATTTCTTTAGGCAATGCCTTTAATATGAGACAACACGGTTTCAAAAAATATTCATTCAATTTGTGTGTATAACTGAAATGCACAAACTATTAAGCTTGACAGTGTGATCCGTATATCATCGCAAATTGATTTGATGTGATATGAAGTCGATCAGCCGAGGTTTGCGTTATTTATTCTTCTTATGCATCACATTCTTACCACACACACACACACACACACACACACACTCACGAGCACACGTATGATACTTTTTTGTGAAATGATGGGATTTTCATGAATACCAAATATCTTGTCTTGTCTCACTATGAGAGTAAATGCTTGTAAGAACCATTTACGAATATATCTGTTCAGATCCAGCTTGATGAATGGGGCCCAATATTATTAAAAGATTGATAACTGGGACATTAAAGATCAGACATTGTAGACTCTGTTGGAGGACTACAGGGATTATGGAATCATTGGGGCAAGACAACTGTAATTTGACTCATTGATTATTTAATTATTTTGCTTTATATAAAATGATAGCTTTTAGACTTGTAGCTTTCCATTAGCATTTGCCTACAAATCCTGCTACTAATGTATATGTGTTATATTTACATCTATTCGTGTTCAATGGAACGTGTGTGAGTGTGTGTGTGTGTGAGTGTGTGTGTGAGAGAGAGAGAGAGAGAGAGAGAGAGAGAGAGAGAGAGAGAGAGAGAGAGAGAGAGAGAGAGAGAGAGAGGGAGAGGGAGAGGCAGAGGCAGAGAGGCATAGGCGGCGCTATGACCCAGCGGACTCCTCCTCTCCCTCCCGGTCCCTGTGGCCGAGCTGAGCACCGCGCTACCGAGCGGAGAGGAACTCATTACTATCTTCAAGTCGAGTTCGTAGCTGTTTGCGGGATGTTCCTCTAACTCTTCGGGCTGAAATTACGAGGATTTATATTTTTTTCCTCCTTCTGTCTTTCTCAGCCTCTTGGTGTCCTTGTGGCTCCGTCTCACTCTCACTTTCACTCCCGTGATTTTTTTTTCGCCCGTCCTTCTTGGGATCTTATGGAATTACGCATCATCTCTGGAATCCAAACTGAACACGGACTGCCGTCTTGTCGGGACATTTTCACCCCCAAAGTACTCGAAGTGCTCTATTACCAACCAACTCTTTTTCCTTCCAGTTTGGCATATTAGAGATCTTACTGCCAGGAAATCTTTGGGCGTTGAAGTGTCAGTTCGGGCGCATGAAAATAACCTCAGTAAGACCGTAATCATTATAAAAAGCGACGGAAAGTTTTCTTTCTCGGGTTTCAGCTTAGTGGAAAAAATAAGGGGAAAAATTGGTGTGGTGGCGGCGACTTTGGGTGCTGCACGTCTCGGCACACAGACTTGTGGGTGGTTGAAGGGGACAGCTCGCATCCCTGCTTCAGATCACACTGCAGATTACTGCGCTTCCGGGAAAAGAGAGGAAAAGTTCACTGCGCTTGCCATAAACGCGCTGGATTAAAGGGCTGCAGTTGGCGCATTCCTCTGTATTCCTCTGAGAAAATGCTGCAACACTGAAGAAAAGTGCAGAGCCACTAATATGACTTGTCGGCGCATTGAAACTAGCACCGATCTCACTCCTTTGCTTGCGTGATGTTTTGATGCTGCACATTTTTGGTTACAAATATGATGAAATGGCAGCCCCGGAAGAAGGTGAGATCATTTCTATTACGTGCTTGTTTGTGCTCGGAGCGTGATCAGAAAGTGTTTTAAGCTGATTAATATCGAAACTATATACGTGATACGTTCTGTTGGCTCGTAATATTTTGGTTTTTAAAGTCTTCTGAAAGTTGTGCCAAATGCGCTGTGCCAAAATTCTTTTCTTTTTACGCATGTGGCGCATTTTACGCATGTGGGCGGATTGGCACTGATTACGCTTCCGTTAATAGCCGTTATATTTATTGTTTTTAAATTAGCATTATTGTTGCAGTTTAAGTAGCTATCTATACCGTCATGTGTCGTTCAGTTACAGTCATAAACAGCACTGATGATTTGGTGAACACTCCAGTCTGGATGTCTGGTTCACGTCCCACTTTTCTGACCTCAAACTTTCGCTATCCGCGCAGTCAGAGATGCGCACAGCTTATATGATGCTCATCATAACATCCACAAAATCCAGTGAATTTGATATTTAGCCTGCTCTCAATTCGCATTTCTCCTTCTTATGTGGGCCACTATAAAAATATCAACTATGCAAAACGTGTGTAATTTCGCCTGAGACGTAGAAAAGTCCACTATGGCCTCAGTTTGGTCTGATCACAAGAATATTGATCGTATTATAGACTCATGTATCGATGCCAACCCGTGTAGTTCTTCCTTGTTCCACATGGGGGCAAGAATAGAGTTGATTCATTTTTCTAGCATCTGAAAAAATAGTGTTTCTGCTTTATTTCCCCTCAGAATATATCTTGATTCTTTTTTGCTCTGTGTTTTTAATTAGCGTGTGTATTAGTAGTTTTCATTGAATTCCTCAGGAATTCATCAGGGTTCAAAAGATTTCTGTAAAAATGTTTGTATTTTAACAGCAAAAAAAAAGAAGCTCAAATTGTGAGTGAGTCATCTATGCAGCTGTAGTGCACCTCTTTCAAAAGGAAATCTGTAAACAGACCACTCTGGAGGATTATTACAGCCAAAAACACAGTCGGAGAGCCCCAGAACACACACGTTTCAGGAAATTGTCATTCAGAACGCCACCTCGGCTTCAATGGACGTGACAAAGGGGAGGGAATGATAATAATTCCCAGCAAAAGATGGCTGCTGTTAAAACTCAGCAGGTGTCAGATTGCATCCTTTGTCAGAAACCTCTTGATTACGATTTCCACCATTTCCCCCGCGCAGGGCCTTCTGTACTTGATCAAAGCACCACAGATTTCACTCCACTGCAAATGTTTTTCTTCTGAAGCAATCGTAAGGCACTTTTTGTTGATTCTTCCCCAGGACAGTGAAAGGATGCTTTTTTGTATGTTTGGAATGTCTGAACTTGCAGTTCCTGCCAAGGACACATTTGTGTTGTGTATAATATTGTTTTGAGAGCAGTAGTATTATTGTGTCTGCACCGTGTGTGTGTGTGTGTGTGTGTGTGTGTGTGTGGGACAGAGGAACTCTTCAGAGGAAGAATCAGAAAGCAGGGCCTGTTGGACCAGGGTTTGGCGAGACTCTGTGCGGTCCTGGCCAGCCGCGAGCATTCCTTGCAGACTTGGCCTCACATATTTCCTTCAGTGTTTCCACAATCCCTGAGCTCTCTGGAGAAATTGTCACTCACAGAAGACACAGTGCTCACTGGTACACTCTCATTTTGTCCAAGAGTGTAGGTTTGCTTCATCAGCTAGGCCAGGCTTTAGTCCTGCAACAACACAGGCGAGAAAAAATCTAGAAAATAATACCCATTAACATGTACAAAAATGTTTCTTCTAGCATGCCTTCAGACTGATATCAACCCCAAGCTACTGTTGTGGTGGGTCTGACACTGTTCCCGGAGTTTAATTTGAGACTTTAGGGACAGGTCTTTTTTTTTATTCCAGTATGAAGACATTCCTTGAAAAGTATTATGAGGCCACTTATTTTCATCCCCTTGTGAAATGGATGTCTTGTTTTTTTTGTCCAGGCTTTCTCAACAGTATGACCTAAATGTGTTCTTATGATCGCTTCGAAAAACCACAAACTCAAAGAGCTGCATCTTCAAACACAACTCTCGCTCTCAGCAAGATGTAGATCAGTGTAAGATTTCCATGTGCTGAAAGGCCTCTGTCTCAGAGTGTGTTGCGATCCATTATCCTACCTCCTCAGGCTCAACACTCAATAAAAGCCACAACCCGACTCTGATCCAGCTGCCTTTTTGTGTGGTTTTCAGTTCATCCCCTCGTTTTTAATAGTTTTCACTCCAAGTTATCTTCTGTCACCTCTAAATAATTTAGAGCTTGGACCAGCACTCATCAAAACTTTCAGTGTAACTGTAAGAGTGCTATTCTCTGATTTTTAGATTCTCTTACTCTTAATTATCACTTTGATGAGGTTTCCAGTCAAAAAAATTGATCAGAATGTTGCTGAGCTGAAAGTAAGCGCATGTTGTTATATAGAACCTCATTGTGAATGCATGTTATTTCATACAAGCAGTATAGATTTGCATCTCGAAGCGGAACGCATACGCCCTCTGTGTGCTCCCAGAGCCGATCAATACAGGTGGTGATATAAACAGTCGAGTGTTTGCCTGAAACCTCAGGCGACTCTTCCGTTCCTGATTGGATTACACTAATATGTGCACTTCATATTCCTCTGATAGCGTTCTGGGAGTAGCTGATTTTGTTCATCGCGGATTACGAGGATTATTAACAGATTCTCTTCTCAGAGCCTTACTACCTCAGCAGATCAGCCTACCCTATCCATTATACACAAGAGACTTGTGACTTATAGAAAGCCTGTACCCCAGAGGTTAGCTATTACAGAAGGCTGGGTTGGAGACAGAGATGTAATTATTTATGATGTCAGAGATGCTGAATCAGGGATGCGCTCCAGAAAAGCGAGTGAAGACATGGCATGGAATATATCCTTTTCACTTTACAGTCTGGTGCTTGTTGATTTAAAGATGAATCTAACCAGAACTAAAGTTCCTGAAAGTTTTTAGTTCGGGTCCTGGGGCATTCTATATGAAACTTGCTGGCTTTGGAAGGTTTTTTAAACATGACAGCTCAGATATAAACCTGATTAATACGTCAACCGAACTCTGATTACGGTGGTCAAGATCGAGGGATAATCACTTCTTTATGGTGTCCTTACAGTGGCAAGGAATTTTTTTTTCCTCCAGCGTCTTACAAATGATATTGCCGCAGACCTGATTTAGTGGCGATTTCAGCGGATCGGGCTTAACCTTTATCTGCAGTGATATTGCTTCGGCACTAACCTAATTTGCTAGCTCTTAACCTCTAAGCAGCTTCAGGGCCTTATCTCCGTTCGATTTCTGCTTTATTTATTCGATCTATGAGCGGAGGCTATCTCCGTCCTGACATTTTATCCATCACAGGAGCCGCTCTGACTGTCGGCTCGACAACAAAACGCTTTGCGGGAAACAACTCGATGGATCCGCGATGACAAACACACGCTGCCTTTGCACACACTGCGTACAGAGTGTGTCCCATCACCCGAGCCTCAATCTCTGACCTCCTGCTGCTCATGTTTATGATGCAAAGAGGCGAACAGTCACGAATATCGAAAGGAAGACGGAGCGCACCCATAACACATAAAGCAAGGATGCTGGTGCTCCAGTGTATGGTGTAAAGGTGTTCTGTCACGCCCAGTGAAACGGAAGAGGGAGCATGTTGCTAGCCAGCTGGATGATTAACGGTGAGGAGTAGGTGCACCTGCTGTGTTCTCTGACAGGCCAGCATATTTACAGCCTACCGCTTTGTGTGGAATTGAGCTGAATCAAGCTTGCAAGGCAGGCAGCCAGCCCTGAGTCTCTCTCTCTCTCTCTCTCTCTCTCTCTCTCTCTCTCTAACTCCCGTGTATCTGCACAGCTAATGCAGTGGAGGAAGTAGTGGATGGAAGTTATTAGGAAGCTTGGCAGTGTTCCCTTCTGATCGTCCTTCTGCAACACAAAGAGAAGGTGCCTGCTCAGGGAGTTTTAATAACACAGATCGTTCACCTCCTCCTCCAGCTGCAAAGCCACAAGCATAATTAGATATATCTGGACATTGTTTCCTCATGATAGCTTGCGGCTAAAGGACGGCAATCATTCGCTTACTGTGAGGATGAATACGGATACGTTATTCCGAATGAACAGAACGGATGCAAACCCAAATATAGAAAGAGTGTGGTTGTTTTTTTTTGTTTTTTTTTTAAAGAATGCTTTACATGTGTGCATCAGGACTGGGATCAAAACATAAAAATTTATTCAAGATGGAGGATTTTTACTTTCATCGTGTTTGAGCAAGCAGGACAAAGTAACAGCTTTTAGAAATTGCCTAGTCAGGGTCAAGGTGGGTTAAATTATGTTGTTAGTTTGTTATCTTGGGACAGTGAGTCAACAAAATGTGCTTGAAAATATTGCAGGTCTTGTGATTTTACACATTCCGCATGGGAGTAGGCTGCAGTTAGTAAGTAAAGAGTTCATGTTAAGATGTTTCATGATTGCAACAGTGACTGCCAACAGTGCTGGTAATATTGTTACTTCTCCAATACGCTCCTTAAACCTGAAATAATGGACATGCGCGTTATTTATTTCTTTTTGAGGAAAATACTTCTGGATGATTAAATCATTTATTGTCATACGAACAGGATTAAGTAACATCTGTAGTATGACCTGGAGTGATGAGCATGAAATGGAGTGATCAGCCAGAATTCAAACATTTTTATGGACTGGATTTTTGTTCCTTTTTTTGCCCCATTTGAAGGCCACACCAGATCTGAATATTTGCATCTCTAATCAGATACAGATACAAATAGCATTGTGTTACGTGCTTAATTCCTATGGTGCACTTTATATTCTCCCTAACATTACATTTTCATCTCAGCCACGCTTGTCGCCGTAATCCTGTTTGCATTTTCATCTTAAAAGCAGGCAGCATTCTAAGTGTCTTGGCATGCTCTAGGAGCAAATATGGAAATATCATTTGGAGATGGTATTTCCCTTTAACATTTTCAGTGCAGTGCAGAAAATTAGCTCCTTGATGTGTTGGAGGTTTACCGCCTCAAGAGCTCATCTCAGCCAAGCACCCAAGCATCTAATATGACCAATAATGCTTTTGATTGAAACCTATTTACACAATTTTGCTTTTTACCCCAGGCGGGCAGATGAGTTAATTAGTTGGATGCGGTAGATATGGTGTGTGTGTGAGTGTGAGTGTGTGTATGAATGCTGCTGTGGTATCACCAGGAGGGGTTGTAAATTCTTAGGGTTGGATGTTTCACCATGTAACGGTGCAGTGCTGATTGGTATGATTGGGGTGTGTGTGTGTGTGTGTGTGTGTGTCTGTCTGTCTCAGACCAGCACGGCTGTTCCTGAGGCCCAGAGGTATTAGAAAAAGCAGTCAGTTAAGCAAACATGCAGGCTCAATACACAGCGTATTTCCTTGTGTGCTGAGGTGGAAAAAAACCTCAAATACACCGGCCTCTTGGATTTATTCTAGCAGGAGCTCCTTGTTCTCCACTCCAAAGGAAGTAAAGCAAAGACAGGAAGGGAAAAAAAAGAATAAGAAAAGCTTATGTCTGAAAACAGGGGCTGGCACAGAAGCATTTGATGAAGATTCTCACCTACTGTTCTGCAGCTTAGTGGCCTGATTGCTTTTTCTTTTTTTTTTCCTAGATAATGCTTGATGCTGAGTCTTTGTCAGCATGTGTCTTTTAGCTGCCTGGCTTTCATCAGAATTATTCTGTATAAATAATGAGCTTCATCACTGTCTGCCAGAGGCATGTGCAACCCAAAATGTTTTAGCAGCTGCGTTCCTCACCTTTCGTTAGATTGCTGAGCGTCTGCTCTTGTACACCAGTAGCCTGAGAATTCCACTCATTATGTTAGACTTGGTCCAAAATCATATTTGAAAGGTTGAGGCGATTTTTGTTGTGTGCGCTTGCAAAATACAGTCAACTCTTAATACATGCAGTGAGTGACAGCATAGGCCTGTGGCCATGAAGCTCTTACCCGTCCTTTCATCCATTCAACCTCTTATACTACACGGGGTCACAGGGAACTTTGAGCTTATCCCAGGGGTCTCAGGGTACAAGGCAGGGGAAACCCTGGACCTGCCAAACCATCAAAGGGCACAATCACACACACACACACTCACACACTATGGACAATTTAGAGATGACTGCCAGTCTACACCCCATGTTTTCGGACCTGGGGGAGGAAACCGGAAACCCCTGATGCATAGAGAGTACATGCAAACTCCACACACACAAATAGGACAGAGCCGTACCCAGACATGAGAGGCAAACATGGTAACCGTGCCCCCTGTTGATAATATATAAATTTAGCACATTGTTTTTTCAAGCACACATTTATTTTCTTTCTTTCTTAAATTAGTGGCTACCACATGACTGAGCCTCCCGTGGAGAGAATAACAGCACTGAGACTCCAAACAAAGTTAAAGACACTCATAGAAGGATTTTCGACCACTTCTTTATGGCAAAGGCTCCAAGCATCTTCATATTTATTGCATATCCTCATCCTTCTAAATCTGAAGACTATGTCGGTTATTGAGAAACATACAACATAATTTTGTTCTATATTGTTTTAGATGTTTGGGTTTATCTCTTAACCTCCTGGCAGAGGCAACCTTAAGTCTGAGCTAAGAATCTTTAAAAAATAAAACAAATTAAAAGAAAATTCAGTTTTGGGGTTAGGTTTAAGTGTGTCAATGGTTGTGTCCAGTAGAATTAGTGGATTTATTGTGACTAGTCCCCCACTGCATTTATGTTAATCATAAAGACATGCTCCAAGATCCTCTTCATGTGTCAGCAACCTTGTTAGACATTACTGTGGTTATCAACTTCAGAGAACACTTCACTAAATAGTAGATCTGGGAGGTGGGAGAAACCAGTATTGACAGAACAAATGCAGCGTTTGTGGAAAAAACAACAACATTGCATTCCAATAAATCTATCATTACTAGGCCTCATGCTGTCGTCCCCGTAACTATCACCAATTGAAGATAATATCACCTGTGGCTTTAAACAAGGGTCGGGGGTGTAGTTTCCGCTGAAGTCAGACTATATAGCCTTCACATAGGACAAGCTAAATAGAAGCATGCATTTCGAGAAGCAAGACGATTTATTTTTTGTCAGTGTTAAAGCTGCAGCCATAATGTTTCTAAACTTTTAGATACTTAAACCATCCAACCTGATAGCCATCATGATAGATGGAGTCTGTTGGCGAATCCCAAAGCTATTGTCAAGTATAAGCATTACCATATGACTTAGATCAAACTATCATTCGCTGGATTTGTGTTCATCATTTTATAGCTTTATGTGCCAATAATTCTGCAGCTCAGTGCAGCCAGCTATCTGTTAGCTAACATGATGTTGTGCTAGATTGAGGTACTATGCTAGTAGTGTGGTGGCCAGTGCATCACGGTGTATCACTGTTACAGGTATATCCATTCTACCTTCACTGGGTCATTTATTCATTCGCTCATCTTCATTAATCGCTTTGTCCTGGTCAGGGTCACAGTGTATCCGTGAATACTGGTTTTACCCCCTGGATTGGATGCTAGTCCATCTCAGGGCACTATACACACAGACACACACACACACACACACACTCAATCGCACATGTGTCTTACACACTCATTCACACCAAGGAGGTGTTAGGAAGCCAGAGAACACGCAACAGTATCCATTCAGTGTCTAAGCTTTGGTCAGAGAGTAACCAGAGCTTAGGATTGAATCTGGGACCCTGGGATTGATCTGTCTATGTATCTGTCTGTCTGTCTAAATATAGATCTGGTATTCTAAAAAATCAACCGTTAAAGACTGAACAAGTCAAGTGTCTTTCATAAGGATGCTATGAATAAATTAATTCTGTTTTGTGTCGCCCAAAAAAAGACATGTTTTTAAAGATATAGAGGCAATGAATCTTTCAGGGAAATGTGATACAGCAAAATGAATCTGCATCTAGAAAAAAATACAGAAGAATATATACAGCTTTAACATGCATATTAGCTGTAGTACCCCAGCATGCATGTGACTGTGTGCTTTGACAGGTGCAAACTGACTGCGAGATTGAGCAGTAAACACACCAGCTTCGTTTCACACAGTGACTGATCAGGTGTGTCTTTCTGGACGGGCTGAAGTGTGTCGGTCAGGCTTTTGTCTGGAGCAGTTATCTGTCAGACTGCACTAGTCGACACTTTCCTGTTCTGTAGGCCAGCGGGTCGGCTCTATAAATGGACATCAGGCATAGAGACACAGTGGCACAGTTCTGCGCGGCTGTTTAGTCTATACGGACATCTGATAGCGCTTGTGCTTGCTGACTCTTTGACCCGAACAGCCCTTTTGTGCGTGTAGAGGATTGTGGGCATGTGTGATCATGAAATATGCAGACAGCCTGTGCTTTCTGGTCATAAAATATGCAGGCAGATTTTGTAGATGAGCGAAAAATGACATTTACAGACGTTGACATACAAAATGTTGTGATATCTCACTGTCACTGTATTGTGAACAGGGGTTATGGCGACAGTGCCTCCTGTTAGCTGAATTGCTCTAACAAACGAACATCCAACTTTACTAGACAAGTACCTGTCAGATAGCCATGTTAAACTTAAGAAACATTGCTAGTTTATATTCCTGATCATATTTTACCTGATCTAGTAGTCTGAGTATTTGAATTATAGTGTCTTTTTCTATCTCACCCTCCTCTTTTCAGAAAAGTGCAGCATTCGGAAATGTCAGGTTAGGGAGCTCTTCTGTTTAAGGTGGTCACCATCTTACACAAGCACCAATCTTGTCATTTAATCCAAAACTATTATTACTTATGCTACCATGGTAAGAAAAATCAAACGCTTTCAGTGTTTTCTGATTAGATTTTGTGAATAGCAATGCCAAAAGACTAATAGTGAGTAGTTCTTGCATAGTAGTATTTATATAACAACTTAAACACTAGGCATCGTCACAAAGCAATGAAACCAGATATGGATTTAGTTCCCTGATGAATAGTCAATGGCAAAAAAAAAAAAAAAAACCCTCAATGAGACAACATGAGAAAGAAGACTTGAAAGGAACCATGAATCAAAAGGGAACTCATCCTCTTCTGGTGGCACTGGAGAGCGGAATTATCAATCATTACTCTTTTACAGCACTAAATGTGTTAAAGGATGTTCAATATGAGCAGCAGTTCTTACATAGTAGATGGAAGACTACAGCATCTAGATATCCAGTGAGACTCAGTGGCACTGATTTGGGGAAGTGTAAGTCTTTAGGGGATCCATGTGGGACCATTCCCAACAGCACAAAGTGAGTCACAAGTAGAGGACCGGACAGGTAAAGGGCGAGATGAGTCACAGCAGGTGAATTGTGTCAGGATCAGTCATCAGCATCATGGCAGTAGAGCAGTTTTATTAGTAATACCATGAACTATGGCCGGACGGAATAATACTGAGGCTTCCAAATGTTTTGCTCAATCAATTTTAAAAGAATGTTACTTAAATGGCATATTTTCATGCTATAGTTTGTTTGAGTGACAGTGACTCGATATTACACATATATGTAGTGTGTCAAGACAGGGACTTTATTAAAAGAAGCTTCAGAGTTAAGGCGACATTCATTTGTTCATTGTTCATTCATTATTCATTTAAAATAAATGAATTAGGAGGCATTTCCTTCACGACCCCGGTTGTAAATCAGGTGGAGTCTTGGTAAGTCGTGTTATAATATTATTATTATTATTATTATTATTATTATTATTATTTTATTGAAAAATCTGAACAAGTTGTCATGGATTAGACGAGATTTCTTAATACGCTTGAATCATCGACTGAGCCTTCACGTTTCTAGAGCAGTGTACAGGAGAACTTTTCCCAAGGCTTGTAATCATCATCCTCATCAACTTTATATCCAAGGCGTTTTTTTTTTTTGTTTTTTTTTCCCGTTTGACGTGTATGCTTAAATCAGAATAATAAATATAGCTCTTCAGACGTGTGTGGGAATGGAAGCATTGGGGTAGAGGTGGCACCACCCACACAGCAAGTCTTTCATGTGTGCGTGTAAGTGGCGCCTTTGAACTCCTTTAAAATACTGCAAGCAGCGAAGCAAAGCAAGCATCACGACCGCTCGCGTCTCAGTGCAGTCCTCCTCCACCATTACTCGCTCACTCACACTCTCTCTCTCTCTCTCTCTCTCTCTCTCTCTCTCTCTCTCTCTCTCTCTCATTCTCTCGCATGCAGCACTCTCGCTTTTCATCAAAGTGCCCCTGTCCCTTGGAGCTATATCCAGTTTCCTCCTTTTTCAGGTGTGAAACAATGAAATAATAAAAAGGCCATAGGGGCTCCCTTCTTCCTCACCTCATACTGGACTTTAATGCAATTTGTTTCAATTCCCAGCTCTGCTTCACACCCATTCTAACCACCAACTGTCTCTGCTCTGCAAGATGCTGCCTTGTGCTATTTTGTGGCTGTAGCTTTGCACGTGTGCATGAGCACTCGAGAATAAGCTCTGAATGGAGGCTTTCCAATTCTCCTATGCCACGAAGGTGTGAAATACTCAATCTTTGCAGGTTTCGTGTGTTGACTTGGCACAAAAAAATATATTCATGATTTGGAGAGGTATCCCAGCGAGCTGTGGAGCAGCTTGCTACCATTTACCTCTGACCGTTCAGTGAAAAGGGAGTTAGAGGGATTTAGTCCGATTCTGCATTTAGCAAAGCCAGAGATTCTGCCTGGTTTCCAAACACTTTCTCCATGCTTGTCAGAACGGGCTCGCTTTATTCAACACAGTCTTTCTCATAACACAATGTAGACATTACCATGAAAATGCTGCTTTTTGTTTGTTTGTTTCTTGTGAGATTTTCAATGCAATATCATTACAAGAGCTGCTGTTTACAGTTGTTGACACTCAGGAATGCTTTCATTTTGTTATGCATTCGCTCTTTCAGGAAGTACTTACTGGATCGTCGGTGAAGACGACATTGTAAATTACTTATTTCTCACTGAAGCCAGTGTACTTCATTACAATTTCAGCTAGAAAAGTTAGTCGTCCAGTCAGATCTCATCAGCAAGGATTTCTGGTATAATTTTATATAGTTTACAGAAACAAGTGCAAAGGTTTCTTGAATGTAGGGATCATAAGCCAGCACTATTGGGTTTGTAAGCAGAGGAGCTCTTTTATTATGATGAATAATTTGCATGTGCAACAAATTGCTTTTGTCTGGGTTTGGTTGTGATGTGGCATTGGAAAAAAAAGTTAAAAGCTTCAGATGAAACATGAAGAATTTATGTTCAGGAGTAGGGCCAGGAGTGATAGATAGGTGTTTTGTTTTTTCTAGTATTGTGTTTGTGGCCGTTTTTGTTGTTAAACGTTCTTTTATAAAGTGTGTTATTGTCATACCAAGCTGCGAAAATCACTTTTCCCACATGGGCAATAAACAACTGAACTCAACTGAACTTCACACCGCATCCAAAATGGTGTTTCATCCCAAATCACATCGAAGCATACTAAATAGTGCTCCATTTCTCTCTTGACGCACACACACACACACACATATATACAAGCACACACTCAGTGGAAAAAAATGAAATATGTCGTGTCCCTGTAACCCATTTTGGAAAATGAGTAGGGTGTGCATCTTTCCTTTAAAACTTGAGATTTTTTATGCTTTTAATTTTGTTCTTACATCATTAATGTTCTTCAGTAATTGTATGCCCATTTCTAATTAAACTTTTTTTTAAAGGTTGCTATTGTATTATACTAAAAATAACACAAATCTATTAAGAATCTAGACTGATCTTGGACTCCTGTCGGTTTAAGACTGAAAATCATCTAAATGAGCCTTTGTAATTTTGCGGGTTGTGAAGGTCCATGTGAGTTAAAATTCTGTCAATGCTGTTGACCCTGTTGTCAGCATATGAAGATTTTGAGGTCTGGAATGGATGCAAACAAGGGGAAATATCAAGGGAAATCATTCCTTTACCAGTGAGAAGTGTGGATAGTTTGGTTCTAATGCTTTACAAGGTAAGCCAGTTAAGTAGAACATACAAACATATACAGGGGATGCAGCAAACATACATACATATGTACATACATACATGCATACATACATGCAGGCCTGTTCTATCAACCATTCTGTTTTTACACATATTCACTTTTTGGCTCATTCTTTCTTTTTCTGTCCTGGCAACAAAAATAAATCCTGCTCTCAGAGGGCTCATGAAAAAAAAAATAGTGGACTGGAAAGAGAAGCAGAGAGCCAAAGAGGGTAGTATGCTGCAGGAAAAAAGCAACCCAAAGCGTATTGGGTATACATTCAGGTGCAGTCCCAGTCTGCAAGGTTCTACTTATTCTGGAAAAGTCCTTACTGCAAGCACATAGAATCTCTTCTACATATCATCCATCCAGTGAAGCTCATCTCAGTTATCCATCCCCAGTACGGTCTCCTCCACTAGTCCGATTAAGGTCACAGGACCAGGTGGAAAATAGGAGCTCCTAAAATAATAGGCTGCTGGGCTTAGAATTTCCTCAGCCTAGCACTTTCCATGGCTTTCATTTTCATGGCCTTGAAAACTCTGAACTAATTCCCCCCACCATCCCCCTCAACTTCCTTGGCCAGTTTGAATAAACATTTTTTGACATATTGGCCAGCATGAAGGCCAGCAAAACCTGAGCGAGGTTCATACAGCAGTTGGTCTTCTACTGATCTTCACGTTAATGGGTGCTGCCTCTGTAGCCATTATCCTTGGCTTGACTCTGTACGCTTCTGGGCCTCTGGGGCAGCTGCAGTGGAGAGTCTCGTTTTCTTTTCTGTTTGTCTAACTGTTCTGTTTGCTGAGACCCAGGTGGTTCTGATAAAGCTCAAAAAATGTAATTACAAAAAAAAATTACTCAAAACAGAGTTTATTTATTTATTTATTTTAAAATATGGTGGCCAGTTTTTGTCCACTTTTATCTGGTTTGGTTCTCCACTTTAGCATATCCGTGTGTCCATCTTACACTGTATACAGGTCTAAACTGAGCTCATGTTACTGTTAGACTTCATAAATGCATTCCTGTTGGATGTTTCTGTCATGATTTAGACTCTTCTGGATAGCCAATCACAAATGTTCAGCGTTTCTCTGATCTGTCTTTCTGTCTTCAAACTGTCTGAAAACAGTGAGCGCGTTCCTGCATTCTCTCTTTCTCTCAGTTTCAGATAGCGCCTGACTCCTCCAGACTCGATAAGCAATCATGGCTGGTGGATATGACACTTGTTTTTGTGTGCTGTCTGCCGTCAGCCTTATCAAAAAAACAAAAATCCCACCATCCTTCAGACAGTTCCCAATTTGCCTCTTCATCTCCACCCTCCGTTACAGACAACATTGTTTCCCGAATAGATACCCACTCAAGCTTTGCAAAAGTGCGCCTTTCACTTCCACTAATTGCCTTCTTGAGGTAGCTCATTGCTTACTGATGTGCCCCTATTCACTGCAGTGTATCGGTGGATGTCTTAAGTCGGTTTTCTGTTTGGCGAATTAGTGTCAGAATGATCTCATTTGAAAGCTCAGGCCCTCTCTCATTAATATGATCCCGCGTCCCTCCAGGGGGTTAGAGCCGGAGACAGGATTGGCTTCTTCCAGAAACCCGATTAGAATGCTGTTCCAGTTAATCAAGTCTGAGCCCCATTTTTATCCTCTTCTTTTAAAAATCACTTTTGTGTAATGTAATTATGCCGTATCATTTTTTTCTCTCTCCAGTGCGAAGAAATTGAATTTTGACCATCTCTTGAGCTTTGTTTTGAACAAAGCAGCATTTCAGGATGTGTGGAATCGCTCACTGAACGGTGTTTACCTAGTGCACAATACACTATTTACAGCACATCTCTGACTGGAGTAAACTGAATATATGCAGTACATACCTAGCAGGAAAAAAAAAACATTATTACCTTTTTAAACGTTTATGGCCGTTGCAGGTTTCAAATGTCCTCATGCACTGCAAATGTTGGGATATTTCCATGGCTCAGTCACAGCATCCTAATTTCCCCAGCTATCTCAGTGGAGACAGCGAGCTGAGGTTAGAACGGGGCCGTGCAGACTGACCTCATTTCATGGAACAGTGTTTGGAAAGAGGGGTTTATAGCAGAATATTGCTTTATATTACTTGCTGTGTGATGGCTGCGTGTAACTTAGTAAACAGTATTAATTTCAAAAGAAAAGGGCTTGCTTTAAATAATGGATTCATTTTGGCCAGAATGAAATAAAGTGTGAACTGACAGGCGAGAAATGTAATTCTGCCTCCTTTATCATTTTCTCGGATCAATCCTTGGCTGCTGTGTCTCTTTCTCGTTCCCCGGGGATGATGCTGTGGGGTTGGTAAAGTGGTTTCTTATCTGTATGATGTTTTGAAATTAGTTTATTTTTTCATCTTAGATTAAATGTTTAGATTGCAAAGGGAGAAAACCGGCGCTTCAGCCATGAAGAGTATCGCAATAAAAATCTCTGAGGCTTGGCAGAAGAGAAGGACAGAAATGTCCCACGGCATCTTGTGAAATCATATGACGTACTATTGACACCAGGTTGCTTTTTTGTGACACTTTGGCTGAAACTGTAATGCACGGGTGCTGCCACTGTGTTCCTTTTTGATGTGTGCTTTGTCTCTGTCTAGTTTTGTGTCTTTTCCTGTGTGACCTCTAACCAAGGTCTGTGCGGTAGGTGTCCCAGTTTCTGCCACTTTCAAATTTAGAGCGTAGCTCACTTTACAGTGAGGCAGCTGGAACACTCTCGACATGGGAACGGTGCTTAGGTACACATGTCTGACCTCAGTGTGGCTTTGGAAGCTTCTCAGACGCTTAAATGCTCATCAGATTCATTTCCTGACAGCAAAACGAACCATTAAGCGGGCAAGTTTAGAGGAAGTTCTCGAGTTTAGCTATCTATTGTGTTATAAATTTGGATGAATGGTTCAGATGGAATACCGTTAAGCAGGATTTGAAGTGAATCCTGTATGCCTGCGCCTGTGGGCGCCATTCAGACGGGTTCTCGTCATTTCAATTTGGCTAAATTTGCAGACCGACGGAGGAAGGACTCGTTTTAACACACATGCTGGTGTCATGATTTGTTCTCACCATCTGCTTATTAATTTCATGCACATCTCAGTTTGTTCAGAAGATACCATCCACAAGAACCCTGCAAGTCTAAAGATGATTCAAGTCTTTTCATACCCCGGGCTGTCTGTGAGAGCTCTCAGTGAAACATGAGCTTTCTCATTTTGCCTGCTTAACTCAACAAAAGGCCAGTGTCCCCAGACAGCGTGGACCGTCTGGATATATGCTTATGGACTTTGAAACAGGTGGGCCAGACCAGACATTTGAGCAGCAATGAAGCTCAAACACTGATGAATCCTAAAATTGAGGCCTACTGAAGTTGTCCATCCATCTATCCACCCAACCAGTGACGTGTTTCTCTCCACATTAAGTCAGTATTAGTCTCCAGGCTGTTCATACTAAAGGATAACTTAGTAAACAGTCTTTACCCTCATAGTTCTATTCTGGTATTGTCTGCGCCACTGTCGTATAATCCAGTATGTCTTCCACAAGTCCGGCAGCTTAATTATACGTCCTCTAAAGCTAAACTTAGGCTAGATGACACCATGTTTGCTATTTACATAGCAGTCTCTTTTTCTCTTTTTTTCCTTCTTTCTCACCCTACATCATCTGAAATTTCATTAGATCATTATGAAACTCCAATATTCTCATCATAAGGCCAGGTAAACAGTGCTACATATTTCCATAGTAACCAAACCCGCGCCCAACCACACGTCTCCCAGCCATTTGCAGTCTACGGGGGAATTTTGAATGAAACCATAAAAAGGGCCGCATTAAAGGCTGCCGACCACAGTGGCAATGCCATCTTTCAAGTGGGGCCTGTCGAGAAAGAGGTGGATGTGTAATTAAGGGGTGGGTGGATGGCGATATTTACTCACTCCTTTTGCGACCTTGGGTGGAGCCGACCTTGTGGCTCCGGAGTCACGGCAACTGGGCAGTGGGTGGAGAGGAAATGCACTGCGGTTCTACCAACCATAGCTTGCGCCAAGCATATTCCCACGAGCCCTGTAGAGTTACAATCTGTTTACACTGTTAGGGAGATTTCTCTGAGTGGCAAACACTTTGACTGTTTTTTTTTTTTTTTTTTTTTTTTTTTTTTTCAAAGTGCTCTTTGTTGTCCGGGGTGAGAACCCAGAATATTGAATAGTGAGAACCCAGAGTATTAGTTTAACCAGAAACCTTTGAGATTGTATTAATTCGTGAAGATGTCAAAATCAGATTCCACATCCCTGAGTTATCAAGAGGCAGTGGGTTTTTGATTAATGGTGGAATTGATGTTCATGGACTCAGTTATTCTGTGTCACTCTGTGTGCGCTATATACCAGCTTTGACCCTGATTGATTGCTCTGAAGCCCTCTAATTCAGGGCTTCACTGCAGTTTCCCCTTCAGGATTGAATGCTTAATTACAGCGAATATAAGAAATTGGCTGTGACTCGTAGGGATGAAATATTTATGGCTCTGAAAGCAACCCTTTGGATACGACTTTAACTCTGTGCCCCTCTCCTGTCACTCTGTATACAAGAAACGAGGAAACACTGCCAATACGAATAAGCCATAGCAAATAAATCCTTGCCATCGGGCAGAAGAGCGTAAACATGATCACCATGTGTTGCCGTGTCTTGCACTCTGATACTCCTAACCAGGCTTCAGATGCATCTTGGGACTGAGAATAGTCTCTTCTTGAAAACATGTCCAGTGTGTTGACTGGCTTCCCAGATGTGCCATACACTACAGAGACTGGCAAGCTGCCAGTGCCCTGTTGTTACAGGTACAGCTGTATGCAATGCCATCTACTTTAATAACAGAGAGACAGGAGAGAAAGAAATGGACAAGCTCAGAGGATATATTTAGAACGGTGGTTGTACCTGTGCCAAATCTCTAGAGGATGCACCCAGGTGCCTTCAAAAGCAGGTGTTTGCCTGTCTGTTCGACACAGTTCGGGATTTCTGAATCGAACTACTCTCTGCCCCGGGGTACTTACAGGCTGCCTGGTGGTGGCGTTCCTCTGTTTGGCCTCCATCCGATGTTCAGAGTCAGAGAAAGTAATTATACAGCAAAAAAGAAATGCACAATATGGTAGCCAGGCCGTGACTGGGAGAGAGAAATAGTGGATAGAATAAGGTTAATTTAATTGGAGGCCTGGATTTTCTGAAGGGAAAGAGAAGTTTGAAGGGCTGAAAAAGAGAAACCAATATTAAGAGAGAATATTAGAAAGGGGTTTATACGATTATGGGGAAGGATGGATAGAAATATCAGAAGAGGCGAGCGGAGAGACGTGTTATCGCTTGCGTGAATGGCCACAGATAAAGAAAACAAAAAAGGTTCAGAGAAGCAGAAGCCAGTGGAACAGCAAGAAAGTCATTAAAGGCTGCCTTTGTTGTGTTTTGATCGCACTGTCTGTAACAAGCCTCGTTTGAGGATGAGGGCAGGATGAGACTCTCTGGGAGGGCACTTGATTGGGCCTGCTACAGCTAAATGGTTTCCACAGCAGGGAATAGCGAGCAGGGCGCATTCTAACTCGGAAAAGCTGTGATTGACAGCACAGCACTCTTTTGTGCCTTTAATTACTCATAAGTCATCACTAGTTACGGGCACAAATAGTTCTCTCATCGAGTGCTCATTATGTAAGCGCCTCATCGATTACGAAAAAGCTCTTGGAATTTAGCTCATTGATTTATTTGACTGAGGGGGAAAAATCCCAGAACTTTTAATGTGTGAATGGTGCCATAAAGGGCTAGGGCTTATAGGGATAGTGCTTAAGGGATAGTCTTAAAGGGATAATCTTACAGGTATTCTTAAAATGATGTTCTTATAGGGATGGGGCTCGTATTGACACAGTGAGCTTGGCCTATATTAATGTTGAATGATTATCGAAATACAGAAAACTTGAAAAAAAAAGCATAAACAAAAAAAACGATAGACAAATAGAATATATTTCTGTTATAAAATGAATACTGTTAATTAAAACAGTTTGCTTCACGCACTGTTTATTTTAAATACTGACTAATAAATTATTTATTTTTAATGCGTCTAATTACTGAGCTACAGAATCGCCCATAATAACCGTCATACGTTCAAAATCTTCAATGGTTATCATAATGGCCATGGTGGAGGCACTCAAGGTCCGAATTACACGGCTCTCTCTTCCTGTATGTAACTAATGCTTTGTGTCATAAGGGGCAGAGAGAGAAAAAAATCAATTTTGCCTTATGACGGTGCTGGCAGCATCGGAGGCAAAACAGCTGCAGTTAATGAAAAGCCGTGGGATCAATGAGAGCGAGCACGGCACATGAAGATAGGGGAGTGATAGATTTGCTTTGGGATGGTTGAGAATGAAAGAGAGCGAGAACCGCAATTCGAAGAGAAGCAAGGTTTACTGTCCATGAAGCTCTGCGGCTTGCTCGAGCTGCACGGAGAGCTGTCTCATCCTGAGCATCAAACAGCGGGGTTTCCCGGTCACGGCGTCCACATCCAGACCCTCCGTAACCACACGTGCAACACTGCGCTTTCATAAATGCCTGTGTTTTTCTCTCCCACATGCTTTTAACATTAATACACTCTACACAGACATATGGCTCAACACTGTGGATCTAATTAGATGTTAAATTCCGTGTGAACTTGCCTGTAAATGACACCAGCTCTGGTCATTCTCTGGGAATTAGAATTCAATTTGGATAGTAGTGATGGCTTAAAATGTGATTATGTGGGGGGCAAAACTGCAAACTAACATGGCAGTTTAGTGGTGTACATTATACAAAAGAAGCTTTTTGTCTTGCTCTACTCTGAGTAAAGAGGTTTTTTTTTTTTGTTTGTTTGTTTTTCAGTTCTGTCTGAAATGATGGAAGATGGAAGCCTTTATGGAACAGGAAGGAAAAATGGATTCGGTTGCATTTCTGTGCTTTATTAAAGCAAGCATGATGCTAGAGGCGTGTGTGTGTGTGTGTATGTATGTGTGTGTATATATATATATATATATATATATATATATATATATATATATATATATATATATATATATATATATATATATATATATATACATATATATATATATATATATATATATATATATATATATATACATGCATACATACACACACATATGTGTGCGTGTGTGTGTGAGAGAAAGAGACAGAGTAGATATGAGTAAAGGGTGACCACCTGCAGGTTGGAGTGAGTAATCAGGCAGCTAGCTGACTCGTAGCCACTGAGAGGTGTTTGTGTGTGTTGTGTGTACATGCTAGAAGGTTAGAGGACCTCCTGGAGTTGGCCCGAGCCCTGCCGTGTCATCTGAAATAAGCTGGAGCGAGCCAAATAATAAGCTCTGCTGGCTTGGAGAATTCTTGTACTTCTTGCTTGAGTCACAACTGTTATTTTTACCTTCAGCGTCTTAAGAGCTTCTCGCATTGCTCTTATTTTCCACGGGTATTCAAGTGGAAAAAATGTCCAGCGGAAATGATTTGCTACAGTATGCAGTGAAACTGTACCTCACTTTCCTGCTGCTTATACCGTTCGTGTGAGTTCGAACTTGGATAGTCTCAAATAATCATCGATTCTGTAAGTGATAATGGAAACACTGTCATCTTTGGGGAGTTTGTTCATTCCTTTGAATTCCAGGCTCTCCATCTGACCCTTTTACTAAGATGTTGAAATACAATGAAATGTTAAGAAAAGTGTGATTCCAGTGACGTATAAGCACAACACAAAAGACACTTGCAGCTAAACACCTGTGCACATCCAAGCCACGTTTTGGTCTTGTCTGTTATGTAGGCAATTTGAGAGGATAACACAGTTATCCCGAACTAGACAACAACCCACCCACATCAGCTCATTCTTCCTAACCTCCCAGCTCTTTCGTAGCTGTTCCATAAGATATAAATAGATACCTCTGTATGTTCCTTGTTTATCTTCTATTCTATTAGGCTAATTGTTCGGCTACTCTATATCCCACGCTTTTATTAGCTGACTGAGCCTGGACCTTTATGCTGATTATCAGGTAAATGTGTCACTATGCAGAGAATCTTTGTAGTTTGTGTAAAACACAGAAGACAGAGACATTTTCCCACCATAAGCAGATCAGTGCAGCTCTCCTGGTACTGGAGCTTCACTGAATGAAGTCTTCTGTGAAAAGATAAAATAAAATCGCGGCATTTTAGGGGCAGTTGAGTCTAAAACAAAGCAGGGCTTGCATGAAAAATTGGTAATGAGAAAACGGTCATTTAGGCCAGGAAGTGCACCACGATACTGAACCTGAGACTGCAGTGTAGGAGGTGCTGTGAGTTCAGTTGCACTGGAACTGTGCCGTGATCGCCGTGAAGCTTGTACTCGGGTCTGCAGTTGTTCAAGAGTTAAAGTAACCTGCGCATGTCATTTAGCCAATCATGACATCATTAATTTCCACAATGCACAGGGGAACACTGTGGGACACACAAGAGGTGAGCTATCTTACTGCACATAATGACATCAAAATAATGCTAGCTGTGTTCTCCATGTGCATTCATTATGATGCAAGATGAACATAAATGCACTGGGGTTCACACCCAGTGGGAAAACCACTTCATATACGATATGTCTCTAAAGGTTTTCCAAAATCTAGGTCTTGGCAGTAATTGCTGAACATGTTTCTGATTAGTGAAAAAATAGCAGATTCATGTTGTGTAGCAGCAGATCGACTGTAGTGGCAGCTATAAAGCAAACCGGGTTTCTATTGAGCTTCCAATACGTCATTGTTCCTATGGTAACAGCTAACTTACTCGGATGCTCCGAATAATAAACAAATTTTCGAACTGTGGTGTTTAACAGGGTGGAATGTAGAACTGTTGTTATGATGCAGCTTTCTATAAGAAGGCATGCATGTAATTAATGTTTAAGGAAGGAGTCTCCAGTGTCCGCGTTTTCTGTCGGTTTGTTTGTCGTATCAGTACCTTTTCCGAGTTGTTTCAGGAACTTTGTGCTTCATGGTTTCTCTGTAACATGACCAGCTTTTTTTTTTTTTGTGTCATTACATCTCGAGAGAAAGAGGAAAGTTGTCTGGTGAAGGAAGGACTGCTAACAGCTGTGAGAACAGGAAATAACTGAATTTGTGGAAGTTGCTGGTAAACTGCTGGGTTATAAAAGTATTAAAACACTTCAGAGTGGAAACATCAGCATTGTTTTCTGTAACAACATGCCCTGTCATGTTTTTTTAATTTAAAACTTCCACAAGAGCAGTTGCCTTGACCAGATACTGGAGGTTAAGTTAAGGTGTTTTTTATGGGTGCTGCCGGGAGCCCATTAAATGGGTTTATCAGTGATTTTTTCACACTTCGGCTTGTCCAGTTAACCTTCGTTGGACATTTATTTCATGGAATTTGCTGAAAGGATGACCCATTTTTTCGAGTTACATTCCACCAGACCCACAAGTTAAACACACAGCAATATAGTGTAAGCTTTCCAGTGTACACAGCAAACTGCAAAATGAAAGCATGATCCATGCAGAATTGTCCCAAATGGTCTGTTTGCCAGCGCTTTAATCACCCATCTTCAGCTTCTTCTAACACGCTGGCATTAATTTTTCATGGGGTACATACAGCAGACTTTTTCAAATGCTTGTGCATCTATGAGGGCTGCTGTCTTGTCTGTATGAATTATTAAGCACAACAAATGACTTGTCCCCAGCATGTGTAACGGCATCCAGCTACGTTCACAGCCAGCATGACTTTTTTGAGCACCCTACATCTGGCAGGTCGATGGTATTATCGAACAGCGGGGAGATCTGAGGTGTTGACATGACTGGTATTATTAAAGGCATTGCAAGGAGATGTCCATGATGTACCGTATCTATCCGTATATGTATCTGTGGATGGATGGATGGATGTGCAGGAAATGGGATCGCAATGGAATGTATTGAAAGAATTGTCCTGTTGATGGGTTTTAAGGTGTTTTTTTTTTTTCAGGTATCAGAGTGTGATTTTGGTTGTTTTTTGTTTTACAGTCTGTGTTTATCATCTTTTAAGACAAACCTGCAAGCAGACTCAGGCTTACTGTATTAGCTACATTACTACTTACAGGTGCATCTCAATAAATTGTTAAATGTGAGCCAAAATCATCACAATTAAAAGAACCAAAGACTTCAGTCTGTGTGCATTGAATTTATTTAATACATGAGTTTCACAATTAAATGGACTTTTCCACGACATTCTAATTTATTGAGATGCACCTGTATATTCAGGCTTAATTTTTTTGTCGTACGGTTGACCAAGACAAGATTTTTCAAATTTCATCCATTTTTGTTGAATCAAGAAAAGCTCAATAAACAAAGCTGTCATGCTCTTACTGAAATCATAGCTTTGTGTCATGAACATACATCCGAAAATAAATATTTGTTTGTTTTCAAGTGTAAGCATAGTGTTAGACTACATATTTGTTCATTGTAGTCTCCCTGGATCTAAACTAAACTTGATTCTGCTGCATGCACTCATTTGATGACAAACTGCTCCCTAAAGAAAAGTCACCAATGCAGTGATTAAAAAAACCCCCAAAAAACCCACAACACAGGAAAAAAAAATATCAAGAACCCTTGGAAGTACCCGCCTCTCCTTGGAGTGATGGATCATAACTTTCTTTCATCTCCTTCTGAAGAAAGCATTTGTGCTGTAGGATTAAAGAAGCCCCAGGCTTTTCTGAGTGTCTGATGTCAGATGGCAGTGAGAACGCAGCAAAATAATGGAACTCTCTCTTTGAGTACATCATTAAGCAGGGTGCGTTTTTTACACACGCCTCGTTATGCAGGAGAATCGCCAGCGTTAAGGAAAAGGAAATGGGCGAATATCACTCCTTTCATGCTGAAAGTGCACAGTACCTTCAGAAGCGTACAGAGATGGCACTACTCATGTTCTCTGTTTGTTCAACTCGGGGAAGAAAGCATCTTGCATGAAAGCCCCATACGTTCCAAGCCTAACTGCGGTCTAACAATCACAAACACGAGCTCCAGCATGGTCAGGGCATCTTATTAAATCTGGGTGGTATTCTCGCCAGAGCCACAGCTGAAGATGAATTTGGATCGTAGGTTGACTTTTTGGGGCGAGCTCTATCTTTAGAGATCAGAGACGACGACTGTCGACATTTGTAGTACGAGGAGACATGGATACGGATGTATCGGAGGTCTTAAGATAACAAAAGTGAAAGCCATGCGCATTGGATTGGCTACGAGACTAGATCAAGCGCTGGATCAAATGAGTGGGCGGAGAGTGCGCAGCGAGTGTCATTATAGCCTGCGGGCAGACTGCAGGACTCGAGAAGAAAGAAAGCCTGCTTCTCAGGCTAGAAACGATACGCCCTCCATAAAGACAATTATGCTTCTCTTATCGTGTGTGTGTGTGTGTGTGTGTGTGTGTGTGTGTGTATGTTCTGGGGCCTGAGCAGAAGAAGTGTGAGCAAAGATTCTCCTTGGTCTTTGTTTAAGGGCGGTGCCATTTTGAGATCAGACTTCATTTCTTTCAAATATGTTTGATCTTTAATTCCCACAAAGTTGCATGTTCTTTTGGGAATATTGCAACAAGAAAGATGCTGAACGAAGATATTCGGTATAAAAAAGAACTGGAGTGTTGGGCGGTAAAAAATCTTTACAAAGAAAAGGCTATTTTTTCTGCTACAGGAAAGCTCTGCTTGTTGTAGCTGCACATTAGCATAAGGATTGCTGTGCCAGTTGATTTGTCCTTCACTGTCTTTCCAGCTGCGGAGAGTGATGGGCTGTTGCAGTTAGTGGCCCTGGGCAATGACAGAAAGAGAAAGCGAGGAGGTGAGAGAGGGAAAAAGAGAGCCTGAAATGACAAACAGAGTCGTTCAGCCTGCAAAAGCCTGCATTCATTTATCCAGCTAAGCACCAAAAGCAGATTAGAGGTATTAATCTCTTGTAACCAAAATAAAGAGCGCCAGAGAGGCTTCTGAGTCTTTGCGCGGGTAAAGTCGAGAGCCTGTCCTTTCTCTGGGTCTTCACCGAGGCCCTCCACTCTTCTGCTAAAATCTCTGTTTAGAGTATTATATGGAAGAAGCATCATGACTGTTGGTCACACACACAATCTCTCAGATAGACAGATTCCGCGAGCAGGTCGGGATTTCTCCTCCTTTATGTTCCATTCCCCTACAGTCATCATTAATCTGCTTCACTGCTTTCCATAATGTTCCTCCAGTTTTCACCACAGAGTGCTTCTTGTCCAGACTTACTGGCCTCTCGAGTTCCATCTGCACTTTTTTTGCTTTTTCTTGCTCATTTGTGGCAAATATCTGCAATGGTTTGTAGACCCACTGGCCACATGGGAACTGCCAGATATAGAGCGTGCTCTCCTGACAGCGCTTAATCTAACACACGTCAAACGCTTGGGTTCCCCCAACAACACCGCGCTCGTCTTTGGAAAGCGAAATGTCCGAAACGATGTGTCCCGTTCTTTATTCCGCGAGCGCCGCACGAAGCTAAGCTTATCACCCTGCGCCATGACATGTACGCCAGTAAACTCCGTTACCTCTGAGGCAGAGAACAGAGGCTCACTCTCTCCACACTGATCACTCACCGGAACTGATTCAATTAACAGATGCCAGGGGTGGCTACTGAAAAAGCAGGAAGAGGTGAAGTCATAATTATCAGCTGCTTAGTCTACTTACACCTGACCGATTTCAAATTAACCTAAGTGTAGCTACGTAGCAGGACTGACCCACGGAAGAAAGACGGTGCTAAAATAATTACCCATCAGAGGAATCAGGTGAACAATAACAAGCACTGTTTGGACTGATACTTGGGAAAGGGGTACGTGGAAAGAGTCTGCTACATGTGTCTGGAGTATCTGAGGTCAGTATCTGAGCTTCGGGTCGGTTCTGTTAGACGAATATCTGTAGGATGGGGATTATTTGTAGTGGTCTAGTGTAGTTGCTGGGATGAAAAGAGAATATTCCTAGAATAGCACACGCTCACCTACATTTTCAGCACACAGAGGACGGGGCAGTGTGCAGCACCAATGGGTAGATCACTCGCCTGGACACTCCAGACACGTAACGTTGGGCAGTGTCCTGCTGTGTTTTTTTGTTGTTGTTTTTTTAGTCAGTGTGCATGATCATGGATGTATTTGTTTCCTGTTCATTCGCTTTACTAGCTAACTAGCTCGCTGTATATTATTATAGTAAGGTAGCTACTAGGCTTGTGTTTTAGCTATTTCTTAATATAAGCCCTTGCTCATTTGTCTCAAATTCTCAGCTAGACAAAATAATATTACAAAACAAGACTAAAAGGAAACACATATCATGCAGTTAACCTTAAAGCTGAAGACAGTTCAGTTCCAGACATATAAATTGGGAAGATTTTTTGATGTATACTGGGTTATGGTTTTGGGCAAATGAAAGATAGGACCCAGCAACACACCAGAGCTTTTACTTGCCCAGTGTGTTAACTAATAAATGTATCATTTGTCCACCCCTGTGTATAGAAACGGAGGCAGGCAGACAGGTGGGTGCTTTTGCCCGCAATCCAATTAAGAACACGGACTAATTGAAAAGCATACAACTGCAGGAGCCTTTATTCCCTGTCCTTCTGTCTCCTGCTGTCAAGTTGTAAGACAACACTATTGTCAATTAAACATCCTTAGCAGATGGTCCTGCACAAGAAGACACAGAAACGCTCACACGTCTTGTACGATAGCCGATGTCACAGCTGAGATTGTCACATCGTGACACCTCCCGGCCAGGAGAATTCCCACGCAGCACTAATGCTGGAAACGCACATGCGGCTCTCTGTGCAGCCGGGGTTAGAGTTCCGCCGTGGCACAAGAAGGTCTTTAATCCTCTGTGTGCAGCCGCGCTCAGGAGAGGAGGAAAGGAAAAAGATTTTTTTGCAAAAAAAAAAGTGAGGTGTAAAAGTAAGAGCAGGGAGATCTCGCACATCTGCTCTCCTTCCTGACTGTCACACAATCCTGATTTACTTTCTTCTCTATGGCTCATCTCGCTGCGTTCAGGCATTCCATCCTGCATTCCTGCAGCACCCGTAGTCTTGTTAGCGGTGATGACTGCATCAGAAATTCTGTAAAAACGGGACTTCAGCAGCAATCATCTCGCCTCCCCAGTCCTCCCTAACTGAAAGATTTCCTTAGAAGACTCCGTTGTAGGCAAAGAATCAAGAATGAGTGCTTCATTGTGACTTGGGCAAAGAGAGTGTGTGTGTGTGTGTGTGTGTGTGTGTGTGTGTGTGTGTGTGTGTGTGTAAAGGTTTTTTTAGGGCTTGAGCAGTACAGCAGAGGTAAGAGACACAGATGAATATTCAAGGGAAGGGAAGTAAAGCTCAGGAGATTTGTGTCGTATTCCTGTGTTGATGCAGCCACAGAGTTAAATAAGGTCTCTGGATGCGCAGACCTCTGAATGAGACCCTGATTGAAATGTGCATTTCAAGAATGCAGGTTTTATCCTCCTTCACACACACACACACACACACACACACACACACACACACTTCCCGGTGTGTTTACGTCTTCCCGAGCGTCGTGCTGAAATAATCCTCTAAAGCATTCCGTCTAAAACGGTTTGCATCTCCACCCTGCTAGTCTGTGTCTGTGAGCAATGATAATGTCACCACAGTGCTTTTCACATTCACTCTTTTTCTGGGCCAAATCATCGCAGCGTGAAGATGCTTCTGTATCACATTCGAGGTGTCTATTAAACACACGCATTAGAAGCTCTGTGCCTTCAGAACGCCTGCCGTAGTTTTTACTACAACCCAGGCAGAGCCGGCATGGATTGATTCTTTTGAGGTTGAGGAAAATGTCAAGCAAGCGTCCAAGGCCACACCTTGAAAACCTTCCATTCATCTGTTCCTTATATGAAATTAGTGTTTTTTTGTATTCACATATAAAATAGTTCTGTTATTATGCCACAAAGGAATATTTGCCTTTTCTCTCCTGTTTGCCAGCTCTCCCCAATCAGACATCAGGATGAAGGCTAAGGCTTACTTTGTGTGCTTACTTTGAGACAGCCACATTTTTTTTAAACCGCTGCTGCACAGGGCAACATTACACACTTTAAATTAAATTGCTGAAATCTGCACTCTTCCACGTACATGAGCACACAGATTGGCTGGTGTGGCTGTGAATGAATGTATACAGAGATCCAATCACAACTCTGCTGTAAATACGTCAGTAGAAAGCAGACCACTCCATGTAACAACTAAACATTATTACACGTGGAAAATAGAGGACCTCAAGAACATCTTTTTCTGTAGAATCTTTCCAAGAAATGCAGAAGGACGGAAACACGCCTTTGACCTACTTTCTCATGTTACTTGCCTTGTCTAGCACAGTAGTAGCAGCAGCAGTGACTGATTATTACAGCCTTAAAGAATTTTTAAAAAATAAAATTCAATCAAATCAGTTTAATCAAAATTGTTTAGTTGCCAGCAACGTTTGCCACAATAGCTTCATGACTTAAAAACCCCCCCAAAAAAACAGATTGCCAGCAATCTCCATTTCAATCACAGATAAGGAAGTAAATCATTTGTGAGTCAAAAAGAATTCAAAATTCAAAAACTGCGGCAGATAGTGAGGCGTCTATACCACACACACACACACATACACACACACACACACACACACACACACCAGAGTGCGAGTTATATATGAATTCCAACCCTTCATATTCCTTAAAGCCTCAGTGCCAGAAGACAGATTGTTTCTAAATTTGTCTTTTCGCACTTTAGGACATGATAATGGACGAGTTTCTAAACACAGGCTTTGAGCAGAAAAAGTGTGTTACTGTAATAAGGAGAATACCATATGGGAGAAGAACAATAACTCTGCTGGAATGTAGCATTCCTTCTCCTCTGCCTCGCCGTATGTCAGACGTTAGGTCAAACAGCGAGGCAGGCCGAGAAAAGAAGAACGGCTTGCCAAAAATGGACCCCCTTTTTTCCCTTCTTCTTCTTTTTCTCGTTCCAGCCAAGGTTTCTGAGTTGTTAAGAAAGCGCATGTGTTCTCACTCATTAGTTTAACGGTATTTTAGGAATCACAGCAGAAAACATAGCAAGCTTGACCTTTTTAATCAGTAAGGACTGCCTGCACAATGAGAGAGACCGGAGGATTCGTACCCATGCATTATTTATAGTACAATAGGCAGCAGTTGAGGAAAAAAAAAAAAAAGGAAGATTCATGTTAAAATTGTCATCTCTCTCTTTCTTTCTCTCTCTCTCGCTCTCTCGCTCTCTCTATCTCGCTCTCTCTCTGTCTCCCACTTTCAGTAGAAGGTTGCAGAGGGAGGGCTTAGACGCTCAGATTTCACAGCCAGTATATTGGATGATACACCCATAAATGTTTCAGCTTTCTTCTGAAATGCGCTGTGATATAGAGCACAGTATGGAGCACCTCATCTGCGTTCCTTTTGATTGTTAATGTGCATTCCAAGAAATAAATAAATAAATAAATAAAATAAACCCTTTGAGCCTTTGCACACTGCTGGAAATGGATGTTAACGAGACCAGCATCGAACGTCATGCCGTCTCAGTAAATACTCCAGAATCATTAATTAGCAGATGCATGCTAATAGACCATGCTGTCAGTGAATTAACCAAGACACCGTACTCGACTTGGTGCCTGTCTTTTTTCCAAGAGTGACATAAAGATAAAGTTAATTACATGAGAAAAGTAACACGTTATATTGTGCCAAACTGTAATAATACAGAATGTTTTGATATAAGTTGTTTTTTTTAAACAGTTATAACGTTAATGAATAGGGAAAAAAAAAAGGTAATTCAGAAAGCTTCCACACAACACAGGGCTGAGGTTTGGAAAGGGCACTCCCTCCCTCGGGAGAGGACGCACCTAGGTTTTTCCGTTTTTCCTTTAAGTGAATCATTTTGATCCGATTAAACATTCTTCACGAGTGGAAATGGAAGAATCTGGAATTGTGAAGATGCAGAGGTCAGAATCTTCAGTAGGTATGACCTGATAAAGGAGCATCTCTCTGCACTTTAAGAAGGAAACATGAAAAGGGCTGAGAAGATGACTAGGCGTTTGAATCCCTGGCCTCTGTCGGTCCTCAGGGACATCGCTCATTAGCGCATGACTTCTGAAGCAGCGTGCTGCTCCCTCTCCCCTGTCTTAGATGTGGATGGTGGGGGGCAGGGAAGGGGCATCGACACCGGAGCAAAGGGCCAGGGCTGCCTCCGCCTTCTTCTACTTCTGTATGCCGTCTGCTTTTACTGTGCTTGTGCAGCGTGATTGACGGCTAGCTGAAGTGTTAGGCCGATTGTCTCGGTTGTAGTGGTGTCGAGAAAGATAGATAGAAAGTGCATTTTGATGGGGGTGTCGATGGATCGTCGCAGAATTGCACAGATAATCAAATCATATCGGATCAGTCACATAGCAGGAAGATTGTGTATGAATGTGTGGATTATATTTATGTTTTAAAGCAAGTGCTGGGTTGAGTGTTTGGATTTATTAAAGATTTAATAAAGTCTTTGGAGGCATTTGCTCCTGGTGCCCTCTTCAGTTTGTGTGTGTGTGTGTGTGTGTGTATCACGGTGGGCTATAATTGCTCCCTTAAGACAGCAATGCCGTAGTCCTTCTAATAAAAGCACAGATTTGGTGAATGCAGAGTTTAAAAATTAAAGCGTTATCTGTATATTTCTCTTACACACACCACTGATCTGATGTCAGGCCAGTATCAAACATTGAAGAATTAAAAAAAAAATAATAATAATATGATCCATTTCTTTAACAAGCCAACATTGATATTTTGTTTATTTATTTACTATCAGATTTTTTGGCATATCAACTTCATAATGTCTGACAGAAGTAAGTATTATTCTGGAATTCCAGGATTTTAAAAAATATTTATTTATTTATTTTTGTTTGTTTGTTTATTTATTTGCAGTTGTTGCCACAGTCGTTCTGATGTATATTGGGGGGGCATAAAGTAAAAATGACTTATTTTAAAGCTTAGGAGAAAAAAATTGGGACCTGTCCAATGTCCAAATAGCAATATGCTATTATTTCCTCCAGTTGTGTTATTGTTCGCTTTTTTTCTAGAAGTAGCCATGGATCATTGTTACGCCTTGTTATCTATTTATTGGAGATAAATCTGCTAAACTGAATTGCTATGACTGAGTTACTTTTACAGTGCTGATGTCCATTTCTATTCCTCTTCTACAGTACCACAGCAATTTTCCTTCACTAACATTCTTATATTTATTGTAGTATTTCATATCATGCTTTTACATTCATGTCATAATTTTATATCTGTTTGTAGTTCCCTTGTAGTTAGTAAGTAAGAAATGAATGAAGCTTGACATAATGCAGAGAAACAAATTTAAAGAAAAAGCTTTTCATTAGACTGATACAAAGTGCTGACACTGGCGACTCCTTACAAAAACAGTAAATGTCCTCATCAACAAACCAAACATTTACACACACAAAAAGTGTGTGTTTTTAATGGAGTGTCTGTCATACCAGCCCCTGTTAATTAGTTGTTACTATAGAAACGATAATATGCATAGTTATACAGATAAATGAGTGATTTGCCTTGCAGCCTGCATGATTCAGTACCTTCTGAGCAATTAAATAACTAGTTACGTCTGATTAAACCCAGCTTATCATTTACTGTGTACTTTTTTTTGTACAGGACACATAAACATACCAGAGGTCACATTCTACTCAAACAACAGTTGGCCTGCACTCAATACATGTCCTCCTCTTGACCTAGAGGTCACTCATGCGAGACTTGATTGACAGTCTAATTACCTCATACAACAATGCCAGTCATGTGCTGGAGTCGTAGCTAACGGAATTGGTGGTGTGGGGAGTGGGGGCCTGTGTCCTTTCTCTGTCCATCTGCATTGTCATGGGACCTGCAACCTTTTTTTTCCCGTGCCTGGAAAAGAAGAACGCGCAAAACAAATAATGAGGTAAGTGAAGAGAAGAGGTGGGTTTCACAAGGGAGGAACAAGACAAATACAGGGCTGTGATTGACTGGCGTGTCTGGACCGGAGATGGAGGCAAGCCACCAGCTGTTTTTCGAGCTTGGTCTGGCATACGATGCAACAGCCATCCCTGTTCCCAATGATGTAGCAAGAGCCTCCTCCCACAGATCTTTTTTTCTGCCTGGCAGCACCAGGACAGTTGCCTCTCGGGCAAAGCCAACTCCTTAAGCACCTGGATTATGATTTAGTGCTGAAATGCAGTAATTATGCGTAGACACTGTAATTAAGCAGCACGACTCGATCGTTGACTTGCTTAAAATACTATCAATTGGGGGTTACGTCAGAAGAGAATGGCCGTGTTTTAACGTATCCGCCAAGTGTGTGTTGCAGGTGCCAGTGAAATCCAGTAAATAAAAGTAACGTCAGCTTACTAGACCATTTTGTTTTGCTCTGCTGACCAGGCCAGTGCCCCACAATCCAAATAAAACACTCCCTTAAATAGCCATGGGAGTCACTGCATCCGAGCTTTGAACACAAGCATTGCGACGTGGCTGTAACGAGAGGGAAAAACCACAAAGGGTTTGTGTGTTTGTTTGACTGATGATAAATAATAACAAGGTGTCGTTTTATTTCTTGGCATCTTAGCCTGCAATTAAATAAAGTTTCCTGACCGAAATCTCAGCACTCTGTCAGCTTGACGTGAATCTCTCATCTCAGATACACCTTAACTCTTTTTGTCGGTTCCTTTTCTCAATCAGACAGTCTCAATCACTTAGCGACTCAGATCCCGGGTCGAAATGTCCGATAGATCGAACCGGATTCTGTGTAGCTCTCGTTTGCTTGGCGGAGCTTAATGGCGCTTTGTCCATCTTGTTTTGCCAACCTCTGAGCAATCTCTCTCTCTCTCTCTCTCTCTCTCTCTCTCTCTCTCTCTCTCTCTCTCTCTCTCTCTCTCTCTCTCTCTCTCTCTCTCTCTCTCTCTCCCCACACACACACAGTCTTATCCAGAATTCTTCTTCACATTGTGACAGCAAAATATGACCTTTTGAAAATTTTCAAACAAAGGTGGACATGGATTTTAAAATGCCACCGGCTTGTAGTTGCCATTTGGTGGTCTCGGCTCTGAAAGCCCCGGGTGTCCAGGATGATGCCGTGATTTTATTGCTGACTGAATCAATACGCTGCTAGCTTTAAACGATCTCTAAAACAATGGATTAGCAAACCGTCTTAATCTACTTTGGAAACATAACAGTTATTTTTGCTGAGCTGTCCCATATATGTGGCACAGTAATAGGTTTTTACTATTGAGTGTTGGTTCTGTGCAAGTGTAGAGGTGAAATCTCACACATCTCATTGCTATTTAGTTTCTTTAATCCGCTGGCTTTTTAAGCTGAGTCAGTAAACACTTGCACCGAGCAAATGATCCTCTAAACGCTCAATAGAATCAGCCCCATTATCTTCGCTGCTGTGGACCTGGGCTACTCGAAGCGTCTCTAAATTACCATAAAAGAAACCGAGCCATTTCCACCATAGTGCACAGTGACCAGTAAAGCAGCCTCAGCAAATGCTCCAGAGCCCATTAGCATTTCTAGTACATTCATACTGTATATGTGAGGTGCAGCAGTCTGTGGATATTTATTTATCTATCTATTTATTTATTTATGTACATTATTTGTCTGCAAAGCTGTAAGGAGAATCTGTTTAATTGTGTCTGAAAATCTGACATTTTAAGCAGCATCACATGTGCTTTAAAGGCTCTCTACTAATTGCCATAAATTTCTTCATTTCTGAATTAATTAGAGGCTGCACACTAACAAGGAGATGGATGGCTATAGAGATTGTTGATAGTTGTTTCTGGGTGGGTTTTTTTGTGTTAATTAATTTATTTGTGTGTGTGCGTGTGCGTAAGGGTGATATGAACCAACAGAATGTTTCTGTTTCAAGACTAATTATAATTCATGATAGTCTGAGATACTGACTGTTCTTCAGATCATTTGCACCCCCTTATATTCTTTGATGGAGAGGTTTTTCTTCCATTTCAACAGACTAGTATTGGGATGGACTTATGAAGACATCCTTAAAAAATATTACTGTAATTTTTCCAATTTAGTACTTGGACTGCTGCTGGAATATCATACAGCGTTTAATGGAATCACATTTAAAAAGGCAGTAAGCAGACTGCAGCTCTTTAGATGTGTTGCACAGATGAGATCACTAGCTGTATCTGTATAACCATCTATATAACTAGCTGTATCTGTCTCACTAGATGCATCTGCATAACTAGCTGTATATAAAATAAGCTTATAATATCTGTAATACCTAGCACTATCTGTATATCCTAGCTGTATCTGTATCTATCTCACTAGCTGTATCTGTATAACCATCTATATAACTAGTTGTATCTGTATGTATATCACTAGATGCATATATAATATGATTATAGTATCTGTATCTGTAAAAACTAGCAATATTTGTATAACTAGCATTATTTGTAATAATCAGCAGTATCTGTATAACTAGCTTTATCTGTGTCTATATAACTAGCAGTATCTGTAATAACTAGCAATATCTGTATAACTAGCTTTTTCTATGTCTGTAATAACTTGTAGTATCTGTAATAATTAGCAGTATCTGTATAACTAGCTTTATCTGTATCTGTAGTAACTAACGGTATCTGTAATAATTAGCAGTATCTGTATAACTAGCTTTATCTGTGTCTATATAACTAGCAGTATCTGTAATAACTAGCAATATCTGTATAACTAGCTTTATCTGTGTCTGTAATAATTAGCTGTATCTGTAATAATTAGCAGTATCTGTATAACTAGCTTTATCTGTATCTGTATAACTAGCTGTATCTGTAATAATTAGCAGTATCTGTGTAACTGGCTTTATCTGTACCTGTATAACTAGCTGTATCTGTAATAATTAGCAGTATCTGTGTAACTAGCTTTATCTGTATAACTAGCTGTATCTATAACAACTAGCAGTATCTGTATAACTAGCTGTATCTGTAATAATTAGCAGTATCTGTATAACTAGCTTTATCTGTATCTGTATAACAGCTGTATCTGTAATAATTAGCAGTATCTGTGTAACTAGCTTTATTTGTATCTGTATAACTAGCTGTATCTATAACAACTAGCAGTATCTGTATAACTAGCTGTATCTTTGACTGTCTCACTAGATGTATATGTAATAAGCTTATAGTACCTGTGTATCTGTATAACTAGCATTATCTGTAATAATTATCAGTCTCTGTATAAGTAGCATTATCTGTAAAACAAAATAGCAGGATCTGTATAACTAGCCGTATCTGTGTCTGTATAACTAGCCATGTCTGTAACAACTAGAAGTGTCTGTATAAAGAGCTGTATCTGTATCTGTAGAACTAGCTATACCTGAATAACTATAAGCATCTATATAGCTGGCTGTATCCTTGTAATTAGATGTATCTGCAGCAACATAATTATACGACATTATTTGATAACATGGTTTTGGCGATGTGCTTATCCTGAGAAAGCACGAAAAACAGGATAGTGTTTTGTACCGTGCTCATACTGTGAATTTTAATTATTCACCCAGTCCTAGTATAGACCCTGACTGAGTTCATTTCATCTTCATAAGGGAAGGAGAGGTGTTGCGTGCTCAGCTGGTGACAGTAATGAACTGCTCCTTTGCAAACCAAAGATATATAATGAGCTTGGTGTCACACAGCATGCCCGCTCATCGGACCTTTGCCTAGTGGAGGGCTAGGATTAGTGGAAAGATGTGTCTGTTCAGGACTAGCTAAAGGTCACCCATTACACACTGTCAATAAACGTGACATATGCAGGTAAGAACAACCGGAGGAGAGCCAGGTCGAAGAGCTTGTGTCTCATCTGTCTTTTTTAGAACCGTATGCTGTTTCCTGGATTGCATACTCCGGCTCAGTGTTAATTGGAGATGAACTATGATAGTGTTCATATCATTCATATGATAGTGATAGGAGTCACAGTAATGTATGATTTGTTTATTACCTTTTTCATAATAGCTTTCATTTTCTCTAAAATTGATGTGTAATGGGCTTCCTAACTAACTGTTTGAATGAATTACTCTAAAAGCTTTGTAGGCACCGTTCACTGGCGCCAACATGGCATGAGATCACTGGTGTGACTGCTATGAAATTATTGGCAGAAAGCTGTTGGTTGCCTGAGTAGTGAAGTCATGTCTCCCCTACAGGTCAAACCATGTCAGATCCACGTCTCAGCTGCAGCGGATTACCCGCCTGCCAAGGGCCACTGAATGCCATCTTTCTTTGCCCTGCTTTATGGCACTACCTGTAAAATTAACAGTATGTTCAAAGAGCACGGCAGAAAAGCGGAGCCATGCACAGACGTGACTTCATCACGTTGCATCATAACGGCTTTCAGCACTTCACAGAGCTCCTTTCGTTAAATGTTCAAGCTGCTTAAGATCAAAAGCCTTTTGCAGATGGAGAGACAGACCACCCTCAAGGTAGCGAGCGCCTAATTGTCTCCCCTCATCTCACTATCACGCTGCTCAAGTATTGTCTTTTTTCTTAGCTTAGTTTATACTGAGCAGTTCACCAGTAGACACTTCCTCCCACTGTGTAACATTTTCTTGGATTTCTGAGTCTGTGTTAATGGTGTTAATTTAAAAAAAAAAAAACACCTTTTCCCAGCCTTTGAGAGCAGGAGCTATTCTGAACTGGGTGAGAGGCAGCTCTCGCATCCCAGTCGATGCCTCATTGGTAGTTGCCAGCCCTGCAGTTTGATTTCAATTACAGAAGAAGCTGTTTTCTCGCCTTAACCCGTCTCCTGCTGCCAATCAGAGACGGTACGGTATTTGACGCCCCTGGTTTTCAAAGTCTCCTGCTTTATTAGTGTCAGAGGAAGCGGGCAGCCATGTCGAGCCTTTGCACTGACATCAGCAGAGCAGCCTGTTGGGAATATTGGCAGCAGCCACGTTTTCTCCGTTTTGCTCTCTTCCTCGCGCTAGCCATAAAGAAGCTTTGAACCCAGCCTGACAGACCCAGAGGCTTCCCTAGTCTAATACAGTCCAACCACACGTTAATGCACTCCGTTGGATCTCTATTTTTCCTTTACGTGTCATCCGCCTGTGAGTGCAAGGCTGTGCGTTTGTGCCTCTTGGAGAGGAAGAGCATAGTTGAGGGGGAAACGGTTTGCATTGGATTCTCTTTGGGATGGGAAGAAATAGCTCGGCTAAACACGAGGCTGCTTGGAGCTGCTGGCAGTTTGTCTGGAGTGTAAATCAGAAGTGGGTGTATCATTTGAGCAAGACTGTGTTGCATGGGAAGCCTAAATTCGGAGCCAATCCCTTCATATAAGGACTGGCTTGTAATTATATGTTGTCTTTGCAGCAGAACAATGGATTTTATGTACTTTTTGCAATCGATTGTGCCGTGGGCCAGACAAAAGTGACACGATTCTGTTATAGACTTATATTTTGCATCTTTAAACAAATAACTACTGCTAGCAAATAAATAAAGAATGAAGATCTGTGTGTAATCCAAGATAGAGATCTTCAGATAGATAGAGACTGACAGCGCCTTTGCTGTCAGTCGGTACTTAAAGGACATGCTGAAGGCTCATACCACTAGTATTAGACTTAGTATTAGCCATGTTGGATTTTCCTGCTTTTCACACCTGGTGAGTGGTGACCTTTGTCAGTAAAAAGCATCTCGAACCCCCCAGCTCAGCTTTACATATGAATCTGACAGCCCAATTATGTATGTACCTGTCAGTTCTTTCTCTGGGCCTGCACTCGCCCTCCGCTTCCTGTCCTTCTTTCTCCATCTCTTTCTGTTGTTCTGCCCTTTGTGTGGCTGCCTGTTCCGCCAGCTTAGCAGCTTCTCTGCAGCAAGGTGAGACAGCTCTGAGGAGCCTTCTGCTGAACTAATCCCCAACAATGCCTCATACTTCACTCGGTTAACATTTGAAAAAAAAAATGGGCCGAATCCCTCCTGACCACAGACTTCCTGACCTTGACTCTCTTTCACCATGTACTGCACATACTTTTGTGTAGCATATTGATCAGTGTGCACTAGGAACCAGCTCAAGCAGGAAGCTGAGGTAAGTTGGGGTTAGACAACATTGGGGGAAAAAAGTGAGGCGAGCCCTCAGGCTTCTAAAGCCCTCAAGGAGGGTGTTCTTACTGCAGCTGTGGTGCACTTGAATAGTTTTCTTTTAACATCCACCAGAACCTGAGATGTGTGCTAATGAAACACTGCTTCCTCAGTGATGATGCTCGTCCTCTTCGGTCACAAACACACACACACACACACACACACACACACACACACACACAGAGTATCGTTCCTATCCTGCTATGCTCTCTGCACCATTACACCCAAGCACGGTGATGAATGGCTTTTAATAAAGCAAACAGGGTTCCTGCTTGTCCGGATCAATCCTTCCCATGGCTGCCATGCCAGCTATTGTCACAAGTAATTGCCTAAACCCCTTGTTGTATGAAATGAGACTCTTTCGGGGGAACAAGAAAAAAAAAAAAAACGAATAAACAGCTGAACTTGCGGCAGCCTCAATTTCGTACTCCAGTGCACTCAGTACTGCAAACCCTGAGCCTTCGGGGACATCTTGTCTGGATGCTAGTACAGTCACGGCTAGCCTATCGCAAGGTTCAGACTCACTGCTAAGATGATGTTGCATAGGACATCTGAGGAAGTCGGTGATGGCTCTGAAATTCCACCCAGATCTTTCAGACTTACACTGGCGTGGTGTCTGTGTCAGTAGGTCATATACTCCTCCATTCTCACTGCATGCAAGAGCCGAGGATCTGCTTTCAGTGCAACACGGTCCAAACTAAAACGATCCCATGGCAATAGTTGTAGTTGTTTTTCCACTATTTTGATAAACACAGCATCTGTCATCATTTCCCAGCTTGTTTGCGCGTATTGGACCATGATCTTGGACAGTCGGGTTATTTGGGGTCAGGTGACTCGCTGGCTGCATCTGGGAGTGGAATGCATTTGTTTGTCTCTTTTGGACTGCTTACAAAGACGTGCATGTCCAGATTAATGATGTTTGATTAGCTTTCCACAACAATACAGATTAATATTCATGGAGCTCGGCCCTGTTATTTTGGGCCTGGCTTTTCAGCTAGGAACAGCTGATGACATTGGTTTCAATTAAGGTTTGCTGTTTGCCTTTCAACACTTTAATCTCTCCACAGCTGGTCACCAAAATCTGGCTACCTTTAACTATGAACAAGTTTTAACACACTGCAGCCTTTAACATGCTTGCCCAGAGGACTGTAGGAGATGCTGTACCAGATTGAAAATTGTGTTAAAGGTCTTGCTTTAATGACACATCAGTGAGAATTGTGTTTGAAATACACCAAATGCTAACCAAGCAGTACTGTTGATCAACTCAAGCTTGCCTAACTAGAGCTGAACATCGGCTAGCATACCATCACGCCAAGCAAACGGAAGAAGTCTACATGCATTGTCACTTATGTTTCTATTGTTTGATCAAACTATTCCACTAAACACGCAGCTTGGACTTAACTGTGTGGAATTAGCAGGTCTATATTTGGGCTTACTGCATCTGTTATGCATTAGAGTGCATTTATCTGGTAATCTCCTGGGAGAGCTAAGCATCTGCATTCCAGGCAACCTGGAAACAGAGCTGCTGGACAATGACCAGCCATGAGGAGAGCTTTATAAAACCCAGCCTTACTCCATCTGTCCACTTCTATTTCCTCACTCTGTCACGCACTTTTACGCTTGACATGTCACTTGTTTATTTGTTACAAGGCATGAAGATCTTAATAGTTGCTGTTATTCTAGCATCTTTGTGGCTGTGTTTTTTTTGTTTTTTTTGTTGTTGTCCTCCTTTCTTGGCACTACTTTCTCCTTGCTTATGAGAACGAACGAGGTACCAATTACCACTGTAAAAGGTCCAGCCTTGAAAATAGTCACAGAGGCTGAAGAAGGCATAACACCTGGGAACTGCCGCAGGTACTAAAATGATGTGAGTTCTGTGGGTCCACTGGACAAATCTATTCTGGGTTTTAAGCCTGGTGTTGCAAAGACAAACAGCTCATCGTTGCAAGCTATTATTTTAATTGTTTGTATCAGCAACTATGCAGCTATTGTTTACATTTGCCATGGTCGATACCATCTGATTTATAGCTGATAGCAGCAGAAATCAAGCGCTTGATGGACTCCCTTTCCTCTTAACAGGAGGACTGTCACTGGCAAGAATTCAGCTCATATCAATTTTTGCATCAGGACGTTTTTGTAGCAATGCGCTAAAAACTGAGAATCTCTGTAGTCTTCAACTCTCAGCCCATCTGTCTCATCTTCCCGGCTTTGCTGATGCTGCTGTCTTGATTCTTGAGCAATTTAATACTCCCATGGTTTAAGTTTCTCCCTCAGTGGAGAAGAGAAATACTTCAAGCTTCCAGACAGAATTGATGTATTAATAAGAACCTCACTCATGCTAAGATACACCCATGTCAGCGTCACGTTCATGCACGACGGGGAATAGACAGCCCTCAAAGGTAACGTGCCGATGCGCCCAAAGGAACTGCGTGGGGAAGGTTAACATTTTGCACTTACATGCTCTGGATGAAGGATGTCTCCGCTCGTTCAGGCATTGCACCCACAAGGCATATGTGTGTAAGGTAAAATTCGCCTATATCAGATGTAAAGCTGTGCTGTAGTTGATGAGTAATAATATTCCTCAGACATGCACAGTTTGTATCTCCAGAACTCAAGCCTGGGATATTTTTGTACAGTTGCCATCTGGTCTTGATTAATGTAAGTAAAGATAATTGAGGCATCTGCTAATACTCCCAACCTCAAGTGTTAGACTCCTCTTACTCAGTAATCAGTAGGCATTACTGTATAGTCATGCAGTGTACTCCAGTCTGGATAACATAATGATAATTATATGACACGTTATATGGCCAAAAGCATGTGAACATCACACCCATCTGCTTTGTGAACGTCCCATTCACAAACTATGAGCATTAATATGGAGTTTCATGCTCCTATGCTGTTCTGAGAAGGCTTTCGCTAGGCTTTTGGAGCGTGGCTGTTGGGATATGTGCTCATTCAGTCGTCAGGCACTGTATTGGGCTTGAAGTGAAGGCTCTTGAAAACCAGCCTTAGTAAACCATGTCTTTAAAGAGTTTGCTTTGTGCACAGGTACATTGTCGTGTTGCAAGCCTTTTAGTTCCAGTGAAGGAAAATCGTAATGGACAACATGCAAGGACATTCTAGATTATTGTGTTGTGTGATTCTCATATGTCAGGTATCCACTAAATTATTAGTGGTATTGTGTAAAAGTATGACCTTTTACATGTTTACATATGGCACCACTGATTTTCTTGCACTTTTCACAAGCCACCAATACAGATTGCCGAACATTTTCACTGCGTAGAAACAGAAAGCGCTTTTCAGTCAGCTGTCATCAGAAATAAAGCAACACCAGAAGGATATAAGATAGATAGATCCTTGATTAAATAAAGTACCGCCAACTTTTTTTGTCTCCTCCTTCAGAGAAGCTCATTCTCTCATTTCAAGGCCAGGTTAGTAGCAGATTTCTTGATTGTGTCATTGTTCCTGTGTATAACAGTTGTAATTTGGAATGCATGTATTGATCATCACTCTGAAGTATGACCTTTTCTACGCATTTCTCTGCAGCTTGATGTGAGCCTATCGATCGAACCGTGCACTCAGGGAAGGCTGAAGCCTTCTGCCTGCTCTTGCATGACTAATATCATCTCACCATCAGCTCAGACATATTTGGCCACGTGTGTCACATTTGATTTTTGGAGGATCCAAAGCTACACGGTTACCTCACTGTTGTGGGGTAAATAAAATAGCACGTCTCTTTTTGAGGCTAGCTTTGCATATCCGAGGCAAGAGAGCGTTTCATTAGGGAGCTAATTGCATGCTCTCTGTCTGTGTGCTTTAAGCGAAATGATAGCAAGCCACATTGCAGGGATGGAGACAGGACAATGTTGCTAGACAGCCTGGAAGTTTAGGATGCATTCGCCAGGATAGAGACACATACATAAATACGCACAAAGACATTTCCACCTCCTGTTGATGTTGTACAATCAGTCAGCGAGTTACAAAGCAGAGCATTCTAATGGATCAGGGTAGCACTACTTATGTTGTCAGTGCTATACAGTTGTTTACTCTGAGCACTGAGTGCTTTTTTAACACCGCCGTTACCCCGCAGCATTTTAATCCTGGCCAGGAAGAAGAGGCGGGGGAAAGCAATTGCGACTTAAGTGCCGAATTTAACTGCCTATGAAGCTCCTGAAACAAGGCCGGCAATTTAGGTTCAGCAACCGGGCGAAATGTGCGAATCTCATTTGTGTTTGTTTGTTTACTAAAAGCCAAAGTATACCATACAACCCCAGCTGACTACTCCGGTTGTAGAGCCCTTAAATAAAACCATCATCATGATTTTCTTTTCTCGTGAATAGAGCTCTTCAGATGCAGGATGAAAGGCTCCGAGAGCCGTGTTGAACAAACCCGAGTTTCGTGCATGGATGGAGTTAAGCTGACACGCCTACTTTACCTTGTCTAACCCCTCAGTACACCCCCTTCCCTAATCATCTGCTCCTACATACGCCTCAGCAAAGCACTAAGGTGTGTGATAAGCTGCTAGATGAGGACTTATGCGCTGTGTTTGTCTTCATGCTTGACTACATGCGAAGATCAGACGGTTGCCTGTTCATGAGCACTTGTCACTTTTTGCTCTTTTCTGAAGGGACTTGAATGCCGTGTAGGCTCTTAATGAAGCAATGGGTATGAGGAAGTGTGAGGAATGTTTGTGAGGGAGAAAAAGCAATGATCGAGCGAAAACTAAAGACTTTAAGGGGAATGGCATGAGAGTCTTAACTGGTGAGAGCCAAAGAGAGTGGTGCAAGAGAAACAGTGGGTTTTTTTTTTGCACCTCATTCACAAAATACCTTTTGTACTTGGAGGAGGAAATCGCTTATCGCCATAACAATGATTCTAATACTAAACATTTTAAAGAAATGGAATCGCATCTGTGAAAGAAACTACTCTTCCTCTTTATCTTGGCAAGAGCTTGAATGCCATTTCTTTGAGTGCAATTTGTCTAAAAGCTCTCATCAAAGATTTGCTGTGCACTGAAAAAGACAGAACACACACACACACACACACACCAACCCACTTTTTTCACTATTTATGTCTCATCATGTATAAAGTCTACTACTACTAATATATTTTTCAGTTGAATCCTGAATTCCTGATTAAAAGTCAAATGACTAAAAAGTAAATGTTTTTACATCAGAAGTCCTTCCACACACACACACACACACGCACACACACACACACACACACACACACACACAGAGATATTTGAAACTCTGTTTGAATCTTGATATTCTCAAAAAAAGTTAAAGTAAGTTTCTGTGTGAATCATTACTCTGGCACCCTGCAGACGTCTGGCAATTAGCATAAGCCGGCTTCTGAGAATGACAAAAAAATGCATTTCCTGTCTAATGCCCTACCAAAGTGATTTTTTTAAAAGCTTGTTGTGTAAAAAACTTTGATCGTTGGTCCAATAAAATGTCAAAGGCAGATGAAATATAATTGCGTGATGTGAACCTGCAGTAGGTTTTCTATTATTATTATTTTATTTATTTGATTTTTTCTCCCGCCCCCCCCAACCCCCCAACACACACACACACACTCTGAGGCAATTAACAGTGAGCAGCACATGATGGCCTGCAAGGTTCTGTAATAACACAGTTAGGCTAAAGGTTAATGCGTGGAATTCAATCTGCCTCTCAGTCCGTTTCAATGAAACAGTCCAAAAAAAGAAAAAAGAGAGAGAGATGATGTCTCTGTAATCAAAGGGTCACGCCCCATCCTGTGCGTCGTGACATTAATTACAGACGGTCTCTATAAATTCATTGTGTCACTTTCCACAGCTCTCCACGCTCTCATAAAAAAAAAAATAAAAAAAAATTCCAGGGATGTTTCTACCGAGGCTGCCCTGCTGCACGGCTGTGTGTGTAGGTGTGTGTGTGTCGGTATCTATCCCATACTGCAGAGACGGAGAGCCCTGTAGTCAAACATTAGCGGCATAATGAAACAAGCCTCAGAGTGAAAATTAAGTCATTATGTATAAGACAATCCCTCCCAGGACCATGGAAACAGAGCTGCATACAGAGTGCTGATTAGCACTGATGGCAGTTAAAGGGATACTTCAGTCAAATGCTGCCATACTGACTGACTACATTAGCCTTCATTCATTATTAGAATTGTTTGCATGAGCTACCTCTTTAGCTAATGGAGGATTAGAAAGACGACGGAACAGTTGCACCAGCAGACCATAGACACCAGACATAGACACCAGATTTCTTCCTCTAGGGGTTTTAACATTAAGAGGATTCTTCATTCCTGCATCCTCCTGAGTCACATCTCTCACTCTCTCTCTCTCTCTCTCTCTCTCTCTCTCTCTCTCTCTTACTCACACACACACACAATAAAAAAAAATACAATAATAAGCACCGTGATTAGTTTACTATTATAAATCTACACTGAAGTGGACTGATGGACTAATTGTGTTATTCCACTTGTACCTAAAAGCCATTTCAGACAATTACAGTTGTGAATGGATTAATAAAAGAAACTTTATCTTTTTAACAGTATATAGTTACATTTAATGTTCATAAGAAAAGCTAGTTCCTGTGATCACTTGTGCTACAGCAGCTCTCAGTTGTTCTCTCTTGACTCAATGTGTCTATTCTGAAGATTCTCCATTGACAGAAAACCTAGTGTCTGTTCCAAAGCCCTGACCCTGAAGACTAATGTTAAATGTTATAATAAATGTGTCTAAATCTTAATAAAGTCACTACATCAACAACCGGTTAAATAACTCCAGATGATGTGTCTCATTCCTTATACCGAATCCCTGAGCTGTTGCTATAGGAGCGACAATATAGCAGAGTGAGCATGTTAATATAACCCTATCGCTGTGTTAGGTTCTGAAAATGAATCCACACCTTCAGATTTAAGCCTTCACCAGTGGCAGGATATAAAAAATGTTCGTTTATCGCAGCATGACATTTAGTGCACTTCACAGATGGGAATCTGGCTCCAAATGACTAAGCAACATTTTAACAGCGTATGTTCCGAAAGGACAAATATACACGTGTGAGCATTTTCTGAACGCCATGTAAACATTGTTGAACTTGCACACGCAGGTGTTCCTTTCTAACCTCCAGATTCTGTCTCTCCTAATACCGTCTCCTTCTTTTCGTAATAACTGTCCATAGACGACGCAAGCCTCGACTGTTCAAAACATTACACAAGCTGGTTTGAGGCTCGCTGGTGGAATTCTCCAGCAGTGAAATTCTTGAGTGCCCAGATGTTCTGATTGAAGCTTTTTTTGCGGCTAATCATGTTCCAGTACCGCCACTAGAGCTCTGTTTGAGCTGGATCAGTTTTAGCAGAGAAGCTTTGCTAATGTCATTTGTAAAGGATTTGACTGTCTGATTCGAAAAGGATGAAGTATTTGTATAATTTGCTCAAATTATCATAGATCACAGATCAGATGTTCGCCAGCCATCCGACACTTTGTTTCGGCTTTTTGTACTATTCTGTAATGTTACCGTGTAACATCCACAGTATTGTTTTTAAGATTTTAAGATTTACATGAAGTACCACTGTGTATTAGTCAGTGATTCTCTGGTGATTGCAGTGTTGTACAATTGTGTCTGATAGACGACGAATCTGACATCCTCTTTCTTTTGTGTGTGTGTGTGTGTGTGTGTGTGTGTGTGTGTGTGTGTGTGTGTTTTCCTCTCTTTCTTTACAGGCATACTTCCGACAGGGTGTTGCCCTCCAGTACTTGGGCCGGCATGCAGATGCTCTGGCCGCCTTCGCCTCCGGTCTCGCTCAGGACCCCAAGAGCCTGCAGCTGCTCGTGGGCATGGTGGAGGCCGCCATGAAGTCACCACTTCGAGGTGTGTGATTTTGGAGTCCTATTAAGAGTGCACAAATTAGCATCTATTACGTGAAGAAATTCAGCCAGCTGTCACATAAATGACATACTCCGTGGTAGCACTAATGGACGAATGTTTTTGATGCGTTTGAGTTGTTGGGGCTTGGGTAACTGGCACAAGCAAAATTTCAGTTCTGTGCATATTTTTTTTTAATTTATAGTCATTCATTTAAGTCATTCAATATTGTAGCTCCACAGTGGTGTGGATTTTTACTAGCCCTTAATGAGAATCCATGAACTATAGACAGACTGAGAGAGACTAAAGACACTAGCAATATAGTTTAAAAGCGATTCAAAGACAGGACACCACAGCTCATAGGAGAAATGTTGCCTAATATCCTATTCATATTTTGTCGCAGTTGCAAAAGACATGATGTAAACTTTCATGTGACATGATATGATATTTATTTAAGATGAATTGATGTAAATTCCTTACTGCGCTCAAGTTATTTTTCAATTTTCTGTAAACCTTTGTTTGTTTATTTATTTATTTTTTAAAAAATGCATGCATTTTTGTTGACATAAATATACAGCATATTTTCTAAGTATTAAACTTAACTAAATATTAAAGAGTTTTTTGTTGGGGAATTTTTACTATACCTATAGATCATGATGCATGCAGTATTATGTATCATAGACTTCATAATCATGATGAATCATGATGCTTTTGTTATAGTTTGCTATTTCCAGGCAAGCAAAACACAACAATGAGCTTTTACCTTCCTGTTGAGCTAGCTAATGCCTGTATGATTTGTGATATATGAACAGGATCTTCAGCTATATTGCACCAGCAGTTATTCTTCAGATGTTGAACCAATTTGTATTTATTAAAAGAAAAAAAAAAACCTTTGGGAGTCCACCCGTCATGCATGCAGACCATCACCCGTGTGCACCCTCTGAATGCATGCGCTGATCCTGTGGAGCTTGGCGCAGCCTGTTTGCTTATCCTGTGGATTTTTTTGCGATTATGAAATCTCAGTCTCGCAAAAAAAAAAAGTCACAGCATCAGAGTCGCTGTTTACTGAGGATGAGGCCTCGGAATGAGAAGAGCTGTCTGGTGGAGATATGTTTCTACAGCTGCCTGTTTACTGGATGAAATATGTATGTGTGTGTGTGTGTGTGTGTGTGTGTGTGTGAGAGAGACAATCATGGACACAGAAACAGAAAATATACATCTGTGGCCTCTGACTACACAAGCTCTGACACACAAGCTGCCTCAGACTTGGAGCGTGCCCAAAATGAAGCTGTTTTACTCCTAATCACACCCGTTATTTCCCTTGCTGTCCCAAACTGCATGGGCAAACATACACTCACACACACACACACAGAGACAGAGAGAGAGAGAGAGAGAGAGAGAGAGAGAGAGAGATGTGGGTATATGACTGGAGAGATTATGTAGAACAGTTCTTCATTATCAGCCCCACAGAGAGAGATGATCTCTACCACTGCATTGACACCGTATCTTTCTGCTCCTCTCTTCGCTCCCTCTGTCTTTGTCTTTTACCATTTCTTTCCCTTGTCTTTCTTTCTTCCCTGTTTATCATTTTTTGGCATCTCACTGCCAGAGGTTTGATCCTCTCCTCTGCTTCTTTATCAGTTTGAGCTCTCGCTCTCTCGTGTGAGGATTTGCATGCAGGGGATTACCTTCAGTCTAATTGAATTGAATTGAGACCGAATTGAATCGTCTCGTTCTTCATCAAGCGTGCCATCCAAACCCACTCGCTGGTGCCAAGCCCTACGAGAAAACAGCTCGAAAACGTCTGAGCGGGCTGTCTGAGCCGAGCTACTCGCCCCAGAAGCGCTTTTTCCTCTCAGAGTTTACGTTCAGTCCCAGACACGGGATAAACACATGCACACTAATGTGTCCAGTCTTCAGACAAATGAAAGGGTTGGAAAACAAACGCAAAAAAACATCAGTATGGTTCGGATTACGGTCCGTGCCCGGCGAGTGTCTAATCACATGACACATGGCAGCAATGGAAAGGCCTGCAGGTCGCCTGAACGGTAATTCAAAGAGAAGGGAAGGAAATAATGCGAGGTGGGCGGCATTGTCACTCGCTGTCATTACAGCTTTATTTAGCCGCTTTCCTATGGGGATCCAGACAGTCACGTCAAAGCTCCCGTTTGACATGGCATGCACTCGGTGAGCGGAGGGAGGGGAGGAAGGAGGGAGAACGTGAGCGAGCAAGTGCGAGAAAAATAGGCACCCAGAGGCTCGTCATTAAATCCTGGCCGTGCCATCGCTCCATTGCGACAGGACGCATAAGCATTTCTCCTTTCTTGTTTATCATGCCACACTTTGTGGTTAGCTAGATTTGCAGCTCGTTCGTTCGTTCACACACACACACACACACACACACACACACACACACACGTTGGTACACCACTCGCCAAAAGGTTTTTTTTCCGTGGGTTTATTTTAGCAACGGGTAATGCTGTCAAGATAAATGAAGTCATTGTGTTTGTGTGTGTGTGTGTGTGTGTGTGTGTGATACAATGCAGATCATTAAAGGAATCCTGACTCCATTTCAAAGAGTCAGCTAACTTTAATTACTAAAGCGAATTACAGCAGTGAGGCGAATTACTATGCAAGGAAATACATTGTGGTGAATATTTCAGCAGGTTACTTTGATACAGATCGTGGCGATAATCAGGACACATGTTACCTTAATAAAGCTAAATAAAACACTGACGATCGATTAACCGTGTTCAGTCTGCACCAGCTTTATCTGGCTTTATATAAATTTATGCACAAAGAACAGCCCCCAAAACATTTCCCAGAACTGCTGAAGTCACACTCTGCTCTACTTTTTATTATTTCTACACAAACTGGACAAAATTCGGCACTTATCTCTTAACACCAGTACCATAAGTCTGGGATTGCTGTTCTGACCTGACTACTATGTACATGCTTCAGAACGTGTGTTTTTCATTGGAATTTTGAGTGTGTTTGTGCACAAAGTGCTGTCACATCTAGAACTGCTGCACTGTATGTGTGTGTGTGTGGGGGGGGGGGGATTACAGGTGTGTAATGGTGCATGTAACATATTTGACATCCAGAGATGGACAAGTTTCCTCTCACTACAGCTGCTATTTAATGGATTTAATGGAGCAGACAGGAGCATGCATGCGTTCAAGCACCAAACATACACTGATGGTTTTCCATTTCACTGAGCTACCTGAAATTTCAGCTAAATGCTCCTCTGCTGCAATTTACCATTAATATAACATAACATCACCAATCACTAAAATTCTGTCAATTCTTATATATATATATATATATATATATATATATATATATATATATAATCCTCTTTATTTTCTTATTGTGGCTCTTTGTTGGTTAATGCAAAGTAAGCAGAGCTATAATTGCACACACTGTGATTGACTCCCAGAAACACATACACATCCCATCTCCAGCACACACACACACGCACACACACGCACAGAAAGTAGAGCAGGACAGCTGGAAAGCTCTTTCCTGCTAGATAGTACAAGCCGATAAGGAAGGGCAGCTAAAACCGGAGTGTCATAGCTCCCAGCAGGCAGCACGGGGACACACGGCCGTGGCATGAGCTGATTTATGACACCGTGCACTTTCACACCTTACCTGCGTTTCCGCCCCTCTGGCGGAGGTCACCTCTACACATATGCTGGCCTTCTGTCTCCGCTCTGCCCTTCCACCAGGCGTGTGATTGTGTATCACAGAAAGACATCAGAAAGACATCTTATTGTAGTAAGAGGAAGAAAAAAATGATATGAGACGAAGCCATGGAGAAAAATCAGAAAGGCAGGTGTGATAAATTACTATCTAGGAAGAACCCAGCATTTTATTCATGCTGGAATATACAGACATTTATTTGAATTATAATTGCACTTTTTTTTACGTTGGATTTGCATTTAATCTGGTAACGTATCTCAGGGGATACATACACTTCAAAAATAACATTATGAACAACATGTGAACTATTTTTTTCATCAGCGTTTAAAGACAACGTTCCTACCTGATATTATGAGCTTATATTATTTTTTTATTAAAAAAAAAAGCTTCATTTTCACTGTATATTTACTTACCACATGTTCAGCATCTATCCACGCTTACTAAACAATCTGAACCTGAGTCCACATGAGAACATGTGACCCACTTGCCTGTTTAAAGGTTAAGTCATTGGAACTAGGCCACACATTATGACGTGTCTCAGTCTCGATTCTTTTCTTTTGTCCTATCCGAACCCTCAGAGTCTTTGGAGCCGACCTATCAGCAGCTGCAGAAAATGAAGCTGGACAAGAGTCCGTTCGTGGTGGTGTCCGTGATCGGCCAGGAGCTGCTGAGCGCCGGCCACCACAGCGCCTCGGTGGTGGTTTTGGAAGCGGCACTGAAGATCGGCACGTGCAGCCTCAAATTGCGCGGCTCGGTCTTCTCTGCTCTCAGCAGTGCTTACTGGTCATTGGGCAACACAGAGAAAAGCACTGCCTACATGCAACAAGACCTGGAGGTGGCCAAGACTTTAGGTGAGTGAGTGCTATAGATTTAAGCAATCAACCTTCTTCTCTGCTTCGTCTCCATTCATGAGAGATGTTAAAAATTGTATTAGTGCTAAAACAGTTGATAAAACATTCATCAGCATAAGCTAACACTGTTACATTTGGTGTTTTATGAAAGAGAGATCTCTGAAGAAGACCATGGGAAAGTTTTTTTCTGTATATGGCAGCTAGTAATTAGGGAAGGAGAGGGCTGTGTTATGGAGTTGTGCATTTACTCTCCCTGGGTTTTCTCCCATCTTGCACCTGCTATGCTAAATCACACCATGACGCTGACCAGAATAATGCGATTACTTACGAGACATAATGAAATTTACAGTGCATCAAATGCAGCCTTGATGAAAGCCAAAATATTCATCAGTAAAGGTTTCTAGTATTAGGCTTATATTTTTTTTATGTATTTTTTTTGTTGCTTTTTGTTAGGTTAACATATGCACTCGGCATTTCTTTCTGCATTGCGTCGAAATGAACTCTTTCAGTCTTTAATCATAAAAGCCTACATTAACAGAATTCCAGAGGTTAATTAAGTATCCGATAATTATGCAAATTAAGGTGCTAGATGACTTTAATGGATGTTAATCATTATCACCACAACCGTAATGGAAATGACTTCACATTCAGAGATGCGGTAAAAGAAACATGGTCATACATGACAAATTCTTTTCTTTAAAAAGCCGTACAGAAAAACGTCAGTCAGAGATTCCAGCCAGGTTTCAGCTGCCATGCTGGAGTGAAGACTTGGAGCATTTGCTATGAGCATAGGCAGATAATACTGGAAGTCAGGGGATGTACACGAGTGTAGTGGACAGCGAATGCATGTAAAATGAAGACAAGTCATACAGAACAGACAGAAAGAGCAGTCTTATGTTTTTTTCTCCTGCAACTAAAAATGACAGATGAGCATGTGAATGCAGAACGACTTGAGTAAATGTTTTGAATTCACTGATATTATAACCCACACCCCCTGGAAGCCCCCATCTGTTAGTATAACCTCTCATCTCATTTTGATTGTCTTGCGTTAGAGAAGCGACTCCATCATTTTCTGTGAAATGGAAAACGACTTTCTTAAAGATTAAAGCAATTAAAGTAGAGTTCATCGATGTCTGTTCAATTTAGCTAACATCTGTTAACTGTGGTTATTAGGGGTGCCAACATTTTTTTTGTCTTTCCATTAAAAAGATAAAAATGTCACATTTAATATTTGGATAATTGTATAAAAAGTTTATTGTTTCAGTTAGCTCTTTTGGGGTTTTACAGTAACCACTAGGTGCTTTGGGAAAAAAACAGAGCTTCTTGTCTAGTGATTTAGTTAAGAAGTGCACACTACTTTAACACCGGCTGTAAATAAACCTAGAATAACAAGTAAGGAAGTGCACATGTGAACTAGCCAAGATTTTTGATCACATAGTGAACATGCAGCCAGCACCGAACACTAAATTTTGATGTTGTTCAGGAGAAAACTGCATGACCGAGGAGAGTTTACAACAGAATAGAAAACTTATCATCTCACACTACATCGGAGTGCACATCCGGAATGATTGCTCAGGAGTTCTAACAGGAGATGGAGACGCAGTTCAGCTTCATACACGATGACATGCCGATATACACGAGAGTAATCTGAGGATGTGTTGCTGTCAAATATGGTAGGAGATGCTGTGAGAAAATGTTTTAACAGGTTTTCTTACAGTCTTAAGATGAACACCTAAAGGATGAGGAAGTTCCTTTGCTTGCTGCTGTACAGACACACAGCAGAGGAGTAAAGCTTGATTATTTAAACAAGGTTAAGCTCAGAAATGCCTTGAGAGACACCATGTGATGATGGTGGAAAACAACCTATTGATGAATTAATGTAGCTCTGACACTGTCTGTCATAATAAGGGACATCATTCGGACCTTGAACAGACAGTTTGCATCATCTTTGAGTTTATTAATCTGACTCCAAAGCCTATTTAAACGAACATCCTGCCAAACCTTCTACACGCTCGATTAAAGTAAGGGGCTTTTTCCCAGTTTAGTAAGTAAACTTTTGAATAGCTACAACATCTTGAACGTTTTTTGTAGAAAAAGTCACATCTCAAATCATGCACACGGCTAAACTCTTCTCATGAGCAGTCTTTGTTGAGACATGAAAGCTTTTGCTGTTTGATCATGGCTCTTTCCTTCCTCTCGTAAGCGCTCATCTGTGCCAGCGTGCACTTGAGCGAGCCATGGTTCAGTTCACACATTTAACACGTTGCACAACAGCTCTGAAGTGGAGATTTGGAGTGTGTCACGGAAGATGCTCTTTTTCCTTCCGATTTTCTCGCTGGAGAGGCCAAGGCGGCCGAGAGGTCAGTCCAGTAGAATCTTCAGCTCCTCCTGGTGTGATCCTCAGACACTTCCAGGCTGGCTATGGGCTATCACTTCTGCAGTAGGTTCTGGGTCTGCCTCGGAGAGTCCAAATCCTGTGGGACAGCTCTACCACGAGAAGACTGAGAGGCTTTCTGTTAAACCGCATCAGCCGGTATCTTCTGGATTGCTGAAAAGCAAAATAAACCCAGTTTAAGAACCGAATTCTTGCTGTCTCGTATTATGCTCAGAACTTTCCCTCTTTAGCCCTGACCCACAACTCTGGACTCTAGGTGAGGACAGAGTCAGAAAGATAGATTTACCAGTTAGCATGAACCTTTGTCTAGTCCTTATCATCTCCTGATAAAGTCTTTAATCCAGCACATAAAGTTCGGCCCTTTATCACAGAGTTCTTGGTCGAACGTTTCAAGTATTTGAGCCTGGCTAGCATCCTTATTTTCTCTGGACATCCTTAACTGCAGTGTGGTGTGTTTTCCTAGCAGGAAGCGTACACGATGGCTTTGTGGTGGATTTGATTCAGGGAACTTTCTCTAGTATTTGAACCTATATCTTTTATTCAGACAAGTTTCCTTAAAAAACATTTCCGCCACAGAGACTCCAGTTTCCTGTCATTTTACATACCAATTATGTAATATTGACAAGAGTCAAGGTTAGGAAATTTGTCTTTTTTTTTTTTTTTTTAAATAGACATACATTAGACAACTAAAGGTATAACCCTAGATCTCTGAATATATGTTTAGGTAATTAAATAGTAATAGTTTGTACATGCTTATGACTATCATTAATAATACAGAGGTGTTTTTTTTTTTTTTCAAATTTCCCATAAAGTAGGAAATACAATTGTGTGTGTTTGTGTGTGTGAGTGCTAGCCAGAGATTCTTACTCCACTGCCATGATGTCATCGGTATGTTATCTTCTAGTGGGGGCCCCTGGATGAAGCTCTCCGTGTTCACGTTTTGTACTCACCTCGGTACTTAGTGCCATTACTCTAATCCTCTCCTGAAGGATGAAAGCACTCGAAGCATTTTGGTGTCGTCCCGCTCGCATCATATCGTTCACAGCCGATTCGTCTCGCCAGCTGCCAGCCTTTCATAAGACATGACAGATGTGGGAAACACTGCTTAGGAAGATATTGGCTGTAACAGCAATCTCTTGTCCAGTTTTAATCTTGAAGGCTTACAGAAATATCAGGCAGATTAAATCAGCATTACAGCACTGCTGTCGTAAGAAAAGTAAAAACAAAACAAAACACGTTACTCATTCATAGATTTTCTTTTTTGCTCCTTCAATGTGTATCAGCAAAAATATCCCTATAAGATTTTCACAGTCAAGTAGAAACAGAGTGCTGACGTGTGTGTGTGTGTGTGTGTGTGTGTGTGTGTGTGTGTGTGTGTGTGTGCTTGCGTGTGTTTGTGTGTGTGTGTGTGTGTGTGTGTGTGTGTGTGAGAGAGAGAGAGAGAGAGAGAGTGTGTGTGTGTGATGATTTGTCATTCTGAAAAGAGTCATTGAATGTCATGTCTTTGAGCTGGCAGTTGAGGAAGTGTGTGAGCACAGCCAGGCGTGTGTGTTTGTCTGAACTGCTGACTCGTCGTCTCTTGCAGGTGACCAGGCAGGTGAGTGCAGGGCTCATGGGAACCTTGGCTCGGCCTTCTTCTCCAAGAGCAATTACCGCGAGGCCCTGACCAATCACAGGAACCAGCTTGTCCTGGCCATGAAGCTGAAGGACAGAGAGGTAAACGTGTGTGTGTGTCTGTGTGTGTGTGTGATTTCTTTGTATACTTCTATGTCTGTACTTCTATACTCTTTTATGTCTGTACTTCTATACTTTTATGTAAAATTGCAGTTTTAGTAAATGTCACAAAAATGTTATTCCTTAATGATTTCCTTATAGAAATGTAAAAAAAAAATCCAATTTACTGAAAGCATAGTGACAGTAAATCTGTCTCGTGGCACTTGAGATAATGTCATGTGTTCCTGGTTAACAGATGAAACAGCAGGGGTAAGAGCATCTGTGTGTTAACATTTGAATGAATTGATTTGAACAGTCGAGAGAGAGAGAGAGAGAAAGAGAGAGAGAGAGAGAGAGAGAGACAGAGAGAGACAGAGAGAGAGAGAGAGAGAGAGAGAGAGAGAGAGATTATGGATATATTACAGAATAATTTTCAGTTTTACTCAAAAATTCCTCAAACAGCTAAAAAAGGCTAACCCAGCTCATAGTGGCCTCCGATTTCTTGACTAATTGCTGTGAAGCGCTATGGAACAAGTCATATTTGATTTTATCAGCCAGCCATGGCTTTCTACTGAGGAAGTGATAAATGTTATTGTCAGCGTTCTCGTTCGGGTTGGTTGGCTGTTACTGCACTCGTTCTCTGTCTGGTGCTGTGTCTGCTCTCCACTCCACTCCACTGCACAGCCAGAACAAGTATTAATACCCAAATCCTGCAACAGGGTCGTCTCTCATAATGGAGCTTTTTTTACTGATTAGTCTGCAATTAGCCTAAAATCAGCGGAACATCCTGTGTATGTGTGTGTGTGTTTTTCTGCAAGGTTAGGTGACACGTACGAAGATAAGTACAGTGCTAATCAAGTCGTCTTGTGAACAGTAATAATCTCCTGGTGAAATTGCTGACGAATGTGCTCGGCGATGAAGAGCTCTCAACAAGATGTAAAAAATCTGCAGTGTGAAGAAATTTCTTGTTATTTAAGGGATCCGTACATACTCAAGATGGGAAATAATGCAAATTTTATTTTGCATTTAATTTATTCACTCACTCATCAACACATGAGTTTCTACATCACACCAAAACAATGTGAATTTTACCCTGCATTAGAGTGACGTTATAACAGGAACCTTTTTTCCCTCCACATTTCCAATGTTTCCGCACTCTGAATAAAAACATAAAAATTTGCATTTCTACCATGAATAAGGCTTTATGAGTTTTTCAGGGTTTTTCCACCTCCCCCCTTCCCCTCTACATGCCCTTCACTGTGTGTGCAGTATGGTGACCCCCTCCTCCAGCTCTCGAGAGCTTCACGTTCTCCTCACGAGCGCCAGGCCACGTTTACACGTACTAGACCGTGTTGGCAGAAACGAATGCCTCCCCCATCACGCCCGATCTGCCACTGCGGCTGCATTGCATTCTGGGTAGTGGAGGGTGTCAGAATCACATCGCTTCTGGCTGGATAGTGGCAGAATGGATGGAGCTAACGAGGTAGATATAGCTTATGTGGCAGGAAATGTGTGTGTGTGTTTGTGTGTGTGTGTGTGTGTGTGTGTGTGTGTGAAGAAGTAGATAAACTGCAGCCCTGATCTGCTCCAGTTCTTCATTAGTCACTTCAGAAGGTCACTGTGATGCTCACGGTAACCTTTTTTTCCCCCTCCTGTCCTTTATCACCATGTCCCAGTAGGCATCTCAGTGTATAGACTGATAATCTGTCAATAAGGAGCTGAGTTAAGGTGTTTGCGAGGTGCAGGAGTAGTGGATGACAGAACTGAGTATTGGCGAGTGAAGTGCTCTTAAGTGATGACACCCCCTTTTATTCTGAGGTGAAGCCTGTGACAGATGACTCCACCGTGTCCTGCTCATTTGTAGGCATGTGCATGGTAGGGATCCTCTGTCCTGAAGACTTAAAACTAAAAGAAATAAAATGGATGGCTTTAGCTCTGTCTTTTACAAAGCACTGACACTGGAGACTCCTTCCAAAAACGGAAGAGCAGTTTCTTTAAAACCGGAAGATATTAGATTGATTTATATTAATATAAACCTGTCAAAGCTGTTCCAGAAAATGAATCAACCTTCCGGCCAATCACAATCCAGAATCCAACTGCATTGTGGTCCAAATTTAATTAATTAAGGATGCCCTAAATCCCGACCACAATTAAAATAGAGTTAGACTGTAAAGAAGACTCGACTAGCATCAGCCTTTAATGAAGATTTGTTGTGTTACACTCACATGCCATAATTTAGGACTGAATTACTGAACCTTACATTTTATTTATTTATTTATCTATCTCTCTATTTATTTATTTATTTACTTATTGCTTTCTCATAGCTAGGAGAAGCGATTATGGCATGTTCAGTTAAATCTTTCACGACTATACCTTTAGCTTGTTTTACATCTCGCACATTCAGTGTTTCACAGCTCCACATTCAGTGTTTCCACATTCAGTGTCATGAATAATAAATTCACACTGTGCTCCAAGAAGGATGCGAGTTGTTTTGGCTTCGCCGGTCTAGTGGTGCTGCTGAAAGAAAACGATAAAAAAAAAAATTGCACCGGACTGAATGACAGATAAAGAGAGAGGCCACTGGGATAACGTGATGGATCATGGAATTCACTCGCTTGTTGAGAGTCTCAGCTTAGAACTGATTTAAAGGCGAGATGAAAGAGCATTAAATAACACAGATTGTACTCGCAGTGTAAGGAGCAGGTGGTTGTGGACTACTAATGGATGCCTGTTATTGGATTTTTAAATAAGTGATTAAAAAGATTTGCTCTTCATTAGAAGCTGTTGTAATGGATAGGATGTTTTAGTGGACCTGGAAGTTTTTGTTCTGATTTTTCTTCTTCATCTTTTTATTTGGGGGGGGGGGCACGGTGGCTTAGTGGTTAGCACGTTTGCCTCACACCTCCAGGGTTGGGGGTTCGATTCCCGCCTCCGCCATGTGTGTGTGGAGTTTACATGTTCTCCCTGTGCCTTGGGGGTTTCCTCCGGGTACTCCGGTTTCCTCCCCCAATCCAAAGACATGCATTGTAGGTCGATTGGCATCTCTAAATTGTCCGTAGTGTGTGATTGCGTGAGTGAATGAGAGTGTGTGTGTGCCTTGCGATGGGTTGGCACTCCGTCCAGGGTGTATCCTGCCTTGATGCCCAATGACGCCTGAGATAGACACAGGCTCCCCGTGACCCGAGAATAGATGGGATAAGCGGTAGACAATGAATGAATGAATCTTTTTATTTGGGGTCAAAGTACCAGTGCTGGAGCTGAACTGGTTTTGTTTTGGATTTGTTTCTTCTCTGAAATGAATCATGTCACCCAAGCCAAGGCAAAATATTGTGAAGATGACAAACACATCCATGTGCAGTGTATAAGGGTTGGGCAGACTGACTGATCATAGCACTGTATGAGCCAGAGTTTGTGTTTTGCGCCGTAACTCAGAGACTGTGGAGTACAAAATTTCTTGGTTCAAAGCAAAACATCTCATGAAGCATTAAAGCTCCACCAACATAAATCTAACGCTTATTTGAAATATGTAAACCAGCCCAAGGAAAGACATGTCTTTGTGTATTATGCACATCCATATGCATTACGTGTGTGTGTGTGATTATTGGCACACACCGCCTGATGGACGAGGCTCCTGTAAGCAGTACCTGTCTAATGGCATCATCTGCTTCACAGCACCTTGCCTCATTTCATAAACACTTGTGGCCCGTGTCTCTCTAATTACTGCAGCTCACAATCATACTCCAGTTCCCTTTTTACACACCTGCAGCACGTAAAGGACACACACACACACACACACACACCAGCATTTTACAATAAAACCATTTCTCATGATGTTGAATGGATTTTTGTATGAAGACAGTCAGGTATATGGTCCAGTGTGTGTGTGAGAGAGAGAGAAAAAGAGAGATTTTGAGTTTTGTACGTTAACTAAAAAATTTTTCTCGATTGCTGCAGCTTATTGAATATTGGCTCATTAAGTGCAATATGTGGCTGCATCATTAATTAAACTTAGAGCTTTGAATGAGCATAATGGAATCTGGTCATAAATATTGATGCATTGAGAATTTTTACAGTGAAATGAGGCTCGCAGTCTGTGTCAATAAAGCCATGAAAATTAAACGTCGTGTGTGTGTGTGTGTGTGTGTGTGTGTGTGTGTGTGTGTGTGTATGTGTGTGTATGTGTGTGAGAGAGAGAGAGAGTGTGTGTGTGTGTGGCTAGTGAATCTCTTTACCAAAGCAAAGCGCTTCATCACCCTGTCTTTGTATCCCAAGCCCGCAACATTGTCTTATTTCATTTTTTTTTCCTTTCAAGAGAAATCTCTGATATCTTCTGTCATGCTTTTCGCATTACACAATAAAGAGCAACACACACGGCTGTATACATCCACAGATTTCTCCCCCACTCCCCTCCCCTCCCCTCCTCACCCCGGTCTGAACACAGAATATTCACAGTGTGTGCTTCAGGCAAATAAAAACACAGGCCTCAGGAAAAAAAAAAGAAAAACATTAAAATTTTATGGCGTTAGACACTTATGCTCCAAGTGGTAAAGATAAAGCTCTGAAGGGTGGAAAAGCTGGGAGGAAGTAAGCCGTATGGACTCAGACAACCCTGCTCTGTACCTCTTGGCATGTATATCAGTAATGGTTTCGATGAAACAAGGTTTACAGTTTATAGGATGAACTGAGAAAGAGAAACTGAGAAAGAGGCCACCGCTATAATATGATGGATCATATCATTCCTGTCCTTCATTCAAAGATTTGTCTCGACTTAAGCCCTGATTTAAAGCAGAGATGAGAGAGAATGAAATAAGGCAGATCCAACTGTATTGCGAAATTCTCTCCAGCCTCCGCAATGACAATGAAGGACGTAAACGCAGCCGGCACTGAAACAGCATCCTCCGCGTGTTTGTCTGCGTCTTTTCTTTAAGCGTGCAGCTGTCGCACGGCGTGAAACTCGCCACTTTCGCTCGCCAGTAATTTGCGTGACACAGAGCATGTTTTAATCTCATTTCAATGGCATATTTTCATGCATTCATTAGACACAGAGATATCGGATGCGACGGCAGCTGTAATTGGTTTGGTTTTGTCTAGTTAGAATGTGCTCATTGTCTCAGAGCCTTGGCCTCTTTGTGACTTGCAGTCACTATCGCTCGCCCAATTAAAGTAAATCCCGGAAAGACGCGCTTCATTTGGGGCCTTTTACCAAACTCTCATCCTGTTCTGGCTCAGGCATGATGGGAGAAATTATTGTACTTGGTCATCTTACACTGTACAGAAGTGTTTAAATTTGCTTAAAGATTCTTCCGTGTGCATTTCACTTGAGACTTCTCAAAGTCTGTGTTAACCTTCTGTGCTTCTGAGCATGTGTGAGTGTGTGTGTATGTTCTAGAGGTCATTAGTAGCCTTGTGTGTGTGCGCACATGTGTGTGTTAGTGTATTTGTCCCGGAGGTCATTAGTAGCCATGGTTTTTGTGTGTGTGTGTGTGTGTGTGTGTGTGTGTGTGTGTGTGTGTGTGTGTGTGTGTGTGTGTGTGTGTGCTGTTCCACATCATACCCACAAGAGTAAACTGTGGAACCTCTGACACACATGTAGAAACTTTGCTTGACTTCACATGTAAAAACCCTTACAGTAAAATATATATATTTTTATGTAAGTCCAGCATTTTTTCAGCTTAATCTTCGCCTGCCATATCTGTATGTTTGTGTGATTGACATGGACGAGAATCTCAACACGATTCTCATCAGTAAAAGTCCAGAAAACCCAGAATGTATTTTTCATTCAAAACTATTTATAAATCACTCAGCCTTTTGCTTTTGTAGACAGAAGCAGTTGTGTTTATGTGATACCTACACAGCGAATGATATACATTTCTGTCTGATCGTTCTTGGATACCACAACATACCACCGCTGGGTACATATAATCAAAGACAGGAAAGATTTTATTTGTTCAGTGTTGGACAGTTGGATGAAATTCAAATGCAATTCATTGTAAAATATTCTCTAATGCCTATCTCATCCTACTGTTAAATCATACTGTTTTACTGTGTTTTTGACTTATTACCTCTAAACCTGAGCATGTTACCCAGATGGGGGTCTTCCAAAAACGTTGGATGCACAGAATTGTCTAGAAAGCCTATTTCTGTATTCTGTAATGTTACAATTTCCCTTCACTGGAACTAAGGAGCTCAAACCTGCTCCAGCATGACGATGCTCCTGTGCACAAAGCAAACTCTATAGAGACATGACTTGCCAATGTTGGAGTAGAACATGCCTTTACAGATTTCCTGACCTTAAAAGCCGATCATTCGTTCCGCATATATTTAATTTTGTCACAGGTTTTACACCAGATGCCCTTCCTGACACGACCCTCCCATTTTATCCATGCTTGGGATCAGCAATGAGTTGTTAACCCCTCAGAAGCTGGGTTGGTTCTGTTAAATTCTGTATTAATGAGCTAGTTTTTAAACCTAATGTCTCATCAGCCACATTAACGCTACAAATTCCCAAATAGCTCATGTTATCACTTACACTCGGCTGCTTTGTGACTGTAGCCGTGTGCACAATATGCAAGCGATCATGACGAGGCTCGCACACTATACCGAGTAAAGCATGAGTGAACCCAAATCCTGCTTTCTCAAAAAAAAAAGTCTTAACATTTATTGGTTTTGTGCGTTTAGAACAGTGCAATGCAAAAAGTATTTCTCACTATAGACGCCACACATTTCTTATTAATAAAGTAACTAGATACCTCGTAACTTCACTTTCCAAAGCCTCTTTAATGCCATCATTTTGAACAAACTCCAAAAAAAACATTATCCCAGAAGTTTCTCAAGAGGCACATAACTTAATGTTATGTTTTTCAGCCAGTGTCCAAGAGATGGGCAAATAAAATTCTTCCAATATATGGCTAGATTGTAATAGACAGAGGTAGCTTTCTGAAAAAAAGAAGAAAAAAACCCCCTGAAATGTGAGAGCTGTCTGTCGTGTCTGTCTGCACTGTTGTTTATGGAAACAAAAACGCATGGATTGCCTTTTCTGCAACAGAACTTGAGGCATATTGAAAGGAAAAGCAGTTATTTATATACTGTGCTCCCTCAGGAAACCTGTTGTTTTTGTTTTTTCGCTGTTCCTAATGACCATTTGTGTCTAAGATACCAAATCCTTTCTTATAGAAGCAGTGCTTACATTTTTGCCCTCGCTTTCTCACACTAATCCGTAGAGGATATACCAGGATTCAGGGATCTGATGCACATTAGAGCAGATGAATTTGATTTGATTGAATTTCTCAGTGTTGTTCTTGCTGCTTGTGGTGAATGGACTAGAATATCAAACACGCTTGAAAATACTGAAACATAAACCATCGTCTTTGTCCGATACGTTGCTTAGCAAATCAAAGCAGAATGTTAACAGTTAAACACTACACCACATGCTTGAAGAACAGTTTTTTAATTATTTATTAGTGTTATTAATAATAAATGATTGAATACTGGCTTTTATATTATTATATTCGTTTTGATGAAGCTTCCCATCAAGCTGAGCGACTCTATTACCCTTGATAAAATCACTATAGCACATATCCTATCAGGTTTTATTGCCTTATTGTCTGGACTTGCACTTAATTTGATGTTATCCGTGTCATGGATATATACACTTGGCCTCATGTTACATATTCATGACCTGTGAAATCAACTTCGCCGTCAATCTTTCTCCACTGACAGGAGCGAGCGCTGGTGGGAATTTTCACCGGTGTTCTTGTTAAGGAGTCAGATCATTTGGACACGCCCACACAGTAACACGGCAAAAGTGGATCTAGGCAAGAGAACATACTTCGCACTGTTTTAAAAAAGAAAATTCCGTTATTATTTACAAGTAATCCGATTTTTTTTTCTCACCAGTATGGAAACTGGCAGCGTGACACTAATACTTGTGCGTCCTGATCTCTGCAGTGTATTCACGTATATCCTTTGTGAAGTCCAGTTGTACAAGCAAGTATTTGGTGTGGGACAGCAGACAAACAGAGATTACAGCCCCAACACACAAGCGAATGTGCTGTTGTCAGTGAGATTAATGGCTGCTGAGGTATTGACTGTTTGCTGTTCCTCTTTCCTTCTCTCTCTCTCTCTCTCTCTCTCTCTCTCTCTCTCTCTCTCTCTCTCTCTCTCTCTCTCCTCTGTGGGCTAGCATCACTTGAGTGCTGAAATAGAAAACTGAAATTGTTCACAAGTAAAAGGCAGTCATTTTTTGCACCATAAAGCCACATATGGATGTTTTTCCCCCCTTTTTCCCCCACCATATACACAACATAAGAAGACTATACGATAGTGAAGCCATGACTGTGTAACAGATACGCCCCAACAGAGCAGGAAAGTGTGCTATAACTCAAGCCATATGGGTCTCAGGTTTGTCTTCCTAAATATTTATTATTTGCCCATTTTTTTCAGATCATTTTTCTAGAATAAAATGAATGTCTCTAAAACGTTCTCCAGTAAACATAAAGACAGCGTCGTAGTGCTGTTACGAACATCATCTTTTCTTTCATTTCATTTCTGAAAGACTTTTTATTGAATGCGTCCTTTCAGATCCTCACTTTGATATACAAAAAATACTAATACTAATACTTAGCCCTGAGCTTTGCTGACAGCTACACATTTTCTGTCCTTTTTATAGCTTTCCAGAAGGCTGTTTCCTTACGTCAGACACAGGCACTGAGTGTAATCAGTGTAAGTGGTGTTTAAAGCAGTAGTAAGGCTAAATGATGCTTCATCTTTTACTACGCTTACCAGATCTTTCCCAAAACCAGCAGATTGAAATACAGTGACAGAGCTGTTTGATTACATGTACATCATACTGTGCTGTACATGTAATCCTGTTCACAAGCACAGGATTCTTCTTTAAATCTCCTACCAATGAAGACTGAATTCAGCTCAATTAAATCTTTTTGAATAGAACTTTTAACAATGGACATTGTCTCAAAGCAGCTTAACAGAAATAGAAACATTCAGAATAAAAATCAGTTTAAAATGAAATGTATATTTATCTCTAATAAGCAAGCCCAAGCCTGAGGCAGCGGTGGTGAGGAAGAACTCCCTGAGATAATATGAGGAAGAAACCAAACAGCTGAATGTGTGTTGTGGTGATGTCACATGACACAACCCAAATCTGCTGTAAATCTGTAATTTTGAAAAATTGCAAGAATATTGCAGAGTTTGCTTGAAAATGTGCTCAATTTTGCTTTCTTTTTGTCATGCAATGGCAACATTAAGAAATCCTTCAGGGACTGCTGTGAGGATTCTGTGTGGCTGGATGTCCACAATAATTACAGCAATATAGACTCTGGTCTGTCTGCTAATGGAAATAACCTATACATTTATCAGACCTTTATTTTGTGCTTAGTGAAGATAGTCATGAGATACCTCTCTTTAAAACATACTCACACACACACACACACACACACACGCTTTCTCTCTCTCCTGTTGAAATAGCGCCTCTGCTGAAGTGGAGCATGTGGTTAGCTGACATGCTGCTTTCCTGCTTGGATGGTGTTTTAAATCAGTTTCTCCTCCGTGCGACACCCTGACATCCTCTCCACAACCTTTATATAATGCTTGTTATTCGATTCCTAAGAAGCACAAATCCCAGTAATATCTTCACATCCTTCCTGAACTTAGTGTTTTAAGATTTTTTATATATTTTTTTTTGCCGGTTTTGATTTGGACTGTAATTTAACCCACTGGCTTGTCAGTTTGTCTGCTTGTGCTGGTTTTCACCTGTTTCTCACAAGAGTGCACTCAACAATGCAAAGGCTTTGCAGTATTGTATTTTATAGTCCTATTTTTATAGAAAAACTACACAGCTTTTCATTCTTGTATGACATTACACATATTGCTTATATTCTCATTATATACATGTACAAAGAAAATTCATTTAGAGCCAATTGCTTATTTAATTTCTTATTTTTTTTCAATACCAGGCTCAGGAAAGACAAGAAATACAGAAGCAGCAGAGAGAGCGAGAGAGAGAGAGCGAGAGAGAGAGAGAGAGAGAGAGAGAGAGAGAGAGAGAGATAAAAGGGCAGAGTGTCTCCAGACAGTGAGATACCAAGTGAGACAGACAGACACCAGCTAAGAGACAGACAGCTGGAGAGGGGAAGAGACTGAAAGCAACAGTAGGGGAGTGAAATACAAGAAGTGAGATGGAGAGAGAAACCAGCAGAGGGGGAAAACGCGCACACACACACACACACACACACACACACACAGACAGACAGAGAGAGAAGGAAGCATGCACTGTACAGAGACACAAACAGATCTATATTAATGATTGAGATACTCTCAAATGTGAGATTGCACTCATGCACAGGATGTGTGTTTTACAGTCAGTAAATCAGATTTGACTAAGAATTTTGCTGAGCTCAGATTCATTTTATAAAAACCTATACAATATACATATACAAATGCTTTTATGTTGAACCTTTTAAGATTCTGTAATCGAATATCTCTGCTGAATAGCTGAAACTTCTCTATACAGTGTATGTGAAAATACAGGATGTACGTTTGTGGACGCCTGACCGTAACACTCGCATGTGCTTTGTGATCATCCCATGCCAGGTTTAGTCTCCTTTTGTTGTTCTAATAACCTCCTTTTGTTGTTCTAATAGAGAAGGCTACTGGATTTTGTGGATTTTTAGAGCATTGTGGAGATTTGTGCTCATTCAGCTATAAGAGCTTTAATGAGGTCAGGCACATAGTTGACGTTCCATTTCATCCCGAAGGTGTTCAGTGGGGTTGAGGTCAGGGCTGTGTGTAAGATCTTCCACTCCAACCATGGCATACTATGTTGTGATCTAGTTTGCTTTGTGCACAGGAGCATTGTCATGCTGGAATATGTTTGTGTCTCTTAGTTACAACAAAGGGAAATGGTAATGCTTTGCAGGAATAGTTTGGAGTGTGTGATGGTCAGGTGTTCAAATACTTTTTGTCATATAATGTGTAGTTATTATGTTTTTATATTGCTGCAGGAACTCTTACTGCCTAAGTGCCTCACACATGGAGGATGGGGGTTTGGATGTTCTTCCTGTACTTTGTGGGTTCTCCTTTTCCTCCCCAGTATGTGTGTTGTGGGCTGATCGGCATCTGAAAACTGTCCATAGTGTGTGAACGTGTGTGTATGTGTACGTGTGTGTATGAATGCGATTGTACCATGTGATGAACTGGCACCTGCTCCAGAGTGGCCATGAGTTCCCTGGAATGGTCTCCAGGCTCCCAGCGGACCTGTGTAGGATAAACAATACAGAAATATGATGCATGGATTGCTGTTATGGAGAATATAGACTTTTGAATTTGGCTCCTCTTTTTTACATTATTGTAAATCGAGACTACAGTTGTAAACAGTCTCATGTATCTGTGCCAGATCCTTTCTAGAGTGCAAGTTGTCTGATTGTGTGGTAATGTTATGTACACTACAGTACAGCGTTCCCTGAGTTTGTCATTTCCACTTTGGACTCTGAGTCACTAAACTTTTAACCTACAAGGTTTTATTTGTTCAACGTGGCCTTCCACATTTTTGTGTATATGTTGACGGTAATAGCACAGTGTAACCATGGTAGTGTGGGAAAGGATTGTAGTAGTGGTGGTAAGAGGGGGACGTGGCGGATTTTTTCAGGTTGAATGTCTTTAGAAGATCCTTTAATTCTCTATAATGGTAAAGTTGTGGACATGTTCCTTTATTGTAATATTAAGCAATTACACTTCAACACTGGTTGTAATGGTTTAAAATGAAAAGTTTAATGGTACAGTGGGATACCAAAGTCAGAAATACGTATATGTCATATAAGCAAACCATTTCTTACCCTACTATACAGTATCAACCCTCCATGCGTGAAGTATCAAACATCCAGTACAGCACCCACTGAAGCCACTTAGTCATTTTGACAAATCAGCAGTGAGGCTTTAAATCAGTTGGACTTTTTGGTGTTTTTTAGCCCTAATCGGTTTCTCTGCTCAGCGTGTTATGAGCTGTTGCATTGCTCTGGTGCAGCTAACTGGCTGATCCTCCACAAACGCTCTTCAGCCACACTGGAGTGGCAGGGCACGGAGTCATTTAAAGGGCCGGAATTGCATCCCGCGGCCCGCGCCGATCAATGCCACGCCTGTCAGAAAGATGAATGGGGGGTTTGGGAAGTCCATTTCAATGCAGGGAGAGGAGGGAGAGGGAGCATAAGGTAGATTGTGTGTGTGTGTGTGTGTGTGTGTGTGTGTGTGTGTGTGTGTGTGTGTGATGTGAGTACATGGTCATTTTGTATATGTGTAGTGTAGCCACTCTCTTATAGACTCCTGGCCCCTGGGGCAGGCTGTTAGAGCTTGATATGCGAAACACATTTGGGGTCATTCCACAGCTGAGCTGATTTAGCCTGAGCTACCTGCTGCAGTTTTCTCACAAAACCTCTACAGTTCTTAAGCCAAATGCTAACCTTATTGTATTAGACAACAGTTTCTGCAGCTGTACAGCTTGCAAGTTGACGTCATCCTCAGATCCTGCCTTATCAGATTGCTGCAAATTCCTTTGCACATCCAGGTCTGGCAAGTCGACTCGGTGAAGCACTGAATCCCATCCTAGTGCAAATAAGTCTCAGGTTTGTTATATTACTGCTTCACCCCATGATATTAAAACCCTATTATGAGCTTATCTGAGCTAGAGCTGTCAGATTTATTTAATTGCATTAAAATTTTAATTACTTCACAGATTTGGTATTCAAATGTATTTTAATAGCCTGTAATGTTATACTGTAACAGACAGAAGGAACATTGGCAGTAGAGCTATGCTTTGGTCTACAAATCCCAATGATTATGTTGGCTTTTTAAGCAAATAATACCACAAGACTTTATCATAATTTTATTATGCACTTTTAATATGATAGCCAAATCTTAAATGGCTTCTTGTTCACTGTATATGTGTACAATATAAGGTATAAGGTAATGAGGTTCTACAGCCTTCATAGTATGGCTAAAAGTATGCGGAATCCTGATTGTCACACCTTTTTGACCATCCCATTCTAGATCTAGCCCCTTTGCTGTTATAATAACCTCTACTCTTCCGGGAAGGATTTCGTCTGTGGGGAATGTGTTCATTCAGAGTATTACTGAGGCCCAGACAGTGATGTTGGGTGAAGAGGCCTGGAGCACAGTCAGCATTTCAGCTCATCCCAAAGGTGTTCATTGGGGTTGAGGTCAGGAATCTCTGAAGGACACTCGAGTACTTCCACTTTCACCTTGTCAAGTCATGTCTTAATGGAGTTTGCTTTGTGTACACGGGCATTGTCATGCTGGAAAAGGTTTGAGCCTGAAGGGAAATCTTACTGCTACAGCATACAGAAACTTCCTATTCAACTTTGTGGCATTAGTTTGGGGAAGACTCACACATGAGTGTGATGGTCAGGTGTCCATTTGGTGTATGTGGCCAATTAAACTCCATTTGAGATTCTGTCTCAATAAATGTGATGCCAGTAAGTCACCAGTTTCTGCACGTTTTTGTGTGTTGTGTTAGGACTTGATTGTTTTCAGTCTTCTTTGATTAGACACATGATTTACATGCACAATTTAACCAAAACTTCAATGTTACTTATTCACATTAAGCAACATGTGGCCATATGTTTAGAAAATGGGCTTTGATCGACTGAAATTAGGTGACTAACAATAGACCGTGGAATTTTAACGTTTAATTAGGAGATTTGTTTTTTCTAATATATGCAGTAATTATTCTGAACATTTGAAAAGCATCTGATCTGAACATGGTGGTTTGTGCACAGGCATCAAGAGCAGTCTTTTAGAGGGTTCAGGCAGAGACAGGACCTGTAATTATTCTGTCAATGTGTTTGTTTCCACGCTGGTTCTAGAGAATTGGGACGTCAGAGATTGCAATGGTTGCCATTTCTCCTCAGAATTTACCAGATGCTCGGGCTCTGCTCTTTTTGCCCTCTGGGCTCTCTGGAGCTCCAGGATTAATGGAACTTTGGGCACGCCAGGATTAGCTCATAAGTCAGTCAGAGTTTGGATGTTTTGTCGAGTCTGTTTGGATGTCCAGAGAGGTCAGTTTAGACCTTAGGCAATGACTAGTGGTAACTCGGTTATTGAGTTCCTGTTATATGATCAACACCATGACTTCACTGCCTGTGGGTTCCTTGATAATCACTTCATTAGCAATCAATAGGCTGATCTTTATCTTTAGTTCTTTGTATTTTCAAGCTAAACCACAAAAGAATCGCAGCATCTCACACCTGTAAGGAACCTTCACACCTTGCTGCTTTGCACATGTATGCTGGCTGTGTATGCATGGTGTGTATTTGTGTATGTGCTTATGTTTTGTTTCAAAAGCAGAGTTTTAGCAGGCCACCTCCCAGACAACGGAATCAGCTCTTTTTCTCCATTCCTAAGGGTGGAAATATGAGCTGGTGGGCCTCTGTACTGTTTTAAATCCTGCCTTCAGCTGATGAACCTTCTAAAAGACTTGGTCCTCCTATTGCACATATTTTTATGGCCTGACTCTTGCCTCCTCTAAGGGGTTTTCTGTTTCTCTTCTACTTTCTTTCGAACTGAGCCAGCAATTGGCACTGACCTTCATGAAGTTCAGTCATAGTTAATCTGCAGGATGAGGGCTCATGACGCAGTGAGTCATGCCATTAATAAGGAGATCTTAAGGAGACAGTGCATTTCGGGGAGAGGCGCTGTGAGTTTTTCACGCAACCGCAGACCAGAGAAGCACAGATTTCTGTGGAAAAGGTCAGTGCATCGTTAGAGTTGCGAGCTACACTTCTGTAGAGTTGTGCTCTATAAAACATGAGGCTCCATCCCAGGGGAGGATTTGCATTCTTGCACGCTGAGGAAACACTGTTACACAAGGCGTCCTCTGCTGACGCACAGCCAAAGAACACAGCAGCTGAGGGTCCATTCTGCTCCTGCCAGGCTTTCTGTGCTGACTAGGCCTTCTCTCTTTCACTATAATTCAATATTTCTCTTCACGTTTTTATATCTTGTTTTAATTTCGATCCTTTCATTCTCTTTCTCCGGTGTTTAACAGTATTTAAAATGACCTCTAATCTCCCTTTTTCCTGCTCTCTTATAATAGAGGGCAAAGAATTGTCTGCACCTCCTTACCCGAGTCCTTCTACTCCAGAGATTCTTACTCTGCACAGTAAATGAAGCAGACAGAACTTTATTCTTAGCACTTCAACCTCTCATAAAATGAAGAATCCGTTAAGAATCAGACGTAGCACTGAGACCTGCAAAGTTGATGAATGCCGCACACTCAGACAAGGACTAGATTGGGAGCTCACTAGATGTCTTCCCTTCTCCTTCACTCTTCACGTGGAGGCCAGCCGTCTGCCTCTCTGCTATCCAAATTGATAAACACGCTAGCAGGGGATAGAAAGAGAAATGGATTACTGAAGGCCCGAAAGCAGACATCCACACAAAGATGAGTAAACCGGATTAGCCTCCCCCACCTACCTCTGATGCGAGGGGCTGTTTTTTTTTTTTCTTCTTCTTTTTTTTACATGGCAGCCTGGTGCTTCTTTTGGGAAATCAATCACTTGTCAGCCCAGCTGGCCCTATGCGCCACGTCGTTTTAACTTCTTTTTCTCACTCGCACTGACTCATTTTCCTCTGTTTACATGCGGGGTTATAGGAAGCCTCCCCCTCCTTCCTCTTCCAGCCCATCATGCCAGAATCACTCCAGAGGAATTGCTTTGCTTCACGCAAGGCAAAGAGAAAAAAAATTGTCAACAAGATTTTCTGTTTTACAGCTGCCTGTCTGAGCACATTACTGCAGCGCACCGTCTGCTGTTCGATTCATTATAGGCTCGCTTAAGCAATTTGTTCTTCTCTGGTGTTTTAAGGAAATGTGATTAGGTATGTGTTTCCCTCAGCCCGCTCGCTGGGGTCGTGACGGAGGTAATATTGCACATTTGGAATTGTTTTGTTGTATGCGGGCAGTCCTAAGTGAAATGGCTGTTCAGTAGGTAGGCAAAAATGGCTTCTCTAAAGTGTCAGAGCTAAAGCCAGACAAAAGCCACTAGAACTGTGACTGTCTTCTTTCTTTGCTTTCAATTTTTTCAACACGTTGATGAATATAAGCAGTTTGTGGTGGCAGAACAGAAAAGTAGAAGCACATAAAAAGGAAGTGCTGAGCTTGACACTAGACTTCAGACGCACTGAGCTGTGAACAAGGCCCGTGAAAGCCTGCAGCCTTGTCCGGCGAGGCAGCAAAATGGAGTACTGTTGCTCTCATGTCAGAGCTAAGAGGGCATGTCTAAGACTGCAGTGCAGAGGGAGAGGCAGAATCCTGGGCATGATTGTTCGGGGTTTAGAGGCTCAGACTCCGGCTGTTCTCGTTGGCCGACTGCTTGGTGGCCTCCGTCTTATCTCGACTAAGCAATTCCAAGCTCAGTGGGACCACTCAGAGCTTTCTAAACAAAGAAAACGATGTCGGTGAATAAACTAGCTTTACAGGGCCATTACAGTGAAGATGTGTTTGTGTTCTTCGAGCTCTTAACTGGCCTGTCATCAGTGAACAGAATCACAGTTGGGTGTCTCTCTAGCTTTGGAATGTAACCGATTACATGATATAATAGGTCCTAAACAACAGCAAATACAAGTAGAAAGTGAATTAATCTTTTGTTCTTTCCATTGGGACTGGGGTCTGCCTGAGCAAGGTTGTAGTGGTTTTAATTTAGCCACTAGTTTTATATTTTGCGTAATTGAACCAATTAATTGATTGGGAACGTGGCATTAAACACATAGTGACTATTGTGTATTGTGTACACTCTGTACATTCCGAAGTGCGCACCATGCAGTCCTCTGATGTTTGTTGCACCAGCCTTTCCATTCCTCCACAAATCTCCCCTATGAGTCTCTCACATCTTTTCTATACGTTTTTCCTGCACCCGGAAACTAACAGCTCCTCTGTAGATGGGAATTTGCACTGTGCATTTATCAATGTCGTGACTGCAAAGCACCGCATTCACACTCAGAGCAACTGAGCCCTTGAGCAAGGGATTAAAAAAACACTGTTTGATTCGTTACCTTTCAGCAAAAATCAAATCACAACCATTGATCTAATTACAGACAAACTATGCACACTGATGCTAATTGCACACTCTGAATGCTTCCAAAGGTCATCTATTCCCAAGTGAGGCTGTGTGTGAGAACAGTGGGAAAGGAACTTGGATCTATTGTTTTCAGGGTTGTATTGAATCCAGCCTTGAGCCTGAGTCCTGAATCTGGTGTATGTGTGTGTGTGTGTGTGTGTGCGTGTGTGTGTGTGTGTGTGTGTGTGTGTGTGTGTGTGTGTGTGTGTGTGTGTGTGTTTAACTGCTGAGGTACCATACCTGCTGAGGGGTTAATGAATTGCTAACGAAACACATGGATAACAGGTAATTAGCTCTGACCTCTTTTTCTCTGTTATTTCATCAGAAGTTTCACATCCAGCCGTCTAATCTACAAGCGTCCCTTTGTTTTGATTTTTTTTCTAATTCATACCTAAATGCTTCTCCTATTAGAGTTTAATTATTGTCCACATAACAGTACAAATGGTCAGAATTGTTCATTTCCAGGGGATTTCATACTAGAACCTGGAAATAAAATGACCATCAGGAAAAATTGAGATTTTTTTTTCCACCACACAAATAGTGTAGTACTCCTCTCTCTCTCTTATGCTTCACCTCCTCTCCATTATCCTGTGGATACTGACACATGTACCATTAGGAAGAATGAATATGGCGTCTTTTAACTGACTTATTCTATGATGATAAGGCAATAATGTTCCTGGCAAAATTCCCAGCATAAATGCAGTTTATTTGCTTTTCTTAAAAAAAATCCTCCAGTGTTCACAGCCTTGGCTGCAGCTTTAACCCGAAAAATTAAGTTATCAGAAAGTGGTTTATGAAATATGACCTACATTTTAAGCCCTCTCTTTCTGCATCTCTTTGAAGGTTGAAGTAAATGGGCTTTCACACTCCTGTCACAGGAGTAAAACATAAATGTCCTGTCAGGCCACAAATCTTTCAGTGCAGCCTTTTCTTGCTCAGAGTAACTCAATAACGCTTGGCAACCCGGACCCAGGCTCTTTTTAAAAAAAAAAAAAAAAAAAAAAAGTTACATTTCATAACAAAATCTTTGCCTTTGTTTTTAATATTGTGTCCAAAATGTTAGTGATCATGGCTTGAGTTGTGTTTTATGGGAATGTAATCAGAATCATCATTCATTCATTCATATATCTCATATGGGTACACTCGCTTTACTCAGTTACCTTTAAAATCAATTATGTTTTCTTGCACGTTTTTTTTGAGCAAAACAACATTTGACAGAATATTACATGCAATACAGCAAAGTGTAGGAATGCATCTACCGTTCTGACAGCAGTCACGGAAAATACGAGCTATACGCAAGAAGGAAGGGGCAGACAAAAACCGGAGCTATTATATGTGCACATCGATCCACTGCCATGTCCTGCTGTGCTCGGAACATCACAGGGAAAGGTGTGATGGACGGTGTCAGCATGGGACCGAGTAGCCAGAGGGAGACTCCAGTGCATACTGAACAGGACAATGCAAGGAGATATAGATGGATTTCCACATTGACAACTCCATAGTTCAGCATTCCTCCCAGCTGGGGCTGACTGAATGCGAAAAATCCTGTGTGATATGACATCATGAATAAAATAGTGATGTTTATACCCTTTCCGTGAGCATTTGTGTCATGCTTTTGTTGGACAGTAAACACACTAGTTAGACCTTGGAGTAATTTATGTACATACACATGCATGCTGACCTATTCCAGTGAAAACACAATATGATGCAATATTTGTATGTGCTGCAATCATTCAGCCATCTGTCACTAAAAGTTACGGGTGTAGGTTATGAATGGCATGAAACTGATGGTTTATAGCACCTCAGTTATCTACCCATGGTGATGCCCAGCTAGCAGCAGCCGACGTCCTGTAGTGATACACCTCTGTAGAAGGAGATGAGGTGGTCCTTGTAGAGTCGCATGTTACAGCTTTGTTTGCATGTACCAGACACAGTAAGAAACACTCTACAGTCTCATTGAAGCCGATCGATTGTTTCATTAAGCTGGGTGATAGGATTATGGAATCAGTCACAAGGTCACTCCAGATTCATCGGGCTATGAATGTGTGCAAGACAAGCTTATCATCAGAGCATAAAGCGTTCTACGTTTTTTTTTAGCTGAAGAGATTGCCAGCAAAGTGCTAGTTTTCAGAGATACGCATTTCAAGTCAGCATCATATACAAGCCCATAAACAGACTTCAGCTCAAGGTCGAAGTTCTTTGACAGGCTCCTAGGTGACCGCAGCCAGTGGGGGTCCCTCGCCCACTTTTAAAAGGCAAGTAATTAGTCTGTGAAACTCTAGAGAGATGTGTGGTGCTGTGGTGTTTCAGTGGATTCTACACAGAGCTTTAGGGTAGTTGGAAATTTGTTTCTGTTTTAAATGCCCGAATAAAGTCATAGTAAAATGTTCAGTACACTGACGGGCCACATTCCCCCAGAGCCACTCTGGCACCACATTACTCTCCATTCAGTATGGGAGGCTTCCATGGTTATTATATCTCTCTGATTATATCACTCCCAACTGGATTCCTTCTGTTAGGAATGCCCTGCATTCCGAGCTTGATTTTTTTTCCACCCAGAAAAGGACACATTCGTGTCTGCATCATTTGGAGGGGTGCAGCTGTATGCTGATTACCCACTTCTTGGGGTTGTGGCAGAATCTTGATTGGCAAGCATAATAATATTCCCCACACCCCGGGGTGATAAAGTGGCTAGCATTCCAGTGTTAGGCAAGACGTATCTGAGTTTACCGCAAGAGCAAGCACCATAATATGGTCAAGGAGGATAGATGTGTTCTGAATTGCCTGCCCCTTTGTGAAATATGGCACTATCCTGATGCCAGTAGCTATCAGAGGATTAGTGATCTGCATATATCTTGAAAACACCTAGGGTGCTCGGGAGAGGCAGAAAAGGAGGACTTAAAATGGATTTAAAATGTCTGTCCTCGGGAAGGCAAACCTTTTACAAAAAAATACCTCTCTTCTAGGGCAAGGGGAACATAAAACAAGCATTGCCAAGAACAAATTTTGTGCCCGTGCAGTCTGAGCTACATCTATTACCCTTAGCAGGTGGAGCAGTATTCAGGAACTGATTGAGTATATATAATGTCTGTAACTCTTTCAGATCTATAATTAGAAGAAAACGGCCATCTGTTTTCTGAGCTAGAAAGTAAGTTAAAGTATGGTAAAGGCTTCCTTTTCTATCACACTTCTGCCCAAGTAGCAGAAGGTTGGGATGGGCTGTCTAATGGAAAGCAAGAAGTACTCAGACACCTACCAGCAGTTTGTGGGTGTGTTCCCCCTTGTGTGAGGTTAGTGCCAGATAGTCAGACTCCCTGTAGGCACAGACTCATGAACCTGTTGTATTCTAAAGGCATGGTGCTAATAGTCCATTTGGTCGTGCTGGCTTTGTGATTCCATGCCCCCTCCAAACAAGGGTCTCTTTTAGGTAGCCTGTGAGAGTCAAGATTCAGGATTCAAAACCGATTACTCCAGGCTTATTTTCACACATTAGTCAGAGCTGATAGATCATACCTGGTGTTACATAGGAAACGATTAAGAGGAGAGTTGCCCAGTTTGTTGGTCAACAAAGGTCAATATCTGCAGGGACTGTGCCAGTTCTGTTGGCAAAATAGCTATTAGCCAGTATGATCATCTCAGTCTAAAAAAGGCAAAAAGGAAATCAGCTCTGAGTAAGAATAGATTTGTCCATATTGTAAACATGTCTGATGTATGAGATGATGATACTCTGAGAGAAACCTTTATAAAAACTGGAATTTATTACTTGTACCAGATTGAGATATAGAGGATTAATGATTTTATGACTGTACAGCACGAAAGTGCCACATTGCATTTGTATGATTAAAGGAGTGACCAGTGTGATGCACAGTTCAGTTCAGTCCAAATAGCAGTGCATGAATCTTTTTTTTCCTGCCAGATCCAAACAGACTGCTGGGTGCGGTATTGTAGTCTAACACCTTTGACTCATCTGTGAAGGCAGCATGTGTTGATTAATCTTCTCACTCCTCATATGTGGTGTCCTTGTTAACAGGAGAGTTTTCCTAAGAATAATTATCAGCTTCAGCCGTGTTAAGTGAGAAGCAAAACTAATGTTTGATAGCAGAGCATTGTTAAGGACCTCGCTGTTGGCTGTTTGAGTCTGTCCATGGCTTTTTAACATCATTTCCAGGGTTTGTTATGCATGAAGAATGTTATTGTGGACTGTGAGTGATTCAGAAATGTGAGTTGCAGTTGTTTTTGTGCACTGTTTCTCCACCCAGCCTGCAGGAAAGTACTCGCTGCTCGAGCCAAACACAGCCAGGCTGAGAAATCACTAAAGGACATGCTAATAAAGCTGTTTAAATAATTCATCTCTACATTCCCTTTCTCCCTGACTCCCAAAACCTACTATCGCTACCGTGGCGGTCCCTAAGGCTGACACACACACACACACACACACACACACACATTCTGTCTGTCTCCTTCAATCAAGTACCTCACTCTGTGCCCCCCTCTTTCTATTTATTGCACTAGCGATGTTTTATTTACTGTCAGAATAATTTCCTGAAGGTAAATTCAGATCTAAGAGTCATTTCCCCCTGGAGTGTGTAGAGAGTGTGAGTCGTGCCACCGAGCGCAGCGGCAGGCGTGTGATACGCATCACTCATTTATACCATCCCCTCTCTCTATCTTTCACTGTCTCGCTCTTTCACTCTCTTGCTTTCTGTCATCCGTTTCAGCTGAAGCGTTTCAGCCCGGAACCTAAACCTATTTCAAGGTTTTGGGTGGTTTGCTAATTCTTAATGCATTTATTATAACACAATAACTCAGGTTTTCACATGAATGTGCATTAATAACTGGGCCTCCTCAGTGAGTGAAACTGCCATCATTTGCAATGTTGCACAGAAATGCAATGGTGCATGAAGAAATAGCTCATTTGAGTGAGCGTGTGCACTCCACGGCTGCTCATCACTTTGATTTGTAGCTGTCTCGCACACCAGCAGAGAGTGTTTTGGATTTTAATGAGCTTTCCGGCCTCTTTCTCTCCACCAAGGTCTCTGTCTGTTTTTGAACTAATGCTCTTTATGTTGCTTTCCCACTATAGAACGCCAATGGAGATGTTCTATCGATCCGCCTTAAGTCTCTATTGAGCCGAGCATTAATTTGTTGCTCGCTGGAATGTCTTGTCCCAATACCTAGATGAATAGATGATATGGTTAACTCAGTTGGTAAAGTAATTATCGGTTAAAGTGACTAATTCGTCCGGCATTCTCGTGAATGAAAAACCTAACGAGCTGCGAATGTTCTGTGCTTAAATGCCATCCTCATTTGTTCTTCTAATTTGGTGCCCCTACCCTCCTCTTCCTCATTCTTCCACGTAATGGATTTTCCCACCCTCGTCCAGATGGCCTTCGGATCAATAGCAATAACCCCGGAATAAATCATCCATTGAAGGAGCAGCCATCCAATTAGTGGGAGCCACTAGTAAAGATCACAAAGTTGGATTCATTGTGTTTTGTTATGATTTGGGCAAAACTTTGCGCTGCACCAGAAACCAGTTCAGCGCTCCTTTAATAGACTTTGTGCCATTAACACTCCTCTTGTGTTTACTGTGTAGTGATGGATGTCCCAATCACTCAGGACATGTCCTCTAATTTAATAGCAATATATCCAATTATAGTCTGTGCGCAGTGAATTTATTCATTTTACACAGCAAAATGAAATATATATGCAAATGATTAGATGTACAAAAAATGTTTCTGATACCTTTTCAGGCTAAAATGAATGAATGATCTTGAATGACCTGGTGTGTATCAGCAATTACTGTGTAGATTACAGAGTGCCTGATATACTGCTAATATGAATCACTACATGCTTTTTAGAAATAGCAAGAGGGTGACAGAGCGGCCGAAAAAATCAGCAGGATTTTCCACGATCTGCAATTTGAGATTATGTGACTCACCCAAACTGTAGTTTTTTCCACATCATTCAAATTTGTATCACATATTCTATGAAAACAAAATAGCCCGTGGACCGTGTTCACTCTGAAATGTACTGCACTGAGCATTTTTTTTAATATATGATATTTTTATGAGTATTCTCCCTACTTATAAAAAAGCCAGTATTTAATTTTTTTCTGAATTTTTTATTACTATTTAATTGTGCATCAAGAAAAACAAAAATACAATAAAAAGCTGTTTTTATTTTATTTATTTATTTACTTACTTACTTACTTATTTACTTATTTATTTACTTGCATGCTTGCATGCTTACTTACTTTTTTTTTGTTTTTAATTAATTAATTTATTTTTTTTACATATTTTTTTTTGGCCCTGAATCTTGTATTTGGTGATATCATCTGAGCTAGCCTTCTTCCTGGTCTGTCCTCACTACCACATTTCCCTTTTCTCCTGCTTCAGTGTAGATGACTTTGCCAGTGGCGTCTGTGTGTGTGTGTGTGTGTGTTTGTGTGTGTGTGTCTGTGTGAGTGTGAGTATGAGATGAGATGAGAGGACATGATGATTCATACTCGCCCAAGAAAAACAGCAGGGTCTTCCAATGGGCCTTTAGACATGAGTATCCCACCAGGGAGCACATTTACTTTATTCAAAGAGCCCATTGACCAGAGTAACTGAGCATGAACCTGGATGTGTGTGAATCATGTCAAAAATGTGAGAGAAGCAACATGTATGTTCAAAGGTTTGTCCAGCTTCCTGACCTTGTCCTGTTCTACAGATATTGTCTAATAACAAACTGTTTACACACACACACACACACACACACACAATTATGTAATGTACAATATATTTTATTCACTTACACTGTGTATAATGAATGCCGTTGTAAAATAAGTATGAGAACTGAGATTTATCCTTGTCCCTATAAACTTTGAAGCCAGCTTTTTTTGTTTTTTGGACAGCAGTTGACCTTTTATCATTTCCTCATGGGGCAAAACTAAAGTAAAACTGCATGTGGCCTGGTCTTTTCTTTCACGCTATAACAACAAGACTTTGCTTTTAGAGGCTGTTTTTTTGTGATATGACCCAGCAGTTTCTTGATGGTGTGTGTCGCTGTGGAAGTTTTGTGAAGAAAGACAGCAGGTCACGTGAGAACTGACCTGCGTTCATTCGAGCAGCCCATGAGATCACGTCTAATTTATCAGGCAAGGAAGCGTGAAGCATGAAGTTATGTCTGTGAAACTAGGTTTTAATGGACAACGAGTGAAAACGTTTCACTTACCAAGAATTGTTTTAATCTCAGTATTATTTAAAACTAGACATTTTGTCCAGCTGTAGAGGACTTTTTTCATTCAAACCTCTTTTCTCTTTAATGTATTTTAATAAATAAAAGAAAAAAATCTAATATTCTTATTAACAGATAAAGACAGCGCATTAGTCCCATTTTTTTAAAATCCAATATATTTTGATGTAGTGTTAATATACCGCTCTTCTCGTCACTCTATTTCACAGCGGTTCACTTGACTCTGAGATTTATGTGTTTCAGCTTAGCACTATCATTTCACTGACTGCTTTTATGGAGGTTCAGACCTGCAAGACTTACCTTTGACCTTAGACATGGAGCCACTGTGAGAGCAGAACAAAATGTTTCTCCAGCACCATAAAAAAAAAACTCCTAGCAGACTGAAAGAGAGAGGGCTGGGAGTGAAAACATTGTCTGTTTCGTCCCATAGAAACCCGACAGCCCTGGTGGCGCTGTGTCAAAAAGACGGGCAGTTCAGTGCCAGCACAGACCCACATGTGCTTGCTCGTTCACACTCACACACACACAAACACACACACATACACACACATAGGCACACACACAACTCCAAGCCGCTGACTTGAGGAAACCAGGAAAGAGGGTGTTAAATCCGCCTTTATCGAAAATTGGCTCTCCCAGTTAACCGCTCCTGACAAATCCAGTCAGGTTTCCACGGTAACCAGTCCACAGTTCTAAGACCGTGGGCTTTGTGGAAAACGGAGAAGTTGAACAGAGAAAGACACAAATGCAGCGGCAAGGACTACAACAAACAAACAAACAGATTTTGTATTTTTTTGTATTCAAAATTCACTCAATTCAATTATTATTATTATGAAGCACTTTCAACAATAGACAGTGTCACAAAGCAGCTCTGAGTGTAGAGTTAGATCCCTAATGAGCAAGCCAGAGGCAACAGCAGCAAGAAAAACTCCCTGAGGAAGACGGCATGAGGAAGAAATCTGGAGAGGGCTCAAAATAAAATCGGTCCTCTTCTGGTTGACACCGGATAGCGGGATTATAAATCAGGGTATAAACGCTGCTGCTCCTGTAGAAGCATATCACAAAGACATGATCTTTATCTGGTTAGGTCTCCAAATATTGATAAATATTGATGTTTGTATTTGTATTAGGATTTGAAATGGACGTTGGTCTCAACCTGATGCCTTGTGGCAATTTCTGGCAAGCTTTCTATCTAATGTGACTGAGTAAAGCTTGGAAACTGTCTTACACAACTCTTTCCCAACTCCAGGAAATATACTCTTTATTAATATTTCATCTCGATTGACTTCAGTTCACTGGACATGCTAACAGTGTCTATTACGAAGCTAGGTTGCAGTTATGCTGCTAGTCAAAATGGGGTCCTTTAAGTGGGGTCCAGTTTATTAAAATGCATTTGAAATGAATGAAAGGAACATTTCATTTAATCAAAATAAAAAATGGCACAGTGGCTTTAGAAATTTTTAAAAACAATTTCCTTTATGAATTTTAAGTTCAGTTGACATAGAAATACGGTATAAGACTAACAGAGCAATCTACTGACAACAGACAAAAAAAATGAATTGCGTGCCTCCTGTTTTCATGTGTGTTTGTATCTGTTTAAAAACATTATTTTTTCCTACACTTTCCTTCAAAGTGTATTTGTATTTGTTTAGTGTGTAGAAAGGATGAGCAGCTTGTGAATCCCAGGATGTGCAAATCTACACGATAATTAATAGTTTGAAATTACATTCCACTCTGTGTGGACCAGAGCACTTTACTATTGTGCTTTTTTCTTTCGCTCTAACAGTCCAGCTTAACCAATTATCGACCTCCTCGTGAGCAAAATCAGAAGCATTTACACACAAACACAGAGCAGTTTTGTAGACAGCGACTGGCTCTGAGATACTGAGAGAAGGTTTTTTAATTTCCTCCTTTTTTTTGAGATCTTTCTCAGAAATTCGGTGAGATAGAAGCCCATTTCCTTAGGGAATGTTGTTTTACCACAGGCTGAACTGCTTAAAAATCTAATGAAGTGCTCTCTCTCTCTCTCTCTCTCTCTCTCTCTCTCTCTCTCTCTCTCTCTCTCTCTCTCTCTCTATCATATCTGTACTGAGAGACAAACCTGTAATCAAATACTGCAAATGGCTAGTAATAGTAGGTCAAGGTGATTGGACTTGTGTTAGAAGACATCCAAGGTGCTTCACCAGTTCACCAATACCGTCAGAATGGCCTAGATGAGTGAAAATCTTCACAGGCAACCAGTGCGCATGAACTTGCAGTGGTACAGATAGGTTATCAGTGACCAGGAGGAACCTGGGCTCCTGATGGAGGGTAATTGCCTTGCATCTTGGCGTCCCTCTAAAACTCCTGGAAGCCCTTATGTCTGCTGGTAATTGGTTCCAGGCTGTGCCCAGGGATTGGTACTGAGCAAGCCTAAGGATGGCCTAGCGCTCAGCTTCAGAATCAGCCCGGGCTTTAGAGCTCAAACTAAGCTCTTTGCTGTTTATTCTCCACGGGAGACGGTGTTTCTTCATTTTTCAGCAACCTTTTTCAGTGGAAACAATGTTCACACTGAGGTTGAGTTTTTTTTACTATAGTAGAGGCAGATTTTTTATAAGGATAACAAACATATCTCAGATTTACAGGTCTGAATAGTTCTGTTCATTACCACATATCAAAGTTGATGTAATATCAGCTGATCAAAGAGGACAAGATGCAAACTCACAACTGAAGCAACCCCCCACCCCCACCCCCACACCCACCCCACCCCACCCCCACCCCTTAACACATACACACACACCCTTAGAAACCTTTCCAGCACACAGGGTTTGACTGTGTGAGCCCCAGGAACAGCCACACTCAGAGGGAATTTAGCACCTTGTGTTGCTTGTATGTGTTAGTGTGTGAGTGAGCATGCCTGTCTAATGACCTTCTTGGCTCTTGAGAATCAAAATTGAATTAAAGGCTCTGCTCCGTGTGAAGAGCAGCTTTTTACAGACAACAGTGCTGTTGTAGATCCCAATAGAGAGGTTGTCTGCAGCTTGCACAAACAGCTAATGGGCTTCCATGAAGCGTAGCTATCCAGGAGACAAGCCTGGTCTCATCAACCCTGTTAGGATGCGTGGCTGCTGCAGCCAGCATATTCAGAGGATCAGGAGCTTAGTTTTACAGGCGAATTCTGCAGGATTTGCACTATTATAATTTGCTTAGGCACCGTCTGTATCAAAACTGAGGGTAAATGAATGTAGCAGTAATCTTTTGCCATGTAGCTACGAGAGTCAGTGACATCCGATAAGGTTCTTTTACTTTATTTCTGTTTCTCTATTTCTAGGCAGCGTCGTCGGCTCTCAGCAGCCTGGGCCACGTCTACACAGCCATTGGTGATTACCCTAATGCACTAGCTAGCCACAAGCAATGTGCTCTCCTGGCCAAGCAGCGCAAGGACCAGCTGGCGGAGGCACGTGAGCTGGGCAACATGGGCGCCGTCTACATCGCCATGGGAGACTTCACCAGCGCCGTACAGTGCCATGAGCAGCACCTGGACATTGCCAAAGTGCAGGGTGACAAGCGTGAGGAAGCACGTGCCTACAGCAATCTGGGCAGTGCTTACCACTACCGGCGTGACTTTGACAAAGCTGCGTCGTATCACGCACGTGTACTGGAGCTGGCACAGGAGCTTCAGGAGCGTGCTATTGAGATGAGGGCGTACGCCGGGCTGGGCCACGCTGCCCGCTGCATGCAGGACCTGGAGCGCGCCAAGCAGTACCATGAGCAGCAGCTGAGTATCGCTGAGGGCCTGAAAGACCGTGCCGCTGAGGGACGAGCCTCCTCTAACCTGGGTAAGCACAAAAACAAGCTTCTGAATGCCTGATCTCGCTTTTTTTCCTGGCTGCTCTACTGCACCCAACACAGTTCAGAATCTTAACCAATAAGTAGCAGTTCTTCCAAACCGCAGTCAAGGTCTTAGTGCACACCTACCCCGCTACATACCCGCACCCTTTCCTGCAGCAGCCACTGCACCTTTTTTCAAAACGTAAGCACAGGACAAATTGAGCCCATCACACTCAAGTGTTTCTGAGCTCTTTCTATCCTTCACTTTGACTTCTAGTGCCTTTCTAATACTTTCTCCCAAGCCTGACAACAGCTCCATCAATTTGATCTGATGGCATGCATGCGCTCCCAAATGAATAGATCAACACTCGAAAGAAAAATGTTCCCATTGAAAAGCGAGTGCAGGCAGCAGCGCGAGTGACATGAGCTTGATCCAGAATGACTGCGAGTCAATTGTTATGTAAATATGTGCTGTGAGTGTAAAAAAAAGGAGGGAAAATCTGTTGTGTGCTGACTTTAGTGTAATCATTTATAAAGCAATACCTATATAGGTTTGTAGGGAAGCTGAATTTGCTTATATGTGATATATGCTTGCCTTTAAAACCTGCCACAGAAAGCGGTTTTGAAACCTGACATACTGACTTTAGGGTTGTTGTTTTTTTGTTTTTTTTTAGTCGCTTTCTACATTACCCATCAACCCCAGTATGCCTGTTTAACTAAATGAAAATGGCTTTTGGGATGAGCTACACTTCAGTAACTGGCCCGCTAGTCACCACACTTTCCCTTTGTTTGGCCTCGTTCTCTCTCCACCGAGCGTGTGCTTGAAACTTTATTGATCAGAACTGTCAATAACAGTACGCTGGGAAAGAATGGCAGCACTTATAAAATTAATGATCGCACGCTGTGCCTAGAGCTTGGCTGCTCGGCAACAGTAATGAACAGATCGATTGCGCCATCAGAGGTAAGATTTAGCAGCGAAGAATAAAAGCAAAATATTTATTGACATAGCAGCGAGAGTTGCTTGAACAGAAACGAAACCCCTCCAGGTGCTATTATTTGCTTGGGTATGCGATTTCACTGTATATACATGAGCCGCAAAGTGTACATGTGTACGGAATGTAATTCCCAAACGTTACCGAGGTGTCAAACCACTGTTTATAAATGGAAATCCTTCCTGATGTGACCTCAAGCACTCCTAGGCTCTTGGTTTAACTCTCAAAACGCTAACATTAGCCACTCCTAGGGTAGGAACTCCTGTTTGCTCTTGCAGGTAGGAAATACGAGAAAGCTGCCTTCTTTTTCTGTAACCACTCATGTTTTATTCAGAGGTGGTTTGGGTTCAGTAGGATAAGCGATATCCAAGCCCTGAGTGTGGAGAATTGGATCCCTGTATAGTATTGCTGAGTGGACAGTAACTGGAGGCGGATTGAGAGCCCTCAGGCAACAGACGCGCCATTATCGCTGTGCCTTCAGTCTCCAGGATGTAAAAGGATGCAGCTTTGATTTGGATTATTGGTTGGTGGGTTTCATCGGGTTATCTTCTTTCTTGGTACTTGTAATGTGCTGCTGTTTACTAGCTTCCACAGCCTTTGATCATATTTGCATTTTTCTATTTTAACTGATTCATGTCAGTGGGTTTAAGATTATATTTCAATTCTAATCCAGGGCTTTTAGGTCTTGTCATTCAGTACTTCACTACCGGTTAAAAACGTGAACAGTCTATTAGATCTCAGTGTAGATCTCATACTGTAGGTTACAGAGCACTAAAACACCATAGAGTACACGGGCTTCCAACAACCAGAAAAATTCAGCAGGACGAGAAACACGGCACAGTCAGATGACTCATTCTCATTGTTAAATTCGGGTCACAAACCCACACTTCAGGAATGCAAAGAAAGCAGTTTAAGCAGCGAGGCATTGCTAGCACTGGTGCTCAGCAGCCTTTTCTAATTATTTTCTTTTCACTCTCCATCAATAGTAAATCCAGAAGTACTTCCTCTGCTGTTATAGATTTTGTTCCTGTTTTAATGGACACCAATGCAGCCAGCTAGTCTGGGAATCTCCCTACCATCTAGATCTCATGGCTCGACTCAGATGGTGCATGCAAAATGCCTGATTATATAAATCAAGGTCAGTTATTGGTTCAGCTAATGCTCACACTCAGTGATGGCAGTGCTGTTTCTTGGCTTTACATGTGATGAGATGTTTTCAGGCCTGTTGGGAATTCGAGACATGATAGCTGGTTCCTCTGCCGCTTTCTCCTTATGTTTAATATATTGAATGCTTCAATGGTTAATTGGACGAGCTCTTAACCTATATGTACAGTCACTTGGCCGTATGTGCTTCGATTCAGTAGGAGAAAATCCTGATGAGTCAAATTAGATACCAAGATAAATCAGATTTCTTGGAAAAATTGTATTTCTAACCAGAAAATATTAGACAAGTTCTTGGAGAAATTAAGCACAAAACTATAATAATAATATTAAGAATAACAATCAGCTACAAGATACAGACTTTTTTTTATTTCTCAAAAATCTTTAGGGTTCCCAACTGTATCAGATAAAACAAAAAATATACCTCAATATCCTGTCTGTGTACTATTTAATCTTTCACGCACCATCTATTTCAGTCACACAGTAATGAACATAGCTGGCAAACAGCACAGTGTTATTGCTGCTGTCTAATGAGTAACACCTGATATTGACTCGATTACTACACTCCTGTGTGTGTTCTGAATTATCATCCTTATAGAATTCACTAAACTTTTTTTGATGCTTGTATTAATTAAGAATCAGGCACTCTTGCTTGAGAAATAACATTGAAGACAACATGGTCTTCTATCGTAATAGTATATTACAGCGTATTTTTTAATAAGATACTTTAATGCAGTAGAGAAGACTCGAGCCGGCAGAGAAACAAGGGCAAATAATGCTACGTTTTGAACTGGGTCAGTGTTTTCGAACACACAGCGATTGTAATCTAAGATTAGCTGGGATTTGGTGGGTAATAAATTAAAATGAGGGCTGGATTGAGATTCTGTGGTAATGTGGAGCAGAGTTATTTATGCTGGCGAGAACAGCCACAATAAATGCAGGTTCTGTTGGTTCGAGGTTGGTTCTTTTTTCTCTAGGCTATCATTCTTCTAGGTTTCTATCTCGGGGACATTGCTGTCAGTCAAAATGCAATTTACCGTTCCATTCTCCTGAAGCCAAACAAAGCTCAGCCATATAGAGAATTCAATGTCAATATGTCTGCTATTTGTTTGTCTTTGCTTTTGCCTTAAGCTTTGCAGAGCACTGGAAGTCACATGATGGAATATAGCAGCTTATTTAATGTCTGGATTGTCAGGAGACTAGACAGGAAGTAGTGGAGAAGGGCAGTAGTGATAAGAAAGGAAAACGGCTCGGAGACTCTTGCGCTGTAATTTTACCTCTTCGCTCCACTGATTGTGAAATGCTGATGCTTAAGGAGGCAGCAACTTGTTACCTTCATGTCTTTGGCTTAAAACAGTGTACAGTGCCTATAGAAAATCATCATCCCCTGTGGAAACCATTTTGTCACATTACACCCTGGAAAATAAAACAAATGAAGTCTAACTTTTTTTGAGCTGCATGTACACATTATAACCCTCATCATTAAAGTAAAAATATCATTTTAAAAAATTCTGGAGGATTATTAAAAATTAATCAGTGAAATGCCTGATTTGGTAAAGTGATCAGCCCCATACCATTATAAACTTGCTCAGGTGCAAGCAATCAACTTCCAGTGTAAACACCAGGCTAACTGCCCCACCTGACATCAAAAGTAGTGGTGTTGATTACTTCAGAATAAAACAAGCTTCCACTGTTAGTAGTGCATGGTATGGCAAAGAATTCACCATGGTTGGGAAAGTGCTTTCAAAAGACCACTGGGATAAATTTATAGAAAGCCACAAGTTAGGAGAAGGCTACAAAAACCTTTCAAAGGCTTTAGCTATCCCTCGGAGTACTGTTCAGAGCATCATTAAGAAGTGGAAAGTGTATGGCACCACCAGCACATTGTCTAGATCAGGCTGTCCGTCCAAAGTGGATGACAGACCCAGGTGGACATTGATAAGAGAAGCTTCCAGGAGGCCAAAGGCAACTTTGAAGGACTTACACGGCTTTATGGCTGTGTCTGGTCAGTGTGTGCATGTGACAGCTATCTCCTAAGCTTTACACAAAGCTGGTCTGTATGGCAGGGAACGAACATGAAAGAAGCCTTTCCTTAAAAAAAGTGTCACACTCACACATTTGGAAGAGTCTGATACTGGCAAAAGGTGCTATGGTCTGATGAGACCAAAATTGACCTTTTTGTACTGAACTCCAAGTGCGAACTCCATTGGCGAAAAGCAAACACAGCACACCACCCAAAACATAGCATACCTATTGTGAAGCATGGTGGTGGCAGCATTATGTTGTGGGGGTGTTTCTCTTTAGCTGGGACTGGGCGATTGGTCAGGATTGAAGGGAAAATGGATACTGCCAAGTACATCCAAACCCTTGAGGAAAACCTGCGTCCCTCTGCTAGACAGCTGAAGATGGGCGGGTCATTCACCTTCCAACACGACAATGACCCTAAAAATACTGCCAAAACAACAACGAAATGGCTTAAGGATAAGAAGGTGAATGTCCTTGAGAGGCCAAGTCAGTGCCCTGATTTAAATTCCATTGAAAATCTGTGGATGGATTTGAAGAGAGCAGTCCACTGCTGCTCACCACAGAATTTGACTGAACTTGAGCAATTCTGCAAGGAGGAATGGACAAATATTCCCCAAGCAAGGTGTGCAAAGCTAGTACAGACATATCCAAAAAGACTGATGGCTGTAATTAAAGAAAAAGGTGGCTCTACAAAGTATTAAATCGAGAGACTGATGACTTTTCCAACCCTGTTATTCTAGTTTTTTGGGTTGTTTTTTTTCTTTATTAATTTGCAGAACTGTTGTGATTTTTCTTTCATTGGTTTGATGTTGTAAGACCAAAATTGTAAATAAAGCTGGAGAAGTTATTTGGAATGGGCTTTAATTTAAGGCTGCATGACAAATAAAGAAATATATAAATAAATATTGAAATATATTTCAAAGGGGTATGATGATTTTATATAGGCACTGTAGATTCCAGCAGCTCCACAGAATTGTTATGAACTCGTTTTTTTTGTTGTTGTTGTTCCTGATTGTGTTGAGACACAGATTGTGTTAAAGCAAAAAACAGCAAAAACAGGCTTCATACACAAGGGAGATGCTGAGCGCAGCCTTTGTCCTCATAAAAATCATCTTTGGCCACGCTTCTTGGAAGAAAAACAAATTCTTTTTCTGTTGAAATTTCAAAAAAGACACAGATGCTCCAAAGAGCAAGTTAATAATGCAAATATCCTCCATTATTAAAGGTGCTGAATTTAATGTTGAGAATTTAAAAGTCGAATGAGAATTGGCTGGATCTTTCTTTGTAAAAGCTGTCAAATCCATGTCAAGGGAAGTGTACAGCTTTGATGAGGAGTTAACTCTCGTGCTAATTAATTCAGAACATGGCAGTGCTCATGGAGACATCATACTTCAGATGCGACAGCAACGCAAGGGGTCCAAATGGGAGATTTGCTCTGGAAGGATGGAATTAAAAGTGTAATAAAATATTTTTTTTTTTTTTACATTTGGTAGTATAATGAAGTGTATTCCTGATACAGTCCAACTTCAGAATTATTACAGTTTTAATATGGAATTAAATATTGCTCAGTATTTTCACTAACAAAATGATATCTATAGTCATGTGGAAAAAATTTTGACACCCCATGAAAGCCTGTGTTTTTTTAGCATACTTAAGATTATGGCCATTTGATCTTCATTTGAACAATATTGAAAGATTCAAGTAATATAACTAAACAAATAAAACCAAAGAAAAGTCTTTTTTTAAATGATCTGTAAAATGTCATTTAAAAAAATCCAAATCCTTGTGAGGAAAAAGTAAGGACACCCCCATATTTATTTGTACTTAAAATGGATAAAATTACCACATCAGGTGCAAATGATTAGAACATTGTTACAGAGCATTTTGAAGGAGGCTTACTTTATTTAAGCCTCAGACATTTAGCTTCGTTCTTAATTGTTGAAGTGAGAGGTATCACCATGGTGAGATTCACCAAAGAGCTCTCTGAGGCCTTCAGAAAGAAGATTATTGATGCTTATGAGTCTGGTAAGGGACATAAAAAGATCTCAGAAGAATTTGTAACCAGCCATTCCAAATGAGGAAAACATTTAAAACAACTGCAAACATGGCCAGGTCAGGCCGTCCAAGCAAATTCACCCCAAGAGCAGACCACAAGATGATTTAAAGACGTCTCCAAAAACCCTAAAATATCATCACGGGACCTACAGCAAGCCTTTGCTATAGTTTATGCCAAAGTGCATGAATCTACAATCAGAAAGAGGCTACACAAGTTTAAGTATTATCGGAGGTGTGCAAGAAGGAAACCTTTGCTGTCTAAGAAAAACATGAGGGCAAGACCGAAGTTTCCCAAAGAACACAGAGACAAAGGCCAAGACTTCTGGAATAATGGTGCTTCGGACAGGTTATTCCAGCCAATGGGGGAAACACTAGCTATTAGGGCATAGGGCGTCCTAACTTTTTCCTCAGGTGAAATGCTAATTTTTGCTGATTTTGTTTTGTTTAATAAGTGAAAACAAAGTGATATTTTGTTGTTTACATGCAGTTACATCACTTTATCTATCTATCTATCTATCTATCTATCTATCTATCTATCTATCTATCTATCTATCAGACAATGAGCTTAAAATGTCACTTACTACAGACATTATCTATTTCATATATTTATTTCTGTTTGTTCTAATGAAGGTTGCCCGTGATGGTGGAGCTGGATGTACATTAAATCTCCACATGGCCATTTAAAGCTTAAATTATATTTCATATTCTATCATGTTGAGCCATTGCCTGGGGCACGGTGTAGTCTTAATGTGCATTTGAAGGAACTGCTCAACACCCTCGACAGTCCAACTTTTGGCCGTTGCAGGCAAACAAAGCTGCTCAGCATTTGTATTCTCCACTTGCGAGGTGGTGCATTTCACCTCGTGAAAAGTGACTTTGATGTTCCCGGTGGCCTCTGGTGAACTTTTGAGCCTGTCTTTACCTATCTGCTGTCCCCATGTCTCCAGATGTCAATCTCTGGAGGTTTTATTCCTGTGCTGATGCAATTCTTTAAAGAAGAGACACTTTTCATTTTCCAGCCATTCATCCTTCTTACTTTCAATACACAGTGCTGTATACATAATGGTAATTTTAGCAAATTTGATACAAATAAACAAAATATACAAAATATTAGACTAGAATGAAACATCACGTTTTTACAATTTATTTTAGAGCTAAGCAACATATCTCTAATATATAAATAGATTATTGTTAAAAAATTATTTCAGTTTATCAGTATGAACAAAATTTTTGCCTTAGTTACAGTAGCTGTGAAACAGCATGCCTCCTGGGACTCAAGCTTCAGTCATTGATTTGACTGTGTTCACTGTGCCTTACAGTACATGCTGTGGACATAGCATTAGCCAACGTATATCCAAGACCAGTCGTGCAGAAATAATTCCCTGTGGGCTTCATGAGTTGAGCTTTTACCACAGAGATACAATTATGAGCGTCTGGCACATTTTTGCTGAGAGGAGTGCCACGGGAATCCTTCTCAAACCAGGCTCTAACACAGTTTCAATTGAGGAATCTTGGGGTTAAGTAATAATAATTGGTCACCAAAAACTGAGGTCTATTTAAAAGAAAATATTTGATGAAAAGGTGCTGTAATGGGCCCTTGGAGTCCAGGTTTTAGGTTGGCACTGGCCCTAATTGGATTTTCCACATGCTGCTAATTTTGCTTTGGCTTACTCTGATTGACAACGAGCAGATGGGCGTCTATTCCCTCCATCCATTTTCATGGCCTCTTCCACCTCACGCTTACTCATGCACACACACACTGTTGCTGCTTACAATGTATACGGACCCGGCTACAGCGATATGAGGATTGGTGATAGAATCAGAATATATCAGATATATGCAGAGATTTGAGATTATTAATGGCTTGTATGATATGAATTGAATGTTCTGTAAAGGGTCCAAAATTTAATGATCAATAATAGAAAAAGACTCAGGTTTGTTTTGAGTGTATGCTGAATTTCCATCCATTCCGTGACTCTGCAGAAATCAGGCTGAGAAGGAAAACACCTCCACACAACTCCAGGGTTCTCAGTTCGATCCTGAGCATCCTGAGGTTATTGTCTGTGTGCAGTTGCGTGTGTTTTTCTCAAATCCTTCTGGGTTTTTAAAAAACTGAAGGTGAATTAGCTGTGCATGTAATATCATCCAGGGTATATTCCTGCTTCATGTCCTGTGTTCCCGGGATAGTCTCCCGATCTATCGCAAGATAAAGCAGCTCTTGAAGATAAATGAATATAGACATATCCCACACAGACATCCATCACTAGAGTATATTGTTGACAATGTGTGACATGTTTGATAAAGGCATCAGTGTGACCGAGTATATAAAGTGTTACGCTAGTGTCACTGTTCGGTTGGTAAGCTGGTCTATGTGTAAATGTCTCCATAGGTATGTTGTTTTGTTGCTGTAGAGGAGGATAAGGGTGCATGCTTCATACTGAGGAATTCAAACAAATAGAAGGTTGTTCAGAGCCCTTGGAAGACTAGAATCAACACTCTTGAGCACACACCCACTGGAGCGTGCACCAAATATCCAGTGGCTTACACAGCACAGCAGTGTCATTTGCTAAAGCCAAGCCGTTTAGACAGCATTGGCTCCTCACTCCCTATAATAAGTTTTATCTCTATGTGTGACCATTTCTGCATGAATTTCCCATGGCTTTGTGCTCCCTGGTGACAGAAATCATTTTTGGTTAGTACGGCTATACCAATTAGACAAGCGTTGCAACCAGCTGCCCGCTGTTAGTCCCACTCACAAGTCCTGTTTTCCGCTCATCCCAGCACTTTTCCTTTATCCATCTGCACTTAGCAGATGGCACTCTGGGTTAGTGGAAGAAAGGAACCGATTAGGGCATGCTGGGGTCTGGAAGCCAAATCTCATGAACCTAATATTAATGTCTCCTCTGACTCTTACACTCAAACCTATTTTCCACTGTATGTATTCATTAGCCTTCCCAACACTCGGCTTCACTACTCTAGCCACAAGATCCCATCATGCACTGGGAGAAAAGGGACAGGATTTCCGCACAACAGTGGTAATGATTATTTTATGGAAAAAATACAAAGACAGCATCCTCTGAATCCTCTGAGTTCTCCCATGACACACGAAAGTTGGATGTTTTGGACTTGAAAACTGAAATTCTTCATCCTCTGGGTATGAATATTTTCGGCATGAAAGGCACTGAGAAGAAAGCATAGCTAGACCCTTATAATTCCAAGATATTTTACAAAATTACTCCTCAATTATTAAACAAACTTTGCTTGAAAAATTGTTTTTGGTTTTTTGAAAGCTGCTATAACTTGAGGTGTACTCAAGTCTCTTCCCACCGAAGATTGCATGATGTTTGCCCATGCTAATTTCCAGCACAGAGATCTCAAAACAGACAACTAATCCTGAGGTTCCTCAGATGCTTCAGCTTTCTTTGATTGAGCAGATGTCTAGAAAATCATTCAGTGCTAATTTTGACGTGTGACATTAAAAGCTGATATGACAGAGAAACAGACACAGAAATTGATTGGAAAACTTATCAGTATCTTCTTTTTTTCCCATTTAGGAATCATCCACCAGATGAAAGGAGATTATGAGACGGCTCTCAAACTGCACAAAGCTCACCTCTCCATAGCTCAGGAGCTGAATGACTATGCCGCCCAGGGCAGATCTTATGGCAACATGGGCAATGCTTACAATGCCCTTGGTGTCTTTGACCAGGCTGTACGCTACCACCGACAGGAGCTGCAGATCTCAATGGAGGTTAATGACCGAGCGTCACAGGCCTCCACCCATGGAAACTTGGCTGTTGCATATCAGGCCTTGGGGGCACATGACAGAGCCTTGCAACACTACCAGAATCATCTGAACATCGCCCGTGAGCTCCGTGACATCCAGAGTGAGGCCCGCGCTCTGGGGAACTTGGGAAACTTTCACTGTTCACGAGGGGAGTTCCCACAGGCTGTGCCCTATTACGAGCAGTATCTACGGCTCGCACCAGACCTGCAGGACATGGAAAGTGAGGGCAAGATTTGTCACAATCTGGGCTATGCACATTATTGCCTGGGAAACTTCCAGGAAGCGGTCAAGTACTATGAACAAGACCTGGCTTTGGCGAAAGACCTTCATGACAAGCTGAGCCAAGCCAAAGCTTACTGCAATCTAGGCTTGGCTTTCAAAGCTCTAGGTGACTACAATAAGGCAGAAGAATGCCAGAAGTATCTTCTGTCATTGGCCCAGTCACTGAACAACTCACAGGCCAGGTTTCGTGCTCTGGGAAACCTGGGTGACATCTTTATTTGCAAGAAGGATGTTCCTGGTGCTGTGAAGTTTTATGAACAACAGTTGGCGTTGGCACATCAGGTCAAAGAGCGCAAGATGGAAGCCAACGCCTATGCTGCTTTAGGTGCTGCCTACCGGCTGCTGCAGAAATATGACAAAGCCCTTGGGTACCACACGCAAGAGCTGGAGGTTTACCAGGAGCTAGGAGACATCCAAGGTGAGTGCCAAGCCCATGGGCACCTTGCAGCCGTGTATATGGCTCTGGGAAAATACAGCATGGCTTTTAAGTGCTATGAAGAGCAGCTGGAGTTGGGCCAACGACTAAAGGACCCCAGTGTGGAGGCCCAGGTCTACGGCAACATGGGTATCACCAAGATGAATATGGGCGTGATGGAGGAGGCCATTGGCTACTTCGAGCAGCAACTGGCCATGCTGCAGCAGCTTAGTGGCAATGAGGCAGTGCTGGACCGCGGCCGTGCCTATGGCAATCTGGGAGACTGCTACGACTCGCTGGGCGACTATGAGGAGGCAGTCAAGTACTATGAGCAGTACCTGTCTGTGGCACAGAGCCTCAATCACATGCAGGACCAGGAGAAAGCCTACAGGGGGCTTGGAAATGGACACAGGTAAGATGCTTTTTTTTTGCTAACTGTGTGTAACGTGAGATGCTCTATAAAAATCATTGTCTAGTTGCCAGTAAATTGTTCAGGTCCATGTTTAAAGGAAATTATATTCGATCCTCAAGGGTTCAAATTCCACGATTGATTTATTTCCACAATTGAATTAATGTGCAGACCTAGTGATGGTACTTTAAATAATACCAGAAACTGAAAATAATTTAGTGTTTTCCCAGATATAAAAAATTCAAGATTGCCTGCAGATTCACCATCATGCTCACAGCGAATACACATTTATGCTCCTTGGACTATCTGTGGAGGTGTTAGCACCACAGGTGCAGTTATTACAAGACCAAGCATGATTGGTAAAACTGTCAGTCTGTGCAAAGCAACGCCTATCCTCTGAGCTGTTATGGCAGCTATTTAAGCAGCATACCACCCATCATCTTTAATTAATATCCAATCATTTGCTTAAATGCTCCACCACCATCTTAGAGCCCTCTGTCCATTTTGCTTACCCCATCTTCTTTCTGTAAAAAAGTGTATTGACATGGGGAAGGAGTTGATGAATGGGCTTCTGCAATGGCTGATGGGAAGATGCTACCAGCTGAGTTGTAACACTCAGGGTGGAATAACCCATATTGGGCCAACAGTATACCAGTTCCAGTGCAGCTATCATTCATCAAACACCCGCGGTCGTCCTACTGCAGCCCACAGGAAGGTAAATTACATTGTCAGCAGGGACAATGCGCCAGGTTTTCCCCCACTGAGAGAAAGCTCGCCCTCGATACTCACGACGCATCCAACAAGAGGCTCATTAAGGCCAGGCATTAAATGCTGTTCGTTTCATTTACATTTGACAGTACTGATGGCAGTGTCATTCCAAGTGACTGCGCCACAAGGCGCAATGATGCATGGCGTCTTAAACAGCAAATGTGTCCCAGCAGCCGCCTTGCATGAATACAGTCAGGCTTTCTAATTCCTCAGAGAGACAGTGTTAGATGATGTTTTCCACATAAACCTGCAAAGATACTTCTCTCCCAAAGGACTCCATATTATGTGGTGATAGGCTACATTTCTCATGCTGAATGAGGCTATGGGTAGTGTATCACACATTTTATTTTTCAAATAATTCATTTTGGTCATGTCGTATGGGATCTCATGAGACACGGGTCTCTTCATAATGTGGAACTGGAGCGATATTGCTACTATATTTTAAGTGTTGGTCTTTGATTTTCCTTTTGTTATTAAAAGAGTTCAGTAAAGAGTCCATTTTTGTTTCTTATCCTACATTATAGTGGTGTTCTGTTTGCAGTTTTAATAGCTTCATTATAGCATTTCCAGTTGCCAGTTTTCAAAAGAATCATTCTATTCTCCAACCAATTTGTAGTCTGACATGAAATGTAGTTTGTCCAAGAAAAGTGGGTAAAAAAAGGCAAACAGCAATCCCTAGACCATCTCATTTCCAGTGGAATATGTAGCTAATGATGTGCTCCCTCTATCCTTTTAGGGCTATGGGCAACCTGCAGCAGTCATTGGTGTGCTTTGAGAAGCGCCTGGTGGTGGCTCATGAGCTGGGAGAGTGCAACAATAAGGCACAGGCATACGGAGAGCTGGGCAGCCTGCACAGCCAGCTGGGAAACTATGAACAAGCTATCTCATGCCTGGAGCGCCAGCTAGCCATCGCCCACGACACCTCCGATCCATCTCTGGAGGGCCAGGCCAGCTGCGGCCTGGGCGCTGTCTACCAGCTCATGGGCGAGTATGACACCGCATTGCAGTTCCACCAGCGGGACCTGCAGCTCGCTGAGGAAACAGGAAGTGCAAGCTGCCAGGGCAGGGCCTACGGCAACCTGGGTCTCACCTATGAGTCTTTGTGCAACTTTGAGCGTGCTGTAGTGTATCAGGAACAGCACCTTAGCATTGCTGCACAGACTAATGACCTGGCAGCCAAAACGCAGGCTTACAGCAGCCTGGGACGCACACACCACGCCCTGCAGAATTACTCACAGGCTGTCATGTACCTGCAGGAAGGTAAGAGACAGAATTAATCATTTTAATAATAATAATTTCACCTGAACTACAACAAACGAAAACAGCATATCACTCAGTACCTTGCATATTGCTAATCTAGAGGCTATCATTAACAGGTGGATTGTGCTCTTTCATAATTACGTCTGTGATAGTAAGTTGCTTTCGGCTGCTCCCTGTTCGGGGTCGCCACAGTGGACCAACTGGTCCGCACAACAACTTGGCAAATGTTTTACGCCGGATGCCCTTCCTGACGCAACCCTCCCATTTTTCCGGGCTTGGGACCGGCACTGCATCCAGTGGCTGGGGTTGAGTCATTGGCTGGGAATCTAACCCGGGCCTTCCGCATGATAGGCGAGAAACCTACCACTGAGCCACCAATGCCCATAATTACGACTGTGATAATAAGCAGAATCTTCATACCTCAGGCCTGTCAGAAATACTGATAAATCTATTCGTTATAACACGCTTTTTCTCCTGAGAATTATTCCATATGAGAGCAGGTAGGTAGGATGGAATCTTATTATCGTAACCATAACTTGAAAAAATGTTGCTGTAGGCTAAACAGTGTTGTGAAATTATTTAAGGCGGCATGTGACAAATTTCATTTTGATTTTGATGTGTCCAAATTTTCTGTTCTGTGTTTAGAACACATCAAAGTAACTACTCTGCCTTCTGATGATTAGGAAAGAAATTAAATTGCTTATTTCTTTTGCTTATATACCACTTAAAACCATCTGAACACATAATCCAAATGGAAGTTTGAATGTGAGATAAATATGGTGGACACATGCTCATTTGGTCGTACCACTGTAGGATTCATAGGACCATATCCTTCTGGATTCTGCTTTACGTCAGCAGACATAACACAGTGTAGCCTGAGGGTCCTCGAATCCAGTCCTGATGTTTATCAGGGAATATTACAAGGCAGAGCAGCTCGATTTCAGGACTCGATGATGTTGAGAACCATTTCCCGAGTCGTACCACAGTAGCATTTAATAGATGCTAACCATTCAACCATATAGACATTTCACACTCCTGGGCCATATAGTAGTCATGCTCAGTGCTGTAGATTATTAGGGTGTTAGGGTGAGAACATGAGAAGCTGATGGAGGTGGAGAGAATGGGGGAAAAAAAAAAGAGTTTTTCACAACGAAGAAGAGCTTTTGCTTCACACCTGCCATACCAAAGCATAGTGTCCTGTAGTGTTGCCTGACAGCCAATTAGCTCAATGTGGCCTCTACACGTGTGTAGCAGTGCGATTGCATGCGTGTGAAATACAGCAGCTGTAATTAAAACTGTGTAATGCACGGAGCCTTGCTTCTCTTCTGCAGGAATGTGCAAATACTGAGGGAATGGCCGCCTACTCTTTCCTGTGTCCTCACAGACCGCAAGTGAATGCATGCAAGCGCATATGTGCACTGTTTACACAGTACTGAATTAGAACTGCATTCAGACATGTGTCCTTGTCCATTACAGCCACATTGATCTGTAGAGTCTATAAAAAGCTTTACTTGTTGTGAGCCTTTGACTAGAGCATGCACCGGTGTTTGGCGAGGGAGTAAAAAGTAAACAGATGTTAATACAATGGAGTGGAGTGCTTCCACACTGCTATGTGCATCATATGGTCCTACAATACCTGTATGAAAGATAAGGTAGATAAGGAAGCAGAGCTGCTGCACACATCATCTGTACATACAGGAGCATATACTGAGCACTGTGACATACACTTCATCTGTTGGGTTATTCAATAAAGCTACGAAAGCCTTCAGCCTGTTCAGCTGAAGAGCTCGAGTGAAAAGTGAATATTTCTATCAATGGCTTGACGAAAGTGGATAAACATGTTGACCGTTCTAGCAGTGTTTCTTACATTTGAATGGCTTGTGAAAGAAATGTCCTTGTGAGTCACACAGAGCAAACGGAAAGATGGAGAAGGTGATTGGAGATTGCAGTGAATGGATAACCTCCTCCTCAGTTCAAGCCCAATATCAGTATGACCTGCCATGATCTTTGTAAGCCATTCCAGAGATGAAGAAGAAAGGGCAAGAAAAAGGGTCAAGGAGAGAATATGGTTCGGGTTGAGAGTACTTCTGAGTAAGGGCGTTTAAATGCAAGTCAGGCTTTGTCTCAGGGACTGGTGTATAACTTGATCTAATTATTAAAATGAATGTATGAATATAAATATATAAATAAGTAAATATGTTTATATAGAAACTTTCATTTATGAAATACAGTTTAAACATATATTTTAGGTAATATTATAGGTCATGTCAGACTCTGACCTGACCTATAATATTGTAAGAGCTGTAGCACCTACTCAACATTTTCACACTATCTAGTGTTAAGCACATTCTTGCTTTCATCTCTGGTTAATTTTTTTTTGTTAAGGACCACTCAATTTTTATTTAGGCCCTGGTCAATAAAAACAATTGAAGGAGGAGGTAAAAGAGGCTGTTGTTTCTTTTTCCCCATGACTATACTGAAATATGATTAGCAAACAGTATTTTGACAGTTTTTTATGTGTTTTGGTAACTGGGACATGCTGACAGCTGTTTTCTACTGTTTATTTTCTGATCACACGTTTACACCTCAAAATACTAAATAAGTCATAAATGAATTGTGCAGAATGGCAGTATTTGAAAATATCTCTGTCTGTCTGTCTGTCTGTCTCTCTCTCTCTCTCTCTCTCTCTCTCTCTGTCTGTCTTTCTCTCTGTCTCTCTCAGGTCTGCGTCTGGCGGAGCAGCTGGGCCGGCGTGAAGATGAGGCCAAAATCCGTCACCGTCTGGGCCTCTCACTGTGGGCCAGCGGTAACCTGGAGGAGGCCCAGCACCAGGTACACACACACACACACACTCTCACACAGCTTAGTGATCTGTTTGGCTCTACTGACTTAAATCAAGTGGTCGCCGTTACCTTACTCAGATCCTTCCCAGTACAGTGTAATGACTGGCCTGTAGTCACAGGCATGCGTGTGTGTTTTGTTTGAGTCTGTTGTGAATCATTCTGGAATTATCTCCAGTGGTGCAATGATTTTAAGATACACGCTACAAGGCAGCGTTTGATCTTCTTCTTCTTCTTCTTCTTCTTCTTCTTCTTGATGAACAGGAAGGCAAGCTGCTGCACACCCTCCCACTTAGTCCCCAATGTGATGTGTGTCGGTGCAGACACACATCACACATCCCTTGTCCTGTGTGTAAAGAGCCTGGCTTTGCTTTACTTTGTGTCGTGAAAAACTTCTCAAGCCGGTCCTTCCTCCCTCCCTTGCAGATATATACAACTTCACATTAACTTGACCTGCTCCGGCTGTGGTCCTTTATCCATTTGGAGCGTTCTAGGATTGCTTTCTTGCCGTCTGGTTTGGGATGTCGTCGGGTCGGACAGGGTCGCCAGAGGTTGAGATTGCTTTCAGTCTGCTTTGGTTTCAATTTTCAAGAAAGCCAGGTGGAGCTGCGCTGGCTCTGCAATCGTCTTGTCCTGCCTAGTAACGTTTGAAGGAGCTTAGGGAGCGGTGTGATTCTTGCATATGACATTCAAAAAAGATGACATCCTTTTGTGTGTGTGTATCTGGCAGCACAGCGCATGTGTAAGACGTCAGCGTTGTAACTTATGTACTGAGTGTCTGTGGGAAAAGTGGCTGTGTTGGAAGGTAATGTGTTTATACCATTATGCAGCCTGACTGTATAATGAAACTGACAAGAATGAAACATTCTTGTCAGTTGGGAAAGATGTCCTTTAGATGCAGTTGAGAGGGTCATTATTCTGTTCATCTGTGAAAGCCTCCGTCAATCAAAGATGTGTGTCTCGCCTGAGTGAATACACAAATCCAGAGACATCCGCTCGGGCGGTTAATGATTAATCAGTGGTCACTTAACTGCAGTTAAGAATGAAACGATGGAAGCATTTTGTATTTTTTGTTAACATCAAACAGTTTTTGGTGTCATAATAAAGCAATTTTATCATTCTTGGTTCATATATTGGTCTATAAACTGTTAGCGAAACATTCCATAATGTCAATCACTAAATATATGCTCTGTTTAGCAGTTATGCTCCTAATTTGTTGCGCAGAACTCTATATTCTTTTTCCACAGACATGTTAGCGGTTGTGCATCACGCTGATGTCACAGTGAGACATTGCTAGCACGGTTACAATTACGTGTAATCCAGCCATAACGTAATCCAGCGTAGCATCAATTCAGCTATACAGTACGGTTACAGCACTGTCTCAGCTAGATAGAGATCTGCAAGATGACTGATGAGCTGACGGAGGTATAGCCAAAAAAGTTGAAGCATTGCGATCTTTTTTCGTGTGGGTGCAGGTGTGTGTAGTCTTTCTGAGTGGGCCTAAATGAATTCAACAACATAGTCGTGTATGTCAAGTAAAGTAAGGAAAGCTGTTGCTGCCTCTTCCATTGTATGTATGTTTGTGTTTGAGATGGATAGATATCTCAGGACTTGGCTCGTGCAAATCACAGGCAACGTGAGAGTGTGTATGTACGCACTGGTTTGTGTGCTGCACAAGCATTCCACTCTTAATTGATTGCAGGCTAGGCTTGGCGGATGCTGACGAAAGGAACACTGCATTCCTCTCCTGCAGCTCCACCAGGCAGCGCGCACACAAACACACACAAGTCGTCATGCAGCCCATCTCTAAAAGCACAGATGCAGACGTTACAACCAAAGCTTCGTATTCTTTCACACACATAAACACACGTTCCACCACTCTGACTTTTAATGGTCCTGTGTCCGTGTGTGTGTGTGTGTGTGAGAGACAGAGAGAGAGACACTATGGCTCCATCTCTCTGTCTGAACCAAGGAAAGGAATAATTATAGAGAAATAATGCGCCATTCACACCGTAAAAGCCCTCTTTATTCATCAGGCTAAATGAAAAACAGACCGGCGCTAAAGAGCAAACAAACAGCAGCCTATGTCTCCAGCTCTGTTCACTCAGAGACTTCCTCTTACAAACATACCTCCTTCACCTTCCTCCCTTGTTTTAAAGGCCCCATTATCAAGGTTAAATTGTTGCCTAATTTGACAATCGGCTCCTGTTTTACGCCTCCAGATTTTTTTGGTGAGAATGAGAATGTACTAGATTTTATATCTTATGAAGGTTGGTGAGGGAGAGGGAAAGAGAGAGGACATTCCCTTGCTGCAGAAAGCCTGTTGCAACATGGGAGCACGGGTTTCTCACCGTAGAGGTCTCATGCCACCTGCTGTTCAGTGCAAGGAACTGGAATAATATTCTTTTGAGGTTTCCATGACAATTTTCAGTTTTGGATTTTGCACAGAAAACGTATTTATTACGGATCTTATACAGTAAATGCTCTCTGAATATCTAGTATATAGTATGTGTGTTTGTTCTTTCTTTTCCTCCTTTAGTTGTACCGTGCCTCGGCTTTATTTGAGACCATTCGACACGAGGCTCAGCACAGCACCGATTACAAACTCTCCCTGTTCGACCTCCAGACCTCCTCCTACCAGGCTCTCCAGAGGGTCCTCGTCAGCCTTGGTAGGCTTCGTCTTGCACCGTCACTTTTACCAGCTTCATTCAGAACTCCATGGCTGTTAATTTTTTGTATTTTCTATCACTGTTCCAAGGACATATACTAGTATACAGTAAAATAAAGTAAAAAATTAATCTTAGGTATTATTAACATTAACATTCATGCATCAGATAGACATATAGCAATGTGAAGATTCCTAACCAAGCATCCTCCAGCTGACAACACGGCTTCATCCCGGCACCATAAACATTTGGTCTGGAAAAACAGAATAAGTTCAGAAATTTCTCCTGATCAGCACTTTATATAGAAAAGGGAAAAATGTTGTTCTGATGTACCATTCAATTATTTTCATATGTGTTTCTGTTCTGTATAAAATATCCATGAATAGTCAACATAGATTAAGAAACCCAAGCACATGATGTCTTTCATTTTAAAGATTTAATAATAGAATAGAATGAATATTTGCAATAGAATGCAAATATTATGGAAGGCGCTTCTCTGGGATGTAACCTCATTAAATCTAAATAAAGAGGATGAAGCGTTTGCGCTGCTTAATGTTATTAGGAGTAATGCAGGCTCATCACAAATTCATGCCCGTTCCAAACTCATGAAGAAAATGTTTCATCAAAACAGCATTTCGGTTTGAACCGATCACAAACTGCTTTGCACCAGCAGACGCGCTAAACTCCTGGCGTGTGGTGCATGACACTAGGCTCAGTCTGAACGCTCCTGTTTACTTGTATTTCTTCTCCTGCCCGTGAGAGCATGGTGTGTGCGGCATGAACATTAAAAAGTAGAATTATTGTATAAAAATACAAATAAATGTGCCATTAAATGCCCTTCATCCTAGTATGAACACACACCTGCCACCGCTAAGATCTGAAAACAAATGAAGGGTTTTTGTGTAAATATTGTATAAAGTGCTAGTAATTGTGATGTGAAGATTTCATACACTGGGTGTTTAATAAGAAATCAGAGGGGCTCTCCGGAGATATTCAGCGCTAAGTAGTGAACAGAACACGAGGGTTTATCTGTTTCTGGGAAAGCGTCCAACCAGAGCAGCATGCTCACCTGCTGTACTAAGCGTCCACTCCAAGGGCATCTATAATATATCATATAATACAATTATATCGCTGTAACATCTAAAAAGATGGTCAGGGTCAGTATGTTCTGGCAAAGAGAGCATTTGCTGGCAAGTAATGAACAGAACAGAACACAGAGCTGATCTTCCATCAGCACGGCTACGGTGTTAATGTGTTAGTGTGTGTCTGCATCTAATCTCAGGTCACCATGACGAGGCGCTGGCAGTGGCAGAAAGAGGCAGAACACGGGCATTTGCTGACCTGCTTGTGGAACGCCAAACGGGTCAGCAAGATTCAGACCCGTACACCCCCGTCACTGTGGAGCACATCTTGGACATGGTGAACAGTCAGCGCGCGCTGGTGCTCTACTACTCAGTGGCAGCTGGTTACTTGTACAGCTGGCTGCTGGCCCCAGGTTCAGGTAAGAGAACACATGGGAGCTGGACTGATTTTTAACATTCAAGCTTGGCTTTATTTGGTGGCATGCTTTTCTAAGAGACTGTGGTGTGCTGCATTTTTCTCTCTGTGTGATTAAAAACTGTGTGATTAAGAATTATGAGCCTGTGATCAGTGTGGAGATGGATGTATATAAATTGAGTGGATGGATGGATAGAAGGATGAATGTAGGCGTAGTGTGGATTTTATTGGGTGGGTAAATAGATGGGTGGTGAAATGCAATGAGTGGATAGAGAGATTGGGTAGGATAGATGAATTGGACAGACAGACAGACAGACAGACAGATAGATAGATAGATAGATAGATAGATAGATAGATAGATAGATAGATAGATAGATTGGATGAGTGTTTAAATGAAATGTTGGATCCAAGAGTGCATGGGGAGGGAGAGGGAGGCAGGCAGATAAATGGGTGTGTGAATATGATAAATGGGTGGTGGAATCAAATGGATGGATGCCTGGCTGGGTGGAGATAAAGGAAGATAAGAGTGGAGTAGAAGAGTAGATGGATACAACAGATGGTTAGATTTGAGGATGGATTTATGGATGGATGGATGGATGGATGGAGTATTAAGGGGGAGGGTTTTAGGGGTCAGATTGATGTATTAGGTGAGTTGGATGGTGGATTAAATGGATTGATGGAGTGTTGGACGGGTTGGGTAGGTGAGTGAGTGTTTGGATGGATGAAAAAATGGAGGGATGGATGGATGGATGGATGCATGCATGCATGAGTGTGAGGGTCTCTGTGAGGGAGCCAGAGGTGTGAGACAGACTCAGAACACACAGTTGGATAAACAAGCAGAGCCTAGTCTGTAGACATGCTGAGCCCCTGTCTGTCTACACACACTCGCACACACACGCACACACTCATGCATGCTAACAAATCTGTAAGGCTTTAATTTGTGTTCTTACGCACTGTCTGGTGCACACAGACACACACAAACAGAGCTGATCATTTTGTGTGAAGCAGCCATATCCCTCACACCTTCTGTTCCCTGCAGCTCATTGTCTGTTGCCTGCTGCTTGGCGGTAACTAGTAAAAAGCTGTGAATTAACGCAAAGCGGCAGTGCCACCTGCCTCCCTATTCCTCACACATCCTCTCCCTCTCACACAAGACACGCACACATGTTCACATTCATACACACACATATATACACACACTGAGCCTAAAACAGACATCTCAATATTACACTGACATACACACACAAACAAACTCTCATTCCAGACACACAGCTGTTGTGGTTTATTTGATTTTCTCTGACTTCCCATCCTGCCGTTTCTTACAGGATGGACTTTGTTCCTCAGCACAGACTTGCTGCTTGAAGTTTGGTGTTTAAACCAAGGAAGCAGGAATAATATGCTATTTAAGCAGCTGTAGCTCTGAAAAATCTATTCATGCTCTTTCTTCCTTTTATGTTATCCATGACCTTTAACGCAAGGAGAATTACATACACTGAGCCGAAGAGAGTACACCACAATGCATTTATTTGTTCTTACTGCAAATTCTAATAAAATGACCTTTTATATGTGTGCATATTGCGGTAAATCAGTTCTCTGTGCTTTGCCAGGAATTCTCAAGTTCCACGAAGTGTACCTCGGTGAAGGGGCTTCAGAGAGTGGGCCATCTGACTTCCAAGAGGCTGGGGGTGGGTCCATGCAAGGGTGCGGAGCCTCATCCCTGGAGCAGCACATCGCCAATGCAAGAGAAGCTCTGGGAGTGGACGCCTACTACAGCAGGTGAGCTGCTGCCCTAGGTTGCAGTGACACAAATAGGATTTTGTGCCTTAATACAGAACAGATCTGATGCTCTGATACAGAAACGTAGTATTTAGAATTAAGTTCTCAAGAAACTGAGGCAAGTTCATAAGGGTTTATGCTAGAAAAATCATTAAAAAAAAAAAAAAAAAAGAATTTAAAATGTCTTAACTTGACCAATCAAGCAATCTAAAGCTAAAAGGAAATGAGATCCTGTCAGTAACCTCAGTACACTTCTAGGTAGCAACAAATGAACAAACATAAGGAACACTGGATTAGATGCACACATAAAGTGCACGATCATTACCCGTGTCGAGGTCATTGTAGAGGTCGTTTTTGAACATCTGTAATGGACTGTTAGTCTCAGCTGCCTGAATGTGCCCAGCAAATATCACTGAATATTTGAATGTCCCTCACTAAGGCAGCACAGCACGACTCCAGCAAAAAGCACCTGAGATAAAAAACTAATCTCAAATCAATATTAGAACAGTGAGAATAGAGGGAGGAGGAAGGAAGGCTAGGCGACAGTCCCCTACAGCTATTCCGCTTCTGATGTATGAATCTGTGAGCATTAAAATAAATTCAGATGGATGCAGTCACATCAGATGGTGGTAATAAATGCAGCAGGATGGCGTGTCGTGTGTTTGTGTTTGTGCTGGAAGTTTATCCCGGAGGGACCACTTCTCACCACACACACTTGGAAATAAGCAGTGACAGCTAGACGAGGGGGGGGGGCATCCGGTCTCGCTGATAAGTTCATGACCTAAAGTACACCGGTTTATTTTAAAGTTGGCTGTCTGTGGAAATTGCCTTTTCCTGTATTGTGGAGGTTTTTAGACTGTAAAAACTGAGAAAATGAAACCTAGTACAGCATTTCACAAAAACGTTTCACAAAAAACATTATTTAGATGGGACTGATCAATAGCTACAATCAACGTTTAGTGCAAGCAAGTTCATCTTAAGAGTAGTTAAACACAGGATTATAGTGAGCTAACACTAACCAGACATCTCATTGCGATGCCAAAATGCCTGATGAGAAAAGGGTCTCTGTAAGTGCTACTTCTGCAGCAAAGCTACACATAAATTTCTTAATTGCTCCCCAAAGGCTCAGTTCTACATTATCATATTGTTTCCCAGATCGGGAAAAGTAACAGATGCCAAAAAAATAGTACTGAAAGCCTTTATTGAGCATGTGTTTCAGAAAACTTTTGTTGGCTAACTTGGTGTTTTAGTGTATCAGAGCGTACTCAGTTGAAACAGTCGTATTTTCTAAAATACATGTTTCACTTAATACATTTTACACCACAGCGCTGTTGAATTTCTGATTGAAAATTTTCTCACATTGATCATTTTTGTATAACAGCATATAAAGTTGTGTTTCCTTACTACTATTCCTTACTTTATATTGACTGGGGATCTGGATATTATTACCTCATGGACAGTTCAAATAAGATGGGAATGGAATGGGGGGATGGAAATTAAAATGTACTGAGAAAAAAAACCCACCTACTTTATACAGTTTAGCACATTGAAATGCTGCAAGTGATCACAGCAGGTTCAGTGAACTGATTTAATCCTGAACAGCGTAAGAAGAGAGGCATAAAAGGCTATTGAACAGTGAGAATTCCCTTCCAGTGTAACACTGTACATCAGTGTCACAAGATCAGGAGCAGTGGTACCCTCACGAGTGCATAAGTGATGATGTGTGAAGGATTTTCCCTCTAAACTGCTCTCTAATCGCAGCCTTTTTAATTTAGTTCTTGGGCTGTAATCGCTGTAGTGATTTCCTTCCTATTCATGCAGCCTATATAAACTCCTCCATTCAGCAGGGAGAAAGGAGGAGAAATGGAGGGCTGAGTGCAAATGAGCTTCTCCTGTCCTGCCTCTGTCTCTAAATTCCCTCTTACTTTTTTACTAATACTAGACAACCTTCTGCCCCATTACTATCTGATGTGACCTGTGGGAATTGGAATATGCGCTGATGAGGAGAAATATTTTGACTAAAATAAATAAAATCTTCTCTCTCTTGATTCTGTGCAGCAGAACAGAGAGCCTGGGAGTAAGGAAATGCAGGCAGATGGTAAAGAATGCAGCTAAATATACTTTGATAGTCTGAAAATATGTACTACTATGTGAAGCCAAGTCTTCTCTAGACGCTAGGCTTTATTAGACTGTTAATATTTTGAAGTCACTTGGCTTAAAGTAGACAGATGTGAGTGATCCCACACACGCATGACACGTTGGCATTGTCATGAAGAATTAATATTTCAATAATTTTCTATTATTATTATTATTATTACTTATAGCAGTAGTAACAGTAGTAATATTCTTACATATAAAATGAAGTATTCATTAATACTTAATTAAGTATAAAATGATTTATTAATTTGCACATTTGTTGCACCGAGTTATTTAACAGTGTAGCCTAAAACAGCAGTGAAGCTGGAAATATCATTTGTGGCTTGTGTATGTAGGCTGTTAACTGAAGTGCGTTTTGGCTAATTCTTCGATGCACAAATAAAACAGCTTAAAAACAGAGATGCTCCAAAACAGTTTTCGCATTAACTACCTTAAAAAGCGACTATTCAATTATTTTTTAAATTGCTGGTCAACTAGTAGAAATGAGTAGTCATGTAACCCCATTATACTCAAGGCAAACAATACAGAAATTATATTAGTTCATGAACATCACAGAATATTTTAGATATTGTGTGTTTTAGTATGTTTTTACTATTATGTGTATTAGTATTTTTAATGATACATAGGTGACAGAACCATTGTGTAGTATCCTGTAGATGGTTGTCACCTATGTTTTATTTAAAATACATAAACATTGAATTACATAAACAATTAATTTAAAAACCCATGCCATTTATTTGTTTGTTGGTTTATATCATAGTCCAAAACTATTCCTCTGTGTGTATGTATGAAAGCAACCACAAACTGTTTACAGACTTTTAAAGTCTCTTTCTCTGTAAGAAATGTGCTATACAGATAAATGTTAGAAGTAGTAGTCTTAATAATAACAGTAATAGAAGTAATAGTAGTAGTAACAGACATTTTAATAATAATGGTTTTAGTATTGGTACTAAAAATAGTGGTAATAACATTTGTAGCAATACCAGTAGTAGTAGTAATAATAGGATTAATAAGAAGAAGAATAGTGACAGTAGTAGTGACAGCAGTAGTGACAGTCATAATAGTAACAGTAGTAGTGACAGTAATAGTGACAGTAGTAATAGTAACAGTATTAGTGACAGTAGTAGTAGTGGTAGTGACAGTAATAATAGTAACAGTAGTAGTGACAGCAGTAATAGCGATAGTAGTAGTGACAATAGTAGTGACAGTAGAAGTAGTAACAGTAGTAGTGACTAGTAATAGTAACAGTAGGTAGCGACAGTAATAGTGACAGTAGTAGTGACAGCAGTAATAGTGATAGTAGTAGTGACAATAGTAGTGACAGTAGCAATAGTAACAGTAGTACTGACAGTAGTATTAGTGACAGTAGTAGTGACAACAGTAATAGTGATAGTAGTAGTGACAGTAGTAACGATTAATTATTTGCACTATTTTTATTTGCATACGTTGTCTCATTTCACTATGTACTGCGTCAGCTATATGTTGGAATGACAATAAAAGCTTCCTGACTTGACTAGTAGTGACAGTAGTAATAGTAACAGTAGTAGTGACTGTAATAGTGACAGTAGTAGTGATGACAGTAATAATAGTAACAGTAGTAGTGACAGTAATAGTGACAGTAGTAATAGTAACAGTATTAGTGATAGTAATGACAGTAGTAATAGTAACAGTATTAGTGATAGTAGTAATGACAGTAGTAATAGTAACAGTAGTAGCGACAGTAGTAGTAGTGATAGTAGTAGTGACAATAGTCAATAGTAGTGACAGTAGTAATAATAACAGTAGTACTGACAGTAGTAATAGTGACTGTAGTAGTGATAGTAATAGTGACAGTAGTAATAGTAACAGTATTAGTGATAGTAGTAATGACAGTAGTAATAGTAACAGTAGTAGCGACAGTAGTAATAGTAACAGTAGTAGTGACAGTAGTAATAGTAAGAGTAGGTAGTGACAGTAGTAATGACAGTAGTAATAGTAACAGTATTAGTGACAGTAGTAATAGTAACAGTAGGTAGTGACAGTAGTAATGACAGTAGTAATAGTAACAGTATTAGTGATAGTAGTAATGACAGTAGTAATAGTAACAGTAGTAGTGACAGTAGTAATAGTAACAGTAGTAGTGACAGTAGTAAATAGTAACAGTAGGTAGTGACAGTAGTAATGACAGTAGTAATAGTAACAGTATTAGTGATAGTAGTAATGACAGTAGTAATAGTAACAGTAGGTAGTGACAGTAGTAATGACAGTAGTAATAGTAACAGTATTAGTGATAGTAATGACAGTAGTAATAGTGATAGTAGTAATGACAGTAGTAATAGTAACAGTAGTAGTGACAGTAGTAATAGTAACAGTAGGTAGTGACAGTAATAATGACAGTAGTAATAGTAACAGTATTAGTGATAGTAGTAATGACAGTAGTAATAGTAACAGTAGTAGTGACAGTAGTAATAGTAACAGTAGGTAGTGACAGTAGTAATAGTAAGAGTAGGTAGTGACAGTAGTAATGACAGTAGTAATAGTAACAGTATTAGTGATAGTAGTAATGACAGTAGTAATAGTAACAGTAGTAGTGACAGTAGTAATAGTAACAGTAGGTAGTGACAGTAGTAATGACAGTAGTAATAGTAACAGTATTAGTTATAGTAGTAATGACAGTAGTAATAGTAACAGTAGTAGTGACAGTAGTAATAGTAACAGTAGTAGTGACAGTAGTAAATAGTAACAGTAGGTAGTGACAGTAGTAATGACAGTAGTAATAGTAACAGTATTAGTGATAGTAGTAATGACAGTAGTAATAGTAACAGTAGGTAGTGACAGTAGTAATGACAGTAGTAATAGTAACAGTATTAGTGATAGTAATGACAGTAGTAATAGTGATAGTAGTAATGACAGTAGTAATAGTAACAGTAGTAGTGACAGTAGTAATAGTAACAGTAGGTAGTGACAGTAATAATGACAGTAGTAATAGTAACAGTATTAGTGATAGTAGTAATGACAGTAGTAATAGTAACAGTAGTAGTGACAGTAGTAATAGTAACAGTAGGTAGTGACAGTAGTAATGACAGTAGTAATAGTAACAGTATTAGTGATAGTAGTAATGACAGTAGTAATAGTAACAGTAGGTAGTGACAGTAGTAATGACAGTAGTAATAGTAACAGTATTAGTGATAGTAGTAATCGTAACAGTAGTAGTGACAGTAGTAGCAACAGCAGTAATAGTGACAGTAGAAATAGTAACAGTAGTAGTGACAGTATTAATAGTGACAGTAGTAATCGTAACAGTAGTAGTGACAGTAGAAATAGTAACAGTAGTAGTGACAGTAGAAATAGTAACAGTAGTAGTGACAGTAGTGACAACAGTAGTGAAAGTAGTAGTGACAGCAGTAGTAACAGTAGTAGTGACAGTAGTAGTAATAACTACTGTACTTTTGTTTATATCCTGGTTAAAGGAATGGCTTAGTTCACCCAAAAATGTTAACACAGCTTGTAATAAATATACATGGTTCACTCTCATGATTGAGCCAATTAATATTATGCAAATGAGATCATGCTAACTACTTCCCATTCATTGATTTCATTCATTGTCAGACTCATTAGTAGTTTTTGGTTGAATCATCTCTTTAATGAAAACATGGCTATGCGAGTAAATAGCGCATGTTAACTGTTTCCTCTACGTTTTTTTATCATTAACAGACAAATCAGGCTTTATCTATAGAATCCTTAAGCAAATTAATTTCAACCCAGTTCCATCAGTTCTGAATAACTACATATTTTCAATGTGAATCAGTAGGTCTGTGCACTTATTGTCAGCTTTGGCATGCTAATTAAGCGAGTAATTCCAGCTCAGCAATCCGCACACATCTGCAGTTGTTAACGTTTATTAGGTGTAAATGAAAGCATTTTGGTGGTGTAATGGGAGCAGATAAGAGCCAGTTAACCCAATCCAACACAAAATACTCATCTTATCTGCTCTAATCAAAATGAAAGTGTTTTCCTTTTTCATTACAGCTAATCAGGCGAATTTATTTCCGTGTACGCTTACTGCAGAATGACTTGTTTGTAATTATCTCTGATCCTCTGTCTATGTAGTATTTTCATCATGTGTGAAATTATTTCTGTATTTCCTCATTGCATCTCAATGCTTTCTGAGCATGGCAACATGGCATATTCAATAGCTACATGCATTTTCCAGATGCTGAGAGAGTGTGTGTATGAGTGTGTGTATGAGTGTGTGTGTGTGTGTGTGTGTGTGTGTGTGTGTGTGTGTGTGTGTGTGTGTGTGTGTGTTTGTGTACGCAAGTATGCATGTGGGTTTGTCATTGCCCTTCTATATGTGTGCATATAATTGTGGTGCAAATCGTGTGTGTGTGTGTGTGTGTGTGTGTGTGTGTAATTATGAGTTGGTTTGTCATTGCCCTTCTATATGTATGCATATGATTGCGGCAAACAGAGTGTGTGTATGTGGGTGCAGTATGTGTTGGCTAGTATACAGAGCAAAAGGAATGCACAGAGCTGTTGTGGCTGAAAACACGGAAGGATGTTTTTCTCTTCAAGGCGCATTGCAACCACACACACACACACACAAACAGACACACAGAAACGGGAACCGTGTACATTTCTTCCCAGTATAGTCATCTTTTCCTCACTCTTCTACTACTTTTTCATAGTTTACATTGGCGCCTGGCACTTTGGGAGCAACCGCCATGTGCACTGTCAGCACACACATACACACGCGCACAAACACTCGCACAAACACACAGATATTAATTTGAGGTGGCGGTATAACAGTCGCTGAGGTTCCCCACAGAGCCTTAATAGAATCTGGCACATTAGAGAGTAAGTACTGGCTAATATATTGCAGCTAGCCTAAACGTAGATTTGCAATATTTATCATTTTTTTCTATCAAGCTTTTCACTCTATGTTATGGTATGAGTAGGGCATTTCAGTTGCATTTAAGATAGTATAACAGAGCATCCCGAAGTGTTTTATTCCGCTTATACCACTGGAGTTTGCCAGCACTTAGTGGTGGAGGCATTATATTTTCATGCTGCCAGTCCATCTATCCATGATTCTCTTTAATAAAGAACAAGTGACTGAATGTCTATTGAGTTATTTATAATAAGTGAATTATAATATTCAATGAACTGCAGATAAACTGATTCGAATTTGGAACTGATCAATGATCTGGATCAATGACTGATCACTGATTTGGAACTCTTGCTTCAAACAAATAAGAAACAAGTAAGATCAGACTCAGTGGAAGCAGTTTACATCGTCGACATGTAGTTCAACTTGAGACAGGTTAGCTTCTGTATTCGCTTACAGTATAGCAGCTGTAAACACAAGCCTCTTTCTCTCACAAGCCTCTATTTTTCTTCCTCTTAAAACAAGATTAAAACATGCAGCTTGTAATATAGTCACATAGTCTTGTAATTACAAAGTATTAACAATTACACACAAGTCCTTTATCCCAGCCACTGAGGGGATATCGGTCAGTGCTGCTCCCATGTCTGGATAAAATGGAAGGTACGTTTGCATCAGGAAGGGCATCTGGCATACAACTTGTGCCAAAATCAAATATGTGGATCAGATGATCCACTATGGCGACCCAGAACAGGGAGCAGCCGAAGGACAACTCAAGTCTTTTTATGGAGCTCTTGTCAGCACCAGCAAACAGTCAGAATTGAGCATTCGTCTATTCTGTGGAATAAAATGTGTAAAATGTTTATATTGAAATGTATTCTATAATATGTTAACATTATTATGTTTGGATGAATCTATGGATCATAGTCACAAGCACTTTTCTATATTTCACACGTATTGTGGTTTACATGGACAGGATGATGTATTATATACGAAACATAATATGCACTGCTATATACCAGAAGGCATAGAATTCTGTATGATTTTACTTTATTCAATATCATTCACTGGCCTACAGCAGCAGCTGAAATGCATTTATTTGATATTGAAAACAACATTGGAGTTTGTTTTTTTTGCTGATGAAACAAGCAGAAAAGTGACAAATCATATGCATTATTAGATATGCTACAATACATTGAGATGCATCAGGGAAAGATGAATATTTTATATATTGTTCAACTCTTACGATACAATACTTGTGTGTGTGATTTTCTGTGAGTTTCCTTACACAGATCAATTCTACTGCAGGATGTGATGCTGAATGTTTTAAAAAAAAAAATAGATTTGGAGTTAAAAGTAGAATGGGACAATGCAGCAGTGACTCAGCTCTGCGTCTTGGACTGTAGTGACATGAGCGCTCTCTCTCTCTCTCCACTCCTTTCTCTTCTCTTTCTTCCCCTCTCTCTCTTTTCTCTCTTCTTTATCTCCGTCTCTCTTGTCAGTGGAGATCCCCTCTCTACAGACTGCAGCCAGCTGCATAATTGGAATGCTGACTAGCACATTACGGCCCTGTTTCAGCCATTTTGACTATAAAATTGATGTTGCTTGTAGGAAATGTGCAGACTTTAGGAAATCTATCGACTCCCAGAGATTTACACAGAAGCGATAAGTGAAATCAGAGCTCGATCCGTATCCCAGTGTATATTATGAAGGTTGTTAAAAAGCCGTGTCCGGGTTGAAAGCATGGTTGTGATTATGCATCGTTTCTCTTCGGCAGAGGGTGCTCCAGCAGCGAAACCGAGAGCGAGGCGGGGGATCTGCTAGACCAGCAGTTTGAGGAGCTCAACAACAAGCTGAACTCGGTCACTGACCCGACCGGCTTCCTCAGAATGGTGTCCAGAAACAACCTCTTCAACAGGTTCGATAACAAACTAACACAGTGCGTTGTAATTTTTTGCTGAATTTTTAAACACATTGTCCCAGAGGTAATAACCCCAGGCTATACTATGTGACATAAGCCTAGTATTTGTCACACGTTGTAGCTTGACATGAGATAACAGCGGTGTGGACATGCTATTCAGTTAAAGATGGGAATTGAAGGAAAGCAGAATGCAACCTGTGCTCTGTGAAAATATTTAGAAGAGCTATTACACTAAGTAACCTATTATAATATCGTTATGGCATTTAAACAGCATCTTTAAAAGAGGGCTGACCTAAGCATCAGGAGTAGTATTAGAGTATGCAGAGAAACTGTCAGACTTCAGAGCGCTTCAGTTCTGTGAGCAGTGATGAGACATACACTTCCTCTAGCAAAGCCATAATATCCTAAACATAACACTCAGCACACAGCTGTTGCCAGCACACAGAGTACAGCTAACAATCTGCAGTAAACACTGGCTAGGTAGGAAAAATGTCTACAGGCAACGCTAGATGAGTGAAAATAAGAGCGCTTACCCAGAATATTGTTCTTGACAATCAGGCCTCTATCTGGAAATTTACAACAAGGGATTCTGATGCAGTGAAGACGATGAAACCTACTTTACTTAGAGCTACACTGAAACATTTTTTTCTGTGCAAAACCTGCTGTCCTTCAGTGAAACCTACTCGAGCCATGGTAACTAATGTTTCTGGCCTCAGAGAACATACAAAGGGCTGAAGAAAACGTTGCTCTAACTGATTAAAACTGAGCAGATTACTCATTTCCGTGTCAGCGTTGATATCATGGTCGTTATTGAGTACCATAAAAAATATTAAAGACTAATAAACATAAAAGACTAATGCAATGATATATAAATGAGCAGTGGAAAGGATATAAACATCTAATAAAAGCTAAGTGTATTTAGGTCAGAGCTTAGAAATCTTCCTGATAATTATGTTCATTTGCCATCTCTGCAAATGTTCTGTTTAATCTGGCTTGCACCTACATTTAATTCAGTGATAACCTAAAAAACTGCACATTCTCACCACAGCAGTAAACAGATGTAATTAGAAAAATGCTAAATGTGAGAAAGTCCAACTAGCCACACTGGAAGTGCTCAGACAGTACTACTCGAGGCCCGTCGAGAGACCACACGTCAGTCATCTTAGGCTTATCATAAACTTGGGGGAAAGACTCTAAATATTTTTCAGCACCAATCAAAATCATGACATCATTTCCATGTTCCTGTCATGGTCTTCCTGTTACAGTACAAAATACGAATGTGGAGTTGTATAATGGCTGTAAATTTCAAGCAACTGTTTCAAAATACTTCATCTTCTTATGTTTTAATTCATATAGCACAAGTATGTGTGATGCTTAGCTATGAGCCCTGCACTAGTAACATGTATAGAGAAAACCAGAAAGCCTGGAGCTTAGGGGAGAAAGGGGCGATAGTGTGGCTACTGAAGGGAATTGCAGTACAAGCTGTGATGATTATTTTATAATGTCATATCTATATATCATGTGGCATCTGGGAAAACCCTTCACATGCTGAATTTTGACAGTTCTTTTCTGAAAACTTCACTTTTTACTGAAATATGTTTCTCATTGTGTTTTTGGCTCCCCACAGAAATCACACTTAACTACACTTACTTTAACTAGATTTACCAAAGTACATACTTATTAAAATGACCTGGTTTGGTATATTTATGGTTTCTTTAAAAAAAAAAAAAAAGAGCTGTCACTTTATACAAAATGTCATTTTTGGCTGTTTGCCTAAATTCACTGACATCTGATGGGTTTTCCCAGACCACCACTTTCTTAATATTGTCCTTAAATGGCATTCTGTGTTTCTGTCTGAATTTACTCGGACCAAAAATATGAATTTCACACAAGAAATACTGAGACACGTCAAGACTGCATGTGTTTTAATCTATAGATAATTTGCAGTCTGAATATTGATTTGGACCTCATACTGTGTACTTTTTAAACTTACAATCAACGTAAATGTTAATTATCACTTAATATTTAAAATAATCAGAATAAAGTATTATGACATTTTTACAAATTTAAACCAAAGTGTGTTAAAACATAGGAGCTATATACAGAGTTTCATTGCTAAAAGCACAAATGACAGAAACCTCAGAGTAAATCAGAGGCTCTCGGTTACTGCTTGTGCAGCTTATCCGTGTACTGATTGTGGGTTATTTGTAAGTCACTTGGGGTAAAAGCTTCATCCACGAATGGAAATGCATATAATTCACTTATATTTGTATAGTTTATCTTTAATATGTAAGGACCAAAACACTAAGAGGAATGCAGATATAGTAAGAGAAGATTTTCCTGATGTGTTTATCAGTCTTACATTATGTGAAAAGAGAATGTGATGAATGATAATCAGATTGAAGCAAACATCAGATTAAAAAACTTAACAGAATTGTGGTGTAAATGGTGTAAAAGTAAACTGAGGTTGACTGAGTTTTAAGCCCTCCAAAGTCTTTTTTTTTTTAAAGAAATCTAATATGTATTAATACTTTAATTGTTTTTACTTTATTAGCTTAAATTTTCTTCATAATTATTCCAGACTGAGAAAACGATATTTTAATTCTTGCACAGCCGCACCAGGCCCTTAGGGGTGTGATTTTTAAGCATTGCTTCCCGAGAAAATAGAGAACTGATCGATCACTAAATCACTGAACAATTAGTAAACATTTGGGCTGCTAATAGGTGTAGGATGGTCTAGTGATGAAGCTTCCAGGCAAATTTGCTCATTAGGGAGTCACTGTGAGGGTAAAGTTTGCCGTTCAGGTAGTTAATGCACTTCCTCATTTGTTTAAACAGTGTGAAAGAGAGACACCGAGAGAGAACCGAGAAAGAAAGAAAAAAACATGTAAAAAAAACTCATCAAAAAAGTGAAAGGAGAGCACCGGAGAACATGAGAACATGTGCGATACACTGCCCAGTACCATATTTTAATAAGAGAATCACTTCTAATGTAATGAGTTGCTCGATGCCTCTCTGAGGAGTTATGAGCACTCTGGCTTCATTAGTGTGGGGCGACATCCACAATCAATACCTACTCTCACTCTGTCAGACAGAGGAAGCTGCCATTGATCATACCTAATCTATCCGGAAGTGAATCAAATTATTGTGGTTGAAAGTCACAGATCGATAATCCAATTATTTTTTTAGTTAATCAGCTGCATACAAAACCATATGCATACATTAAACATTAGTTAACACTTTATATATAATATATGCTGGGTTTTTTCAAATTTAATTCACATTTTTTGAGGCTGTAGCCAAAGTATAATTGTGATAACGTACCACGTATATCTCCTAGATGTGCTCCTCTGCTCTGATGCTGTCTCATTCTTCTGACCTCCATTAAAAAAGGCTTCTTGCATGGATACACAGTGCCACCTAGTGGTTGTTCTGTATAGTGTTACGTCCATGGCAACGTGTCTATACGGCTTTTCTGAACCTCGCTGTGTGTTCTGTTCTGTGTGATCCCTTGCCTCAGGAGCTGTCAGAGTATGACGAGTCTGTTCAGTAACACGGTGTCTCCAGTAAAAGAGGGGAGTTCCTCTCTCTCCCGCCGCTCCAGCACTCTCAGCAAGCCTCCCCTACGTGCCCTCTATGACCTTCTCATTGCTCCTATGGAGGGGGTGAGGCACTGCAGCATGCATCTCTTTTCATCTCATTTCTGTTTGTTTATGTTTATTTATTTTATTTCAAATAATTTCTTTCATTTTAATTTATTTTAATTTCATTTTTAGCAAGTGATCGTTTTTCTCTGTCCCTCTATGTCTCTTCACGTTGGCAAAATGAAAGATAACTATATACAGATTGGTCAATATTTTTGACACACTTTTTTTTTTTAATGTTTCTTATAGTCTTGAAGACTTTCTGAGACATATTTCATATCTATAAGTACATTCAAGGCTTAAGTTGAAGCATATGTCTGCGTATTATTTTAGATAACTGCATAATTCCATATGTGTTACTTAAATATTCAGGACCATTTTTATGCAACACAAGATTGTTTGGTTAAATCCACCATCTTCTCATTCTCTTGCAGGAATCAGTTTTAAAACTCTCTAAAATATCAATCCCTATTCACTATACATGCCCACTGCATAGGGTGTAACCTAATAGTATATTAGTTTTGACCTTAATGATCTGCATTTATTTGAAGAACTTTTTTACATTGAATGGCATAATTAATTTGACTTCAGCTGAGTTAAATTTAGTTACAGAATCAAAGAGGTATGAACATATTTATTGTAGTTAATGATATTTATGTACTATTTTGTTTGCTATCAAATCTTAATCCTTGCCTCCTCTTTGTCTATCCACTTCTGCCTCTTCCAGGGTCTGATGCACTCCAGTGGGCCGGTGGGTCGGCACAGGCAGCTGGTGCTGGTTCTCGAAGGCGAGCTCTATCTCATCCCATTTGCTCTGCTAAAGGGAAGCTCCTCCAACGAATACCTGTATGAGCGCTTCAGCCTTATAGCCATGCCCTCCATCGGCAGCCTCGGGGCCAACGCCAAGGTCAGCTCATTGCATTTTTACTTTGTCTGTCATGAGCACACTGTAATATAAAGAAGACAAACCAGATATTCAGATTCACTACTAACTTCTATATATTTCACACTTTTCTTTAGATTTATTATTCAGTGCTTGTCAGATCAGGATTGATTTATTAGTAAATGTATTCACTTCAGCATTATTTGCAGTATATTTAGATACAGCTGAATACATTTGGGAAAGGGAGACAAAATGATTAGGTTTTTTTTTTTATGTCTCTATCAACTCGCTTGATAAATATAACCTCGTTATTTTATTTTATATGATTAAGAGCTGGGGTGGTGGGTGTTGTGGATGGGGAGTGGGTTGCATGTTCTCCCCGTGCCTCGGGGGTTTCCTCCAGGTACTCTGGTTTCCTCCCCCGGTCCAAAGACATGCATTGTAGGTTGATTGGCATCTCTAAATTGTCCGTAGTGTGTGTGATTGCGTGATTGAATGAGAGTGTGTGTGTGCCCTGCGATGGGTTGGCACTCTGTCCAGGGTGTATCCTTCCTTGATGCCCAATGACGATGAGAATAGATCGGATAAGTGGTAGACAATGAGTGAATGACTAAGAGCTTTCCAGTCTTACACATAGATGAGTGATAATTATTAATTTATTTATTATTCATGATAACAATGCTTGGTCTCTTTGTCTCTCTTCCTCAGGTTCATCCTCGGCGTGCCGGCCCAGCCCTGTGCCCTGGAGGCAGTTCTGCAGCGGTGGTGGGAAACCCTCGCCTGCCAACCTCAGTAATGGAGCGCTGGCTGTGGGGTCCAATGCCTTCTGCCGAGGAGGAGGCCCACATGGTGGCTGAGCTACTGGGCTGTCAGCCTCTAACCGGCTCGGGTGCCACCAAGCAGCGGGTCATGAGCGCCTTGAGCCAGGCTGAGTGTGCCCACTTTGCCACACATGTCTCCTGGAAGCTGGCAGCTCTGGTACTAGCACCCAATCAGGACATAGGCACTGGGCATGGTGCTAACACTTCGGGCGGAGCATCCGGGGGCACTGAGGGCAGCGTGAAGTCGAGCTACAGTATCAAAGACGACGCCAGTGACGCTGAGAGCGTGTGTGACAGCCCACCGCTGCAGGAGTTTCTGCTTACAGCTGCAGACATTCTGGACCTCCGACTGCCTGTCAAGCTAGTGGTGCTGGGGTCAGTCTGTCTCTGTTTTAAAAGATGCTTTATATTTATGTACAATATGTATCATTTTACTCCTAACTTTATTAACTTTATCTGCTCTAAGTAATGTAGATTTTTTTCTTAATCTTGTTAGTGTGTTTCATGTAAATGTGTTTTCCATGCTTTTCCTAATACAGGAAAAGATTAAAATTATTCGGTGTAATCACCCATATGCTACATACACAGTTTGTGTTAAACTGACCATGCTCTGCTTCCCATCTTCTCAGTAGAGTTACAGACAATTTACGTTTGCCTTGAGCTGTATCAGCTAACGGCCTTACTCTGAGGCTAATGCTAGTGTTGCTAACACTGCGTTTTGATCCGTCCAGTTCTTACCAGGAATCAGACAGTAAGGTGACAGCAGACGGAGTGGTGGGACTCACCCGAGCCTTTTTAGCCGCAGGCGCTCAGTGTGTGCTTGTGTCTTTATGGCCTGTGCCTGTAGCTGCCTCCAAAATGTTCGTCCACGCTTTCTACACAGCCCTGCTGAATGGAACAAAGGCCAGCGCCGCCCTCGCCGATGCCATGAAAACGCTTCAGGGCAGCAAGCAGTTCTCTCATCCTTCCAACTGGGCAGGTTAGGCCAGGATTTTAAACACACAGTGCCACGCTGATGATCATTTTTAAAGCTGATTTTATAGCTCATCTCTTTTTGCATGCTATCCTAGGCTTCATGCTGATTGGCAGTGATGTGAAGCTGAACAGTCCCTCATCTCTGATTAGCCAAGCCCTGGCTGAGATCCTGCAGTATCCAGACAAAGCCAGAGATGCCCTGAGGGTGCTGCTGCATCTTGTGAGAGACACACAAAGCATCGTAGCGTTAGAATGTGCTGTGAATCATAATATCACAGCTTGAACATTACAGCCACGAGAACTGTTTATTTTTGTTCCATGCGAGCTGCACGAGCCAGAGTGTAGCTGTTTATTTTAGACGCAGGTGTCAAAAAACTCCAGTTCTCCCTTCTATCACTGATTGAAGTTATTCTTAATCATTCAGTTCAAAAGTCATCCAGCAGAAGAGATTTGAACATCCATGCAAACTGTAAATTAGTGAATATTATGCATTTACCGATTTCTCTTCATCCCCAGGTCGAGAAATCACTACAGCGTATTCAGAGCGGTCAGCGTAACTCCATGTACACGTCTCAGCAGAGCGTGGAGAACAAGGTGGGGGGCGTCCCGGGCTGGCAGGCTCTGCTCAGTGCCGTGGGATTTAGATTGGATTCAGGTGGTGCCGGCCTCCCTGCTGCTGTTTTCTTTCCCATGGCAGATCCTGGAGATCGACTCCAACAGTGCAGCGCCACCCTGCAATCACTGCTAGGTACACTAGTCCATCACAGAATTAATTATTTAATTATTTAATTAGCCACATTGAGTCACGTTATAAGTATATGTATAAAGCATAGATGTTGATTAGAATGTTGTACAGAAATGAAAATGCATTTACATTTGCATGACTCTTGAGAACGTAAAAATGAAAGTATTACACTAAAGTTTTTTTTTATGCTTAGCACACCTAATTCAGATAATTACTTCATCATTCACAGACTTGTGTAAGGCTAGTTTTCATTTCAAGTGCCTGGCTCAAAGACCAAACAGTGACTCTCTGGAAGTCTTAAGATTAGACCTTGCAACCATCCGGTCATTAAAACAGAATTTACATTTGCATTTACATTTACAGCATTTAGTAGATGCCTTTATACTATTATATACATTAACACTTCACTGGGACACAGACTGTTGGGAGGATATATAGCATTATTATATATACTCAGCTGTTCGTACATCTAAAGGAAGTTCATTCCACCACCTAGGTGCCAAAACAGAGAAGTGACTCGATGAGTACCTACTTTGTATCCTGAGATATAGTGGGACCAGTCAAGCAGTGCTAGTAATTAATATGCTGCCCTGAACACATCAGTCAGTCATCTGTGTGATGGGAACAAAAAATCTAGTTGATTTGAATTGGATTTGATGTGAATTTTTCCCATTCTAAACATGGCTTCCATAAGCATCAGCCTTTTCCTGATGATCTAGTCACATACATCAGAGGGCATGTTTTTAAGTAATGTTAATTCACCTAAGTAACAAGGTATGTGCCATCATCTGCTCACATCAAGTCATACTAATATATAAAAGCATGTTTGTGCAGTGAGGATTTAATCAGAGAATTTAATTCTCTAAATACATGAAAAACAGTAAATATAATGCAGAATAAATCTAGCCATGTGAATCACAGTCCAGTGACTTCTGTGCCGGTCCCAAGCCCGGATAAATAGAGAGGGTTGCATCAGGAAGGGCGTAAAACATTGCCAAATTTAATCATGCAAATGTACAAGACAGTGGTGAGAACGGCCATGCTGTATGGTTTAGAGACAGTGTCACCGAGGAAGAGACAGGAGTCAGAGCTAGAGGTAGCAGAGCTGAAGATGTTGAGGTTCTCTTTGGGAGTGACAAGATTGGACAGGATTAGGAACGAGTACATCTGAGAGTCAGCTCATGTTGGACATTTGGGGGACAAAGTTAGGGAGGCCAGATTAAGATGGTTTGGACATGTTCAGAAGAGGGAGAGTGAGTATATTGGTAGGAGAATGTTGGACATGGAGCTGCCAGGCAGGAGGCAAAGAGGAAGGCCAAAGAGGAGGTATATGGATGGAATTAATGAGGATATGAAGCTAGTGGGTGCAAGTGTTGAGGATGCAGAAGTTAGGGATAGGTGGAGAGAGATTATTCGCCGTGGCGACCCCTGAAGGGAAAAGCCGAAAGAAGAAGATGATAATGCAAAATAAAGGATGCTGTAAAAATGGACAAGCATCAGAACTCTAAAGATGAACGATGAAATGTGTAGAACAGAATCACACAACAAATCTCCAAACACTATGTAGACACAGACTGGGTAATGTCATCGCTACATCACTGACTTATTTTATGTTCATAAAAGCAGAACCCTGACAGACACAGGCACATGCAGAGATATGTTTGTAACTTGAATACGCTTCGATATTTGCATCCCAGTCACCTGACCTTTTTGTGGTGAAAGAGCCACAGGGAGGACAGAAATCACAACACGCTCTGGTCCTGTGTGTCCTCAGGTCTGCCCCCTCCTGCTCTCCAGGCCCTGTGTAAACTAATTACAGCTTCTGAGACCGGCGAGCAGCTCATCAGCAGGGTGAGATATTTTACACAACATACATGGCTTCATATATTTGAAGCTTAAACGTATGCATCCTGAGCAGTATTTTCAGTCCTGCATGCATACTGTGCAGTTACTAATGCTTTCGTCACATGCCATTAAATCCTGTCTTCTTCTCTTTTTCTTAATCTGCCATTTGAAGGCTGTTAAAAATGTAGTTGGAATGGTAAGTGCTTTCCATAATCGCACTCAGCTCACTTGACCTGCTTTTCTAAACATACCTAATAATAAAGCTAGTTCTGCCTTAAATTCGTGTTCTCTTTTCTGATCAGTTATGATAAGGTTAATGAGAGCCTCTTCTAAACATACATTTGTTGCAAATCTTTCTCGGCAGCTTCACCAGGTTCTGGTCCAACTGCAGTCTGGAGAAAAGGAGCAGGATTTCTCCCTGGCTCCTATCCAGGTGTCCATCAGTGTGCAGCTCTGGAGGCTGCCTGGCTGTCATGAATTCTTGGCTGCTCTGGGTAAGTGCTAAAGCAGACTCAACATGCTGTCTGAAGTATGTGAGGTTATGCTGTTGTAGATTTATCAGGTTACATTCTGTATCGTGTGTTGCTTTCCAAGTATGGATTTTGGAGCCTCTCTGTCTGTTTCCCAAATGCTTTATCTCTTTTTTTCTGTCTGTCTCTCATAGGATTTGACCTGTGTGAGGTTGGTCAGGAGGAAGTGGTGCTAAAGACTGGGAAACAAGCAAACCGCCGCACTATGCACTTTGCCCTGCAGTCTCTGCTGGCTCTGTTTGGTAAGACTCGTCATCTGCTTATTTATCTGTCTGATAAAAGCATGCGTATCTCATTGATTGCATATTGCAAGCAAGCAGCTAAATAGAAATGTCTGCTTTTAATTTTTTTTAGATTCCACTGAGCTTCCTAAGCGTCTGAGCTTGGACAGTTCCTCATCCCTGGAGTCTCTAGCTTCAGCTCAGTCTGTGTGCCAGCAGCTGCCTGTGGGCTACGCCAATCCTCCCTTCTCTCCTCCATGCCCTGACAGCCTGGCATCAGACGCCATTTCTGTCTACAGCCTGAGCTCCATTGCCTCTTCCATGAGCTTCCTGCCACGGCCTGATGGATCATCAGATGTTACTGGACAGCGTCAACGCCATGCTAGCCTGTTCACTCCACAGCGGCACTCGGCTGTTCCACGTAGTCGCTCTTCGCCACATGGTGCGGCCCGTGGGCACGATGATGATGAGTACCAAGGCTTTAGCATCATCAGCAGCGAACCACTAGGCACCCATTGCGACACACTCCCCCGACCAGCTGGGCATCAGCGTGGCACTGGCCGTGGGGGAGCAGGTAGAGGGTACGTGGCATCCGTGTCATCCAGAGGCAGTGTCAGCACCCCAACATCACCTGTGAAGACTGCTAGCCTGATACCCAGTGCTAACTCACCCTTCCAGAAGACAGGCAAAGCAGGCAACTCGGACACTGGAGAGTCCGATCAGTCCAGCACAGAGACAGACAGCACAGTGAAATCGCAGGAGGAACACCCACCTGCACCTGCCGCACCTCTCGACCCACAGGAGCTGGCGCAAAAGATCCTAGAGGAGACACAGAGCCACATGCGGGCAGTGGAGACACTCCAGAGGGGCAGCATTTCAGGGCCTGGTGATGCCCCAACACCAACTGGAGGCTCCGCCTTCCGCTGCTCAGAGACCAGTGCTTTTAGTCGACCCAGTAGTAGAGCTAGCATCAAATCACAGAAGCTCCAGAAGATCAGCTCGGGTTATAACAGTCCTGCCATGTCAGAGACATCGCTGAAGGACAGCAGTCAGCCATCGCCCACCTCCGACAGCCTTCATGCCCAGTTCAAACTTAAATACCCCAGCTCACCTTACAGTGGGCACATCTCACCCAGCTCAGGCCACCAGTCACCAGCAGGCAGCGCACCTTCCCCCGCCCTGTCTTATTCCTCCACCGGCTCCACACGTTCCAGCCCCGGTGACCTCGACCGCCTCAAACTGGCTGCCATCGATGAGAAAGTGCAAGCCATTCACAATCTAAAGACCTTTTGGGCCAGTGCCGCTCAGCAGCAGCAGTCTGGACCAATGAGGGCCTTCCATGGTGGAGCAAAATTGAGTGCGTCCCAAAGGGATGTCCTAGGCCTTCTTAATTTGTCCCCCCGCCATGGCAAAGGTCACAGCCTGCCCAGCCATGAATTTCAAGACATGGGACTTCAGTCGATGGAGCCCAGCTCTAAAAACCCACCCAATGGCCATCGGAAGATGGAGCCAAAAAGAGTTGCCCCCTCTCCCACGGCTTCCACAGGGAGTAGCCCTGGTTCCCATACCATCAGACTGCCTACAGGGAATGGGTATAAATTTCTTTCCCCTGGGAGATTCTTTCCCTCATCTAAATGCTGAAGTTGAGGTTCTCTCCTACTTAAGTTTTTTTCCTGAAATGGTAGATGTGGAATGTTTGGATGCGTGCCATTCCTTTGGAAACAGTAGAAAGGATAACGCAAGGTTTTGATTCAGATACGAGCCTCATTTTATCCACTGTGTCAGATTGACCAGAGAGCATATAATCCTTATGCTTCCACCTACACTGTAAAAGAACCATTGATATATGCAGACTGACCCGAGAACTGATGTGTCAGGAAAAAAAAGGAAAAGATTATACCAAAATGGTATTAGTACAAAAGACGCTTGTTGTTTGTGTTAGTGAAGGACCACATGGCTTTGACTGGTTTGTTTCATTTGATTTTTGGTTTTCATTTTTAATATAATTATTGTTATTGTTATAATTATGGATTGTAATTGTTATTACAGTTATTTTTTGTAAATTAAAACAAGTGTTTTGCAATCAGTATTATACATTTTTATATTATTAAAGAGACACACCATGCACAAAAAAAGATGGACAAACATTTTCATATTTTTATTGAAATGAAAAAAAAAAGAAAAATGCATCTGACCTGACATCTGTGTGAATTGAGTGTCAGTATTAAAGCATGGGTTCTCTTGCTCTTCAGTGATTCGATGTCTTTTTAACAACAACAAAAAAAAGATTTTGCATATGTTCTCATCCAGAAATATTTCAGTCATTTCTCAGTAAAAAAAAAAAAAGTCTCAATAAAAGGGTTTAATTTACTTTCTTGGAGTTTTCCTTTTTTTTTTTTTCATGCTTATGCTCAGGTTGACGCTCTTAAACTGAGATAGGTATGTTGTCAAATGAACCTACACCCCAATTGCAGTGCACTTTGTAGGACCAAAATTACTGAAAGTAGTCCATCATTTGCTGTGCTCATTTTGTCAGCTGTCTTCTACCCTGTACTAAAAGGACCACCACAAAATTAACACTGATCCAATATCATTGTGGGGATAATTCACAGCACAGGAGCTGTGAGACCTGAGCACTGAGGTGGAGGTGTGTGGTACACTGGTATGAGTTTATCTGGCACAATTCTTTTACCACATTTAAAAAATAAATCTACCTTCACCTTGTGTGGCTATCTGAGCATTACTCTCAATGTCCACTTTAATAGGAACATTTGTACACATCTTGATCCAATCAGCCAATGTATAAATTCATGTAGCTGCCACCATAGGCCCTTGAGCAAGGGCCCTAACCTCCACTGATCCAGGGGCACTGCATCAAGACTGACCCTGTGCTCTGACCCCAAGCCTCCAAGAATTGGATATGCGAAGAAGAATTTCACTGTGCGGTAATGTACATGTGACAAATAAAGGCTACTTACTTACTTATACAAAATGGCAGTAAACACACACACCCCAAATAAATCATTCAGTAAGCAAGAGTTCTGCTGGCGGAAATGAAACAGGTCGGAGTGGAAGGCAAACAATAACTCTTCACTCTTTGGTTAGCAGAAAAGCATTTCAGGACACAAAAACATGTCAAATCTTGATGTAGAATTCTGCCAGCTAAACACAGGAATATGAGGCTGTAAGGTACACGGGCTCCCCAAAATGCGAGAGACGAAGATTGGAAAAAGACCAGATGAACGACATGTCAGACTTTATATACGTTTATTGCTGTGTAATAACACAATTGCCAAGTCAGTTCCGATTATCATTTGAATTATACCAGTTAAATAAACTAGTACACTATAGTCAATATTTATTTTAGTCTGTTTACCTAAGTATCCACCATAGAGGTAGTGACTGTAGAAGTGAGAACGTTTGAACAAGTGTATTTATATAAACCTGTGTTTTGTAGCTAAACTTTTGTCCGAGCTGCTGTTATAGACAACTCGTGGCCAATCAGAATCCAGAATTCAGTACTTGTGGTCATCACGTTATTGCTGTTTTGGCTAGCTATGAATGAAAGCTGAGCTCAGTTAACATGATCTCCTTTTGCATAATTTACATATGCTTCTTTGTCTCCTGGGAAAAAAAAGTCAGGACATGTTAAACTTATTTTGTAAATTCTCTGATTACATACTAAATACATTAAATTATATACAGCTCTATGGTGCTTATGTGATCCACTAATGCCACAATGACTGGTATATTCTGAAAGATGATGAAGATCAGCCAATCAGAAGTTGTGGGAGGCGGGGAAAGAAGTCTGTTGCTCTGAAAGGTGACGTATACTTCCTGGAGCATGCGCAGACGCGTGGCGAGAAGATGGTGATCATCAAGGAGTAGTGAGTTGAAGTATTATAGTTCTAACTAGTTGCCCACATTTGGGCGTGTGTGCGTTTGGTGTACATGAGGTGTAACGTGTGCTTGTCATTATTACATATATGCTCTTGTTTGTTTTTGGTGTCGCTTGTTTGAGAAGGGTGACTCAGGTTGTAAATGTGGATACCGGCTTGTTCAAGGCCTAGCTTAGCCGCATTAGCATATTAACCCTAGCTAGCATGCTAATTCTGTCAGTAAGGGAGGAAGCTGGAGAGAGAGCTCACTTTAGCTGAGCATGCTAGCTCGGAGTGGTGAAGCCGTAAGCTGCGAGTAAAAGATTAACTGGGTTGCGCCTCCGGTTGTGAGCTTAGATGTCATAGAAATATAGACAGAAAACGACGACAAACATTGAGCTTCACAGGAAATATGACTTTATAACTTTTTCACTCGAGCTGTCAGTATGCTATAAAGTCGCGAAACCGAAACTAGCGGTTTAACGGATTGTGAACAATTTAAGTTCCATTCAACTCATTAGGCGGAAAAAGTCCCGTGAGTTTTTGGTGTTTTTACGTATTTTTCTCAGAGCTAGCTAGTTGTTTGCTAGCAGCTTGTTCGATCTAGTAAGAAAATGTGCCACAAACATCGCCGCCAGTATTTCCCTCTAGATTTACAAGGTGTGCACTCCTAAGCTAATTATATTCCTGTCAGTCCCTCGGGTAGATTTCTCTTTTCCACCGAGCCACCAAACGTCACCGTGATCTGAACATCAACTGAATCATATTTCCTAAAGTTTTTAACACACTGTAGCTTCACAAAAATCCGAATCTAAAATTAGATCCCAGGAAAAAAAAAACTTCCTGAAACGACATGAGGAAGAAACAAGAGGAACCAGACTCAAAAAGTGACCACCTCCTCCTCTGAGTGGCACGGTAGTCAGATAAATCCATACTTTTCACAAGTTATACAGTAAGAAGTGTGTTGTAGATGTTCAGCAATTTTTCCTTCATTGATTTGATGATAAACATCAGTGTCTGGTCAGAGGGTGTGTTTTAGTTCAGCTCATATCCTGCTTGCAGAAAGTTGGCTTGCTTATGGAATAAAAATAGTTAACCCACCCCTGCTGTAGTTGTGATTTCACTCATTTGAAAGATTACATTTCAATCTGTACATTTTATTTATTTATTTATTTATATATTTTTTAAAGCTCCGCTCCTACACCTCTTTGTGTTGGATGCGTGTCTCGCTCTGTGCCTGAAGTTTCCTGGAACGTTGCAGTTTGCATGCTGTGGTTTTGAGCTTGTGCAGCATTGACGTGGCCTGTGGGCTGGATTTTGATTATTCATAAAATAAATAATCAGCAATGAGCTTTGTGATCAGAGAGCCACACATTTGCCTGGGCTCAGGGTTCTGTGCATGTGTGAGAGGGATTCTTTCTTCACTGTCTTTGCACAGGATAGGTTTAGGATTCTTGAAGCAGCTTTTTTTTTGTGTCTTAGTTTTTTGGGGTGTTTTTTTTTTGTTGTTGTTGTTTTTTTAGAATCCATGTCAAGTGTCAACACATTTGAAAGACCAATTTTTTTTTTAATGTTCAGAATTATACTACAGGTTCTATAATCAGGTCCTCTAGAGCCCTCTTTCCTGTAGTGGGACACACACACAGTAACTCGTTAAGATCTGTTAAAGAGTTGAATTGGGAGTGTTGGAGAAGAAAAACACTAACATGTGCATGGGGTTTTTCGAGACCAGGGTTATTAACCTGTGTTTCCTCTTCTGTTTAATATGATCTTACCACAAAAAATAACTTGAAAATGTCATTTTGACTGATGTTGTAATTAAGTGTTTTTCTCGTTCTGCTCTTTCTTTCTTTGCACAGCCGTGTGGTCCTGCCATGCTCTGTAGAGGAGGTGAGTTCTTATCTCTAATTTGACATTTTCTCATTCCCAGTCATGTCAAAAGCGACTGATAATGATGATGTAACAGTTTAAAAGTAACAAGTATTCAGATTACATTTTCGGTCTTTTTTTGCACAGTTCATTAACTATTAAGTGTACTTGAAGTGTGTAAATTCCATTTACACACACACACACTGTACTTGTGGTGGAACTTGGAGATCAGATTTTTTTTTTTAATGGTTGGTTAAAAAAAAACCTGTGTGAAAATGTGAATCACCAAAATAACACTTCCTCAGATCACTCAGACTGTTCCAGTGTGGCCCGTAGGTTACATTTGTGTGCGGTGGAGAAAAGCTCATATTAGACACCGTGTGGCCACATGTCGGCCCTGCGCTTGAGGGCTGAGCTTAATGTATTACAGATTTCATAGCATAAACATTCAACTGCAATTGTATTTCCTTACTGTTTACTGTTGTGCTAATTTGCTAACAGTTGCCATGACCGAAGTAGCACTTTGTATGAGTCTTTGTGTAAGTTGAGACCGGTTCAAAAGAGCCTGGTTTATAATGTAATCTGGCCAATATGCTTTGTTCAACATCTAAATGAATCTGTTGTTTATCTCAAAGCAGCTGTCCAGTTCTCCTGCTTCACTAGAATTGGTATTGACAAGGGTACTATTGTATCTCTAAATAACAGAATGTAAGCAGCAGGCTTTCTGTACCATATCCTGTACCTTATCACACGGTCAAACTACACAGAGACATGTACAAAAGTATAGGCCCCTTTCCTAAATTAGGACAGACTCATTAAATATACAATTATGCCCCCCTCTTTTTCAAACCGAACTCCTTTATCTTGGGCCTTACACGTGGATTTTATGTGAAAAGCACCACTTACAGTTACATGTTTACATCTTGAGTTTTGGACTGATTTTTACTAGGCTGAATGAAATGGGCCGAAAGTGGCATGCAGGTTTAATAGATTTGTTTGAATTGCAGCCTGATTGTTGCACATTTCTGTAGGCTCGTCTTTATTTGAATACCAGTCTGTTTGTTTGTCTCCTTTGACCACAGATTTCCTTGATGGTTTGATGGTTGAATGACTTGATGGTTGCAAATAATAGGAGAATTCCATGTTAATAGGCTTGTAATTGTGTTTCTTTTTCTTTACCCAATTGCACAGTACCAAGTGGGCCAACTTTTCTCTGTGGCTGAGGCCAGCAAAAACGAGACCGGTGGTGGAGAGGGCATCGAAGTGCTGAAAAATGAACCGTACGAAAAAGAGGGGGAAAAAGGACAATACACACACAAGATCTACCACTTAAAGAGGTTGGCAAACTGAAATTCAACAGTATATCGGTTTTAATCAGTAGCATTAATGTGGTGCAGTAACTCACCACTATACTACTCGCTTGCGTTATGTTAAATCATTTTATACCACAGCACTGTTGAATTCTCAAGTGTGACAGTAGTTCTGGATACAAGACAAATCAGTTTTCTATTAGTGAATTTGTTCTAATGTGCACATAATTTATATGGGCTCGTAATCATAGCCACACAATCTAAGCCTAAAATAAACAGATTCAACATCAGTTATTTAACAGAAAACATAAAATGCAGAAAATATGATTTTTTTTTTTGTTAAAAAAAAAAAAAGTGCAGTTGGCAAAAAAAAAACCCTTCTGAACACCTTGTCTTGTTACAGGAAAGCTTGTTGTGTTGCAGTTTTTAAAAAAAGAATTAAAAAAAAAAATTTTTTAATAAATTTGAGTACGACATATAGAACAAATAATATGTTTGTCTTTAGCGATACACTTCTAAGGTCTTCGTCCTGTAGAACAATGACAAAGGATGTGAAACTCCAGCTCCTGTCATAAAATAGGGAACGAAAAGAGGAACTCTTGTAACGATGGCGTGATAGTTGTTATAATCTGTGTCTTTCCTTTTTTCTTTCTTTTTGTGCAGCAAAGTGCCTGGTTTTGTGAAAATGATTGCACCAGAGGGGGCTCTAGTATTCCACGAAAAAGCCTGGAATGCCTACCCATACTGCCGAACTGGTACGTTTTGCCTTCAGTCCAGTCATCAGCCACTTGTTCCCAAAATTGTGTAAATTTCAGATCACCTAGTGCTAATACTACTGTTTTGCTGAGATTTTTACATGAGCCTCTGCAAAAAAAAAAAAAAAAAAAGGCTGTTACATTAAGTTTTTGTGTATCTGAATGAGTACAGTTTCACTGACTGGTTTGAATTATGAAATACTGTAAAGTTAATGACTGACTGATTTTTATTTCTTTTCGGCACATTTCCTTCTCGCTGCATCATTTACTTCAGTTGTGACGGTGAGTAGTGTTAAATTTTAGAGTCTGGCCTCATGCACGTTTTTAGAGTAACTATTTTTGCTGACAATAAGTCACTTGCAGTTTGTATTTGGTTTCATTTTAAAGCTGTAGTTACTCAGACCATGTAAGAAATTCTGTTATATGCTTTTACGCTATAACAAAGTTATATCCCCGGAGATAGGATACACATTTTCTATATCTTGCTTCGCTATTCTGAAATAAGCAACACATCTCAGGATTTAACATAACCCTTGCTTTTGCAGAATGAATACATGAAAGATGATTTTATGATCAAAATTGAGACCTGGCACAAACCAGATATGGGCTTCACAGAAAATGTAAGTGATGAAAAATGTAAGCCTTCAAAACACACAACAGTATGATTCCTGTTACTCAGTTTGTGCACTTTTTTCTTTAACCAATTTACATGATTGTTATTACCTGCCTGTATCCATGTTCTCTGTTTTTTATTTTATTTTTTTAACTAGGTACATGCATTAGACCCGGAGACGTGGAAGACAGTTGAGGTGGTGCACATCGACATAGCAGATAAATCTCAAGTGGAGCCTGGAGTGAGTCCACAAATATCTAATAATGATCATTTTACTGTTAGTCTCCTTGTTAAATGTGTATTAGATTTATCTGGCTTTCTTGGTTTCGCACAGTAGTTGCTGTGATTTTCTGAATTCGGACCTAAAGCAGGCATAAACAAACCCAGATGCTTTTTAGGTGATTCTGTAAGGCTAACCTTAAAGGCACACTAAACCAGTATCAGGGATCTGACTGTCATTGGGAAGTTGAGCCTGTTCCAAAGGAAGTCTCGAGGCTAAAGAAATGTTTTGGCAAAAAATCAAACTTGGTTTTCTCTTCTCCCCAAATGTTGTCATTCAGCCAAGGCATGTTTGAGTTTAAATGATTGCTTCTTTAGCTTTGTACTGGAGCTGTGTACTTAATTCAGCAAGCAAGTAAAGGAAGTATGCACAAAATCCTTTCTGTAAACATACACCTACCAACTTTAAGTATCTGCCTCCAAAATCTCAAATATAGTTTGTAAGTAATCTCAAACACATGCTGAAGATATAAGTTGATTTTAAATAAATTAGCCCGGGAAGACTTAGGACACGAAACAGGGGTGGCTAGAGCTTGGAGGGTTGCAGTATCTTCTTGCTTTGTATCTTTAATGACTTAAGTGGATCAGTTTTGGGGCAGGGTTAATCCTAGTTGCCATCTGTGCAAGGTATTCGGTGTACAGGTCTTGGAGATTTAAAAGGTTGTGTGTGTGTGTGTGTTCGTCTGACAGAGTATCTTAAGAGTTGATGAAAATGTGAATATGTCCTCCAGTGTGGAGCAGAAACAATCCAGATAAGAGCAAACTGCGTCTCTCCAGTCTACGTTCACCAAGAACATTCTGCTTTAACTGTATCTCTGTTGCTTATTGTTGTATTATTAAATAATAAAAAGAATTTTGTTATTGCTTAGATCTGATATCTGAGTTTGTCAATGAGAAAATAATGTGGTGGTGTGCCCTGCAGGACTATAAGCCGGATGAAGACCCTGCACTCTTTCACTCGGAGAAGACCGAACGAGGTCCACTAGGCCCAAACTGGAAGGTACGAAAACTGCTATTGTATTTTGCAATTACTTACAGTGTTTGTTTAAATCAGCGATGATGCACTATAACTGCCCACTCTCATAGATACACTGTACACCTGCTCAGTCACGAAATTATTCAGTCTGACAGCAGCAGCTTAGGGTTTACAATCATGCAAATACACATCAAGAGCTTTATCAGAATGATGGAAAAAATGTGATCTCATATGGTTATTGGTGTCACTTGGTCTGGCTGAGTATTTCAGAAACTGCTGCTCTCATGGGATTTTCACTTGTAGCGGTCTCTAGACATTATCCGGAAAACAAATACTAAGCAGTAGTTCTGTGGCTGGAAACAGCTTGTTGATGAGTTTAGTGGACAATGGGAACTGAAATAATATAGGAGACCCCGGGAGCTCAGCAGTTTCAGAAATACTCAAAACTCTCGTACTAGTTATTAAGATCACATTTTTTCACCCCATTCTGGTGTTTAATGAGCACATTAAATAAAGTCCTTCACCGGCATGAATTTATACATTGCTCTGCCTCATGATTGGTTTACAGGATAATCGAATATATAAAGAGGTGTGCAGAAGTTCATATTAAAGTGGCTGGTGAGTGTATGTGTACATATTAATGGGTGATATGACAATGCTGTGCTACCTATAGGTTTTTGGAGGGCAACTAATGAAATTTTGGTGGGTGGGTGCCAGTGCCACTCAAAACTGCGCATCAACAGGGCAAAGCTTTCTTGGGTCTTAGTTAGTTTTCTATGGGACAGGTTGTTAAATCTGATGCATTGCAATCACTTTGTTCACTTTTTCCCTTTGCTGTTTAGGTTGTAGGAGTTCTGAACTTATTTATGTGCTGGATATCTCTCTTTAACAGGCAGAGCTCAGTGCAAAGACAGACGCTCCACGAATGTGTGCGTACAAACTCGTCACTGTGAAGTTCAAGTGGTGGGGCCTTCAAAACAAAATAGAGCACTTCATCCACAAAGTAAATACAAACATTCACTCACTGCTTTTTAGCAGACAGATTATTTCAGCGACGATGTCTTCTGAAGTGGGATATGATGTTTTTAAAAAAAACAAAAAAAAAAAAAAAAACACACTTCAGCAAAGGTACTCTGAGGTACCTGTGTCTTTTAAGCCATAGCTTGTTTATCATTGCAGTTCTTGATAATGTTAATCACACAGTAGCTGTGTCTTTTGATTGCAGTTAAATAGCCTTTTCTTTTTCTTCTCCTCTCTCTACAGCAAGAGAAAAGGATCTTCACCAACTTCCACCGGCAGCTTTTCTGCTGGATTGACAGGTGGGTGGAGCTCACTATGGAGGATATCCGGCGGATGGAAGCTGAGACACAGAAGGAACTAGAGGAGGTCAGACCTGTGTGCAGAACACTCACAATTAAAAAGACTGAAACTGGTTTAATGATTTCATTATTTGGGGTCTTAATTGTGTGCGCAATTACATTACGTGAGTCCAGGCATTTATGTGGGTGACTTCCATGTTGTTGCTTCCAGTGAGGAATGACTACAGCTGGTTTCTACATCAACAAAAGTCTGTCGACTGCTACCACTGCTAATAAATTCAAGAAGCAGGCTTAGGGTGGCCTGACTTAGCTGCTGATTGGGGCCTGATGGTAGATGTATTCTGTGGTTAAGGTGGCTAGTTCAGTCTTTGTTGTTGTAAATGTGAAACGCATTGCTGTCCAGGAGCAGCGTAAATTGCATGCAGTTTGTGCTTTGTCTAGTGTCAATCTCAGTGCTTACTAATCATATGCAAAATTGCAAAAGTGGTAATGACTGGAGAATATTGGGATTTTAAATCAAATTTGAGATTTGTTATTAATCTGTGCCCAGTTGTTGTTCAGCCCTAATTATGAATTCTGCAAATTACAAATAAGGTATATGAAATGTGTTTAATCATTAACACCTCCATGTTTTCCTAACAGGTCTTAAGATAATGAGAAAAGCACATTTTCTTGCTTTAAAGGACTTGCAGATTTGCTCAGTATTGTTTTCTTCTAGTTGCCACTGGCCACTCTATAATATTCTCTATTTTCAGTGTATGTTTTTGTTGAAAGTAGCCCAGCACAAAGAAGGCTGGTAATTGGCCTGGGTTCTTCCTGTCAGCCTGTTAGAAATGTGATCCAGCCATGCGGCCCCTCCAAAGCCTGACGCACTCTGTGATCATTTTCAGCACACAGCCAAGTAAAACCACAGACTTTCCACTCCTTGGGAAATATTGATCAATACTCTCTCTTCCAAGGGCCCAAGGCGTAGTCTGCTATTACTTGAACTCTTAGGAGTAGTTTGCCAAAATTAATAGGTAATATTGATTCTCAGATGGTCAACTTTCAGTCTCATTAGCCCCATTCTGTTATTATTTAAGTTTTAAAAATGGAGGGTTTTTTTCTTCAGTGAACGTGGCAAATATGATGGAGTTGGAGCCGAGTTACTAAGCCCTAACATTGAACAATTTGTTTCTCTGCTACTATACCTCTGCCAAGTTTAAACTGTGCTGATTTTGCCTAATATTTAATCTGATAGTTTAGTTTGGCATTGTCTCCCAGACCCAAGACCTTCCAAGTGCTGCTTTTCCAAAGCCTATTTGAGGACTCATTGTTAATTATGATGCTGATGTACTCTCCTTTCAGTAACCCTTTCCTCTTTACCCCAACAGGAGTGTTAAAGCAAAGTGACTATATTATGTGTGCTTATGAGCTTCTGTTTTGTATATAGATGCGTCATAAAGGCAAAGTAAGAGGCACAACAGCTGCTGAAGATTAGGTGTTGGCCACATGATAGGCCATACAGGTGGCGTGAGATCTGTAAGTTTGCCAGGACTCGTGGTATCTTTACTTTTTCTCATTGTTTGCATCCACTCACTACTTAATGATTTCACATGTTTCCAAACACTGTCTCCATTTAGGTTTACCACCAGCAGGATTTAGAGTGTCATGAAAAGCCTTGGTCATGTTTTAAGATTAGTCAATGTAATGATTAGTCCCTAGGCAATGCTTAAGGCAGCCAGCTGAGATGGAGTGTTTGCCAAGGCCAAGAGAACCTGCACCACCCAACATGACAAATCAGAAACAGAGGTCTGAGCTCATCTACTGATGATAGCTTCAAAAAGAACAGAAAAACCTGGATCAGGGATCCTTATGAGAGAACACAAGTTCTCAGTCCTGCAGATCGCAGTTTACGGTTTTCAATAGCATAACACAACTCATCTAGCTCATCAAGACCTTAACAGATGGGAAAACTTCAGAAAGCTTTATTAGAGAAGGAATGATTTTGAAAAATAGTACTAACATTAATGACCATGGAGAGATATATGTACTTGAGAACCAGAATGGAGGCAGTGAGTCCTGTAGCGTCCTCTGGCTGCTTGTACATGGTGCCAAGCATGTAAACTAACAATCATTACTTCTTCTTACCTCTTAGTCTTGTTCCATTTGGCATTTTGTGTCTCCCCGATCACATTTGTCTTTCTTTTCCATCTCCTATTCATTGTGGAGAGATTACAGATCAGGCCCACTAGACTTACAGAAAGAAAGAGTTTGAATGCTTCTGTACATTTCTCTGGCTTCATATTTGATCCGTCTTTCTTCCCTCTGTTCAACTGTTCACTGCGTCTTTTTCAGCTTTCTTTGCACCAGCGTTTGTGATTTGTCTTGTAGGTTACTAACCATTCATTACTAACCTTTTTTTTTTCCCCCGGTTTTTAATTTAAAGTAACATGCTTCCTATATGAAATCTCAAGTGTTTATCTTCAGTGGTCTGTTTGAGTGTACTGTGTACATTTCTTTCTCTTAAGTGAACTTGTGGTTAAAGGCATAGTGTTACAACCACTTCTGGTCTTGCAATTTCAGTGCTGAGGTGGGTGTTGAGATAAGATCTGTTCTTCTCACTGTTGGCTCGTTAACTTGCAGTACTCGCATGGCTAATGGAATCCATAGAGTACGTGTCCCAAAGTGTACAACAGTGCCATACTTTGATTAAAAATCAGCTTCCTCCTTGCCCTTCACATTTTCTTCCTTCCCTCCCTTGTCTCTTTCAGCTTCGCAAAACCGGTCAGGTACGAGGCACCAGTGCTGCCCATGAGCAATGAAAGAATCTTACTGCAATTTGCTGATGAAGGAATGACGACACGACACACAATGATGGACGGCCTGTGCCGTGTTTGAGTCCTCCACCACAACGATGGGAACATCCAAAATGATCAGTAGTACTGTAGCCACCTCAACATCTTACTCAGCACACCAAACAGCCTCACACCGACACAGAGACTCTCACACCTATATCTACTTGCCTATAATGACTTTATTGGAAAATGGTAGAGCTTGTGCTTTAGAATTAAAATGCATTGGATTATTTTAGAAATAATTAAGGTTTAGTTATATTCCTTTAAAATCTGTGGCAGGCATTGGACCAATTTTAACTGTCTGATATGGCAATGTCCCAATGTTAACTGTAGGTCTTGAGGGTTTTTTTCCTCCCCTGCCCTCCTTTTTTTTTTTTTTTTTTTTTCTTCTCTCTTTCTGTGCCCTCTCACCATTTAACCCCCCCCCCTCTCTCAGATCAAGCACTTATGTCAGTGGGATTGTGGTTTTTCTATGTTTATTTTTTAATTATTATTATTAATAATCATTGTTATATTTTTAGCCTGTTATTTAGTGGATTATAATAGCTTTGTCTTTCTTGTTTTGTTTGTTGTAGAAAATATTATATTATGCTGTTGCATGAAGGGAGTAATCTGCCGCTAGAAAAGCAAGCACACGCTCACACGCCCACAATTTGCCATCAATCATTGTCACATTGGTTGAAGCACACACCGACCACAGAACCTCTTTGGTTAGTGGCTTTGCACGAGCTTAGCTATGCCATGACAGAGCAGGTGTTTTTTGTTTTGTGCTTTTTTTTTTTTCTTTTCTTTTCTTCTTCTTTTTCACCCCTTTCCCCCTTCTGACTGAAGGTCTTCCTGACCTCAGAGGGGCCTCCGTCCTCAGCACTGAGCAGTGTGTGCATTTATTGGAGCGTTGATTCCTTCCATGATTCAGACAACCAGTGCAATTACTGCTGCTTTTCTAAAGCCCTTAGAGCTAGTGGCATGCTGCTAGATCTCAAATGTCCGTATATTTCCTGGTGCTGGCTGAAATGCTAATCCACCAAAAAATTTTCAGAGCACCTAAAAATAAAACAATTACTTCAAGCATCTATGTTGATGATTTCAAATTTAGAGATATGTACAAGATGCTACCTGAAACAGGCTTTCTGTGTGAATCTTCTCATATTCACTGTTTCAGTCTGGTCTCCTAATTCCCATTAGCCAGCATAGTAAAAAACAACAACAAAAACCCCCACAGTGGTTTGCTTTCTTGCACTGGTCACACAAGAGACTGAGCCTGCTATACAGGGCTTTTTTCACTTTTCTCTACAATGTGCTTTAAATAGTATGTGTACAGTTTTCTATCAGAGACTTTAAGAGATTGGTGATATTACATTATTTCATAGAGAGCTGAAAGTGAGACACACATCTGTATAAGATTTTTAACTAGATATCCACTTTTATATTTCGTAGTCTGTGTGATGGGCCACAGGGCTTCGTGAACAGCTGAAGGTTGGATTTCGGAAGCGAAGCTGTGCCTGATGTTTTGTAACCCTTCCAACCTTCTTACTCCCTCTACTGGCATGTAGCAAGACATTTATTGATGGACCTGGTGAATTCAAAGTGAACCTTTTTGACACAATGAATTGGTGCATTGTGTACATTTTCAGAATAATCTGATTTCCTCACTTATCACCTGTTGTGAATGTTGAACGAATTGCTGGAGTTGGCAACATCTTTTTCAGGTTCAGTCACTAGAATTCCAGCCTCAGTGCCATCGATGTCTTTTTTTTTTTTTTTTTTGTCTGAATGCAGAAACTTTGCTCTCAGGTTTTTCCCAATTTTCTCCGCATTTTCCTGAGCATTGCAATGGAAGCCATAAGGAAATTCCTCGTGTGTGTTCATGTAAAGCTTTACTGAGATATACTATCATAATGTCACTTGAGTGTGTCATCGGTTACATTGTACACTTTTATACACTGAAAACACTCCCTGTGTGTTATATCAGGAGAGATGGAACACGAGGCTTTCAGACATCAGCATTGCAAGTCTATTTTAGAGAAAGATCTCTTTTTTTTTTTTTGATCGGGGAAATCATACAATGCAAAAATTGTCATTATTTTTTGTTTCAGTTTAAATACAGTTGTCTAGATAATTGAGCTGAATGGAACTGAATATATAATAAATTTCTCAAGTCTCTTTTCTCAGTGTGTTTACACGTTTATTTTCATCGGGCGCGTATGTCCGTTTGTGTGTCCACTAGATGGCGCTGTGTGGCTTTAGCAAACACATCATGTAGATTGAGTTTCCAAGTCGTTTTAAATAGGAACTTTTAAGAAATATAGTGCAAGACAAAAATGCAACCTAAAGAATTTTAAAAATGTGATTTCTATAATATACACCATTAACTTACATCACTAATGTTGGATCTTTTTTTCTCTATTTAGGGGAAATGATATATATGAAACATTTCAGCCACAAACAGTTTCCCATTATTTCTTTTTTAATTCACTGGTTTGCATAAAGTTTGGCAACCTGCGATGCGACGTAGACATCTATATTGATATGTGTATAATGGATATATGTTGGGTATTTACAACTACATAAGCTCACCAATTCATTTACTTCGCTTCCAATTCAGATTATACACTGGCTTTTCTTTGCATCCGTGTGGGCGGGGTTTATGACTAGCCCCGCCCCATGCGCACGGACGCCACGTCCGTATTGGTGATCATGCAGCGCTGGGATAGATGAGGGAATGTCAAACTTGTTGCCGACTGTAGAGGTAAACACATAAAGAACATCGGGACAACATAAAGATGAACGGTACATCCATCATGAGCCTCGCGGTTTTTAAGCACGGCGACCCGCCGCTCTAACAAGCGAGTAAAACGGGACTTGAGCGTTCACCTCGCCGCCGCTCCGTTACATTTCACACAGTGTCAAACCGCCGTATTCCGGGCATTCCGCTTGCAGGCGAGAGACGCGCGCTTACGGACTGTTCTTCTACTCTACAATGAGACAAGTTTATCTCCGTGCAGCCGTAAAATTCACAAAGATGGCGGAGTAAACAAGATCTTCCACATTTCGCAACATATTTGCTTGGATTCGGCGCGTTTGGGAGCGTTGAGGATGGGTCGTGTGCTGCTTTGCGCTGCGCCGGTTTCGCTGCCGCTGCCTGCAGCCTTATTCACGGCAAACTCATGTTAGTGAAGCTTTTTTGAACATGTGCGTTTTTCAGGCTTTTATTTTTAAGCTCATGTGTGTGTCCTCCTCGTCAACAAAAGGACCAAAGTTTTTCTCTCTACGTCGATTTTACGGCGACTGCCCTCTGTTTGGGGCTCCGGAGGTACTTACTTCCTTTATACCATATCATAAATAATAATAATAATAATAATAATAATATGCAATTACTATAAATACTGTATGTTAAAATAACATTTTGACAAATATTTTAAAACAGTTGTATACCCCAGTCATTGCTTGCCAGATCTTTTGACTAGTGACTTTTTTTTTTTTTTTTTTTTTTTTTTTTTTTTTTTTTTTTTACCTGTTAACAGCATGGACCTGGTTGGAAAAGAAGAAATTAATAAGAAAAAAAAAAAAAAAGTGAACATTTTGGAATACAGAAAATGGGATTAGTGATCATTTTGGATTATTACCATTGATTCTTTTTTTTGATCTGTGTGGTGATTGTGGGCTTTATGAACAGTAATTGCACAAGCCTTGTGCACAGTAACAATGAACACTAACTATAACAGTTCTGGATTTGACATGAAAGCACCATCAGTGGGTGTAGAGCCAGTATTGGGCCCTTTGAACGAACCCTCCATGCAGGGTCTCGGCTTCACGTCGGGTAGAGAGCAGTATGGATTCCAGCCTCACAGCCATGGAGATATGCTCAATATCGGACTACAGCAGCAGCATCAACTCCATATGCCGCTGCCTTTCAACAACCAACAGCTTAATCCTGACCAGCCTTCACACCCCTACCAGGATGGGGTCACCTCCTGCCTGCATGGGGACAGACACATTGGCTTCAGTGGCAGCAATACAGGCCACCAGCACATGTTTGAGACAGAATTCAATCATTTCACAGAAGCTCAGACCCGAGAATGTCTCTCACAGCAGCAGCGGCTAGCCAGCATGCCTGATTATCAGCTCCACAGCCATCCTAATGGGAATCACGCCGTTCCGGCCCCATGTTTGCCTCTAGACCAGTCGCCCAATCGGGCTGCGTCCTTCCATGGTCTCCCATCCTCCTCTCCTGAAAGCAACAGACTGGAGCACTATAGACTTTTCCCACAGGGAAGGGTAGCGGGATCTCAATACTGTTACCCATGCGATCCTATCTCTGGACATTTTGATATGGCCGGATTTTCTACTCCTGATTCCACTGAACCCAAATTGTCCTATTGTGAAGCAGGGAACCAGATGGTTGGAGGTAATTTTCCCACCTTCAATCAAAGCGGCTCACGGGCTCCTATGATTGGCGGTTCTAAAGTCGATCAGCAGCTACCTCAGCAAAACACTTATTCAGAGAGGTTTGGGAACAGGGGGAAATTAGAACCAGGAGTCACTCCTAGACATCACCTCATGGCCCAACAAAGAACAGGACCCATGGCTAGGCAGAACCCTGGCTCCCCTGTCCTTCCCCGGTTGTACCACACGCCAGAGTTTGTTCCAAATAGCCCGGACATGCAAAACAACAACGTAGTACTCCACGGTCAGCATGGCCAGCTGGATCATCCCATACACAGATTAAATAACCACAACATGCATCCATTTGGGGAGCCCATGTTTAATCCCCAATTTGGACCTCAACCACCCCATCAACAGCATCTCAACTCTTTCCCCTATTTAAATATGGCCAAGAGGCCACGGTTTGATGCCCCAAATGGCTCTGCTGGGGAGAGCTGTCGCCCCCTGAGAAGTGGCTTACATAATCGCCCAGGCCTTGAGAACCACCTCTCCCCCTCCTCCTTCCCAGCTCCCATGGGGGAATTCACAACTCACGTGACGGATGGTTTTCAATCAGGCCCCCCACCGCTGAGCTGTGGCTCACATCAACAGCAGCCACTGGCTCGCCAGCAAAACGCAGCCATGATGATCAAACAAATGGCATCTAGAAACCAGCAGCAGAGAATGAGGCAAGCAGATCTGCAGCCTATAAGTCAGCACGGGGATGTTACACAGAACGGCATGGTTCACAGAGGACCGATTGGTGGCATGTCTCATTTGAATTTTGACAAGAAGCATAATTTTCATGGAAACTTTGATACTCAGAACCACCACCTACCTCACGAAAACTCCTGGTTTCCTGACCCACATCAGCAGTGTAGGGAAACTAACATTCATGGAATGGAGCAGTCGCAAAATGGACATGATATTTTTAGATCAGGGGTTACAAGCGTAGAGATGCAGTCTTTAAATTCGCCAGGGCCACAAAATCAGTTTGAAAATAGCATGAACAATCCTTTGCAGGTACAGACATCTGAAGACGGAACAATGCAGCCAAACACACCCATGAACAGGAGACAGGGTGATTTTGGAGGAGCCGCTATAAGACGTCAGCACAGTTTCCCTCCCGGGGGCCCAAATCAACAGGGAACCCCTCAAAGCAATCCTCCCAGTTTCAACTCCTCACCAGGGAACTATCCCTCCCATCCTGAGTACATCTCCAGCCAGCACCTGTCAGTCAATAAGCTTGGGGCCCTCTCTTTGGGGAATTTAAACAAAGCAAGTACAAAAGACAGTGTGTTTGGCCAAAGCTGTCTGGCGGCTCTCTCCACTGCCTGCCAGAATATGATTGCCAGTCTGGGGGCCCCAAACCTCAATGTGACTTTTAATAAGAAGAGCCAAAATGAGGCCAAACGCAAACCAGGTCAGGTGGAGAAGGACATAAATAGCAGTGGCGGTGTTGGGGCTTGTGGCCCAGGAGCAGAGTATTTCCAGAGCAGTACTTCTCAGAATAGTCAGACGCCTTGCTCTGGGAATAACAACAATGCAGCAGCGGGTCAAAGTGCTCTGGGCCAGATGGCGAAAAGGGAAGCTGCCACCCTCTCCCCAGACAACACTGTGGATTCTGGGAATGAAGGCAAAGGAGCAATCGGCAATGGCCGCGGTAGAGGGAAGAGAAGACGGGACAGCGGGCATATAAGTCCAGGAAATTTTTCCCCGTCGTGTAATAGCAATCCCGTGGTTAGTCCAGGCCAGCAAGCCTCTTCTTTGGTCATGGGCGCTGAAGGCCGAGGCAGGACACCTGAAAGCGTCCTTGTCTCGCCTTCGTTTGGAAAACCTGACCTTACAACCTCAGTGGATAGTGGAATTCAAAGCATGGGCAAATCTGATGGTGTTTCACCCTGTATGGATTATCTGGACGATGCTAGCCCTAACTACGGCAACGAGGATGTTAGGACCAACAGAACCGGCATGAAGTGCAGTTCAGACAATAGGAGTGGCTATCCTGACACGCCTTGCATGGAACAGGTGAGGACACCCCTGGACAGTTCGGCCCAGGATGAGGTGCATCCTCTAGAGATTCTTCAAGCTCAAATTCAGCTGCAGAGGCAGCAGTTTAGCATCTCAGAGGACCAGCCACTTGCAGGAAAGAATGGCAAAAAGCCAGACTGCCAGTCTGGACTTAACGGAGACTGTGCCATGGCAAGCTGCAGCCCAGAGTCTGGCAAGGGCACTGTGAATACCATTGACCTTGACTCTCTCATGACAGAGCAACGTGCCACCTGGTATGGCCCTAGCAACAAGGCTCTGATAGAGGACTCTAGGAATGGCAAGTGCATGGGATTCTGGGACAGAGCAAGAGGCCAGAGTGACAACAAAGAAGGTAAACACAATCGACTCACAGTGAGAGCATGATGAATTGGTGGTTTTATGGACTGTTGAATTTACTGTGATGACTTAATGGCTGGATAATGAACAACTTTAGGTAGCTTAACCTCTAGGGGTTTACAGCTAATCTTTCTCAGAGAAATGGGCTTTAATTAGCACACTTTGCTACACTCTGTCTGGTGGTGACAGACACAGCATGTAAAGACGAAAATGTGGTCCATTTTTTGCTGGAAGGCAGCAATGTGTGGGCAATGTACAATTTGTGGTGAAGGAAAGGTGCAGGCCACATTTGAAATAAAATCAATTGCTAGTAAAACATTACAGGCTATTTCCATGCTCATCAATTTTTAAATGTATACAAATGATAATGCTTAGACTCACTCACACGCAAAAAAACAGATCAAACTCAGTAATGTTTAAAAAGGGCTCTGCAAGCTACTGTTCAGAAATCAATACCACTGTTTTGTCTTATAAGAAATTATCCATATTGCAAATTATTATTATTATTATTATTGTTATTGTTGTTGTTATTATTATTTTATTGTTGTCATTTTTAAAGAAAAATGTAATTTTCTGCTTTAGCTACACAAAAAATATCGACAACAAAATATTCATTTGTTCTCCATTAACTGTGTTCACCAGAATACTGAAATAAATTAACTGATTGTAATGAATGTTTTGAGGTATATCTACACTTAGATTAAAAATCAAATATGGCGTTGAAACAAAAAACAGGAAGGCTCAGCCCGGAGAGCTCGTTTCAGTGATTCTGTAGCATGTGCTGTTTTTTTTTATTATTGTTATTTTAATGTTGTTAATTTTCTTATTAAATCTGACAAAAGTGTCATACAGTGCATTAGATATTTTCTTAAATTCAAGCCATGATTATTTGTGGGTTTGTGGTTTCTTTTTTTTTTTCTTTCTTTGTTTCTTATAGAAGGGCTCGGAAAGCTAGTTGAGTTTTAGCGAGCGGAGAATATTTTGTATGCTTTTAATTTTCATTTGGCATGTTCCCCCCTTTTCTTTTTTTTTTTTCTCTTTCTCCTGTGATGCATTATAGCAGCTCCTAAAACAACACTTGTCTGATTTACAGTGGCTCTGGTTATGTGTCGTGTATCATGTGACTTTCGCACCAGTGTAGAGATACAACAGTCAACGGCGACTATGAAAATTTAATGTTGAGGGGAATTAGGTAGTGATTAGTGAATTTTGTGAGACGAACCTTTAGGTCGTAAGACACTCGCTAGGCAGATGCCTTTTGTCTTGTGTTTTTTTTAGGTTATTCTTTTTTAGGTTTATTTTTAGGTTATTTAATGGATACTCTTATTAAAATGATGTGCATAAAAAACATGCATAATGTGTGATGATAATTTCTGGAATAACAAGGTGCTATAATCGATCAGAACATTCAGGAGATCATCCTCAGACTTCAATAGTACAGGAAAACCCACTAATATAAGGATCTTAGAACCTGTCTCTGATTTCTGTTCATGTTTTGATGTTTGAAGCTATTTACTCAAGCTTTGGGACTTTAAAATGTTAACCGTTTATATAAATATATTTATTCTGATAGAATTTATTAGTACAGATTATTGGCTTTAATCTGCTTTTTTGCAATATTAATGCTTATCAGTTATTGCAGTTAATATAAATTAAGCCAGTGATAATGTAGAACTCTAGAATGGTGTGTGTGTGTGTGTGTGTGTGTGTGTGTGTGTGTGTACAATAAGCATGCTTTTAAAATTCACTGGCTAAGCAGCAGAGATTGTCAGGTGTGTTATTTAAAACAGTCATATTTAAAAATACCAACAGAACTGCGGCTCTGAGAATAAACACAGCAAAGGAAAAAAAAATCCAAACAAAATCTCACTTACTGGAAATATTAGATCAGGGTAAATAATATGCGTAAATAAGAAATAATCTGCATTTTGCTTTTGTGTCTTTATGTGATTGTGAATTTAAGATAATAATGCTAGTAATAATAATAATGCATAGATTAAGGTTCTTTTAATTCACGGTATTTACAGCAGAATTTATCACAGTGTGAATTTACATATTAAGACACTGTATATAATGTTAATAAAGAAATGAGTATTATATGAATATTAATTCAGATTTATAAGAAGTTGTTATTAAATAAGATCTGCATTTGGAAATAAATCATAAACAGCATGTTTTCTCCATTCAGGAATAAAAATGAATCTACAGCATAAATTAAATTACTAAATGTATGATGTATTCCCTGATTTAACCAAAAATAATGTATTAATTAAGAGATTATTTCGTATTCAGCGTGAATGTAGTGGGTTTTTTTAGTCATGGATAAACATTCATTTTTTGTGGGGTTTTTTCTTCAGGTGTTCGTTATTTAGTTAATGTCACATCCATAACACTTTCTGTTAAGGACTAAAATCTGAAAATGTGTCATCACACACACACACACACGCACGCACTCACACACACGTTTGAAAATATGCTTGTTTGACGCATCAAACCTTTGACGAGTGAAGATTATCAGTACACGCTAATGAACGGAGAACTAATTAAAACTCGTGCTGCTTATGATTCTGTCTGCCATGACATCTGGATCCACATCATTCACGCTGAAACACTTTCTTCCTGCAAGAACTCTGTGATGGTCCAACACCACACACACGCGCCTTTAGCTAGATCGGTGTTTCATGGACTTAAGCGTGATTTACCAGAGCATACCTTTTATGGGAGTGTTTGTCTATCAGGATGAATTAAGGTGCTTGACGCTCCCTGCCAGGGCTCCTGCGCTACACGGTCCTTTTTTCCATTAAGAACATAAGGAAAAATGAAGATCTTGTCTTGGCATTTTCCCCTAGGGTTTTGCCAAAAGGGAGGTCTATACTCGTGCAAATGCATCAAGGAATCCAACGTTTTGCTTTGATTTATACACGTTTCCTCCCTGCAACACCCTCCTTCTTATAGACCCTTTCTGGAGGATGTAACTAAGCTTAAAACACTTTTCTGACCAATTCTCTGTAGGCTTGCTCTAGCACGTAGCAACGTTATTGAGCTTAGTTGATCTTTTTCATACTTTTCCATTTCAACTCCCAATGAAGTGATCATATGTTTCTGAGATCAGCGAAGTTGCCTACGAGCTGTATATGGAGCAGAAGGGTGTTGCTGTTGCTGGTCCATATGCGGAGGTTTAGTGCCTGTAGCGTGCTGGCCAAAGAGAGTGTGTTTGAGAGCCAGATGGAGCAGTTAACCATCCAGACAGCAGCAAGCCATCCATGCTGGGCCCCTCAGCTGGCCTGAGTTCCCAGTCCTCCTTCTCCCCCACTTTTTCTCCACTCGCTCCCTCCCTTCTCCAGCCCCTGAGCTCATGAAGGCAGGCCCTGTATGGCCCCAGGCCTCAGATGTGAGACTCCCTCAGTGCATTTCAGGCCTCCGAAACACTGTGAAAAGTCCTTTCATATCCCTCAGCTTCACTTCCCACTCACTCTTCGAATATTTTAAGGCAATTTCATTCAAATTTGTCAATAGAAATTCGAACCATATAACAGTATATAAAAACAGGTCCAAGAGGGACTCGTTAATGTAAAAGTGAGCTCGAGTGCCAAACGCTCTCTGTGCTCTTGTGTGGGGAGGCGCCCACAAGACTCCCGCAGTTCAGCTGGCAGGTGTTTAGAGCTGTGGATAAAACTAGCCAACAATGACAGGTAGACACTCCAAGGCTTGAGTAATAAAATCAGAAATCTGGCCCAGTGAGATGATTTGCAGTGGAGTTAATATTCAAATCCTAGCATGGTTCAGATTTAACCCTATGACATAATCCTAATTGATCTCTCTCTGTCTCTCTGTGTGTGTCTTTCCCAAGGGCATGGGTAGAATCACTTGTTGGATATCCGTCAGTGGCTTCTCCCTGAGTCATCAAAAAGGTAACAATTGCAGATTGACTGGAAGGAAGCCATTTTAAGGCATCTTTCAAATCGAAGGGTAAAAAAATGGATGAGAAAAGACTTGTGACTACATTGTCGTGCCCATGTTCTCTGCAGGTGCTGTTCAAGACTGGTGTAGGAGTGGAGGAAAACCTGATGGAGCCCAGTTCCTGCCTCTTCACTGCACAGGGAGATTGAGGGATGAAGGATCCAACTAAAGCTCTCCTGGAGCACCCAATATTCACATTCAAACATCCAAGAGCAGCTCCAACAAACACTTGGGGGCGGGGGGTCCTTCCTGCCTGTTTCTACCTGACAGATCACTGTGGTGGTTAGTCTTTGGTCCTTTATTTTTTTTCCACTGATAATTGGATAATGTCTTCATCAGGAACAGTGAGGCCACCACCATCTCACAGTGTGTGTTCAATGCTGCTAGAAGGCCACACACTCTGAGTCTCTACTGGAAGATCCAACATAGAAACTGAAGCCTGTGACTTAGAAAAGACAAGCACATCAGATTGGAATCTTGGACAGTGTGGCTGAATTGCTTTTAACAAATATTTTTTTAATCCTTTTCGCCATTTGTCCTCTTTTCTAATTTTGTTTTGATTACCTCATTTAAAAAAAAAAAAAACTGCGAACATCAGAATATGGTGAGGTGTTTTTTTTTTTGTTTGTTTGGGGTTTTTTTGATCGTAGAGACATTGATGAAAAGCTAAAAAATATTTCTCCTCGTCGAGCGTACAGCAGGACTTCTCTCTCGGTTTCTGGCTGTTTCAAATCATCCAAACTCTTGCTGGAACACTGTTTCTTTCCTCTATTTATTTGATCCATTAGATCATTTTTTGATCATAAATGATGAACATTTTAAATATATATTCACCACATTTTATCCATCACAGATGGAAACTTGGCTGTGATATCAAATGTCTGGTTTTGTCCCTCCTTCTGCTGTTTTAGAGTTACAACAGAAACTATTCACAGGAGAAGAACCACTTTCAGTATTGTGTTTAAAAAAAAAAACGCCTGGCAGTTCACTTTGGTCCTCAGTCCTGGGTTTTTCTGACTGTGGTGGGTCAACCTTTTGACTTTGAAAGGCCAGTGGGGGTTCCCTTCTCTCCCTCCTGCTTTTGGAAATCTGATATGTAGGCTGAGCTCATCCCTTTGTGGCGGCCTGGCCAGTGTCGGAATGCCATTGTTTCAAGCCGATACTCTTCTCTATTTGGGTTTTCCCCTTCACTCGGCCTTCATTGACATACTGAGCTTCTCCCTGCTTTTAAACTAACTGGTGCTGAATATGTTTGGCCAGACTTGGCAGGCTATTCAAGCAGGGACAATAGCCACTGACAAAAGACTTTTCCTTTTAAGAAAATGGGTGTCCTTCTGGTGATTCAAAAGATCTTTAACCAGTTTATTGGTGTTTGACACCTCAGTGTTTTCCATGCTCTACCTCTTTCCGTGCTTATGGTTTAAAGATTTTTTTTGTTTTGTTTTGAATTTGCTTTTTAGTCATGACACATTGTCTTCTTTTTTTTTTCTTTATCTCTTTTTTTTTTTTTTTTTTTTTTTTTAAAAAGGCCCTTAACTTTCATGTGGATTTTCACAGTGTGAAACCTTTTGAATGGACTTATACACATGCGGAAGTGGCTTTTTAAATTAAAAGCGGTTGGCATTGAAAGCCAAGAGCTTTTACTGCAATATTTACAAAGCTAAAATGGTTTTCTTGTAGAATGTATAGGACATGTAAATAAACTGTATAGCAACTGTATAATATGGATTAATTGAGAAATATGTTGTAAATCATTGTTTTCTGCACCTGACACTCATCAATATAAAACGAACTGAGTGCATTAATTATTTGTCCTTTTGTCATTTATATTTCAACAAACCACTCATTTAAAAAAAAAAAAAAAAATCCAATGTTTTTGTTTCTTTAAAGGTCTGTGAAGGTTGAGATACAGCCTGAGAAATATTGGGTTCATGTTTACCCTGAACTAATCTTAAACAGTGGGAAAATAGTTTTGGAAAGCAACTGTGAAGGAGTTGAGCGAGAGAGAGAGAGAGAGAGGGAGAGAGAGGTTATTTAGTCAAGAGATACTTTCAGTGATGCCTGTGAACTGTAGCCAGGCTTTGCGGCGACTATGTAGCGTGCCTCATTCATACGCTTTACATTAATTTGCAGAATACAGCCACGAGATGTTGAAAAACAAGCAAGCTAAACACAGCTACACGTTTGTTATAAATGTTTAGCTAGCTTTGTTCGTGTGTGTGTGTGTGTGTGTGTGTGTGTGTGTGTGTGTGTGTGTGTGTGTGTGTGTTTTTGACTGTCTCAGATCATCAGTGTGACAGGCTTTTAAAGATGACGGTGCAGCCCGGTGCAAACCCGAGTTGAAAATGTCTGCCACAACCGAAAGCTAGATGATGCAAGGTTTTTAAAAAAAATCTAGCATATGCTTCTAATTATAGACAGTTGCTGCTAAACGTGCACCCTTTCCAGCCGTGTTCCACCACTCCGTGCTAGGTCTTTGCATTCGGCTGCATCAGGAATCCCAATTGAGTGTGGTTTAGAAAGAGTTAACGTTACGGTGTCCTCTGGCTCCCAAGGGTGACGCACGGTCTAAGAGACGGAATCTTTAACAGGAAAAGCAGTCTGAAAAATGTCCTAGCACAGCTAGGCCGAAGGTGCATTTTCCTTGGCTGCCGCCAGACATTCTTGCACTTGTTTTTCCAATTTGCCGGGGCTGCAGCGAGACACTTTCCCATTTAGAAATGGCTGCAAATTTCAGCCTTTGCTAGTTCATATTGTCATCAGGGGACTAATTTTCAACTCTTCATAATTCTGTTTGCTCTAACCAATGCCTAGAGATAAGATTTTTTGCACTGCAAGAGTTGCAAAAGTATGTATATTTATGTATAACATGCGGAATTAATTAGTTTGTATATAAAAGCATCCAATCCTAGCCATTTATTTAGCACATATTACTGTAAAAGCTTCATATTTAAACTTAGTATTTACTGTATTACCTCATTGTTCTGTTTGTCTTTGCTGCGCTTATTTGAATTACAATATTTAGAAAAACTGGTTTGTTGGAGCACAAGCATATTGGCAAAGTGTTTAAGCCTTGCCTCCACCTTAAGCCTGGAATATTTGTGTTTGTTTTAGGAGCAGATCACTTTTCCATTCTTCGTGTGTGTGTGTGTCTGTGTATGTGTTTGCCTGAGTGCGACCGCATGGTTTGCTCCTTACATACATGTTAATATGCAGCCCAAGTGGCTACAACATTATAGGCCTTTGAGAGAGCTGACAGTCTGTCCATTCACTTGGCCCCAGAGTGGGCTCCTCTATTCATGTCCGTGCCATGGTGAGGATCGCTGGAAAGAGGGAGAATAGAGGAGGATGAGGAGGAGGGGCACCTCAGTCCTTCCTTTCCTTCCAGAATGGGATTCTGCAATTGGTGTGCAAATGCCACTGGCTGCCCAAAGCCTGGCGATCCCTGAGGAGCCAGTCAGTGGTGGGACGCTGGCTAGGGCCCTTCCTCGTGTCCCCTGAATTTTTCATAGGTCAGCCCACACAATGCACACTTAAATAGCTGGGCTGCACCGATGGAAATCAGCTGCGGGGAGCGAGAGATGAGGAAGAGAAAAATCCCCCCACTGCACAATAAGAGTAAAACAAAGATTTTAGTATCTTTTTAAAGAGAGCTCACTCTGCTCATCCAAAAGAAAGCTAGTGAAAAGGAGAGCTTTTTTGGATCCTTTTTCTTCGAAAGAATGAGGAAGAGGGGAGGGAGGGGGAGGAGAGGAGAGGCCTGAGGAGAGGACTCTCAGTTGTCCTGTGTTTGGGAAAGCCTGTTGCATCTCTCGTGGCACTGGGGGAGGGATGCTTGCCTGGCTTGTGGAATACTTCTCTTTGTGCGAGTTGTATGGGGCAAGTAAGTGAGCGCTGCAGGCCAGTTCAGGAGGTTGGGATGCATTTAATGATTCTTTTATCCTCAGGGCTGCTGAAGTAAAACTGGATAACTTACCATATGAATGGTCTATAGCTGTCAGCAGTAGAACTGAAAGAGGAAGTGTGCACTGGGGGATAGATTAGTTGTGACTTATAAGCATAGTTATATAGGCAGAAAGAACAAATAAAGTTATTGGAACTGAACTTTTCCTGAAAACTCCGTAAAATATGTAGCAGAAGGGAGGGCTTATTCCATCGCAACGGCCTTACTTGTCTAGACAACACTGATTATAAAGCAAGGCTCGTACTTAACTGATAAATGTTTTCTATGAGGAGTCCTCGCTGACAGTATAACTCAATCCAGTGACTAGGCTTAATCTGTGTCCAGGAAAACAGCCTTAAATTATTCACATCGACCTGTATTCCAAGACTTATTGCCCTTGGTCTGCTGCACTACCCATGACTCAACATGGATAGGGAGTTGGAAACCGCAACCTCTTTTTCTTTTTAACTCCTATTTTCTCTTCTTCCTCTTCCAATTCTTCAAGCCCCCAATCCATCGCCCCTCCCTCCTCCACAAGCTGTTGGCTGGCCTCTCCGGGTCTTCCTGAGGAGGCTTTGTGAACTCATTAACAGGGGAGCGGGCTGTGATGGACTGGGAAGAGCAGAGGCATTGCAATAGTCAGAACCCAAAGGCCCAAACCCGTAGACTTCCCCTTCTCTTACAACCCCAGCCCCACCTCACCCCAACATCATCCCTAGGCTTTCCTGCTGTCTTTTGATTAGCACTGGGAAAAAAGCCTGCGGTTATCAAAAGTGCAACAATGATGAACCCAGTCTGATACAATATTACCTTCTTGCTTAGACGTATTGATCTGTGTTGATTTCTCCTGAGTCATGCACATAATGCTGTCGCGCCCTTCTGTCAGTTACGGAATCTAATATGAAATTGAGCCATTTAAGCTGAATCTTTACACATTTACATGTGCTTCTTTATGGCACAAGACTCTTGAGTTGATTAAAACTTATAGTGAGCAGCACTCAGAGAGACAGCTGAATGCAAACAGTTCATTTGTCTGGCTCTCACATAACCCCCAGTGGAGAGGTGCTTGATGATTAATTAATCAGTGAACTGGCAGTCTTAACTGAATTATTCATCCCAAGTCCTGTCTGTAATTTCTGCATCTCCATATTAGATTCCTGCTCCAACGATGTCCCCTTAGCTTTCGGGCAAGGTTACCTGATCTAGCCTCTATCAGTAGGCAGCCAAAACGAGAGAGGAAAACGAATAGTGTCTGGTTTCTCACTTTCTAAAAGAATCCACTTGAACCTTTTAGTTGGTCTCATTTGTTGAAAGAACGGACACTTTGCTGGAAAACGTTAATAATACATTGAAATAGGGACCAGTTCTTACTCTGTGTGTTATAGCATTGGCATAAGCATTTAGCCACAAGTTAGTAGCGCAGCTTAGGTTTGAGTGTCCGAGTTCTTAGTCGGGATAAGCTACAGGATACTATTTATTTATAGATTCGGCTTATTTTAAAGTGACAGTCAGTAAATGCCCAGGTGCGTGCTCTCATAAACAATATTAAGCAGTTAGGTCACCTGATAAGGGCCTCAGATAGAGATGTGGAGCTGAAACAGGAGCCACCTCAGAAAGAGAAAGCCTATCTGCTGTTGGATGCTTGCCAGCAAGAGAGAAGGCCATTGCCGTAGATCAGATCAAGAAAAAGTGTATGGGACAAAATGCAGTTTAGAGATCTGGATGTGATAAGTCTTGGGTCTGTTAATCTTCTCAAGGTCTCGTTAGACCCTTACAGAACTGTTATGTGTGGAAAGAGCTAAAGTACTCATGTGGGAGAGGTATAGTAAGATTAGTATTAAATTTCCTTTCTCTCTCTCTCTCTCTCTCTCTCTCTCTCTCTCTCTCTCTCTCTCTCTCTCTCTCTCTCTCTCTCTCTCTCTGTCTCTTTTGCTCTGCTTTCTCTCCTCTCTCTGAGGCAGTGGCATTTGCGAGGTGTGCACTTGAGGAGGTGTGTGTAATGAGACTATTAGCTGTGCTCATCTTTCAGGGTCCGACATACCTAGAGAGCAAGTCCATCATCCTGATCTTAGCTACTACTGGCCCCAGGCCAGCGAAGGAGGCGGGGACACTGTTGCATATCAGTACTCACACCTTCAAGCCCAACTGGGTGCCTCGAATGTGTGTATTTGATGGGCTGTTACTATTCCCTATTTATCTCAAGCAACCCATGACTTCGAGCTCCAGAACTGCCTTCATAGCATTTCCCCTCTTCCCGAGCACCAGGTACCTCTCCGAAACTCGACCAATCTCTTTGAAATAATTCAAGCAGCACAATTACCATCTTGAGATTACTTCCTCTAAAATAGCAGCTTGATACCATTTAGAAGGATTCTCAGTGGGACGCTAATGAGCTCCAATCTGGAGTAATCCCAGACGGCCAGCTGGCTGACAGCCAGTGCTGGGGCTCTGCGGCTCGCCGTGCTGTCTTAGCTATCGGATCCGACAAGGAGAAGCACTTGGCCCGTACGTGCGTTGCCGTCTCCCTTTTCCAGACTGGCACCTGGGAAAAAATCCACAGCCAAAATCCACACGATGGCATCAGCAAACAGTCTACCTGATATGACTCACAAGGAGAGAAAAGAGGCACGGGGCTGAAGGAATACTTTTTCCGTTTCCATTGTCAGGGATCGTTTTCTTTGTGAAAAATTGCCTTTAAAAATGGATAAAGCAGCACTTGTGAAGCCAGGACCCTGCTGTATATGCTAAGATTGACAAACCTACAGAAATGCTTAGTTTATGCTAGAAACTTTTGAGCAGCAGAACACAGTAAGGAGAAGCATTTCCATCAATAAACTCATAGGACGTGGACAATATCATCCGTTTCACACTCATTTGCAATTTGTAAATATCTATTGTGGCCTCCATTACTCAGGTGCTTGCCCTCTAACCCCATGGTGACAGGTCCAGACTGCCCTCCTAATGACCTGTATCTTTTGTCTGATTGGACGAGGAAAAAAACCCCTTCTGTACAGGCATAGCATCTCCTCTCTGAAGGATAATGAGACAAGCTCTGTACAGGAGTGTGATGCAGTACACGTGCCCTCGCTATACAGGGACATTTATTCCATTGTACATATTTATTTATTACATTTTACGTCTACTTGTATTTGCACCAAACTAGTGGACTGTAATGAGATAATAACATAAGAATAACATAAAATCTGAACAGATAAGGCAGCGTCAAGTGTTACGGAAGGGATTTATGTTATCCAACAGATAACACATAGCAGGTATCACGTTTGCTGCATTCGCCATAGAGTGTAGTTATGTGAGGCAGACAGAGAACACACACAAAGGGAGTCAGGTGTCCTCCTCTCCTGTGTCCACTGCTCAGGGGCTTAGCTTCTCCATTTCATTAGCTGTGAGCATCACAGGAGGATTGCACATTAGGTCTTTAATTTAGAGTTTAGCCAGGGGCTGTCTGCGAGTGCTAGTGTGTGTGTGTGTGTGCGCATGTGAAGCTCCTTGCCAAGCTGTGTGTGTGTGTGTATGTGTGTGTGGGGGAGAGCTGTGACAAATGCTTGAATCTTAACAAGCATCACCAATTCAGTACTTCGGAGAGGCTGCTTGACAGGTTGGTGTGACAGCAGATATGACAGAGATGCAGTCACTGGGGTTACTGAGGTTATTCTTGCCTGTTGTATATTCTATATCCTCGGTATATTCTCCAAATTTTAATCGAGTGAATGTAAAATATTGCCCTCCCTCCCATCCTCCCTCCTCCCGTTTCATTCCCACTTGATCCCACGTGTTCTTCTTTGAGTTTTATTTAAATTTAGTGGTAAAGATGGACTGGTTTCCAGGGTAAAATATAATCTGTTAAAGCACAGCTGATATAGTGCGTGTTTTGTGTGCCTATGATGATGAGGTCATACTGAGAGCTCTGAAACCTGCTGTGTGTGTGTGTGTGTGTGTGTGTGTGTGTGCTGCGTGACCCTGACGGTGTTTTGTAGCAGTCATGAGACAGATCAGTGGCGTCTTCTCTCTCAGAATAGCTGCCAGTTCACCAGGTCCTCCAGTTGGCTTACGCATAGCAGCGGGTGATGCAATGGATCAAAGAGCCTTACTTCTTATCCACTTCTCTCTCTAACGTTCACCCCTCTCTCTCTTTCTCTCTCTCTCTCTCTCTCTCTCTCTCTCTCTCTCTCTCTCTCTCTCTCTCTCCCACTGCTTCAGTTATCTCCCGTCTTGATTGTTCCCATTTCTTTAGATTACATTCTCCATGCTTGCTGGCTGCTCGTACCCCTGAAAGGAACACCTCAGTCTCCTCCCCTCTCCTCACGCAGAGCCAAAAATACTCAGTGCACATCATGCTCATAAATATACACCCCCTCCCCCATCTCTCTCTCACACACAGACACACACACAGACACAGCACACACACACACACACACACACACACACACACACACACACACACACACACACACACACACACACACACACACACACACACACACACACACACACACATACTGAGACTGGTGAGGCAAATGCCTGACATTTCTTCCACTGGGACTAAAGGTACTGAAATAAAGCTGGCTCACAGACTCCAGCTCAGTCATTCTCGCTGTGGAAGGCTGTGTGTGTGTGGACCTGCTGGCTCCAAATACAGAACAATAACGAGACTGAGTTGTGTAATAGCTCATGTTACAGTCAAAATAAAAATGTATGGGAGGCTATTTACAGCTAGTTGTGATGAGATTCTAACCTGGACTACAGCATGAACCTGGAATGCAGTAAAATATAAAGATTTAATATAGTGAAGAATCAAGCACATTGAATTAAGTATCCATATTTTTCTTCTATGGAAAAAAAGACACATTTCAGTTTATCCACTACATTTGGCTATGAAAAAAATCAGAACGGCATGCCAAGAACATTTTCTAAATGTGTGTTTTGTATGGCACGAGCTTCGGAGCATTATTCCTGCTGGATTACCTCATGTCTGGATCACTCCCTTTTGAAAGATGAGGCAATGGTGAGGATCACAACACAGTTTTTATACAAGTCTTAAGTTTATGGCTTACGTTGTTATTGAATATTGATTATAGAAATACTTCGACACCCTAAAAAGAAACCCAAAAACACGAATGTTGCTAAGAACAAATGAGAGCTAAGTGCGTATCTGGCATGATGTAAATTAATCATGATAACTGGTTCCCACCAAGAGGCCAGTTTAAAGCTATTAGCATTAGTGCACTGTTGTGTTATCAAACCCACCAAGCTCATTAGAAAATCATTCCCTCTAGTAGTCCAATGAAAATGTTCAATGAATTTGGGTCCTGTAGGCCGGTAAGCTTTAAAGGTTACACTGCAATATTTAAGGATTTATTTTCTTGATTCAGGAAATTCATTCATGTCATGACAAATGAACACAAAGCATCCCGGTAGATCCACTTAATATTCGTTTCATGTTATGATGTATACAGGCTTAAGGCGGTGGCACAGCTGGAAGTATTGGCAAAACACACACGGCACACAAGATGAGATGCGATGACGTGGCAGTTGTTGCATCACCGTTGCAAATCTCAAAGTGCTTCAAAATGCTGCCGTTGAAAACACTATGAATGAAGTGTCTGTACGAGTAATTTGTCTGTTTGTCACAAGGAACACTTTGGGATCATTTTCTCTTTGTAAGTAATAATAGCTTTGGTCGAAGACTATCAGGGACTCCTGACTGGCCAGAGATGTCCATCAGGGATCTACCTTACAGGAAAGTAAGGAATAAAACACTTGATCAAAGTAGTAATGTTAACACAATCACTCTTTTTTATTTAGTGGTTGAAACATAGGATAGAAAAAGATTTTGTGAAAAATATACAGAAGTTCCTACAGGATAATGGATTTTACTCACGCACATCTTTCCAAATAATCTCAGCAAATGTCATAATATGAGATTTACCTAATACTGTCATAGTGTTGATTCTTATGTCATCACTGGACAGAGCAACGCTTCCCCACCACGAAGTTTCTGTTCTTTAACAGCAACAGTAACAACAGCGTAACTCAGTAACTCAGGTGACAACAATGTCATGAAGCAGGCATGAGAATCATGACATTTTAAGCTATTATTCATTCAGATATGTGTGTAACTGAAAAACTAATCCTGTCTGTCAGAAGACTGAAAGACAGAGGTATCTCGCCTCATGCATATGCATTTGAGGGAAAATATTTACAACTTAACAGAGATTTCAGACAAAACTTCAATAGAATTTACATGGCAAAAATTTTTATTACAATAGTTTTATTGTTAGATTATTTTATGGGACACATTATATGGTTTAATCTATTTTATATTTTAATAATGTTTTAAACCGTGGAACATCCAGGAAACAAGTTATTTCCTGTTATCATTAACAGCTTTAAACAGTAACTATAATATAAACTCCTTCCATAAATCCCCCAAAAGAAAGTTTCAGCAAATCAACAAATAGTGCAACACAAAATTGTGCCTCATTTCAAATTTTAATCCAGAGAGCAGAGTATCTGAGAGGAAGATAAAGATGTGTTCATGCTATCAGCTATGCTGGTTGTAGCTTTGTTATGTGATAGAACAGAACTAGCTAATAGTTAATGGATGTGGTAGTTTAGTGTTTAAGGTTGGATTACTGATCAGAAGGTTGTGAGTTTGAATCCCAGGTCCACCAAGCTGCCACTGCTGGGCCCCTGAGCAAGGCCCATAACCCTCAATTGCTCAGTTGTATAAAAATGAGATTAAAAAGTAAGTCACTCTGGATAAGGGCATCTGCTTAATGTCAGAAATGTAAATGTAGTTAATGAAAAGACGGTATATTTAAAAAATAAAAATAAAAGGATGTCTTGCACACATGAACTTTAGTTGATGTTCTATGATCGTCTATGAGATTTTTTAAAATATGTACATCATTGTATAGCTGGTGACTATAATTGAGTCGAGGTCTTATAACGTCCAGAAATTTTGTATGAGTGACGTTCCAGTTCCCACAGTGGAGCAGAAGAGGGAAAGAGATGCTTGTCTCCCACAGGCACATGGGCTAGGGGAGTGTGTTTTCATTGCAGTTAGACAATTTGTTTACGTTCGCTGTCTGACAGAGTAACGGATTGGCAACTGGGGAAGCATGGACTCAGTGTGTGTGTGTGTGTGTGTGTGTGTGTGTGTGTGTGTGTGTGTGTGTGTGTGCGTGCATCTCACTGATTGCCATGAAGTGCACATTATTCACTTTTTATATGTTGCAGTCCCATGGGAATATGACAAGCGGGGGACACTGTGCTGCATTATTTTTCTGTGCATGAAGGGAACGAGGCTAAAAATGCACGTTGTCGCAGCAGTTTCTCTTCCGAACACTGAGTGTGTAAGTTGCTGGTGTAAATTCCCACATGCTGAGTGGTGATGGCCAAGCCGCTCTGATATATTGCAGGATGCCATCATTCAAATCACAAATCTTGTCTGTCACCGAGGACGATACGCTGTGAGTTCTATGATGTATTTATGTTCAGCAGGCATTTACATTCGAGCAAAAGAGGAAGGATGCTTAGCATTTTATTGTATTTAACATTTGCCATGTTGTCATGAAGGACAGACATACAGAAAAAAAAGCCCAAAGGGGGAAGGGAGAGGTATTTGTAGCAGCAATTGCATTTGAGTTTTACTCTGTGTGTGTGTGTGTGTGTGTGTGTGTGTGTATTACCATTTCTGCTCCAGTCCATATATGACCCCTCCGCCAGTCACACACTCTGCCAAAACAGATGCGAGAAACCCAATACGGGCCCTGAGGGGCGCCAGTGTGTTTGAGAGTCATTTCAGCCAGTCTGCGACTCACCTGAGTCAACAACTGAGTCATTAAATTAACTAACATAATTACCACACCGCTTTTCAGGACAGTTAACTATAAATATATATAGCTGTTTAAGCGGCAACAGCTTCCCCATTTAGAAAACATTGCATGGTTACCCCTGTCCCAGTTCATCCATAAAATCTTTATAACTGATGTGAGATTTCCCCACAAAGCTGTAACCCGTACGATAACCATCGGTGGTGGGCAAACGACTGACTATTAAAATGAACAGAGGCTTTTAATCTCGTCAGACTGGTTAACCAGACTGCAACATGACCTGTGGATCTGCTAATGGCTGCTCTGCTGTTAAAAAAGGAAAGAGGTGGCAGCACAAGCCTCGTTGGCAATGGTGTGTTTAACGCACCATTAAATTGGCAGTAACTGACAACAGCTAGGAGGGCGCTGGAGGCAGGGTATGATGTGTGCTCCTCTAGCCTCGAATTCAGGTGATACAACGTCGCCCGGATACAATGAGCCACCAATCAGTTCTCCTTATTGAGGGATGTTGACCATTTTTTGCCTCGTGAAGCACAGCCACAGTGCATGATTAAAAAATGAGGTGGGGATTCAAACAGCAGCAGTCGGGTTAGCGGCTCCGCAGAGCACTAGCTGTTGCCATGCAGAGATGGTAAAATTATAAACATTTTTTTTGCTCAAGTAAAAGTGCAATTACTCGGAAGTAGAGCTTGAAAATTTCCACTCAAGGTAAAGTAAAAAACTGGTTAACAAGCACAAGATTCACAGAAGTAAAAGATATCATACACTGACTTTATCTCTCAAATGTTAGTTAGCGTTAAACAAACAATGTAATAAATGTATGGAGATTAATGAAACAAAACAAAACAAACTGCCATGACAAATGCAGTGTATATAGAAGCAGACAGATTACAGTGATGGGGTTTAGCTCTCATTCTTGCTGTCACATCTGTTAAAGTTTAGGCTTGTTAGGAATTTCGATCGACTCCATGAAACTCTCTGATTCGAAAATGTCACCTATTGACTTTACAAATATCTGATTAGAGAGAAATGTAGTGATGTAGAGTTGGAAAATGTAGCAAACAGGAAGTACAGATTTGTTAAAGTTAAAAGTATTAGTGAACAACAAAAAATGCAATAAATTAACGCTACCAAAAATGTATTTGGAAATTCTCTTTAAAAAATTAATTCTTTCCACTATATGACCAAAAGTATGTGGGCACCTGCCCATTACACACATATATAATTCTTCCATCATTGAACATATGATGGCTTCCGCAGGAAGGAATTAGTGTTAAATCTACAACGAGTTCAGAAATTACGCTGATTTATAAGTTGCTCAAAAGCTCCACTTGACTATACAGAGTTATAGAAACGTCATTAAATACAATCACACTCTTTGGTGTCATCCAAATGATGATGATGGCTTCCTTTTTGAGTCTGGTTCCTTTCAAGGATTCTTCCTCATATCATCTCAGGCAGTTTTTCCTTGGTCATCATTATAATTTTAAACTTTTAATTTAAATAACTTTTTTTATTCTGAATTTTTATATTTCGACAAAGCTGCTTTAAGATAATGTCCATTGTTAAAAAAAAATACTATTTCAGTAAAATTGAATTGAGTTCTTCCCAAAACTGTTCCTAAAAATGTAGAACTGAAACACACAATTGTGTAACGTTAGAATTTCGATTCACTGAAACTAAGAGGCTGAAACATGTTCCAGCATGACATCACCCCTGTGCAAAAAGCAACCTCCTTGAAGACATGAGTTACCCAAACTGCTTTGTACACAGAGCCTGCACCTCAAAACCTTAGTGCCTAACCCCTGTTTCTCTTGTGGCTGAATGAACACAAATCCTTACCCACACTCGGAAATATAGTGGAAAACCTTTCCATAAGAGTGGATTCTGTTACAGCACCAAAAGAGGAACAAATCCATATTAATGCCCATGGTTTTGGGATTGGATTTCTTTAGTGCTTATGTGTCCAGATACTTTTGGTCATACAGTGTATCTAACACTATACAGTGATCTAGTGAAATGTTTATGACTGTGAACAACTTGCTAACACTGCCTACTCCAGAGGCTTATTATTATTATTATTATTATTATTATTATTATTATTATTATTATTATTATTATTATATTTATTTATTTTTATGGATTGATTACCTGCATGAGTTAGACTCGACTAATAGTCATGTGATTCCAGTCAAGCTCTGGGTCATCTCTCAGCCACATACCATATGTTGTTCAATCCTACAATAAAATTCCTGTAACTACACAGAACCATGAGGAACTCAAGGCATTTGCTACTCAGATTAGAGCTCCTTTAGAAGAAGATAATAATTCCCTATGGACCAATTACTTGTTAGGAGACAGAGTTTGTTTACGAGTGCATGGACTGGGACTTGTCTTATTTCATCACAGGAGTGAAAGAAGACGTGATATAAAGCACCTGCATCTTGTTTAAACATTTAAACATATTTACAAGAAGACGATTCTATCTGACATTTTGTTCAAGATTCAGTTTTTAGAAAAAAGTGCTGAAGAGAGGGTTTCTATAATCAGGCTCAAGATGTTGCACTAATATTATATTTTCATGTTTCATATAAATAACTTAAAATGTTAATAAAACAGCATTTATTTTTTTCTCTCTCCTACCCTTCTAGAACTATACTTGACCTATAATCGTTTAAATATTTTAGAAAAAAAAAAAATCATATTATTTTTGTATTAAGCTATGAATCCATTTAACATTTCATGCTTGAAATATGTTTTCTATGAATCATTCATAATAGGTTCTGAAACATTTTCACTGTAGTCTCTCGTGAACACTCAGTGTTAGAAGAACACATTCACCCCTATAAAAGAGTTGGAATATTCCTCAATTCATTCAACAGAAAATTAAATGGTCCAAAATTTCCCGAAAATCATGTGAAGACGAAAAGTAGATTTCTTTTTTTTTTTATTATTCATTCTTTAAATATAAATTTCCCCCTTAATTTAAAAAATACTGTGATACTGTATGTATAAACGTTACCTAAAGGATAGATAGAGGTAGATATATATATATATATATATATAAATAATGGAAAAGTAAATTATTCAATTATTTATTTTAACATAATACATTTTGGCTAAATAATTTCATGTTTTTTTTGTGTTTGCTAATTCTAATCTTGACCCTATTACTTATTAATCCTGATAAGTTGCAGACGTTTTAAGCAGATAAACCTTGTAACAAGACCCTGTTATTGCCTGACATGGGATATCATTTTTTAAACAGTATAATGCATGTTTTATTGGACTAAATGTACTCATTCTTTTAAAGTGTTTCATTTTTAAGCATTTAAAGGTCTAAATGGCAGCCCAGTTTTGGAGTCACACAGTGAACGTTATATAGAATGCTAATCTGTGTTATATTTAGCAACTGGAAGTGCAGATCGAAGTGGTGTCAGGTGATGTGATGTGTGTGTGTGTGTGTGTGTGTGTGTGTGTGTGTGTGATCGCTACATGCGTATGATCTCATCTCTACCTTCCCTCTGAAACAATGCCACCAGGGGTGTACTGTCAGTATTCTACGTGTGTGTGTATATGTGTGTGTGTGTGTGTACCCGTACGAGTGTGTGTCAGAGCAGACCGGTGGCGCAGAACAGCATTCCTCATGAAAACCCGAGCGGTGGTTGAGCGCTTAGCAACCGGCCCCAGTGGCCCAGCTCCCCCGAGAGTCTGATGCTCGGGCTTAGACACATTCATTAGCCAGGAGGGAATCTTGGGCTGCCTTAAATATTCATGCTGTTTACAGGAACAAAAGCCGCCATTAATGAATAAAGGCTCATTAGAGCATTGTCTATTGTGCTGGCCCCAGTGGATATCTGGAGCTTGTTTGTGCAGCGAGACTCTGCTCATCTGTAATAATCATATCCGGAAAAGAAGTTGTGAACACTTAGTTCTGATAGTATTGAATTTATATCCTCAGGACTGTGAGTGCAGGTATTGATTTTTCCATGCGGCGTGAATTGGAGGAGTGTGGATATTTCAGTCACTGATGTGGCTATAGTTTGGCTGCATTAGAAGGTGATGGTTAGTGTAAATAGACTCTCGATGTCTGTCTCGCTCACAGACGCTCACACACACGTTGTTTACCTCTTTTTTCTTTTTTATTTCTTTCTTCATTTGTGTTTTCTTTTGACAGCTTGCATGCAAATGGGCCAGGTAATGAGGAAGGAGATAGCAGGCACACGACAAGACAGAACGAGAGGAGGAGGGCGAGAAGAGGAAGAGGAGAGAGAGAGAGAGAGAGAGAAGAGAGAGAGAGAGAGAGAGAGAGAAAAGAGAGAGAGAGAGAGAGAGAGAGAGAGACAACAGAGTACAGGAGAGAGAGGAGAGGACAGAGACATGGGTAGAGGAAACGGAGAGAAGACAGGAAAGGGAGAGTTGGAGAGAGAAAAACAGAGAAAGGGAGAGAGAAAGAGTGAGAGGGTTGGTAAAAGCAGGAGCCTTTGCCTCTTTGTTCTCCCACCTGCATCTGTTGAAGCGTGGCGGGGAGACGCAGTGCTTGTCATGTGAGTGACAGATATTGAGGATAATTGTCTGCTCTCGTTGCCTGGCTGTGCTGTGAGCACGGAGCTGAGTTAAGCAGCAGTCAGGCACGGGAGGAGAGGTGAAGAGAGAGGAGAGGTGGGGAAAGAGGGAGGAGAGAGGGAATGAAGAAGGGAGGAACACTTCTAGAGGTTCAAGGGGGGGAAAAAATCTCTGCAGTGATTGCCTCTCACGTATTTCTTCACAGATACACAAGTGAAAGGTTTTCTCTCTATCTCTCTCGCTCTTTTTTTGAGAATCCTTTAAGAAAAAAAACAAGATTTTCTCAATTTTTTATTTTAAGGAATAGCTAATCAACCTTAGGACATTGTCTGTAAAAATAATTGATTTATACAATGTCATGTAAAGCAACTGCGTGATTACATCACACCATACATTTTAACATTCACAAAAGCAGATTATGAATGCAATTAGGATTTTATAATATTATATTCATAAGCCAGATTCTAGGGGGAAAACAGAGCGGAAAAAGACACATGGTTTGAGTTGCCTCAGCCGTTAATCCTCGGAGAACAGGTCTAAGTTTGTAAAGCTGTATACCTTGAGGGGGGCTGGGTGCATGCTGGAGACCTGTTTTTTTTCCAAAAGTCCAGCAGAGGAATGGGTAGAAAAGCAGAGCGACCTTTCCTTTCCCCCTCCCCAGGTCAGGAGACAGCTTTCTCTCTCTCTTTTGCTCTCTCTCTCTCTCCCTCTCTCTCTCTCTCTCTCTCTCTCTCTCACACACACACACATACACACACACACACACACACACACACACACACACACACACACACACACACACACACACACACACACACACTCTGGGAATAATAGAAAAAAGAGCCCTATGCTGCCAAAGGAAACAGTGAGGCATTTTTTTTCAGCGCTCTGCAGAGTTTAGTGGAACTTGAGCGAGCTCCAGCTCCGTTCCTTGGTAACACTGTTGTAAGCTGAGGCCCGAGCAAGACGAGGCCCCTCTCCATCACTTCTCATGGGGCCAGTGGGGTAAAAGATGAGAAAATAGTTCCAATAGCAGAAAAATCCAGAGGCCTCCATCCGTGGAAAAGAATTCTCCATTTCTTAGAAGTTCTGGGCTGTTCATCCCTGTAATATTTTATTGCAGACAAAAAAGCACTCCATAAAATGAACTGCATTGGACTGTTCCATGTTGTTGGACTGTCTCTTCTCAGCCTCAGGTCATTCCCTAATTAAAGGCATGTCGTTTTACTTGTCCATTTGGTATTCATCATTTTTTTTTTACTGGAGTTTTCACTGTTAGGCCAGTTTGGATTCTCTCACTGTAAAATACACAAAATGCATAAAAAAACAACTACAGACTTTTCTGCCAGTAACATACTTTGACACCTCAACTTTACGAAACACTTCTCTCTTTCTGCAGAAATCACAAATAAGCAGCGGCCAGTCTGCCTGAAAGCCTGCAAGCTAAGTCAGATTTCCTCAGACAGAGAACGCCACAAAAATGGACAAAAGCCAAATCAATTTTGTTTGTCATCAGATACCAGCTGTCAAAATGTCCACTTCGCCAGAGTCAGAACGGAATCTTCGAATGAAATAGCCTCTTTTTTTTGGTTATCATCTGACTTACATACGGAGACACATGCAAAAGAGAAAATATATCAGTTCGGGAAATGTTCAGAACTGGATATATTTAATACTTAAATTAAAATATGTCAATGGATAAGAATGCATGGAAAGGGTTTTTCCAGGGTGCAACACCATTTATATATAAGTAAATTGCTAATATTTTGTTTTGATACTGTTTCTATCTATCTATCTATCTATCTATCTATCTATCTATCTATCTATCTATCTATCTATCTATCTATCTATGTTATCAAAAACATGTTCTAGAAGTTTCCTTGAGCTTCTATGCTTCTTGATTATTAGTGAGTTATTATATCATTCATTGTTCATACTTTACTCCTGTTCCTATCTCTGCTGAAGCTGTCCAGTTTTTTGACCTCCTCTTCTTCAGCAAGCACTAAAGCATTGGCTTTTTTTTTTCTTGCAAATTCATGTCCAGATTGCACCATCGCAATGAAGACGTCATGGGAGATGGGCGAGATGCTGACGTTTGGTCAGGCTTGGGGCAGGCTTGAATTCAAACTGGGGGGTTGGCGATGGTTTAAAGGGTAAATCTGGTGACAAATGGATTGGGAAGAGCATCGCTGTGCGCCAGAGATAAGAAGCCATCCTCCATAATAGAATGGAGAGGCCTTGTCTATCAGCCCATTTGAGCCCATTCCTACAAGCCTCTGCCTTTCATTAGCGTGCGCTGTGAATGGTGAAGCAGAATGAAAATTGCTACTTACCCCTCGATTACAGGATTGAAAGGTAGCTGTCAAAGAGGCTGGATGTAACAGGGGACTGAGGATTTCGGAGGTGGTGGTGGTGATGGTGGGGGGTGTTGCAGGGGTGGAGTGTGTGTGTGTGTGTGTATGTGTGTGTGTGACTATTTTTAACCCATTTTTGTCGAATTGTGCTGGGGGCGCCGGATGATTTTTTTTCCTTTTCTAAAACATTTCTCTTCAGTATTCTCTTTAATCGATGTGAATTGATTCACCTTGAACAAGCAATCCATATGTTGCTGCAATGAAGACCCTGAAGAAGAAGAGGAAGAAGAAGAAGAAGAAGAGGAAGAAGACTTTATTTGTCACATGTACAGTATGTTACTCTGCTTTTTACACGCTGCTTGTGCTTCTTCTAGGTCTCAGAGAGAGGACAGCACTGGTCAGTAATACAATGATAAACACTTTCAAGTGTGTCCACCATCAGTCCTGCACTTCCACTCTGAGCTGCTGGGTCTGTGTGCTCTCGGCTTGTGGAGGCTGGATCAATAGTACTGCGGAAATGGAGAGAGGAGCAACACAGCAGGGTTTCTGCACAACGGGGCATGGAAGGAAGAAAAATACATCTTAATGTCTATACAGGGGGAAAGACTTGTTAATCAAAGTCATGATTGTGGTCAGTTCACTTATATCCCAGATTTATTTATTTTTTTTTTAAAATTTTATCACTAACACATAAACACATATTATAAACTATGCTGTTATGTGAAAGTATCAGTTTAATTATGAAAATCACTCCTGAGCTACATTCTGGCTTTGGCCCCCTACCTGCAACACAGACAGACTACTACAGACATATATCCGTTTTTTTTCCGTGCCCTTCCTCCACCACTTCACCGTGCTGATTGACTGTGAATAAACACATAGAGAGGAAGGGTTACAATTTCAAACTAATTGCTTTCAGGTTTAAGTACAAGCAGTGAAACATTGGCACAGATTAAATAAACAGCACAAATTGTACCCTAAAAAAATAATAAGAAGAAGTTGGACATCAAATAAATATATAAAAAGAATTAATGACTAATTACTGGACATCCTTAATTAGGAGAATATATTCAAATCAACCATGGAAGAATGTTGGGTTTTATTTTCCACATGGTAAAATGCAATTCTTAAGCCAATTATTCTCAATTATTTCTTAGATTGTCAAGATGTGAATTGATTCAAAGCCAGACAATCCCTGTGGGGAGTTTGGGTAAGAGGCTAGGATTATTATATTTACACATCAACCTCAACATCATAGCTAACATCACCTGCTACATAAATGTGTCTTCACTGCCTTCTTCATTTTGAAGTTTCACTTTATTCTCATTTCTTTTCACAGAAAACTCATTTCAATAAAATCAGTGTCTTTCACTTTCTAGCTAACATGCTAATTTACGTGAGATCCTAGCCCTTGTTCTTAGCTAACTAGCTAGTCAGCAAACTGCCACAGAATTTGCTGTGGTTGAATTTCTGTGGTTTTTGGGAGTGGATGTTGTCTCACAACACACAAGTAGCAATATTGCATCGGAAATCATTAGCTTTAAAAAAAAAAAAAGAAAAAAAAAAAAGGTTTTAAACCATTTTAGTCTACAAATACACACTTTAAAATGTCCCATATAGAATTTCACCAGATTCAAAGCACTTTTCTGCTTCTTCATTTTACAGAGGGGGGAAAAAAGAGACCTATTTAGGGTATAATCCTGTTTCAAAGAAGAGATGGTCTGCAAGACAGGCTCAGGGATTGATTATAGCCAAATGGTTCCTGTAAAATGCCTGATTGCTTAGGAGGTTAAAATGGTGAATCCGAGGCAGGCAGGAATTTCGGCAACTTAACGCAAGCTTTTTGATCTGGTCGGGATTCGTGGTGCAGGCCCCGTCTAATGTCTCCCACTTTTTGAAACAATACTCCTGTGTCTGATCGTGTTGATCTCCCCACGGTGACCCCTGACCTCTCAAGATGCTGTCGAGAGGGGAACAGAGGAATGTGGGGGGAACTCAGCCTCCCTCTCTCTCTCCCTCTCTTTCTTTCTCTTTCTCTTTTCCAAGCTGTGATTTCATCTCAACCATTGGAAATGGCCCACATGTGCAAGCAATTATAAATCGCTATGCAATCACGAGAAAGAAGCATTTAGAAAAAAGTTGCACAGGCTCACAGACTTAACCGAATGTATACGTCCAAAGAGCTGGAGCTATGTGATAATTAAAATGAAATTAAATTCGACAGCCTTTTAGAGGTTTAGAGGTACGTGTTTATACCGGACATACTTTTATACTTTTGCAGATACTAATATACTTATATAATATGGAATACAGTTTTCTTCTTTTCGTCCAGGCATCACAGTGCTCGAGATGTAGCTTGGCTATTTTTTTTTGGAGACAAGATACTTTTGGTTTGGATCTGGAGGCTTTTGTTAAGGCCTGAGGGCTTTCTCTACCTCTTTCCACAGTGACACAGACAACTACTGTATGAGCCGCTTACAGAAGCTCATTTCATGGAAATCTCATTAGCTGCCTTAAGTGACCATGATCTCAATTATCTGTGTGACCCACACTGGAGTAGGTTTAGTGTAGGTAACTTACTATGTTTGCTGCAACTTGTCATGCATTTTTTTGACAGATTGAAAAGTACAATAGTTCTGTCACACACACACAACACACACATGCACACACACACACACACACACACACACACACACACACACACACACACACACACACACACACACACATTTACATACATACTCACTGTACCTACAGCATAGTTGGTAGAATTTTGGTAGAAAGTGTACACATTGTTTTTTTAAGGATTGTTGAAATACTTAAGGCTTGGATCACTTTCTAATACAGAGTCTAATAGATAAATAACCAACGTTGCACAAGATTCTGGCCATCTTTTTTTCCTCAAACAAAGGGGTTTCTGTGTGTTTCTGTTATATTATATCATCCACCTAACTTAATACATTCTCATTTCATTTCTTTTCAAAATAAATTTCCTGTGTATATTTATATTATTTTACTCAGACAATGAGTTTTTTTCTCTCTGTGTGTGACCCATGCTGGAATAAATTTAAAGTTAACGACAGTTAGTTATTTATGTTTTCCTGACACGCTATAATGTACAAGAATGTAAAATGTGATGCCCATCTTCTTCTCCTGTTTGCACCGATTTTCCAGCTCAAGCTTGTGTAACATAATTCTACAGCAGGTGAGCTTATGCCTTGTCTTGGACTGCCAGAGATTCATATTTTCCCTCGATATAGTTCACTTCATATGATTCCTTTACCGATTACTGAACCTTCATGAGCTGAATCAGGTGTGTTGGAGGACCAGAAACACACACCAGGGGAATTCCAAACAACTCAGCTGTTAACTTTTATAGTGTCCTCTTGTTCGTCCAACTAATCAAAACCATATGTATTTTTAAATATGTCCTAGTACAAAATGCCTTCTGTTAAATTCTTCATGTTTTTATAGACAGGTAGATCCAGTGCTTGAGCTGCATCTGAATTCTCCCTCTTGGTTATTTGCAGCCGGACATTTTTTGAGATCGGTATTTCAACAGGATTAACATCAGCCCTTCCAACATAGTCCGATGTTTAGTGTTTGCTCTCAGCTTGATGGACAAAAAAAGTTGTTTGGCTGTGTGCCAAATGGACAAATAAGACCCCGAATAGGAAAGAAATCCTCTCCCAGTTAACCCTAAATTGCATTTAAGGATGTTTCTGTTTCATTAAAGTACATGTTTAAGCACCAGGTGGTTACACAAAAAAAAAAGCTCTACCCAATTGTTATCTGCCTGTGTCGAGATTACTAGTGTATAAATAAAGATCCTCTCTCATGAGCAAACTTACATCATGTCCTTCCTGGTACTTATGCAACGGAGTCTGGAGGCGGGCCAGCAAGTGGGAGAAGCGGACCGCCAGACAGGCCCACGATCTGACAACACCCTCCCAACCCCTTCTGAAATCTTTATTTACAACAACCTCCACCCTCCCCTCCACCACCTCCACCATCACCAGATTTACTCCTCATCCCAGGCAAAGAAACGCCCACGCTGCACCTTAAATCGAGGATCCCTTCAGGAGTTTATACTCTTAAAGCTTCTGTGACTAGCTGATTAGAAACGTACACTTCAGATCCTGTGGAAGAGTGCCACATCAGGGTAAAAGCTTAGACAATTCATGATAGATCACCCAAAAATATTTGTAAGATGATTTTCATTAAATACAAATAGAAATGAGAATAGATGAGATTTCTATATTGCTGGGATAAAGCATAGAATTTCATTATTGTAGAATTTTTTTCCCTCAATTTTTTCTCAATTAAAAAAATCATGTAGGCATTGCTGATATTGAATGTTATTTAAGGTGATGCTTTTTAAATATATTATTTAAAATAATATCCCATATAATAATATATATCTAAATAAAATCAAGGCCCATTGTGCCTTTAATTAATCGTAAATTCAAGTGCCCTTCTCTTTAATATAATCATAATAATCAAGCGTTCAATGCAAGCGTTCCTGTGCTTGTTTCTTCCAACACAGTGCTTTTTTATTTCACCCGAGCAGATTATTGATTCTCTGCCACCACAGTCCCTGCACACCTACAGGTCATGACCTTGTAGGAAAAAAAATGGAAATGAGGAGCGTCTTGTCAGAGTCAGCAGGAGAATGTGTGTGTGTGTGTGTGTGTGTGTGTGTGTGTGCACGCAAAGTTTCAAGCGAAGAACATGCGTTTATGTGTCTTGCCACTTTTGTGTGTTGATTTTTGCAGTCCCTCCCCAAGCTCCTTCCATCACCCCTCCTTCTGAACTTTTCCATCTTTACATCTGTTTTATGAGGTACATCGACCAAAAAGTTGATTTAATTTTGAAATTCAGACTTAAACAAAGCAATCAGTAACATTATCCGTTGTTAGAGCAGTGAAGAATGGGATGGATGTAATTACATTTTGAAGCAAAACGTATTATTATTTAGTCTTTAATTATTGTAAAAAAAACAAAAGGTTTGGTAGGAAACCCCTACAAAGCTACAATTATCTATCTATCTATCTATCTATCTATCTATCTATCTATCTATCTATCTATCTATCTATCTATCTATCTATCTATCTATCTCAGGAGAGAGAGAGAGAGAGAGAGAGAGAGAGATGTGCATATAGATATTTCACCAGTTTTAATTTAAAACATCATTTTTAACCAAGATCTCCTCCACCTAAAAAGATCTCGAAGCACATTACCAAACCAATAGCGTCATCTAATATTTGACAATAACCGTAGAGCCATTAAGTGATCATCAAAATTTGCACTTGACAAAAATAACCGTGTTCGGCTGCTGCTCTATAAATCAAAAACGCTTATCAGACAACATGATGTGGATGGTAACACAGGGATTTTTTTTTTGATTCCCCACAGTAACCTCCTTCCCACTGCCCCATGCTGAGAGCTGCTTGACTTCCAGCTATGGGTTCCACATGTAGCACTCATGAAGAGCCCTTGTGCCTCTCTGTTGGAGACACCAGCATCTCTAGTGCAAGTCTCTCTTATAATTCAACAGCAAGCTGTTACACCTACGCCCCCTGTTGTTGCCAAAAGTGCCCTGGCTTAACAGTGTGTGTGTGTGTGTGTGTGTGTGTGTGTGTGTGTGTGTGTGTGTGTGTGTGCGTGTGTGTCAGAGTCTGTATGTGAGGCATTCTTGACAAGGAATGTGTGTGGAACCTGTGCCGGCTGTGTCACAGGAGCCAGCAGAGAAAATGATGATGAAATTGGAGACTCTTGGCTTGGGCTGAGGCGGCCCTGCAGTGATCATATTAGTAGCTGCGAGCATCGATCGGTTCTAGCACTTACATTTCAAGCGTGACAAAACTGGGGGCAAATTAATTGTTCTCCAGAATATTAGGCATCAGAGTACATTAATCCTTTCCCGAGCCGCACGCCACATGAATACTAATAGACTCTCCCAGACGCCTCTCTCTCTCTCTCTCTCTCTCTCTCTCTCTCTCTCTCTCTCTCTCGCTCTCTCTCCCTCTCCTCTCGCCTGCCTCGGCTCCATTCATTTCTCTATCGCTCGCCTTTTTGTTTCAGCCATGAGCTGCTACGTTTTTTTTATTTTTTTTTTATTTTCAGTCCACATTGTTGTGCGAGCTTCCTTTGTCTTCAAACTGACATGCACAGCCAGTGGAGTTCATTAATATTCATCTGTCTTCCATTTATGTACTCTGTAATTCCAACGTTCTCCGGCAATTATTAAGTTATTTAAAAATAATGACACCCTACAATTGGTTATAAGGGTTTAAACTGTCCCAAAAAATTATTTTTAAATCTATTTTAAAATGATTAAGAAAGCAAAAAAAAAAAAAAAAAAAAAAAAAAAAAAAAAAAAATCCCTTCATGTAAACTACATAACCCATGTTATGGCTCTGACTAGACAAAATACTTCCCCATAGGAAATTTTCCACAGGTGTTTCTAGTGCAAACGCACATGATACGCTGAACGACTGTGTGCTTCCATGCACACAGAAACTAGCTGCTACAACTCAGCTCAGCAAATTGGGTGTAGTCACCTATGAACAGAGCTACAACCACTGATGTCTGTTCCTGTCATGTGACAAAACAAACTGTAGCTTCCAAAAATGGTACAAAACAACAAAGAGTAACAGACTGGTCAGGGGGGAAAAAACTGTCACCATTTTTAGCATTGGGTAAAGGATGCGGATGTCAGCTCATGCGACTGAAATAGAAAAGTTTTGAGGGGAAAATGAAAAGCCAGCAATTGATCAAATAACTCATTATTTTCTCCTTAAAAAAAAACTATAATAGTGAGAATCATCTAATAAGTATCTATCTGGCAAACCTGAGTTAAAATCTCACCCAGTTGGTTAGCTAGCTTGATACAAGAAAGGAAACCAGAAACTTCCATTGAGTTGTGAGGATTCGTGTAGTAGCTAACGGTGATTATATTTCTGCTATGAAAACTAACCGCAGAAGCAGATTTCCTGTGTGGTGATATCTGCTGTGGCTTCGGTTTGTCGCGGCATGTTGGCTGAATCGCTGTTCACTGAATCACAGAGGAGATATTGCTCCGAATTGTAGCTGAGCCATAAACAGTTAAGATGTGCATGACTTGGTGAAAAATACTCTGTCGAAAAAAAAAATTCCCGAATGACAATTTCTGAAACAAAAGATGCTCTGACAAAAATCGACAGAAACTTTGAATTTTATAGTATTCTCTGTGTGTGTGTGTGTGTGTGTGTGTGTGTGTGTGTGTGTGTGTGTGTGTATGTGTGTAAAATGCAAGAAATGTATAGCTCACAATAAGACACTTTTTCTTTAAGCTCCTACATGCAGGGAAAAAAATACTGAAAATCTAAATACCATTTAATGTAAATATTTTTTATATCCAAAAGAAATAATCTGATTTTAAAGGTGCGTTCAAAATCGCCACGATCTGAGATTATGATAAATTGATGGATATTGTTTTTAAAATCCAGTATCTGTAATATATTGATATTATTTTATATTACATATATTATATTTTATTCACCTTTAATAGTGTTCTGTAGTTCAGGGTTTTTTTCTTCATAATATCAATCAGCATTCAACAAAACAAACAAAAATTTACTTTTACAAAAATATGTCAAAAATGGTGTTTGGGAAAGGACGATGTTCGTTCCGCAGGGTGTTTTGAATTAAAACTGCATGGATTTGTGTGAAACACACCAGTGAAAATATTAAACATGTGTGGGGGTTTTTTTCCACATAGGCGAGCTCGGCCAGTCCAAACACAAGGAGTGGGAGTCAAATTTCACCTCCACCTTTTCCTCACTGCTGCACTCAGTGAGGTAGATCCCCAAAAACGTACACAAAACTAATTCCAGTTTGAAAATCTTAGAAAAACCCAGAAAGGATTGAATTAAAATTCCAAGATGAGTTGGAAGGAATAAAGAGATTTTGGGTTTTCAAAAAGTGGCCCCTGCTTCCTTAAAAAGCATTTTAAGTGATCAAAGTGCCATATGAGGCAGCCATTGGCAGTATAGAGTTACCCTAATGGTTGCCATGTGCTACTTCTGATGGGCAGGTCCAAAAAGGTCTCGCGCGTGTCAGACAAAGATGGTTGTAAAAAAAAAAAGTTTGTACAAGCTGGACTCACTGTGAAAGGAAGACATTGTGAGATCACAGCAGATGCCTCGGGATAAGAATAATTTTTAAGTAATTTTCCTTTACGAAGCGTCTATGACGTGTCAGAACGACACAAATCTAAGCAACACAAGCAATTTTGTATGGACTGATAACGATAATAATAAATTTTAACAACCTAATTACACCCCTTTATCAATAGTAACAACATTTTAATTTTAATATAATAATATATAAAAAACAGAGAGAGAGACACGTGACAATGCTTTAAATTTGAGTAACACAAGAAGACAGCTGTCCCTAAACTGCCTTCCGAATGGAGCAGGCTTTGTCTTGGAAACACAAATGCTGCCCAAAAAGGCTGTCTCCCCAGCCATATGATGGTATATCACATAACAAATTATTGGCACATGCCTTCAGAAAAGACAAATGTAAAGCAGGACATTTGCAAAACACACGCAGAAATGCAAGATTTGTACACAAGTGTTGAAAGAACTCCAGATTTCTCAAGAGCATCCATGCAGCCATGGTTTTTTTTTTAAATTTTGAGCTGGGTGACGCCGGCTCTCCTTCACTCGCGTGGCTCCAAACAGTTAATTACTGATGCGTGGCTCCTCCACTCCTGCTGAACTGCAGGAGATGTAAGTGACAATAAAAGTCAAACACTCGGCGGTTGCCTGAGCCCCGGTTGGTTATTAGTATGTAAATGAAATCATCACAGCTGCTTGGTTCGCACTCTGCTCGAGTGGGGGGAGAAGGGAGCGTACGGGGGCCGCATTCTGATGCTTGTTTCTGGTGGGAGCTGCCTACCTCCAAAGTAGCAGCCACACGAGAGAATGTGCAGCAAAAAAAAGGCCCACATAGATACAAACATTATGTTCGTGTGTGGTGTATTATATTAGCTGGACAGCTTGACTTAAGACAAAAGTTTTTTTTGTTGCACAGACAGTGAGAGTGAGAGCGAGAGCGACATGCCTAAGTCTTTGTTTAATAACCTGGTAATTAAAGGTTTATAACAGAAGATAGAAGACAAAGTTACAAAAGACAAAGTGGTTCAAAAACGCCTTAAACTCAGCGCCTCGATCAAAAACTAGGCAAAAGATCACCTACACTTTTCCAAGGTCAGGATAATGAGAAAATTGATTATTTTCCCCATGCAATAAATAAACACATTCTCCGCAAAGAAGCGAATGATTTTTGCCGTTAAGCAAAACACAGGGCGCGAGTTAAATGCTGCCAAATTTCAGATTGAAATTGTTTCCATATCTGCTCCCCGTACGCAGTGCCCATCTGCTCTTCGCTTCTGCGTGTACTGCGACAGCCAGTAATAACACATGAGTAATTCTGTCCTAACATGGCAATAAAACATGCTGTTTTTCCCCTCACTTCCATCAGGGTTACATGCTTAGATCTCAGCGATAAAGTGAAAATATCTTGTTTTGGATTGTCCGCTTGAGAATTTTAATTAGGCTCTCCAAAAATGGTTTTAGATGCCGGATTTTTTTTTTATTTTATTTTTTTTTTCTGGTGTACTTATTATCAGTTATGATCTGTTTATGACCATAAAGCTGCTCTACAAATGAAAACAGTTTGGCAGGAAAATTACTAAGTCATTTACAGCAAAGACAACATACAAGTACAGTATCACGGCTTTGGCTTTTCACTGCTTTTTGCCTGCTTTTAAAACGACTCTTTCAAAAAAAAAAAAAAAAAAAAAAAGAGTAATTTTTGACGCTATACGATTCTTCCAGCTCTTTAGCTGTGTCAGTACTGTCAAATTTCCTGTCTAAAAAATGTTTTAAATTTTAAGTCAGGATAAACAGAATACTCCTGGACAGGAAAAAAAAATTCACTGATATCCATCAGCTTTTGGTGTTTGTTAGTTACATTAGCATGCTGAACTGAGGTATTTCCTGCTTTTTTTCTCCTCAAAAAAAAAAAATTCCACAATTTCGTGTGCGTGAAATTTAATTTGATCTCTGGTCACATTTGGCATGCATGTGTAGCTGCCTTTCATTTCTGCACCAACAGTGTGAAACTACACCATGCAGGAATGTATTCATATTTGCATAGAATAAAAAATTAAATAAATAAATAAATAAACAAATAATGGAATAAAATCAGAATGCTGCCATGACCTTGACAATGATGACCCTTGTGTTAGCGGGAGGACCCTTCTTTTTTCTTTTTTTTAAATAAAACATTGTAATTATCAAATGCAACAAACGCTTTATTTGTTATGGCTCCTGCTTATGAGGGGTTAGAGAGTGAGAGCTGTTTATTCAACTCACCTTCCCCCTTCCTCCTCTCTTCCTCCCTCTGTGATTAAAAAACATAATCAGCATCTTATTATCCCTGATTTGCATGGTAACAGCATGAATATTATGATGCTGTTTCTGAGGGTAGGGGGAACTTAATGAATGCGACAGCCTCTTCTGTTGAACTAATTTTTGCCTCATCCATATTCAGACAGCTCTGAGGGCAGACGGCAGTTAAAGTTTCCCCCACGAAAGTAAAGATGAGTCAAAGACTCTGATTCTCTCATTAAAAACATCTAGTCTAGTGCCTTGACTGTCGTAGACTGAGTTAGGCTTTCAAAAAACGTACCTGGTCATGCTGCGTAAAATAATTGCTACAAAACTGCAGTGTGTTTTATTTATTTATTTATTTATTTATTTAAGACAAGGTTGGGTTAGGGTTTTGCGTGCTTTGTTGCCAGTAATACACTTTAAATCACTGGAAATTTGGATTATGATTGTATTATGATCTAATTACAGATTTTATGCTAGTACTTTTGACTGAATTGTACCTTACGCGTGTCCACAGAACCTGAGCTGCACTCATCTGACTTTGACAGTTACCGCTTATGACGGCATACAGTGGCTTCGTGTTTGAAACAAATCACTGACACCTATCAACCCGCTCTACACAAGCATGTGTCGCCGTGCTCCGTTTACTTCCAGCAGTTGTTTTTCCGAAGAATTTTTAATAGGCGAAAGCTGCACTGCATGGATGCTGCCAACTTTCTGAGCAACAAACGGCTCATCTTGGCATCTCAGATCTTTGGATCTTTCCCAGCTTGGGCTGCCATGAGGACTGAGCCACACTTCAGTACAAATATCCTACCTGTACATAAAATAAGGCCTGACTGGCCAATTCACACTTTTTTCTCATCCCCCCCCTCCACCGTCTCTTTTCTCCCTAAAATGAGAATTACTACTGGGAGGCTCAGGACAATTTTATGTAGGAGCGGGGAACAAAAATCAATATTTAATTATCTGTGAGCTCTCTGTGTCACTACATCTTTAGATCTGTAGGGTTGTGAGGACAGGGTCACCAGGCCTGTAAGCGAGTCCGTCACTGACAAGGCTGCCACCTCCCAAGGCTCCTATTGGCCTGTCTTAAATCACTACAGGAGTGATGACCGACAAGCTGCTTATACCTCACCTCGTTCAGCACGCTTTTCCGAAAGTCTCCTTCAACACCGATGCTCTGAGTTCAATAGATTTCAATAGCGTCGGAGTAAAGATGCAGAAGTGATATACAAGTATGGCTTAAATACCCCATCTAGGGGCAGACTAGGACTCTTACTTCTTTCTGTGCTCTGCATATAGAACTGTTGAACACTAAAAAGCTATTAGTAGTAAATTCTGGAGCTTCCCTCAAGTGCTTGAAGACTGATTTAATTTTTTTCCTTTGTTTTCTGTTAGCATTTCTCCACGCTAGACCACAGGAGAGTTTTTCTACAGTGATATACTTAAGCAGTTCCTCAAGGAAGTTTTCAAGCTTATCGGCATGTGCATAAAGAGTGCTTTACGTATCTATATTCATTGAAAATCTCCTCTTAACTTAGCACATAAAGAAGCTAAAGAAAGCAAGTGAAATAATAGTAAACTGCACATCATGTACATGTGTATCATGTGTCATAAAGTGTCATATAACAGGAGGTATCACACATACAGTACGCTAAATTATTAATAAATTCTAGCAGAATAATGATAAACACTGGACGCAGTCAAAAAAGTGTCACCATGGGAGCTCAGAGAGTCAGAGTCTGATCTCAGTGCTATCCATCAGTGGAAATGATGAAATGAAGCACAGGGCATTGGAAGGATTTCGATTAATGCAAGATATTACCATCCTGCTCTAATAAATGTTTTCTACACTATCTTAGATAAATATTTGCAGGTTTAAGTGACTCACTGTTAAAGAAATTCCCATCAAATTTGAATAATTGCACGATTTGATAATTGCACGAATTGCTCTGACGTGGTTTGCTTCGCACTATGCACTTTTCCCATGTAGTGCAAGCGTATTTATTTATTTTCTCATGTTCTTTATTTTTCACACCCAGCCCCCCTTTTTTATTCACATATGACTTTTTGTTCACATGTACGGCATGTGTTTATATTTTCTCACACAATGAATTTATGTTCATTTTTCACCCACAAGGTATGTTTTTTTTTTTTTTAAAGGATCTCATGTGAAATGTGTGTGATTTTCCTCTAAGGGTAGCTCATCACAGCAGTACACCACCGGATCTACAGATCTTTCCACTTTTTATTTTTTTCTCTTTAGGTTTTTTTTTAATTCTTTTTTTTTTTTAACTTTCCTCTCGTTTTCTCCCCACTAAGACAAACAGTAGCTTCAGGGCTGACGAGTGTATCTTCCTTCCTCCTCTTTTTCCTCTGGATGTCCTCTGTGTTTGGTGTTAGAGGACACCGAAGTAGATTCTTCAAGGTACTTCAGTGAGTTTAATGCTAGCATACGGCCAATCGATACACTTCACCAACAAAGCTACGGAGTTAAGGCAGCAAAGGCACAAACACATTAAGCTGCTGCTCGACACCAATGGAAGTCCGAACAGGGACTCCTGAAATAATTCTCCACTTTTTCAAGTGAACACTAGAACTCTCATAATTCTTAGTAGTGGAGTAATA